>CM038624.1:7334082-8049082 GCA_021554675.1 Leuciscus idus
TTGCACTGGTCAAAAAGACACTCACTTGTCACCATCTAGTGGCATAAATAAATTTTCCCACTGTCTTAAAAATAACTCACCCTGAGAAATACCAAAAAATTGAGATGGGTATAAAATGGGTGGGTTAGCAGCAAGTGGGTGGAGCTTTAGCCGCAAGTGGGCTGTACAAACTTCCAGAGGATTTTGATTGGTTTATTTAGTATCACCTGTGTTGTAGTAGCTAATGGTTTATGCTCCACAATTGGTGGCGGTAATGTGTACGTTTTGTTGCGATCCATCAGAAAACAAAGAAGAAAACCGCTCTCACATGTCAGCGTGCAGAGAAAACGAGCTGTTGTAGCTGGTATTGTCAGCTTTTTATATTTTGCTGATATTTTTTTGTCAAATAAAGAATTAATGGATAATTTTATCACTTTTTTTTTTATTCTAATCCTCTTTCAGAAGAAGAAGAATTCTCTGCACTCCCTGAAACCTATGGGAAGAAAAAAACTGAACTTGCATATGAAAGTAAGAACTTTGATATGAAACAAAATACATATACTATGCTGGGTTTCAAATTATGTAACTATAATATTGGTCAGCTAATTTTAAATTACTTCATTTTAGCAGACCAAACCCCAGTTGTGCCCTCTGTTTTTAGCAAGGTATGCATAATCAATTTTAATGATGATTTAAAATGTGTATCATAGAACAATTTTAATCCACTTATATTTTTCTTTAAGGATGAGCTGTTAAAAGACGATGACCCTCCATCATGCTTCATCTTCAAGGTAGTTGAATAATGTTATATAATGTGCTTTTTAACATTTTTTAACGGCCTGTGCTAACTGTTGCTATCTTTTCAGTTATCAGGAGCGTTGCTGAAGAACATACTTCTTGAAGTTGTTCTTCAAGAAGGAGATGCTGCCTACATGCCCCTGTCATTGGCTTGCTCAAGGTTCAGGGACATAGTTGGGGATGACAATTTCAAGAGTCAGGCACACTTCTTATGGCTAGAAAGTAAATATTGACATTAAAAAATAAAACGCTTAACAAGAACATCATTGATAATGTTAAATGTTATGTTCTTTTTTTTTTTCACCTCAGGTGTTGCATGCTGGAAAAATAAGTCGTCTCACTACAAACAGCTCTTCTGGAGGATGTACTCAATCTCCACTTGTTTGGAGTGTGGGTTTGAGTACAAATGCTGCACACCTGGTACGTTTTGTGTAAATTGGTGATGGATAAACTAGTTGTTAGTCTAAAGGAAAACTAAAAATCTAATTTACTTATGTCATCCCTTGGAGTTTAAAAGTTCTGGACACCATTCACTTGCATGGCATGGACCTACAGAGCTGAGAAAATGTATAATATAAACCCTAGTTCTTATTGTGCTTCTTGTGTATCCACCAGGTTATGCTGGGAAGGGAAAGCGAGGCGAGCTCCAGGGCATTTATTCAGAAACCTTCCACCCTGGATTTTGCAGTTTTCACTGCATGCAGATCAGTTCTAATGAGCTGATATAGTGTCCTTACAAATAACACAAAAAAAAAGACTAAAAATAATAAAATAAAATAAACACTTTTGCAATCAATTCTGAGTGACTTGTACATGATTTTATTCATTGAAAAAAATTATTTATCCACCCTGAGATTTAAATGTAATATATGTGTAACACGTTCAGAAGAACATTAGTCTGCTATTTTAAAAAAATATGCTGTAAAGATGGATGGTAACTTTTTTTTTTTACATTAGCCAAATGTTTTTCATGTATTTACACATTCACTTCACTGAGTCCAACTGCATCACATTTTAATATGTTCATTTACTTGATACTGTAGAATTGTAGAATATGTAGCTAATATTCAGAAATATGCTCGAATAAGGCCTACAGCCTGATGAATTTAAAACACCATCACTTTAAGTATGGTAAAAGGTGTAAAGACGTGACTTCATCGTTGACAGTGAGTGGTATTGGACACACACAATAATAACAAAGCTGTAAGAAATCAGACCATGTAATATTTGATAGTTTATTTTCATTACTGTCGCTACTTCCTGCCATTCACCGCCGTCCTCGGCAATGACAGCTTGGGGATTTCCGCATAAGCTCCTCCCACTTGCTGCGTAAACTCATCCTACTTGCACATTTGCGAAATCCCTCCCACTTGCGGCGTAAGCTCCTCCCACCTGCAGGTCTCCGGGCTGCAGCGATACATACATGAAAAAATTTGAGTTTCACAAAAAAAAACAAAAAAAATATATTTTACCCCTTAGTGGCCATATACCGATTCTGATGTTATACGAATAATGATTTTGCAAAGACCTTTAATCTGTTTTCAACATTTAGCACTAGCCATATTAAAGAACTAAGGCCATTGGCATTATTAGAGGTACGATCAGTCGGCACTCTTTTTTGTGTGATACTTTTACATATTTTTTAAAGCTTTGTTCACTGCCAGTTTTCACAGGTAATTGTTCACTGCAATTATGTTGACGAACGCGAGCAGGAAATTTCAAAAAAAAAAAAAATCTCGTTTTGTTACTGATGAGAGAAACGAAGCTTTTCAAACGCCGTTCGAAACGCCACACGCTGGTGTCTGACTATTAATGGTGTCTGTTAAGAGACTATTACTATTATTACTTTTAATTATATTAATTTCGTGTGAACCCATGAATCATGCTGATCATCGCCCTCCAGCGGCGAACCATTGAACTATGGGGTTTTATTTTTTTACAGTCTATGGGTTTACCTGATCTCTCCAGTAGTGACACCATAGACATAATATACATATCAGATATTAATGTCTATGATAGACGTCATATCTATGAGTGACACCCTATAGACACTTGTTCAATGGTTCGCCGCTGGGGGGCGTTGATCAGCATGATTCATGGGTTCACATCGCCCCCCAGCGGTGAACATTGAAATTTCGAAAGTTTCGAAACAGTGATGACGTAACGAAGCATCGTTTACTGAAATCGCGTGACTTGCATAGACAGTATATAAACGGTGACTTGGGCAGTTTGATACACGCTCCGCATGAAGCAGTGATTCAAAATCGAGTAGGGGTAACGTTAGGCCTACTATGATATTAGACTACATCGCCTATAATAATAGATAATGAATTTCAAACCTGAACCAAACATATTTTTATTCAAAATTATTATTACAACTAAATTGTCGGTCATTAAATAAGGAAACTAAATAATTGTGTAGATGATTTGCTTTGTGTAACCCGACATCAGACATTAGGCCGATTTTGTTTATTTATTTTTATTTTTTATTTTTATTTTTTTTCTCACCACAGTGCCGCGACCAATCAATCACTCCTTTACAACTGGCCTGGAAAAGAACCAGGCCAGGTTCTTTTTGTGAAAAGAATCACTCCTTTACAACTGCAGTACAACTGCAACCATAAGCCTGCAATGTCACTGTCCTCGCGGCTCCTTACTCGTCGAACTATTCGTTCCACCTTAAAAAATGTTGGATGGTTGTTAACCCCTCCCCCTCGGTGCTTTTGGCCGTATTTCTTAAAGGAACAGTTGTATGTGAATTACAAGCCTGTGGATCGGGCAGCATTTTTCATTTAACATTGAAAATAAATAGCCTACTCCTGAAAAGATTATCTTGTCTGCCTCTATAAATGGTGTAAGCTATGTGGTAAATTATTATTTTATAATTACTAAATGGTTTTTTTTTAAAGTATGGAGAAACGTGACATTATGTTTCCAACTGAGATGTAATGTAATGTAATTTCTGTTCTTTATTAGAAGTTATCCATTACTCCAGTCTAACATATACATACATATACATACATATACACACATATACACACATATACACACATATACACATATACACACATATTCACACATATATACACATATATACACATATATACAGATATACACATATATAGGTAAGGTAAGGTAAGGTAATTTATTTATAAAGCACAATTAAAAACAACGGGTAGTTGACCAATGTGCTGTACAATTTGTAAAAACATGCAAAAAGCAAATGTACAAAACATTTATACAATATTATACAAATATCTAACTACTCTCATAGAACAATCAATCAACTAACTCAGCTATTTGGTTTAGACAGGAAAGCCAGAGAAAAAAGATACACAATATACAATATATACACACATATACACACATATATACACATATATACATATATACACACATATACACACATACACACATATATATATACATACACACGTATGTATGTATGTATGTATGTATGTATGACAAAGCATACTGGAGGTGCCATTACTTTAGTATTTCACAAGTTCTCAAAAAAACAGGAACGTACAGGCATAGATTAATTCATTCTTAAACGAAATTTTGCATTACAACATTTTCTGATGTGTTGTTATTGAAATATGGTACCCAGAACATGCCTCTCCATGCAACTTTGTGTGCCGACGAAGCATACTGGAGGTGTCATTACTTTAGTGTTTCACAAGTTCTCAAAAAAACAAGCACGTAGGGCTATAGATAATTTCATTCTTAAACGAAATTTTGCATTACAACATTTTCTGATGTGTTGTTATTGAAATATGGTACCCAGAACATGCCTCTCCATGCAACTTTGTGTGCCGACGAAGCACACTGGAGGTGTCATTACTTTAGTGTTTCACAAGTTCTCAAAAAAACGGGAACGTAGAGGTATAGATAATTTCATTCTGAAACGAAATCTTGCATTACAACATTTTCTGATGTTTTATTGTTGAAATATGATGCCCTGAACATGCCTCTCCATGCAACTTTATGTGCCGACGCAGCACACTGGAGGTGTCATTACTTTAGTATTTCACAAGTTCTCAAAAAAACAGGAACGTAGAGGCATAGATGAATTCATTCTTAAACGAAATCTTGCATTACAACATTTTCTGATGTGTTATTATTGAAATATGGTGCCCAGAATAAGCCTCTCTATGCAACTTTATGTGCCGACAAAGCACACTGGAGGTGTCATTACTTTAGTGTTTCACAAGTTCTCAAAAAAACAAGAACGTAGAGGTATAGATAATTTCATTCTTAAACGAAATTTTGCATTACAACATTTTCTGATGTTTTATTGTTGAAATATGGTACCCAGAACATGCCCCACCATTGCAACTTTATGTGCCGACAAAGCACACTGGAGGTGTCATTACTTTAGTGTTTCACAAGTTCTCAAAAAAACAAGCATGTAGAGGTATAGATAATTTCATTCTTAAACAAAATCTTGCATTACAACATTTTCTGATGTGTTATTATTGAAATATGGTACCCAGAATATGCCCCACCATTGCAACTTTATGTGCCGATGCAGCATACTGGAGGTGTCATTACTTTAGTGTTTCACAAGTTCTCAAAAAAACAAGCATGTAGAAGTATAGATCATTTCATTCTTAAACGAAATCTTGCATTACAACATTTTCTGATGTTTTATTGTTGAAATATGGTACCCAGAATATGCCCCACCATTGCAACTTTATGTGCCAATGCAGCATACTGGAGGTGTCATTACTTTAGTATTTCACAAGTTCTCAAAAAAAACAGGAACGTAGAGGTACAGATAATTTCATTCTTAAACGAAATCTTGCATTACAACATTTTCTGATGTTTTATTATTGAAATATGGTACCCAGAACATGCCCCACCATTGCAACTTTATGTGCCGACAAAGCACACTGGAGGTGTCATTACTTTAGTGTTTCACAAGTTCTCAAAAAAACAAGCATGTAGAGGTATAGATCATTTCATTCTTAAACAAAATCTTGCATTACAACATTTTCTGATGTGTTATTATTGAAATATGGTACCCAGAATATGCCCCACCATTGCAACTTTATGTGCCGATGCAGCATACTGGAGGTGTCATTACTTTAGTGTTTCACAAGTTCTCAAAAAAACAAGCATGTAGAGGTATAGATCATTTCATTCTTAAACGAAATCTTGCATTACAACATTTTCTGATGTTTTATTGTTGAAATATGGTACCCAGAATATGCCCCACCATTGCAACTTTATGTGCCGATGCAGCATACTGGAGGTGTCATTTCTTTAGTATTTCACAAGTTCTCAAAAAAACAGGAACGTAGAGGTACAGATAATTTCATTCTTAAACGAAATCTTGCATTACAACATTTTCTGATGTGTTATTATTGAAATATGGTACCCAGAATATGCCCCACCATTGCAACTTTATGTGCCGATGCAGCATACTGGAGGTGTCATTACTTTAGTGTTTCACAAGTTCTCAAAAAAAACAAGCATGTAGAGGTATAGATAATTTCATTCTTAAACGAAATCTTGCATTACAACATTTTCTGATGTTTTATTGTTGAAATATGGTACCCAGAATATGCCCCACCATTGCAACTTTATGTGCCGATGCAGCATACTGGAGGTGTCATTACTTTAGTGTTTCACAAGTTCTCAAAAAAACAAGCATGTAGAGGTATAGATAATTTCATTCTTAAACGAAATCTTGCATTACAACATTTTCTGATGTTTTATTGTTGAAATATGGTACCCAGAATATGCCCCACCATTGCAACTTTATGTGCCGATGCAGCATACTGGAGGTGTCATTACTTTAGTATTTCACAAGTTCTCAAAAAAACAGGAACGTAGAGGTACAGATAATTTCATTCTTAAACGAAATCTTGCATTACAACATTTTCTGATGTGTTATTATTGAAATATGGTACCCAGAATATGCCCCACCATTGCAACTTTATGTGCCGATGCAGCATACTGGAGGTGTCATTACTTTAGTGTTTCACAAGTTCTCAAAAAAACAAGCATGTAGAGGTATAGATAATTTCATTCTTAAACGAAATCTTGCATTACAACATTTTCTGATGTTTTATTGTTGAAATATGGTACCCAGAATATGCCCCACCATTGCAACTTTATGTGCCGATGCAGCATACTGGAGGTGTCATTACTTTAGTATTTCACAAGTTCTCAAAAAAACAGGAACGTAGAGGTACAGATAATTTCATTCTTAAACGAAATCTTGCATTACAACTTTTTCTGATGTGTTATTATTGAAATATGGTACCCAGAATATGCCCCACCATTGCAACTTTATGTGCCGATGCAGCATACTGGAGGTGTCATTACTTTAGTGTTTCACAAGTTCTCAAAAAAAACAAGCATGTAGAGGTATAGATAATTTCATTCTTAAACGAAATCTTGCATTACAACATTTTCTGATGTTTTATTGTTGAAATATGGTACCCAGAATATGCCCCACCATTGCAACTTTATGTGCCGATGCAGCATACTGGAGGTGTCATTACTTTAGTGTTTCACAAGTTCTCAAAAAAACAAGCATGTAGAGGTATAGATAATTTCATTCTTAAACGAAATCTTGCATTACAACATTTTCTGATGTTTTATTGTTGAAATATGGTACCCAGAATATGCCCCACCATTGCAACTTTATGTGCCGATGCAGCATACTGGAGGTGTCATTACTTTAGTATTTCACAAGTTCTCAAAAAAACAGGAACGTAGAGGTACAGATAATTTCATTCTTAAACGAAATCTTGCATTACAACATTTTCTGATGTGTTATTATTGAAATATGGTACCCAGAATATGCCCCACCATTGCAACTTTATGTGCCGATGCAGCATACTGGAGGTGTCATTACTTTAGTGTTTCACAAGTTCTCAAAAAAAACAAGCATGTAGAGGTATAGATAATTTCATTCTTAAACGAAATCTTGCATTACAACATTTTCTGATGTTTTATTGTTGAAATATGGTACCCAGAATATGCCCCACCATTGCAACTTTATGTGCCGATGCAGCATACTGGAGGTGTCATTACTTTAGTATTTCACAAGTTCTCAAAAAAACAGGAACGTAGAGGTACAGATAATTTCATTCTTAAACGAAATCTTGCATTACAAAATTTTCTGATGTTTTATTGTTGAAATATGGTACCCAGAATATGCCCCACCATTGCAACTTTGTGTGCCGATGCAGCATACTGGAGGTGTCATTACTTTAGTGTTTCACAAGTTCTCAAAAAAACAAGCATGTAGGGATTTAGATAATTTCATTCTTAAACAAAATCTTGCATTACAACATTTTCTGATGTTTTATTGTTGAAATATGGTGCCCAGAATATGCCTCTCCATGCAACTTTGTGTGCCGACGAAGCATACTGGAGGTGTCATTACTTTAGTGTTTCACAAGTTCTCAAAAAAACAAGCATGTAGGGATTTAGATAATTTCATTCTTAAACAAAATCTTGCATTACAACATTTTCTGATGTTTTATTGTTGAAATATGGTACCCAGAATATGCCTCTCCATGCAACTTTGTGTGCCGACGAAGCATACTGGAGGTGTCATTACTTTAGTGTTTCACAAGTTCTCAAAAAAACAAGCATGTAGAGGTATAGATCATTTCATTCTTAAACAAAATCTTGCATTACAACATTTTCTGATGTGTTATTATTGAAATATGGTACCCAGAACATGCCCCACCATTGCAACTTTATGTGCCGACAAAGCATACTGGAGGTGTCATTACTTTAGTATTTCTCAAGTTCTCAAAAAAACAGGAACCTAGAGGTATAGATAATTTCATTCTTAAACGAAATCTTGCATTACAACATTTTCTGATGTGTTATTATTGAAATATGGTACCCAGAATATGCCCCACCATTGCAATTTTATGTGCCGATGCAGCATACTGGAGGTGTCATTACTTTAGTATTTCACAAGTTCTCAAAAAAACATGAACGTAGAGGCATAGATGAATTCATTCTTAAATGAAATCTTGCATTACAACATTTTCTGATGTTTTATTGTTGAAATATGGTACCCAGAACATGCCCCACCATTGCAACTTTATGTGCCGATGCAGCATACTGGAGGTGTCATTACTTTAGTGTTTCACAAGTTCTCAAAAAAACAAGCATGTAGAGGTATAGATAATTTCATTCTTAAACGAAATCTTGCATTACAACATTTTCTGATGTTTTATTGTTGAAATATGGTGCCCAGAATATGCCTCTTTATGCAACTTTGTGTGCCGACAAAGCATACTGGAGGTGTCATTACTTTAGTATTTCACAAGTTCTCAAAAAAACAGGAACGTAGAGGCATAGATGAATTCATTTTCAAATGAAATCTTGCATTACAACATTTTCTGATGTGTTATTATTGAAATATGGTGCCCAGAATAAGCCTCTCTATGCAACTTTATGTGCCGACGAAGCATACTGGAGGTGTCATTACTTTAGTATTTCACAAGTTCTCAAAAAAACAGGAACGTAGAGGCATAGATGAATTCATTCTTAAATTAAATCTTGCATTACAACATTTTCTGATGTATTATTGAAATATGGTACCCAGAATATGCCTCTCCATGCAACTTTATGTGCCGACGAAGCATACAGGAGGTGTCATTACTTTAGTATTTCTCAAGTTCTCAAAAAAACAAGCATGTAGAGGTATAGATAATTTCATTCTTAAACGAATTATTGCATTACAACATTTTCTGATGTGTTAATGTTGAAATATGGTACCCAGAAAATGCCTCTCCATGCAACTTTATGTGCCGATGCAGCATACTGGAGGTGTCATTACTTTAGTGTTGACCCGTTACCCGAACCGTGCCCGCGATACCATTCCAATTAAAGTGCTTTATTTTTTTTATTTTATTAACTTATCCTGTTAAAATGTTGTTGTTTTTTGCCTCAGTCTGAACATGTTGAACAATGATTATTAAATCAAACAACAATATCGTTGATGATCAATTCAAAGTCATTTTTTTCTTTTCAAAACGCTATAAATCCATAATTTTTTCCCAAAATGTATGGTTTGTCTTTTAAAAAATGTCTTTTGTCTTTTATTTTCTGTGTTCAGATTTATGAGGAAAAAACAATGTTACGTGACCGTTCTCCATTACGGACATAAGTGCTCTGAAAGCGGCACTAAAAGACTTTAAAACTTACACAGAGACCTCAAACAGAAAGCACAAAGCCTTTCTAAACGAATTTTGTTTTGTATTAATTGTATCTTAATTTTAATCTATGTTTCATCAACCAATTGCCTAGATTTAATAGCCTAAATAAAATGTAAATCAGAAAATAGATAATCACGACACGGAGGCGCCGGAGTGAACTGGAGCTAAGCTGTCATCCATGAACTTGAACTGGAGCTAAGCTGTCATCCATGAACCGAAACTCAGCGTATAAGGAAGCCTACTCGCCTCACAGACCTAAACAAAATTGAAATATATCTATTATTTACAGAAATGTTTAAACAGAACCATTCAAAATAAAATAAAACGATGTAGCCTAATCATACGCATTTCTCTATGCTTTGCAACACAAAGTTGCATGAAGAGGCATATTCTGGGCACCATATTTCAACAATAAAACATCAGAAAATGTTGTAATGCAAAATTTTAAGAATGAAATTATCTATACCTCTACGTGCTTGTTTTTTTGAGAACTTGTGAAATACTAAAGTAATGACACCTCCAGTATGCTGCATCAGCACACAAAGTTGCAATGGTGGGGCATATTCTGGGTACCATATTTCAACAATAAAACATCAGAAAATGTTGTAATGCAAGATTTCGTTTAAGAATGAAATTATCTATACCTCTACATGCTTGTTTTTTTTTGAGAACTTGTGAAACACTAAAGTAATGACACCTCCAGTATGCTGCATCGGCACATAAAGTTGCAATGGTGGGGCATATTCTGGGTACCATATTTCAATAATAACACATCAGAAAATGTTGTAATGCAAGATTTCGTTTAAGAATGAAATTATCTGTACCTCTACGTGCTTGTTTTTTTGAGAACTTGTGAAATACTAAAGTAATGACACCTCCAGTATGCTGCATCGGCACATAAAGTTGCAATGGTGGGGCATATTCTGGGTACCATATTTCAACAATAAAACATCAGAAAATGTTGTAATGCAAGATTTCGTTTAAGAATGAAATTATCTATACCTCTACATGCTTGTTTTTTTTGAGAACTTGTGAAACACTAAAGTAATGACACCTCCAGTATGCTGCATCGGCACATAAAGTTGCAATGGTGGGGCATATTCTGGGTACCATATTTCAATAATAACACATCAGAAAATGTTGTAATGCAAGATTTCGTTTAAGAATGAAATTATCTGTACCTCTACGTTCCTGTTTTTTTGAGAACTTGTGAAATACTAAAGTAATGACACCTCCAGTATGCTGCATCGGCACATAAAGTTGCAATGGTGGGGCATATTCTGGGTACCATATTTCAACAATAAAACATCAGAAAATGTTGTAATGCAAGATTTCGTTTAAGAATGAAATTATCTATACCTCTACATGCTTGTTTTTTTGAGAACTTGTGAAACACTAAAGTAATGACACCTCCAGTATGCTGCATCGGCACATAAAGTTGCAATGGTGGGGCATATTCTGGGTACCATATTTCAACAATAAAACATCAGAAAATGTTGTAATGCAAGATTTCGTTTAAGAATGAAATTATCTATACCTCTACATGCTTGTTTTTTTTGAGAACTTGTGAAACACTAAAGTAATGACACCTCCAGTATGCTGCATCGGCACATAAAGTTGCAATGGTGGGGCATATTCTGGGTACCATATTTCAATAATAACACATCAGAAAAAGTTGTAATGCAAGATTTCGTTTAAGAATGAAATTATCTGTACCTCTACGTTCCTGTTTTTTTGAGAACTTGTGAAATACTAAAGTAATGACACCTCCAGTATGCTGCATCGGCACATAAAGTTGCAATGGTGGGGCATATTCTGGGTACCATATTTCAACAATAAAACATCAGAAAATGTTGTAATGCAAGATTTCGTTTAAGAATGAAATTATCTATACCTCTACATGCTTGTTTTTTTGAGAACTTGTGAAACACTAAAGTAATGACACCTCCAGTATGCTGCATCGGCACATAAAGTTGCAATGGTGGGGCATATTCTGGGTACCATATTTCAATAATAACACATCAGAAAATGTTGTAATGCAAGATTTCGTTTAAGAATGAAATTATCTGTACCTCTACGTTCCTGTTTTTTTGAGAACTTGTGAAATACTAAAGTAATGACACCTCCAGTATGCTGCATCGGCACATAAAGTTGCAATGGTGGGGCATATTCTGGGTACCATATTTCAACAATAAAACATCAGAAAATGTTGTAATGCAAGATTTCGTTTAAGAATGAAATTATCTATACCTCTACATGCTTGTTTTTTTGAGAACTTGTGAAACACTAAAGTAATGACACCTCCAGTATGCTGCATCGGCACATAAAGTTGCAATGGTGGGGCATATTCTGGGTACCATATTTCAACAATAAAACATCAGAAAATGTTGTAATGCAAGATTTCGTTTAAGAATGAAATTATCTATACCTCTACATGCTTGTTTTTTTTGAGAACTTGTGAAACACTAAAGTAATGACACCTCCAGTATGCTGCATCGGCACATAAAGTTGCAATGGTGGGGCATATTCTGGGTACCATATTTCAATAATAACACATCAGAAAATGTTGTAATGCAAGATTTCGTTTAAGAATGAAATTATCTGTACCTCTACGTTCCTGTTTTTTTGAGAACTTGTGAAATACTAAAGAAATGACACCTCCAGTATGCTGCATCGGCACATAAAGTTGCAATGGTGGGGCATATTCTGGGTACCATATTTCAACAATAAAACATCAGAAAATGTTGTAATGCAAGATTTCGTTTAAGAATGAAATGATCTATACCTCTACATGCTTGTTTTTTTGAGAACTTGTGAAACACTAAAGTAATGACACCTCCAGTATGCTGCATCGGCACATAAAGTTGCAATGGTGGGGCATATTCTGGGTACCATATTTCAATAATAACACATCAGAAAATGTTGTAATGCAAGATTTTGTTTAAGAATGAAATGATCTATACCTCTACATGCTTGTTTTTTTGAGAACTTGTGAAACACTAAAGTAATGACACCTCCAGTGTGCTTTGTCGGCACATAAAGTTGCAATGGTGGGGCATGTTCTGGGTACCATATTTCAATAATAAAACATCAGAAAATGTTGTAATGCAAGATTTCGTTTAAGAATGAAATTATCTGTACCTCTACGTTCCTGTTTTTTTTGAGAACTTGTGAAATACTAAAGTAATGACACCTCCAGTATGCTGCATTGGCACATAAAGTTGCAATGGTGGGGCATATTCTGGGTACCATATTTCAACAATAAAACATCAGAAAATGTTGTAATGCAAGATTTCGTTTAAGAATGAAATGATCTATACTTCTACATGCTTGTTTTTTTGAGAACTTGTGAAACACTAAAGTAATGACACCTCCAGTATGCTGCATCGGCACATAAAGTTGCAATGGTGGGGCATATTCTGGGTACCATATTTCAATAATAACACATCAGAAAATGTTGTAATGCAAGATTTTGTTTAAGAATGAAATTATCTATACCTCTACATGCTTGTTTTTTTGAGAACTTGTGAAACACTAAAGTAATGACACCTCCAGTGTGCTTTGTCGGCACATAAAGTTGCAATGGTGGGGCATGTTCTGGGTACCATATTTCAACAATAAAACATCAGAAAATGTTGTAATGCAAAATTTCGTTTAAGAATGAAATTATCTATACCTCTACGTTCTTGTTTTTTTGAGAACTTGTGAAACACTAAAGTAATGACACCTCCAGTGTGCTTTGTCGGCACATAAAGTTGCATAGAGAGGCTTATTCTGGGCACCATATTTCAATAATAACACATCAGAAAATGTTGTAATGCAAGATTTCGTTTAAGAATGAATTCATCTATGCCTCTACGTTCCTGTTTTTTTGAGAACTTGTGAAATACTAAAGTAATGACACCTCCAGTGTGCTGCGTCGGCACATAAAGTTGCATGGAGAGGCATGTTCAGGGCATCATATTTCAACAATAAAACATCAGAAAATGTTGTAATGCAAGATTTCGTTTCAGAATGAAATTATCTATACCTCTACGTTCCCGTTTTTTTGAGAACTTGTGAAACACTAAAGTAATGACACCTCCAGTGTGCTTCGTCGGCACACAAAGTTGCATGGAGAGGCATGTTCTGGGTACCATATTTCAATAACAACACATCAGAAAATGTTGTAATGCAAAATTTCGTTTAAGAATGAAATTATCTATAGCCCTACGTGCTTGTTTTTTTGAGAACTTGTGAAACACTAAAGTAATGACACCTCCAGTATGCTTCGTCGGCACACAAAGTTGCATGGAGAGGCATGTTCTGGGTACCATATTTCAATAACAACACATCAGAAAATGTTGTAATGCAAAATTTCGTTTAAGAATGAATTAATCTATGCCTGTACGTTCCTGTTTTTTTGAGAACTTGTGAAATACTAAAGTAATGGCACCTCCAGTATGCTTTGTCATACATACATACATACATACATACATACGTGTGTATGTATATATATATGTGTGTATGTGTGTATATGTGTGTATATATGTATATATGTGTATATATGTGTGTATATGTGTGTATATATTGTATATTGTGTATCTTTTTTCTCTGGCTTTCCTGTCTAAACCAAATAGCTGAGTTAGTTGATTGATTGTTCTATGAGAGTAGTTAGATATTTGTATAATATTGTATAAATGTTTTGTACATTTGCTTTTTGCATGTTTTTACAAATTGTACAGCACATTGGTCAACTACCCGTTGTTTTTAATTGTGCTTTATAAATAAATTACCTTACCTTACCTTACCTATATATGTGTATATCTGTATATATGTGTATATATGTGTATATATGTGTGAATATGTGTGTATATGTGTATATGTGTGTATATGTGTGTATATGTGTGTATATGTATGTATATGTATGTATATGTTAGACTGGAGTAATGGATAACTTCTAATAAAGAACAGAAATTACATTACATTACATCTCAGTTGGAAACATAATGTCACGTTTCTCCATACTTTAAAAAAAAACCATTTAGTAATTATAAAATAATAATTTACCACATAGCTTACACCATTTATAGAGGCAGACAAGATAATCTTTTCAGGAGTAGGCTATTTATTTTCAATGTTAAATGAAAAATGCTGCCCGATCCACAGGCTTGTAATTCACATACAACTGTTCCTTTAAGAAATACGGCCAAAAGCACCGAGGGGGAGGGGTTAACAACCATCCAACATTTTTTAAGGTGGAACGAATAGTTCGACGAGTAAGGAGCCGCGAGGACAGTGACATTGCAGGCTTATGGTTGCAGTTGTACTGCAGTTGTAAAGGAGTGATTCTTTTCACAAAAAGAACCTGGCCTGGTTCTTTTCCAGGCCAGTTGTAAAGGAGTGATTGATTGGTCGCGGCACTGTGGTGAGAAAAAAAATAAAAATAAAAAATAAAAATAAATAAACAAAATCGGCCTAATGTCTGATGTCGGGTTACACAAAGCAAATCATCTACACAATTATTTAGTTTCCTTATTTAATGACCGACAATTTAGTTGTAATAATAATTTTGAATAAAAATATGTTTGGTTCAGGTTTGAAATTCATTATCTATTATTATAGGCGATGTAGTCTAATATCATAGTAGGCCTAACGTTACCCCTACTCGATTTTGAATCACTGCTTCATGCGGAGCGTGTATCAAACTGCCCAAGTCACCGTTTATATACTGTCTATGCAAGTCACGCGATTTCAGTAAACGATGCTTCGTTACGTCATCACTGTTTCGAAACTTTCGAAATTTCAATGTTCACCGCTGGGGGGCGATGTGAACCCATGAATCATGCTGATCAACGCCCCCCAGCGGCGAACCATTGAACAAGTGTCTATAGGGTGTCACTCATAGATATGACGTCTATCATAGACATTAATATCTGATATGTATATTATGTCTATGGTGTCACTACTGGAGAGATCAGGTAAACCCATAGACTGTAAAAAAATAAAACCCCATAGTTCAATGGTTCGCCGCTGGAGGGCGATGATCAGCATGATTCATGGGTTCACACGAAATTAATATAATTAAAAGTAATAATAGTAATAGTCTCTTAACAGACACCATTAATAGTCAGACACCAGCGTGTGGCGTTTCGAACGGCGTTTGAAAAGCTTCGTTTCTCTCATCAGTAACAAAACGAGATTTTTTTTTTTTTTGAAATTTCCTGCTCGCGTTCGTCAACATAATTGCAGTGAACAATTACCTGTGAAAACTGGCAGTGAACAAAGCTTTAAAAAATATGTAAAAGTATCACACAAAAAAGAGTGCCGACTGATCGTACCTCTAATAATGCCAATGGCCTTAGTTCTTTAATATGGCTAGTGCTAAATGTTGAAAACAGATTAAAGGTCTTTGCAAAATCATTATTCGTATAACATCAGAATCGGTATATGGCCACTAAGGGGTAAAATATATTTTTTTTGTTTTTTTTTGTGAAACTCAAATTTTTTCATGTATGTATCGCTGCAGCCCGGAGACCTGCAGGTGGGAGGAGCTTACGCCGCAAGTGGGAGGGATTTCGCAAATGTGCAAGTAGGATGAGTTTACGCAGCAAGTGGGAGGAGCTTATGCGGAAATCCCCAAGCTGTCATTGCCGAGGACGGCGGTGAATGGCAGGAAGTAGCGACAGTAATGAAAATAAACTATCAAATATTACATGGTCTGATTTCTTACAGCTTTGTTATTATTGTGTGTGTCCAATACCACTCACTGTCAACGATGAAGTCACGTCTTTACACCTTTTACCATACTTAAAGTGATGGTGTTTTAAATTCATCAGGCTGTAGGCCTTATTCGAGCATATTTCTGAATATTAGCTACATATTCTACAATTCTACAGTATCAAGTAAATGAACATATTAAAATGTGATGCAGTTGGACTCAGTGAAGTGAATGTGTAAATACATGAAAAACATTTGGCTAATGTAAAAAAAAAAAGTTACCATCCATCTTTACAGCATATTTTTTTAAAATAGCAGACTAATGTTCTTCTGAACGTGTTACACATATATTACATTTAAATCTCAGGGTGGATAAATAATTTTTTTCAATGAATAAAATCATGTACAAGTCACTCAGAATTGATTGCAAAAGTGTTTATTTTATTTTATTATTTTTAGTCTTTTTTTTTGTGTTATTTGTAAGGACACTATATCAGCTCATTAGAACTGATCTGCATGCAGTGAAAACTGCAAAATCCAGGGTGGAAGGTTTCTGAATAAATGCCCTGGAGCTCGCCTCGCTTTCCCTTCCCAGCATAACCTGGTGGATACACAAGAAGCACAATAAGAACTAGGGTTTATATTATACATTTTCTCAGCTCTGTAGGTCCATGCCATGCAAGTGAATGGTGTCCAGAACTTTTAAACTCCAAGGGATGACATAAGTAAATTAGATTTTTAGTTTTCCTTTAGACTAACAACTAGTTTATCCATCACCAATTTACACAAAACGTACCAGGTGTGCAGCATTTGTACTCAAACCCACACTCCAAACAAGTGGAGATTGAGTACATCCTCCAGAAGAGCTGTTTGTAGTGAGACGACTTATTTTTCCAGCATGCAACACCTGAGGTGAAAAAAAAAAAGAACATAACATTTAACATTATCAATGATGTTCTTGTTAAGCGTTTTATTTTTTAATGTCAATATTTACTTTCTAGCCATAAGAAGTGTGCCTGACTCTTGAAATTGTCATCCCCAACTATGTCCCTGAACCTTGAGCAAGCCAATGACAGGGGCATGTAGGCAGCATCTCCTTCTTGAAGAACAACTTCAAGAAGTATGTTCTTCAGCAACGCTCCTGATAACTGAAAAGATAGCAACAGTTAGCACAGGCCGTTAAAAAATGTTAAAAAGCACATTATATAACATTATTCAACTACCTTGAAGATGAAGCATGATGGAGGGTCATCGTCTTTTAACAGCTCATCCTTAAAGAAAAATATAAGTGGATTAAAATTGTTCTATGATACACATTTTAAATCATCATTAAAATTGATTATGCATACCTTGCTAAAAACAGAGGGCACAACTGGGGTTTGGTCTGCTAAAATGAAGTAATTTAAAATTAGCTGACCAATATTATAGTTACATAATTTGAAACCCAGCATAGTATATGTATTTTGTTTCATATCAAAGTTCTTACTTTCATATGCAAGTTCAGTTTTTTTCTTCCCATAGGTTTCAGGGAGTGCAGAGAATTCTTCTTCTTCTGAAAGAGGATTAGAATAAAAAAAAAAGTGATAAAATTATCCATTAATTCTTTATTTGACAAAAAAATATCAGCAAAATATAAAAAGCTGACAATACCAGCTACAACAGCTCGTTTTCTCTGCACGCTGACATGTGAGAGCGGTTTTCTTCTTTGTTTTCTGATGGATCGCAACAAAACGTACACATTACCGCCACCAATTGTGGAGCATAAACCATTAGCTACTACAACACAGGTGATACTAAATAAACCAATCAAAATCCTCTGGAAGTTTGTACAGCCCACTTGCGGCTAAAGCTCCACCCACTTGCTGCTAACCCACCCATTTTATACCCATCTCAATTTTTTGGTATTTCTCAGGGTGAGTTATTTTTAAGACAGTGGGAAAATTTATTTATGCCACTAGATGGTGACAAGTGAGTGTCTTTTTGACCAGTGCAAGTGAGTGACTTTTTTTTGTGCCTTTTTGACATTTAATACCAAGGATGCATTTATTTGATCAGACATACTGTGAAACAGTAATATTGTATAATGTTGTTACAACTTAAAATAATTTATTTTCTCCTGTTTTAAAATACTTTAAAACGTCATTTATTTCTGTGGTGGCAAAACTTGGAAAACAATTACACCACTAGATGGCGACAAGTGAGTGTCTTTTGAGTGTTATTTACAGTCTTTTAATATTTCATTTTTTTTAAATGCTTATATACAATTTCTGAAACTATGGCTCCTTTTCTCAAAACTCTACACACAAAACATCACACACTAATGCAAAAGAAAACACTTCATTCAAAACTATTTTAACTCTTCTAAAAAAGGTGTTTTTGCATAGTAACTCTACACACAAACCGTTATACACACCAAACTACACATGGATATGACAAATCAAATGTAAAACACTACTATCTTGTGTCTTTTGCTTGTTCAGTGTGCAGTGGAGCACACAGGAGTTTGTCAGGGCACTCACACGTACATGTGTGTGCACAAATACATTGTATATACAGTATGTATGCACAGTTGATTATCTTTATCGTTATTATACAAAAACGAATCAACACAGAACACACTTGAGCTGTATAATGACACTATTGGCTTGTTAGAGCTGCTTTACAGCAGAATTTGAAACTTGAAACAATTTGAAACAAATTTGAAAAGATTTGAAACAATTTGTATTGCATCTCTCAGGTTACCCTGACTATATATTGCTCCGGTCCCATTACTTTTTCAAATTAGTTTAGACAGGGATTGGTGGGCCCTATTGCTAATTTTTTGTCATATTCTACATAACATGTACTTTCTCCCCTTTGATTTAACTATCATCATTGGCATCACTCTGATGGATTTATTAACAAAACCCATGGCCACATTAAGCTTCGCAGATAAAAATCCGCTTGTCGGAGAAAGTGTTAACAACTATCTGTGGACTTATTTTTAGTGTTGGCGTTTTATTCAATTTTAATATATGAATGTAATCTGCAAATGCGACGGACATCGGTTATGCTCTTCAAAGTAATAGAAAAACATACAAAAGACCTGAACCGGAAGCGGTGCAACCTGTTTGACCTGAATACGGAAGTATGTTGCACATAACCCCCGTTGATCCTGGCGTCAGATCAAATCTTTCAAGTGGCTGTTCTGAGTTTTGTGATTCTTAGACGTTTCACAGTGTTTTCACTGCTACAGTTGTTCTGAAAAGAGTTTCCTGGTCTCTGAGCCTATTGTGTGAGAAACACGGATATCAAATGTGATCTGAGCAATAGACCATGTGCAAAAGAAGCCTGTCAGGACCCCAAGCGATGTGGTTTAGTGGTTGCAAGTTGATAAACCCCTTATTCTACTCATTTATAACAAATGTGACTGTAAATGTGATAGTATAATCTGAGCTGTAGACTCTATGCAAAAGAAGCCTGTCTCTACTAGCTGTGATAGAATAGGACGTCCCGGTGGGACACAGAGAGGAGCTCTTTGTCTCGTGTTAAACGCCCTCCCCCGCAGACGGGCGAAGTTCTGTGTATTCTGCGGGGGAGGGCGTGTAACACGAGACAAAGAGCGTCTCTGCGTCACACCGAGATGTCCTATCACAGCTAGTAGAGACAGTCTTCCTTTGCATATGGTCTAGAGAGCTCAGATTATACTACGGTAAACCTAAACAAAACTGCTGATTTGAAAATATCATGGTTTTTATAGGTTTACAGGCTCATATCACCATGATTTACAGTCACATTTGACATAAGTGAGTAGAATAAGTGGTTTATCCACTTGCCACCACTGAAACACATACCTGGGGGTCCTGGCTATAAATAGCTGTCCTCGATTCTCTCAGTTCGTGCTTGCTTCGGCAGCACATATACTAAAATTGGAACGATACAGAGAAGATTAGCATGGCCCCTGCGCAAGGATGACACGCAAATTCGTGAAGCGTTCCTCATTTTTATTAATTATTAGTTATTAATTATGAAATTACTGTAATTATTGATAGTTTACACTGTATCAAGTGAAAGTAACAGTGTTTAAGCGTGCAGTACGCAGCCTCCACGCTAGAGCGCAGCATCGCACTGCAGTCACGCGCTAGAGCGTCTCACTGGAATTTACTGAATTTACATCTTTAACAGAACAGAAACATTTAGTTTATAAGCAAAATACCATCCTAATGTTTCCTCAGCCGATTTTAATCAACCGTATCTTAATCTGACAGTATAATCGTTAATGATCATTCTGAATCTTCGTCCTCTTTTACTCAAACTAGCAGATTTCGACACGGATTTATTAAATATGTTTATATAAACTAAACGCTAATGTATAAAGTAATTGAAATTCACTTACCATGCATATGTGTTGTTTTCGCTGTCTTGGTTGACCAATGTGCGTCGTTTTTCTTGGCTTATTGTTTTTCTTTAGTACCTGAAAACACAGCGAAAACGAGAATTATATACACTAGTCTAGTGTATTTAACTTTTCATTCACCACAAACAAAACGTAACTAACGGTGTGTTGCTAAATAAATGTCTGTACATAAATTAATTTCTTGCTTCGTAATTGAGAGGAATTGCAGGACAAACGCTTTTCGCTGCATTCAGGACTAACTTTCTCCTGTCGAGCATCACCTGACAGATCAACCTGTAAAGAAACATCATAAAAGTCGATGTTCAAAACAAAATGATGCTAGAGTTGAGACTGAAAGGTCGTCTAACTCGTTGTGTATCGCTAAACTAAACTGAAGTAGTAATCTATGTAAATATGACTGGATATCATATTCAATCATTGTATTTCTCTAAACGTCAGTTTAAACATTCATGACTATTTTCAGCAATTGTTCATTGAGTGAAAAGGACAAATACAGGTTAAGATTTCTGAGACTTCATTAAAAAAATAAATTAATTGCCAGTGCTTTGTCAACTTTTTTCGGTTTGAACAATTAGAATATTTATGAACAATTATTACTTATTTTAATATATACTTTTATTTAAAAAAGTAAATCTTCAATCTTATGTGTGTGTTATATGTGGCAAATTCAGGAGAATCAGAGGTGTGTTTGGACCAAATACTTCATTTGTACTTTCATTTTGTACATCATTTGTACTGCCTCTACAAAAAAGGGCAATAAGAAAGACAACAGGGAAGGAAAGAGAATGAGATGCCATGTATATAAAGCACAGAAAGACTTAATAAAACATTCTTGACATTATCATATGAAAAAAGAATGCAACCAATGTTTTAGAAGTAGCTATATCACCGCCTGAGACTTTCTCCTGTCAGTCTCGCGTTAGAGCGTCTCACTGGCTCACAGCTGATGTCACACCTTCAACTTGGGTTCAAAGAAGTAACAGGAAGAGATGGTCTGCTTCCAAGCAAAGAAAATGTTGCAAGTATTCGCAATGATCGCATTTACCATCCCGATGTTTCTTCAGGCAGCCTATTCAAGCATTATCTCTGAATATTCTTTAGTACTGAAAGACTAATAAAACATTCTTGACATCATACTTCTAAAATCTTAAAAGAATGAACCAAGAACCAAGGTTTTAGAAGAAAGGCCGTAACCATGTCTTGAACATTGGGGAGGACCGTAACAATTCAAAATTCATTAAAAATATACATCATATGCATATATGATCATTCACATTCTACTTTGAAGCAGCTCTAATAAGACATTAGTGTCTTTATTAAGCTCAAGTCAGCTGAATTACAAGACGAAATCTAAAAACAAACAAATGAAGATAAGTGAGATTCATGCCTGGATGCGGTGATGCCATCCTTTCAGCATCTCTTCTCCTTATGTAGACCTGCAGAGCATCCATTTTGGTACCCGGTCTGGATTCCTGCTTCCTAACCCACTTGGTGAAGCTGAAAAGGAGGGACACACACAATTAAATCAAGCCCCAACACAACAAATTCTTAACTGCCTGCATCCTCTGTTAGACATGTAAACCATACCCTTTTCTGTCCCGATCCACTGCCTCATACAGGTCCTTGAAGGACATGCTGGCAAGTTTGCCGAAGCCTACTCGCATCAGGGCTTCCTGGGCTGGTGTGCCAGTGCCCTCTTGAACCCGGCGCTAGCTGATGGCAGCCATCATGTCAGGGAACAGAGCAGCATATCGGAGCAAGGCATCCTTGTTCCCCATGATGGCAGACTGGGTGGTGTCTCCTCCCTCACACTCCCGTTGATGGACGGCCAGCACCATGGATGCATTAACAATATCACTGGATAGCAACCATTTTAAGGTTTTACCCCGGTACTGGCCGAACTGCAGGGCGCTCTCGCTCAGCACGAGCTGGTGACTTGATGTGTCACCTCCTTGCGCTGACACACGAGCGATGGCCTCCTCCTAGCAGGCCATGAGTGTCCCGGAGTGGGATTTCTCCTGTAGACAGCAGCGAGGGCCGGGGTGAGCTCACCAGTGGGCTCTCTTTGAAACTGAGAATTGAAATCCATTTTCTACAAGACAGACACACACACAAATGACAATCAAATCAAAACTGTCAAATTTTCTTTATATTGTAATCATTATTATCAAAACCTATAATAATTGCTTTAGAAAGCTCATTGCTTCTGTCTAAATGAATACATGATGTTTGCTCACTGCATGATTTGTATTATCCTAGAACTGTACATTTTTGACATGGACATTATTATGACAGTCACCTCTGATAACAGATAATATCTTGTATAATCAATATAATATCTTGTAATCTAGAAACCTGTATTTTCTGTAAAGCTGCTTTGAAACGATGTGTAGTGAAAAGCGCTATACAAATAAATGTGAATCGAATTGAAAACTTCAAAATAATAAGAGGCACATAGACAACCACACAGCCTTACAAAATTAATCATAGTTTTACTAAAGTAACTGTATTAAAAAAACACAGTACAACAACAGTACAGTAACCACGAACTAACCATTGCTTAACTTTATGGCATAATGCTTTCATTTTTTCAAAATATAAATTTCAGGCACATAAAATCTTACAAAACCACACAGAATTTCGGAAAATTAACCATGGTTTTTAACACAGTAACTATAGATCAAGAAAATAAATCAACACGACAAAGCCATTGCCATGATCATTCAATCATGACATTTGGATTAAAAACACACGTATGTCAGGCATAGGTGTCAGGTCCAGTTTGTTAATGGTTGCTAAGTCAAACCATAGACTGAGTCAAACGCTCGACAAACGCTCGATTATTCGAGCTGCTGATTGGCCCAAAGCTGAAAACGCTCGATAAACGCTCGATTATCCGAGCTGCTGATTGGCCCAAAGCTGAAAACGCTCGACAAACGCTCGATAATACGAGCTGCTGATTGGCCCAAAGCTGAAAACGCTCGACAAACGCTCGATAATCCGAGCTGCTGATTGGCCCAAAGCTGAAAACGCTCGATAAAGGCTCGATTACACTAACCGCTGATTGGCTGGCATCCAGAGACGATTGCTGGGCAGAGAGCGCAAGGATGACACGCAAATTCGTGAAGCGTTCCTCATTTTTATTAATTATTAGTTATTAATTATGAAATTACTGTAATTATTGATAGTTTACACTGTATCAAGTGAAAGTAACAGTGTTTAAGCGTGCAGTACGCAGCCTCCACGCTAGAGCGCAGCATCGCACTGCAGTCACGCGCTAGAGCGTCTCACTGGAATTTACTGAATTTACATCTTTAACAGAACAGAAACATTTAGTTTATAAGCAAAATACCATCCTAATGTTTCCTCAGCCGATTTTAATCAACCGTATCTTAATCTGACAGTATAATCGTTAATGATCATTCTGAATCTTCGTCCTCTTTTACTCAAACTAGCAGATTTCGACACGGATTTATTAAATATGTTTATATAAACTAAACGCTAATGTATAAAGTAATTGAAATTCACTTACCATGCATATGTGTTGTTTTCGCTGTCTTGGTTGACCAATGTGCGTCGTTTTTCTTGGCTTATTGTTTTTCTTTAGTACCTGAAAACACAGCGAAAACGAGAATTATATACACTAGTCTAGTGTATTTAACTTTTCATTCACCACAAACAAAACGTAACTAACGGTGTGTTGCTAAATAAATGTCTGTACATAAATTAATTTCTTGCTTCGTAATTGAGAGGAATTGCAGGACAAACGCTTTTCGCTGCATTCAGGACTAACATTTTCTCCTGTCGAGCATCACCTGACAGATCAACCTGTAAAGAAACATCATAAAAGTCGATGTTCAAAACAAAATGATGCTAGAGTTGAGACTGAAAGGTCGTCTAACTCGTTGTGTATCGCTAAACTAAACTGAAGTAGTAATCTATGTAAATATGACTGGATATCATATTTGTCAATTATTGTATTTCTCTAAATGTCAGTTTAAACATTCATGACTATTTTCTGCAATTGTTCATTGAGTGAAAAGGACAAATACAGTTTAAGATTTCTGAGACTTGATTTAAAAAATCTTTGATCAATTAGAATATTTAAGAACAATTATTACTTATTTTAATATATACTTTAAAAAGTAAAATAATCACCATCAATCTCATGTGTGTGTTATATGTGGCAAATTCAGGAGAATCAGAGGTGTGTTTGGACCAAATACTTCATTTGTACTCTCATTTTGTACATCATTTGTTCTGCCTCTACAAAAAGGGCAATAAGAAAGACAACAGGGAAGGAAAGAGAATGAGATGCCATGTATATAAAGCACAGAAAGACTTAATAAAACATTCTTGACATTATCATATGAAAAAAGAATGCAACCAATGCATTCATTCAGAAGTAGCTATATCACCGCCTGAGACTTTCTCCTGTCAGTCTCGCGTTAGAGCGTCTCACTGGCTCACAGCTGATGTCACACCTTCAACTTGGGTTCAAAGAAGTAACAGGAAGAGATGGTCTGCTTCCAAGCAAAGAAAATGTTGCAAGTATTCGCAATTCTTCTAAGATCTTAAAAGAATGAACCAAGAACCAGAAAGGCCGTAACCATGTCTTGAACATTGGGGTAACTATTCAAAATTCATTAAAAATATACATTATATGCATATATACTTTTGAGTTGAAAATTATTTGTAAAATTATCTAGTAGCATCTTTCCCACGTACGCTCATGATTTAAAATATTTGCAAATAATATTTATGTTTTATGACATGCATACATTCACATTTGTATGTCTAATGTCAAAAACACAAAATGTTTCTGGTCTCGTCACTTTATTATTAATTACATGAATCATGTAAAAGATACCATATTTTCAATTCAAAACAAAATTTGTATAAAATAAAAACAAAAAATAAAAACATTGCATTACTGGATATAACTGTCAGTCGTTTAACAGTTCTATTGTAAAACAGATGTCAAATATTAAAATGTTTAGCTACTTATCTTACCACACACTCTTCCACCGTTAAAACTAAATCGTTTCGTTGGATTTGCACTGGTCCTCTGTGAACAGTAAGACCCTCCTGACGAGCGCTGTTAGACCGCTGAGGCCGACCAGCCTGAAAATGTAGGTTTCAAAAACTTTTTATCATCCTAACAACAAACAGAGGGATGCGTAAAGGAGTGCAGCGAAGCAGTATCAAGAATATCAATATCAAATGTTGGGGGGACAATTTGGCCATTTCTAATTGTTGGGGGATGGACTTGTGTTGACCAGTTTGATTTCAGCATCCTGTTATAATTCAGAGAGCAGCATTATTGTGCATTGTGTTGTGCACTGGCCCACAGTGATTTCCTTGGAGGAAAGTGAGAGGAGGAGACGGTTCCGGAAAAGCCTGGAGAGAAACGCCACTTTTCCACCGTCGGGCCAAACCATTGTCTTTGTTTAACCGTTCGATGGTTTCATTTTCCACTGTGGGGATAATAAAGGAGCTCTACGAAGTGGAATCATTTCATTATTACGAAATGTAATACAAATGCCTCAGTCGTTGCCTTGGTAACGCAAGAGTTTACAGACGTTATGAGATGTAAATAGCAACCACTTTATGGAAGATGATCAGATATTTCTTTTAATTTGATTCATTTGTGTTTACGCCGCTTAAATGGTTCTCCGCAAGGCCTCCAATCCACCGGTCGGCAGTGGCCTCCCAAGCTTAAATGGATAGTTCACCTAAAACTTAAAATTCTGTCATCATTTACTCATGTCTTTCTCAACCCATAAGATTTTCGTTCATCTTCGGAACACAAATGAAGATCTTTTTGATGAAATCTGAGAGCTTTCTGTCCCTCCATTGACAGCTATGCAACAACTTTACGCTTCAAAAAGTTCATAAATAGATCGTAAAACTAATCCATATAAATCGAGCGGTTTAGTCCAAATTTTCTAAAGAGACACAAACATTTATACGATGAACAGATTGAATTTAGGCTTTTATTCACATTTAAACATGGATCAGCGAACATTAACAGAAACTCAACCGAACCTGTGTAACATGAGAATGAATCTCATTGGTTCTCACACATCAAGCGAACATGCTTGAGCTTCCGTTTACCACAACTGATGTGTGAGTTGATGCATTTTTATGTTTATGTGAACAAAAGCCTAAATTCAATCTGTTCATCATATAAAGCGATCTTTTGTCTTCAAAAATATTTTTTACTACACCGCTTGATTCCTATGAATTAGTTTTACAATCTCTTCACAAACTTTTTAAAGCGTCAAAGTGGGAGTTGCGTAGCTGTCAATGGAGGGACAGAAAGCTCTCAGATTTCATCAAAAAGATCTTCATTTGTTTTTAGAAGATGAACGAAATTCTTACGGGTTTGGAATGAGGGTGAGTAATTGATGACAGAAACTGTCAGGTAAGATGAAGAGGACAAATAGGTCCTGATGCACAACAAAGCCATTGCGCAGATCCAAAATGATATCCCTGCAGATACTGGACAGAGTTTCTTCTAAGGAAAAGGTTTCTGTGCCACTTCAGCTGGAAAGTAAAATGTTGTAAAAAAAAAACAAAAAAAACTTTACACTACTGGATATTGCCATTAAGAAAATGTTTCTAAATGGCTGTCTGAGCAGAAGAGGCAACTAATATGAACAGGAACATGGGAACAGAGCAAACAAAAAACAACACTAAAACAGAACATGCATGTTACATTATGAGGGTGAAACTGTGGAACTTTGTCTGGCAGAGCAACTTGCTCTTGCTCCCAGTAAATAAATGTCTTTATAATTTTGTTGTCTTAAAGGGGACATATCATGAAAATCAGACTTTTAAGTGCTATAATCGGGTCCCCGGTGCATCTACCATCCCAGAAAACGTGAAAAGTGACAACCCAGTAACTTTGTTTTGTTAAGCCTTTCTCTGCAAGCATGTCAAAAAATAGGCCGATCAGATTTCGCTCCCCTTCTGATGTAGGAAGGGGATCTTATTATAATATTACCGCCCCTTAATCTGCACGTTTCCACCCACGGCGCCGCCATTTGTTTTTTGCAAGCGACAACGAGAAGGGTATAACTGCAGCCTTCAGATCTCCAAATGGGGGTAGGAGCTCCAAGACAGGGTGTGTCTTCCTCTCATTGGCAGATAGGCACATGACACATGCGCGATTTTTTTCCACCAATCCAGTTCAGCGCAAACTCCGCCCCACAGCCGATTCTACAGTGCTGATTTCCTACACAATGCTATGCCACAACAAATTCTAACCCCTAAACCTACCATACACCTGACCCTAACCTTAACCAGTGAACTCCAGTCCGAATGCCACTGGTCATGAGCTCTGTGACAAAAGCCAGAGCCAATGGTTAAAGTCTCTGCGTGTGAAGACCCCGCCCCATTTTGGAGGTTCTGCCCACTTTTCAAGTTCACGCCACATTTTGGAGATTTCCGCTTGCAGTTATATCTACTTGGAGACAACAGTATAACCAGTTCTAACGCAATGGCAAAAGTTTGAGCAAAGAATGCAAACTGTTGTGTCGTTGGCTGCACAGACGAGCACAGAACACTATTTGACCAAAAAATGTCACAGCTGTCTTATAAAGATATCAGGGAACAGTCAAGTTAAACATGACGGTACATGCAAGTCGATGAGATAAATCAGTGTAACTCCACAACAACTACATAAATGCATCCACTAACCATTCAGAAACGTCCAGGTGCGTCTAAAAGATGCAACCTCTTCCTGAGCCTCTCCGGAAGGCTGCACTCCGCTACTGGTTATTTCTGAGATTTTGGATGAGTGAGATTCGCGTGTTTTGTTATCGCCAGAGTTCCCGAAGCTTGCGTAAAGGATCGGCCTTATTCTGAACGAGGGAGGGGAGCAGCAGCTCATTTGCATTTAAAGGGACACACAAAAACGGTTTGTTTTCATTTACACCCAAAAGAGGCAAATTTGACAAGCTAGGTACTGTATAATAAATGATCTGGGGGGTATTTTGAGCCGAAATTTCAAAGACACATTCTGGGGACACCATAGATTTATATTACATTTTGTGAAAAGGGGCATAATTGAGACATAAAACACAACAGCTGTTTTCTGGATTAGACCTAAAAGACAGATGCCTAAAACTCTGGTGTCAAAGTATTGGTGTGGACAGAATAAAAACAGCTGATAGGTATGTCACCTTTAAATTATCTTTTGGTTGATTAATTTTGTTATACTGTCTAGTTTCTACTGTTTATACATTTTCTGTTAAAAATATATTTTAATATTTGTATGTAGTCTTTTGTTTACATTTATATATCTTTTACTTTTTATATTTTGTCTACTATTTAATAAATAAAACTGTAAAAACAAACTATTTGACTTAAAGATGTTTTTTTAAGGGTAGAATTGCTAGAAAATGTATTTAACTTACTGCATACCTTTATAATCGAGTTTATCAACAACAAAATATAACAATATATTTAAAAAAAAATTGGAACAAAATGCTAATGAATAAATATAAAAATATGAGCAATACAAATAAAAGAAATGGGTAAGACAATGTACATGACCTTTATGAGGGCAAATAAATGTTCTAGATAAAGAACAATCATTTAGGGCTGTTTTATGGCCTTTGTGATGGTAAATAATTCTTCTGAAATAAAGAATATTAATTTAGGACTATATGATCTATATTAAAACAAATAAATGTTCCTTAAAGGGATAGTTCACCCAAACATTTAAATTAGCTTGTGATTTAGTCATCCTAGGTGTATATGACATTCTTCTTTCAGACAAATACAATCGAATCAGAGTTATATTAAAAAATGTCTTGGCTCTTCCAAGCTTTATAATGGCAGCGAATGGCCATTTCTGTTTTGAAGTCCATAAAAGTGCATCTATTCATCCTAAAAGTGCTCCACATGGCTCCGGGGGGTTAATAAAGACCTTCTGAAGCGAAGCGATGCGTTTGTGTAAGAAAATATTCACAAGTTGTTGTATTTATTTGGAAATGGCACAATTATTAGGATGAACTGAATCTGAGAATTGCACGACTAAATTGTAAAGTTACCTTTACATCTGGCTCTCAGAGAAGCTACTTACCAGACAGAAAGTGTCTGCTGATTGACCTTGAACAGCTAAAGCTTGGTCTGTCCCCTCAGTGCAGGGCAGTTTCCCACCGGCCTCAGTGTGGCCTGGTAGACTTGCAGAATGGCAGCCCAGCAGTTTATTGAAATGCCAGTCTGTCAATCATGGCAGCAACAGTCATGCATGAACAGTCAGCTTAAACATGAAGCAGATATGTAAAAAATAAACAGGAATTTTGATCTCGATCAACTCGATACTGTTATGTACACGTTGTCATGTTTATGACGTTAATAGACGGTAGGCCTATAAATCAACCTGGTGGAAATTAGGTTTGAACAGAATAAATGAATATGAAACAAAACACCCTTAAATTATCCACGTGTCCTAATAGAGACTGCGGATAATAACAAGATAAGATCATAACTGACAGGACTTGAACACATTAATTCACACTAATATTAACAACAAATTAGGCCTAGTATATTGTGTAGGCTACCTTTTTAAAACCGCAATGATCTCATCGCGAATTCGATTCGTGTATTTTCCTATCACGCTCTTGAGTCAGAAATTAATTGAACTATTGAATCGGTTCTTCGAATCGATCGATTGAATCAAAAAGAAACTGCTAAATCGGCTTACCTTGCTGGCTTCGCTCTGTGACGGCTCTGTAGTCTGCAAATTATTTTTCCAAATAATCAGCAAACTTTCGACGGGACACGCAGATAACTTGATAAACATGTAAACACTCATTTATAGCATGCATTTACATCGGATTAAATTCAGTGTGTTTTACATTTAATGTCATGCTTTTGCACTTGCTAATTTTGCTTTACGTTACGATGTTTAACTGTTAGTTCATTTCAGATTCATTTTTGTTGTGTGTTATATGACTTCAGACTGATAGATACCTACCATCCAGAAATTAATAGTTGTTTAATCTACAATTAATGTCCTTTTAACACATTCACATTTTTGAGGTGATTGCAAATATCTCCAGTTTATTTTTTAGCTTAACGTTAGGCCGCAGCATTGCGCTCGTGAAACGTGATTTTTCGCTTGTTATATATTAAGAAATGTTTCCAAATTACTGAATTTTATTTCTCCACTATACAACAGGGATCCCACTGAGTTGGTAATGGAGATGGGAAACCCCTCAGATCTGAGTGTCTCCATGCTCTCGCTATCATCAGACCTGCCAGTCATAGATCCAGAACTGTGGCTAGACTCCAAGTCTGATTCAAGTAAGAAAAATAGCACGTTTAATCTCTATGCTGTTCCTGTTTTTGTGACTTTCTGGATGTCCAAACCAGAATTTATGCCTTTCTCATTTGATACAGAAAGCAGAAAGACCTCCACATCATGCCCTTTAACCTCTGTCCGTCCTAACACAGAAGATGCCGAGCTGAGATCCAGTGTCTCTGTGAATAAGTGCCGTGTGTGCAGGAAAGAGTTTAAAACCAGCTGTGCACTTAAAACACACCTCTTGATCCACAGACACGAAGGGCCACATATCTGCAGCATCTGCCAGAGAGCATTTCAAAACTATCATCAGCTGTAAGTATCACATGTGCTGGCATCTCAGTGATTCAGTTATGGCCATTTATTCTCTAGATTAGAGGGTTTCAGACAGGGGTCCAGCAAAGGAGTGCTAGAGGGTTTAGAGATGATTCAACAGTCTAAAAATTCACAAATAAATAAATTAAAATAAGGTTTAAATGAACTAACTAAAGAAACATGATTAAAATAATATAAAAAAGTTAAAAATAATACAAAGTAATTGCAATAATTCAATAATACATTAGTACAGTACTATACAACCCCATGTTACTATTAAGTGAGTAGTGAATGAGTAAAGGATTAAGTGGTTTCGAGTGAGCATATTTATTAATGTATAATATATACAGTAATGCCTATCATGCACGTCAGTTTACTACCTTGACAGGATGTTATGACAGACCTTAGCCGAGGCAGAATTTACATTGTTATTCCAAAACTGCATCGTTCTGGCATTTAAAGATGAAACGGAAATTGTGATAGTCTTTCCTTCCCTATTGTGTCGTATATCCGAGTGAAATAAATGTAGGGTGGGACTTCATTTTGGAATTGATAGGATTTTTGTGGTGACAGGTTGTCAAATTTGTAATCTTTCTCTTTTTGACTGCTGTAATCAATCTCTATATTTTTCCTTCTTTTAGAAAGTCGTGGAAACTCTTAACTCAGATTTTTTTTTTCTTTTGCTATTGGAGCAAACAGGAATACAAACATTTGATTTGCTGTCATCTCCCATTCATCGCTACATAAGTTTACCCAACTATGACGAGTTCTGCTTCTGACAAACCCAGGAATGTGAAAAGGGTCCATAAGGATTTGTTCAGTTTCACTAACCCCACCAAAAAATTTATACATTTTTATTTTGAATAAAAATGTATAATTTTGAAAATTATGAATATTTTTAATTAAATGCGTTTTTTCCCCCCCACAAAATCATGTTTGTTTGTTTTTTTAAAAGGAAATTTGTAACAAGCTGGAAAATATATTGTAACTCCATAAATTCATAACCACTTAAACTAAAAAATGATGGCATGCAATGCAAAACATTACTGATTGGTTAGTAGCTTCAACACCACAGAAATTTAGTGCATCAATGTAGAATACACCACAGAAAACCAAATGTTTGTGTCTGCAAGGTATAATAAAATAGATATACTCGCTCCTTTACTCGTTCACTATTCACTTCATAGCAAATCTCATTGTAAAATAGATGTACAATTCTTCAGTTGCGCAACAACACTGATCCAAAATGCTCTCACGCTAACCAGTGGGCCTGGGCCATCCCTAAAAGTCTTTAGCACGTTAGTATTTTCACCCTCAAAAAATGGTTTTAAGCCAGTTATTTATATCTTTTGCTCTAGTGTGTCAGTAGGACAACAGCCTGTGCTCCACACGAAGATCTAATCTCATCATCAAGTCCATCTGTGATTACATGAAGAAACAGAAAAAACCGAGACAAGACTAAATCCAGAAGAACTGTGGCAACGTCTCCAAGATGCTTGAAAAAACCTTCCTGCCAAGCTACAGTACAGTGAAAAGTTTTAGGCACTTGTGTTAAAATGCTGTAAAGTGAGGATGCTTTCAAAAATAATGCCATAAATAGATTTTATTTAACAGGTAACCTCTATTAACTAAATCAAATCAATATTTGGTGTGACCACCCTTTGTGTTTAACAGCTTTTGTCCTCAGTATACTTGCACATAGTTTTTCAGGTAGCTTTGTGGGAAGGTTTCTTCGAGCTTCTTGGAAACGTTGCTGCAGTTCTTCTGGATTTAGTCTGTCTCAGTTTTTTCTGTTTCTTCATGTAATCACAGATGGATTTAATAATGGTGAGATCAGATCTCCCTGTGGATCATACCGGCTGTTGTCAGACTGCATTTTCTGGATTATTACAATTAATGGCAAAATGAATGTTTGGAAATGTAAACTGATATTTCCTACTGACACACTAGAGCAAAATATATAAATAACTGACTTAAAACCATTAGCGGGGGGCGAAAATACTAGCGTGCCTAAGACTTTTGCACAGTGCTGTAAATTTACTGGATATTTCTTACACTGTCTGAAATAACTGATCCAATTTCATCTCTTACAAAAGAGAGGGTTTATAGTTAGTCAAAGGTAAACGAGTCGAAATTGCAGTGTTCACAAATCCTGTTTCCAGTGTCATTGTCTCCTTATTTCTCCATAGCACTTCCCACACGATGACCCACCACAAGAGGAAGACATATCACTGTACTCAATCTGGCTGCCACAAAACCTACAGTGACAAAAACTCCCTAAAACATCACTGTGCGTCTCGACACGGAGTTCACTTCACGTCTCCTTCCTCCACCAGCTACGCTTACAACTATGACCTGCCGGCCTCACCGTGGGAGCCTACGGTTAATCGTGCGGCGCGCGGCCTCTTCAGCGCTCAACCAAAGCCTGTTTTAGCTCCTGTGCTAAAAGAGCCCAGTTATTCTGGAAAACCCAAGCTTGGGTTGGGGTGCTATGCAGAAGACACCCATCGCGCTCAGGTAAAACGCTCAACGCACCAGGAAAGCTGGACTTTAGCGACTGCCAGTGAATCGTATAAGGTTGAAGAAACCGCCAAGATGCTAAACTCCACCCAGTGGACTTTAGGTCTCGACAGGAAGAAGGAAGAAAATCCTGTGGTTTCACAGAGTCCATTTCATGTTCGTGGTTTGGAAACCAATCTTGATTTCCCTGAGTCTTACCCTGAAGAATGGAAAGAGATGCTTTCATTTCAGCCTATCAGAGAGGCAGCGACCTCCAGTGTGGGCTGTCCTACGAGGCCACCAGCTTCAGTCGACCCCAAGAAGCATTGTCCAATCCTGCTGAAACACAGTCTGAAAGACCCCAAACCTCTGAACAAGTTAAAGCGACGCCATTCCTATTCCAGTTTTACTCAACCTGCCTTATTATGCCCTGAACCGAAAAGTGATTTTGATTGTAACCTTCCTGATCCTGCACTTCCTTCTCCTCCTCCTCATGCACCATTACCCAACAGCAGGAAGAGGAAGTCCTGCTCTAAGGACATCTTGTCTGATGTCCCAGCTCCTCCACTGCCCGTTCCTCAGCCCAGTTGTCATAAACGTTCACGACAACACTCTTCCTACCTCGTTTCACCTAGTCAGGTGGCGCTTGCATCCTTCAGCACTTATCTAGGCAACCCATTTTTACAAAAGGTACACAACATTCCACTTTTTTCCATATGTGATGCTTTTTTGAAGAAATAATCAGTATTTTGCATTTCATTATGCAGGAGTCCATTGGGAAATCAACAGGAGAGGAACCAAGCTCTGGTTGCAGGTTAGAAAATGGAGTGAAAGCAACATTTTTGAGATTTTATGGGTATTTCACCCAACTCTAAAAGCTGTATGAAGTTATTAGAGATCCATTTTCTCAAAGGGATAATTCACCTAAAATGAAACATAATTCACCTAAAATGAAAATGTTCATTCCAAACCTGTATGACTTACTTTCTTCTGTCAAACACATACGGAATAGCAATTTAAACATTAGTCCTTTGCTCACAACTGTCATATGACATATTTCACCAATTAATTGAATTCCTTTCCAGCCCGATTACAGAGTAAGGATATTTAAAAATGTATTTTAGCCAAATAAAAATTTTATGATTTCAATAATTACCCCTATTACAAATGACAAATGTCTCCAAATGGAGTATAAATGTCTCCAAATTAACCACCAGGGAACAGGTCAATATTATCATGCTTAATCTATATCTGAATAGTGCAAATTTAGAAAAATATATATTATTATATACACTACTGTTCAAAAGGTTGGGGTCAGTAAGGTTTGTAAAATGTTTTAGAAAAATCTCTTATGCTAATTCTGCATTCATTTTATTAAAATGCTTTAAAAACAGTAATATTGCAAATATTCTTACAATTTAAAGTAACTGTTTTTTGTTCGAATATGTCATTTATTCCTGTGATCAAAGCTGATTTTTCAGCATCCTTACTCCAGTCTTCAGTGTCACATGATCCTTCTGAATTCATGCTAGCATGCTGCTGATTTGCTGTTCATGAAACATTTCTGATTATTATCAGATTATTACATATGAAAACGGTTGTGCTGCTTAATGTTTTTGTGGAAAACTTGATATATTTTTTCCAGGATTCTCTGACAAATAGAATATATATACATTTGTGCAATGTGTATAATAATATATTTATAAATGTGTTTACTGTTACTTTTATAAATTTAATGCAACCATGCTGAATAGAAGTATAAATTTCTTAAAAAAAAAATAATAATAACTTTCACACAAATTATATAGTGCTTCTTTGTCGGTTTTGGAGCTCGACAGCTGCTAGTCTCTAAATGCGTTCATAGAATGGAAAAGAGCAGCATTAACATTTGTTTGTTTTTTGTGAAAGCAATTTTCGGGGAACTATTCTATTAAATAGTTGCTGACGTTGCATTTTTTGTATATTTTCTTGCAGACCTAACACATAGGGCCCTATCTTGCACCCAGCGCAATTGACTTTGTACACCGACGCATGTATCATTCCTATTTTGCACCCACGCAAAGCGGACTTTTCCCTCCACAGAAGCACGTCGGTTAACTAAGAAATACACTTGCGCTCAAGAGGAGGCGTGTTCCGGCGCAAACGTTCCTTCATGCTATTTTGCAGGTTTAGAAAACAATTGCGCCACTAACCAGGAAAAAATTGTTTAAAGTCAGTGGCGCGTTGCGCATGTTATTCATATGCTATTTTAAGGGCGCATGCTTGGCCATAATCAATGTAGCGTGTGCACAACACGCACTTTGATTCTCTCATCTACACAGAAGCAGCAGTTTTCATTTTTGCAAATCATACATTATTACGATAGATAGATAGATAGATAGATAGATAGATAGATAGATAGATAGATAGATAGATAGACAGACAATTTATTATAAAAGCATACATCTAACTTACACATTTACCCAAATTATCATACGCCTGTTTAACCGAAGTTAATTTGGGTGGGTTTCTCCATCCCCAATGTCCCTGATGAGAACGTCGGTCTCCTCGGCTGTGAACCGCTCCTGGCGCGCGCCTGGCAAATCCGCCGTTATAATAGAATCCGCTTTAGAACAAGTGCGCCTGCTCTTAAAGGGAATGTGAGATGTCGCTCTGATTGGTTTATTTCACGTTACGCCCAAACCAAACCTATGAATAATGAAGCTACTTCAGACCAACCCCTTTTAGATTTGCGCCGGGCGCAAGAGGCATTTATAGCCTTTTATTGCAAAATAGCAACAGCGCCCGAGATCCGCCCACAAAGTTACTTGCGCTTTGCGCTTGACACTTGCGTTTCAGATCGTTAAAATAGGGCCCATAGACTTATATTCTGAATCAGAAGGTCTATGATAAAATCAGTAAGTTTTACTCTGGTTTGTTTCCTGCAGAACATATAAAAGAACTTCATCTGTACGCAGAGCTCGATCGCAGCCCTCATGTTCTCTAGAAGCTCTTGCCTCTGATGGAACAAAGGAGAAACATAATTCAGAGCCGTCTGCCTCAACGCTGGTGCTCACATTAATTCAAGTATAATTGTGAACTTAAAACATGAAAATCAATACTTACATTAACGTAATTTATCTTCTGTCACAGGATGAAGGACAGAAGGGGAATTCAGGACAAAAGCAAAAGTCCAAATGGGCAAACCTGTCCCCACTGATCATGCCTGTGTCTGTCCCAGTCTCTGTCACACATGTTTTAGACCCCCAAACTTCCACACATCAAGTAATGTTGTAGTAGATAACAACATAATAACAATAAACAGTGAATATCCTAAGTTGGCTTTTTTATCATCGCTCAGGGATAGTTTAAAAGGCGATCATGCACTAACCACTAAATATCTTCCATAGGCTGAGAGGTCACAAACTCGTAAAGGTGCATCTAAGAGGTCTCGTTGTCTTGACCCTTTAAAGCACCTGATCATCCCCAGTCCACCTCTGCTTCGCTCATCTTCACCACAGTGGGCCCATGATCAGGAAACCCAGGGTTTGCAGAGATGCCTTGGTTACCCCAGCCAGCTGCGCTCGCCAACCTATCTGGCAGACCACATGCTGAGCCCTCGGTTTCATCCCTACACCCCTCAGCCCATGCTGAGCCCTCTCCGCCCTGGGACAGGCCTCTACTCTAAAAGCCTGCCGCCACCCAGCACCCTCGGTGAGCACTAAACCCATGATTTCAGCTTTAGTTAGATTTTCTGAGAGAACTTTTTTTTTTTTTTTTTACTTCTTGCCAAATAATTTTAACTTTGAAACCCTACAGATGGCGTCTCCTTCCCAACTGACAACACAGTCGTCAACATAAGGCCGTGAGTCACTCTACATCTGTATTAAAGACCTATTATGCTTTTCTTATATTTTCAACTTTCTTAATGTTGCTGTTTGAGCATGAAAACTGTCTGCAAAGTTACAAAGCACAAAGTCACTCCAAAGGGATTGTCTATATCAATGCGCCCTGTTTCTGAACTCCCTGAAACGTCTTGAGTTTTCTTCAGGGAACGTACGTTACAGTATTCCTCATTTAAATAATTCCCGCCCAATGCATATGCAATATAAAGGGAGCGAGGTTACAGGTTAGTAGTGTGTTGTGTTGTTGCCATTCCCAAGAGACACTGTTTTTTCCACCCCGGATCTAACATGGTAATGATAAGGGGCGTGACATTTCCGAATATGTTTAAAGTGGTTGACCAATCACAACACACTGATCCAGCCAACCAATCAGTGGACATTGCACTTAGCTATATGTAGCTATACATTTTCTGCACTGGCACCACCAGTCTCCCGATGTTCTGTCCCGGCTCTCTACGGCATCTCCAGCTACTGTTGTCTCTACAGACATTCTTTCTGCCCTTTTAGCATCCATCTCGATTAGTTATTCGTCTGTGTATTCCGGCTCATACATGTACGGTTCGTTGATTAACACACATTCCTCGTCTTCATCGTCTCCAAAGTCCCGAAACATTGGCATGGCTTTCAAACGTGGCCATAGTCCTATGTCTTGTTGATTTCTTCGTGAAATATACTCTGCTTCTGTAGTGATGAGTGTCAGCGGCAGGTAAATACACTTGCGTGATTGTCATGTTGACAGGCTCTCTCGGTTGCCTAGGTAACTTAATATCACTCCGCCGCTGCTGTAGACTGTGCTAATAAACACAGGGAACAAAGTATAACTATTGCAAGTCAATGAAAGGGTATTCAAAGGGAGTTTGATTTCTAACATTATTCTCTCAACAGACATTTACATCGGTAGTCTGGCGTTATAATTTATTTGCTTTTGGTGTACTGTGGAGTGGGTAAAACCGTTTTTAATGGCAGGCTAACAGATACCGTTGACTCGCGCTAGCCTAGCACCAGCGAACTATGCAACTGGAAGGACTGGGTGACATTTTTTGAAAACTGTCTCCACTGATAAATAACACACAGGCTAACTTGGAAATGAGGTCTGATGTCCAAAATCCTGAAACACCCCTTTAAGAACAATGTTCAAGAATCAGTCAAGAAGTTGAAGTTACGCCGAGGTTGGTTGTTTCAGCAGGATAATGATCCAAAGCATTGTTCCAAATCTACCAAGGAATTCATGCACAGACACAGATACAATGTTCTAGAATGCCATCACAGTCCCCAGACAAGCGGGCTGTCCACACTCGGAAACCATCAAACCTGACTGAACTGGAGACATTTTGCAAGGAAGAGTGGTCCAAAATTCCTGCAGCCAGAATTCAGGGACTTATCAGTGGCTATAAGAAGCAACTACAGGCTGTTATTTCAGCAAAAAGAGGCTCTACTAAATATTGATGTGGTAATTACATTGAGGTGCCCACATTTTTGGACCTGTTTTTGTTATGACTCACATTGTGTTGTTTCTGTTGATTCAATAAATGTTATTTCAGAACTGAAATCTCACTGTTTCCATATGGTATAAATTATATCCAAATGAAGTTGCTGCTTCGAAAGCCCAGCAGATTATAAACTGAAATGATTATAATTATCAGGGATGCCCAAACTTTTGCATAAAACTGTATATAAAGTATATAGTTTTTTACAAAAAGAATTGGAATTAATTACCTAAATACAGAGGAAGATTCTACAGTCTTATTTACACGACTGTCCATTTCCTTTCTATGTAACAATAGTAACATAGAAGTAACGTTTGTCTTACGTGTCCTTTAGGAGGATTAACGTGGGTTCGCGTTTTCAAGCAGAGATCCCCCCAGTGCGAGACACGCTCTACATACTTTATGAAGAACACCCTGCTCAGCTCGTCTGGACTCCTTGGAAAGATCTCTCTACCAACACAGAGACACAGCAAAGGGGTAAACACACCTTTATCTGGGTCTGTCCAAAACAAGAACTGAAATAAGCCAAAACAAGTATTTTTCTTAAAAAGCCAAATGAGATAATATTTTTTAGTTGTCATGGGATACACATTTTGAGTACAAAATATTTTTTTTAAATCATGAACAATTGAAAAAAAAGTCTCGAGGCCTTTCAATTTTGTTGTGGATAATGGGGCCTAAAAGGTTGACTTGAGAACCACATGTTTAGACACTGGGGGCCTCATTTATAAACGTGCATACGCACAGATTTAATCTTAAAGTGTGCATATGTTAAAATCCGCACTTACGTTCATATTTATAAAAACTGCCTTTTTGACGTTTTCATTGTGGCAAAGAGTGATTTGGAAATGTATGCAATTCTGGTTGCTCGCAATTCTCAAGTAAATGATTTGGATGCTGACTGGCGCTCTTTTATATGTTAATGACATTAGGCGTTTACAAAGCGCAGATCTGAAACCATTCAGCTGCGCACAATTTCAAGATCGTTTGCAATTTATAAATATCACTTCTGGAAGAGAGGCATACACACATTCTTTTTGTGCATACGTTCGTTCTCGGAATCACACGTACGCACATTTGAGAAATGATTGTAAGATCAGATGTAGGACGGTTTCTGTGCAAAATTTTGTAAATGAGGCCCAACATGTAACCATGTTTTTCCAAAATTATTATTGAACCTTGTAAAATGTTATTTTTTTTCTTTTAACATGTGCAAAAGGTTAAAACTGATCACGCGTCCTTATTGTGCTTCAGTCACAGAGCTTATAGACATGTGTTGTTCGAGTGTGCTACCAGGAGGAGGCACCAACATCGAACTCGCTCTCCACTGCCTTCATGATGTCCAAGGAAACATAATGGTGAGCTTATTCATCACACTTAGAGTTTTATTTACAGATGTTTAATACGTTATTCAACTTTCAGGCAGCACTGGATTTACTGCTAATGAGAGGAGATTATCGGACCTCCTGGCATCCTCTGAATGATTACCACTACACAGGTACAAGCTCTTAATACACAAATACATCATGGGTGTCCAGTCCAGTTCCTGCAGGGACACCTTCTAGCAGAGTTTCACTCCAACCCTAATTAAACACACCTGAAACAACTAATCAAGGTCATCCGGATTGCCAGAAATTTCCAGGCAGGCGTGTTGTAGTTAAACTCTATTGGGAAATGGTTCTCCAGGAGCAGAACTGGACTCCCATGAAATACATAAAACTCATAAGTCCTTCATAAACTTGATGTCGCTCATTTTAATTGGCAGGGTCAGACCAGTGGACTGCTCAAGAGATGAAAGTGTTCAAGAAAGCTCTGGTTGACCATGACAAGGACTTTCAACAGATTCATAATGTGGTACGAAATTTAGAGTTCAGAAAAGAAGTCATTCCTGAATTAGTGCAAGACCCCACCCTGTATTTCTGTGATATTCTGGTCTCTACATATAGCAGGGCTCTAGAGTGCGACCAAATTTTGTAAGGGTGCAACTAAAATATTTCCTAGGTCGCACCGGTGCACCTAACGTCCTCGCAACCGCTGCCTCTCCACGAACTAAGCATTTGTTCTCCTTTGACGGAACTCACACTCATGGGATCTCACACTCTTCTCTCACGCGGTGCCACAGATCGCACAACACTACAGCCCTGCTTAATGAGTGACGACGGAGGACAGAATTAAACATTCAAACGTAGCCTGGTTACACTTAAAGGACAATTCCGGTGAAAAATGAACCTAGGGGTAATTAACACATGGTTACCGAGTCGATCGTTCCCTGGGATGCGTTTTCATGAAAATCGAATGTAAAGAGTTTTATCTCTAAAAACAGATTAGCTTATAACACTAGTATATGGGGCACAGAGTAAGTAAAAGTAAATCGCTAGTTAATACCACTAACAAGGCTCAAAATAGCCTCACACTAACACGGTAGCATAATGAGGGTCCCTACATGCAAACCGAAGCATTGAGAACTTTGTAAGTGTACAGACAGTTTAATAAGAAGATACTTTATAAAGACAGTACATTACGCGTTTACAGGCAGGCGTCATCTTGGAAAACAGTCTCGACTCCTCGAGTCAAGAACGCCGTACTAAGTGAGCTGGTCGATAGGAATTACGTTTTTTGAAATCTAACGTAGCAAGAGTCGAGACTGTTTTCCTAGATGACGTTCACACTTCACACTTACAAAGTTCTCAATGCTTCGGTGCCTGAGCTAGAGACTCAAGTAGTTAGTTTGGCAGCTCAGTGAAGCACTTTAAAATTTTTTTATTAATTTTATTTTAATTTTTATATAATTGTGCTTCAAATTAAAAAAAACTATTTACCTACACCTTATTCTTGTTTAAAATCATTTACATAATATATATGAATGTATATAGAGCGTGATAAAAAGGTGACCTTGAAATTGTGGCGTTAAAGGTGACGTGAACCGAGGAAAAATTTGGGTGCACCAGTGCAACCAAGGCAAAAAGTTAGTCTGGAGCCCTGAGCCTAGCCTAAGTCTTTCCTGTTTTACTGCATACTGTCAGGAAATCACAAGTTTAGTAGGTTATAAAAGTAATAGCACACATTTCCTCAAATTTGATGCATCATTCATATCCGTAATACAAATGATGATGGACGAGTAGCATAATGATACTTGGGGTTTGTTTAAATCCCTTTTGAGTGGTGAAGGAATGAGCCATAAAATCCAGAAACAAGTTAACATCATCCAAAGTCAGTGCCCCTATTGTGCTCCTAATTTTATTTTGGAGTTCTCCTACAATAGGTTTATATGCATCTAAGGTCAAAATAATATTTACATTTTCCCACAATATAGATTGCACATAACCTCATTTCTCAGAATCTGAAAATAGTTTGTTTGATCATTTCCGTCTCTCTAGTCTACTCTCCTTTCCCTGAGTCTACTCTGCTCGGATTGGTCGGATGGCCCAGTCTGTTGTGATTGGTCTACCGCTATAGCACGTGTCGGAAACGAAACCACCATTACCATTTCTGAATTTCAGCTCCAGAGGCTTCCTCAGCGATTGATACAGTGATACGAAGAGTAATGATGTTGTTGTTTTTTTACATATGAATTCCAGCACAAGTCAGTTACAACTAGTGTTTGAGGGTCAAAGGAGACTTCCAAAAAAGCATAATAGGGGCACTTTAAATGGCTATGGTTAACACAAGCAAGACATTTAAACATTTTATTCTACAACATAAAATACATTAGTCACACCCCACTTGTGATTTTTACCTGTCTTAAAAGACTGTTGCTAACGAGTGGCTAAATGGGATTATAAAGGTTGTCGGAAGGATTTAACATCATGCCGAACAGGGAAAGTCATCTACTACTCAACTGCTTTTACTACCCTGTGTTTATATTCACACTCTTGTATTTAGGCTTCAAAATTCATAAAAGTTATGCTCATTTGTGAAGATTATCTTGATGAACAAAGCTTGCAAGAATCAAACTTTTGTTGGTCACAGGGCTTATTTTCTGCAGTAATCCAAAAGCTAATGGAAAAATCCCATTGGCTTTTTGTCGAGAGAACCAGGGTGATGCTAACTTCCGAGTTAGCCTACAAAAATACATCATCCCCGCAGCTCTCTATTGCTTTTAAAGGGATAGTTCATCCCAAAATGAAAACTCTGGATGTTCCAGACCTGAATTAATTTCTTTCTTCTGCTGAACAAAAAGGAAGATATTTTGAAGAATGTCGGTAATTAAACAGTTAATGGGCCTCATTGATTTCCATGGTATTCCATCATTGGCGTCCATAAACTGTTTGGTTACCGACTTTCTTTTCTTTTGTGTTCGGCAGAAGAAAGAAATTCATACAGGTTTGGAAAACTTGAGGGTGAGTAAATGATGATAGAATTTTCATTTTTGGGTGAACTAACCCTTTAATAAATGTCTCAAAATACTAAATTGATGTTTGTTTTTAAGTTGCAGACAAAATCAATAGCTCAGTGTGTAGAGTATTACTATAACATGAAGAAGCTGAAAAAGTTAAAGCAACGTGGTCGAGCCGTCAATAGAAAGGATGGATGTGGAGAGAATGCTGTATGTTTCATTTCAGTACATGAACACATTATTAGTTATTACATCTGCATATACATTAAATAGATGAGTGGAAATTTTCTTCATTTACTATTGCCCTCATTATTACTATTTTCTAGAAGGTGTTCAATTGGTTCCAAGTGCACAAACATGAGCAGACAGACGGAGACGCTTGACAGAAGACAACAGCTGCTGAGGGCAAGGTGTGTGCCAGGTTAGAGACACTACAGCCTACAGCACACTCATGAGTTACATGCCTTCAGTGTTTAATTTTGTGATGTTAAGCTACATATAATACATATATGCCCCTATCCTGTCACTCTTAGGGCATTTTCACACCTGGCTCTTATGGAGCGTCTGTTTCAGAACATGGTGCGTTTTCTCCCTTAGTTCGGTTCGTTTAGGCATATATGAATTGAGCAATCCCACTTGGATCCTCACCAAAACATCGCCTGAACGAGGTGGTCTTGATCCGATTGAAAACAAACTCTGGAGCGGTTCGGTTGAGGCGAGAAAACAGTCTGACCCAATAAACCAAGCAGTATCATAATTCATAAAGAGAAATGTGTTATACAAGGAATAACTGATGACGGACCATTGAATTATTAGGAATAATGCACACCAGAGGTGGTAATGCACCGTTACACCTCGGGTGCACAGTATTTTTCAATAATTCAACAGCCCGGAGTCAATTATTCTGCTTATACTACGGTTACCACAACTCAAAACATTGTTCAGATGATGTATTTCAAGACATTTGGCAGGTTTTGTCCTTAAAACATTGTGTGTTGTGACCAATTTTTTACGCATCTAATCCCAAAACGTCATTTTAGAGCTAGTTACAGAGGCTTGAGCCATTGATAGCAGACTAATGCAGTTATTAGAGGGAGAGATCAAGCGTCTTTGTGCGTCTCTCAACAGTGTTCGGCAGCTGCAACACTGTAGCACCAATAGCGAAACTGTAAGTTTATCTGCTCCAAGAACAGAGCCGTTAGTACATCGCTAATGAGAAATGTCATGTAGCTTAAGTTGCTAATTATACTGTTAAAATCATCAGAGCGGTGCTGACGACATGTTTCTGTGTGAGTGTGTGTCCGTACTGTATGTGTGTGCGTTTGAGTGTGAGAGAGAGCGGGAGAAAGAGTATGTGCTTTCCGTACATTAAATGTAATTTTGTGGCAAAAAACATGGAAACAATTTGTCGTTTTTATCCTATTGTTTACTATATTTTTTTGCTCGGTCAGTGTCGTTGTGGGTTTTGGTTCTGTAAGCTGTAAAGACCTTTGAAATAACTGAAATCATTTGGCGAAGTGATATGTAACTTTAATGCTTTCAAGACCTGCCTGGAACTACTTTAGCAGTGCGTTTTCCTGAAGATAATTGCACAGTTACTTTAGAAAATTCGTCAACCAATCAGATTCAAGCATTCAACACCCCGTAGAATAAAAAAAATTCGTCTTAAAATGTATAATTGCTCTTCTCTGTTCATTTGTCCCGACGAAGCCTTGATTCCTGCTCTAACTGCATTATAAACAAATAATATAAAAATTAAATAAATTGTATCTATCAGTTAAGGGTAGTAATGATAGCTACAGGTCCTTCTCAATAAATTAGCATATTGTGATAAAGTTCATTATTTTCCCTAATGTAATGATAAAAATTAAACTTTCATATATGTTAGATTCATTGCACACCAACTGAAATATTTCAGGTCTTTTATTGTTTTAGTACTGATGATTTTGGCATACAGCTCATGAAAACCCAAAATTCCTGTCTCAATAAATTAGCATATTTCATCCGACCAATAAAAGAAAAGTGTTTTTAATACAAAAAAAGTCAACCTTCAAATAATTATGTTCAGTTATGCACTCAATACTTGGTCGGGAATCCTTTGTGCAGAAATGACTGCTTCAATGCGGCGTGGCATGGCCGTAATCAGCCTGTGGCACTGCTGAGGTGTTATGGAGGCCCAGGATGCTTCGATAGCGGCCTTAAGCTCATCCAGAGTGTTGGGTCTTGCGTCTCTCAACTTTCTCTTCACAATATCCCACAGATTCTCTATGGGGTTCAGGTCAGAAGAGTTGGCAGGCCAATTGAGCACAGTAATACCATGGTCAGTAAACCATTTACCAGTGGTTTTGGCACTGTGAGCAGGTGCCAGGTCATGCTGAAGAATGAAATCATCTCCATAAAGCTTTTCAGCAGATGGAAGCATGGAGTGCTCCAAAATCTCCTGATAGCTAGCTGCATTGACCCTGCCCTTGATAAAACACAGTGGACCAACACCAGCAGCTGACATGGCACCCCAGACCATCACTGACTGTGGGTACTTGACACTGGACTTCAGGCATTTTGGCATTTCCTTCTCCCCAGTCTTCCTCCAGACTCTGGCACCTTGATTTCCGAATGACATGCAAAATTTGAGCAACCACTGAGCAACAGTCCAGTGCTGCTTCTCTGTAGCCCAGGTCAGGCGCTTCTGCCGCTGTTTCTGGTTCAAAAGTGGCTTGACCTTGGGAATGCGGCACCTGTAGCCCATTTCCTGCACACGCCTGTGCACGGTGGCTCTGGATGTTTCTACTCCAGACTCAGTCCACTGCTTCCGCAGGTCCCCCAAGGTCTGGAATCGGTCCTTCTCCACAATCTTCCTCAGGGTCAGGTCACCTCTTCTCGTTGTGCAGCGTTTTTTGCCACACTTTTTCCTTCCCACAGACTTCCCACTGAGGTGCCTTGATACAGCACTCTGGGAACAGCCTATTCGTTCAGAAATTTCTTTCTGTGTCTTACCCTCTTGCTTGAGGGTGTCAATGATGGCATTCTGGTCAGCAGTCTTACCCATGATTGCGGTTTTGAGATATGAACCAGGCTGGGAGTTTTTAAAAGCCTCAGGAATCTTTTGCAGGTGTTTAGAGGTAATTAGTTGTTTCAGATGATTAGGTTAATAGCTCGTTTAGTGAACCTTTTCATGATATGCTAATTTTTTGAGACAGGAATTTGGGGTTTTCATGAGCTGTATGCCAAAATCATCAGTATTAAAACAATAAAAGACCTGAAATATTTCAGTTGGTGTGCAATGAATCTAAAATATATGAAAGTTTAATTTTTATCATTACATTATGGAAAATAATGAACTTTATCACAATATGCTAATTTATTGAGAAGGACCTGTACATTCGTATAAATGTTTGCGCGTTTCACGACAGCTACAGATAAAGCCACAATAAGCTCCCAGAGCTTGTCAATCCATATATGGATAACGCAGAATCTCTGACCAATAAAAGGACCAATTTACCCACATTTGCATTTAATGAATAAAAATGTGAAAACTTTAAAATGGCACATTAATATTCACTTTACCTTTTAAATCCCACAGAGATGTGAAGAGCCATAGATCCCTCTCAATCAGGATAGATACAAACTCCAGATGACAATGGGTACACATTTCAGAGCTGAAGCCCAAAGTGAACTGAAGTCCGTCCAGTGTTACAGAAGAATCCTGTGTGAAGTGCTGAAGTGTGTTTTAGACTACAGTAAATATACGACTTGCTGTCCAGAGATTAATATGGACCCTGAAATTAGGCATAATTGTTTATCAAAAGAGTAGCCAACTAAAGTGAATTTACAACTGTTTATTTGTTCTGTTAAAATTTAGAGAAGTGCACAATGCACAAAAGTTAACAATATTTGACGTTCTTAAAATGTTCCAGACTAGTTACTGTAGTGTGACAGGGTTTCATACAAAAAAAATGTTCAACTGTTTGTGACAGTTTTACGTTTGGGATCAATATTTTTTTCTTAGTTCAGATTTATGCATCAATTCATATTCCTATCACTTTTTTGCAGTAAAATAGTGGTGTATTTAAATGATAGTAATGTGCAACACAACTTTAAAATCCTACCAATTCATTACAAATCTACATAGTTTTACAAGTCGACTGATTTTCCCCTTTCCCATTTGATATTATCTTCAATCCATGTGACCTATAATAAGGTTATTAAATTGCATTTTTACTATCATATGTCATTAAAAACAGCTGATGATGCCAATGTATAACACGTTTACTGTTTATAAGATTACTAAGTTGTTTGGTTGTCCGAGTTCTCCTTTATGTGTTGTTCTAATTGAACAAATGTTTTACTATAGTAATGTTAAACTTGTTCAAATAAACAAGAGATGAAAACACAGCCTTTTCCATTTGCAATTCCCAGACTACAGAATATTTCATACAACACTTTAATCTGATCATGCTACCGATAGAATACACTGTCAATTCTAAAGTCGCAAGTATGAAAAAGATTACTAATACCTCATTTGCATGTACATATTCAATCCCCCATAATACAAAGGAGGAAGTGATCATGTTGAAATGCATGCATGATCTTGACAATGCATGTTAAGTAATGCTTGCAACACTGTGTAAAGTGACAATAATATTGAAGTAACAGTATATGCAGAATTTGTAATAACAAATCACATTTAAACAAATACAACAATTACTTCCTGGCCTGGAATTAACCAAATTTGATTTGCAGTGTTCCTAAACAAAGTATGTGAACGGTTCAGTAAAAAAAAGCCTGATATCTGCATGACTGTGATGACCTATGGCCAAAGCGCAGCCCTGCTAATAATCAGAACAGCAGCTTGATTGCTCGTGCTCATATTGCGTAGTTCATTAGAGACAAGTTAAGAATGTAGTAAAACAGATTTAGTAAAACAGTATCTATATTAGTCACAAGACATTAACTACACAAACCTTCAGACCTCTTAGAGACCAAAGACGATATTAAACGATAATGTCACAAATTCCTTGTACAAGGAATGTGTTATTTCAAAACTCATTTACATAGCAGTATAACTGTGTTCATCTCTAACGGTAATCCTTGAGTCTAAAACCCAATGATGATGAAAGTCATCAGATAACCGTGTAATTAAAGGAGCTTATTGTGGGATGTGACAGAACTGTTCAAAAATGTAACCAACAAATAAACAGTGATCATGACTCTTCCTCAGGCACACGAACCTTGCTTTCATAAGACACTAGAGTCTGGTAAAGACTTTCTCTGCTTTGGTTTCCACTGACATTGTTCCACTGGTCAATTTCACGTACAGAGGTTCCACCTTTCAGCTGATCTACGTAGTCAGTGTTCTGATGGAGAAATAAAATATGATCAAGGTGTTTAGACCCCAATGTGGCCCTTCTTTGGGTCACTGGAGACTCCCTGGGGGCAAAGGTCCGATCGGCGGAAACGGCAGTTGCTGGTATGGACAGGTATTTTCGTGCCAGTCTGGCCACCGCAGGAAAGCGATGCTCCTTGTTGCGCCACCATTGCAGAGGCGAGAGGCTGCGTCTGCAGAGCGGCTCTGCTATGTAATTCTCCAGCTGCTGGTGAATTTCGGGCATTCGCTCAGTAGGGTCCTCGCCCAGAAGAATATCGTACATGCTCTGTGGGAGAGGACTTATTCGTGTTCGAGGCGTGTGCTGTAAATCTCCCCTCAGCGGCGAGGTCAAACTGGTCCCACTTGAACGTCTTTTACGTTCATTGGCGTTCTTGAAAGGTGATTTAACAACCTCAAGTGTGTTTTCATTGACCTGTTCTGGAGATGATAGGGCAACGAAGGGCTCGCTCGGCTGCAGCTCAACGCTGTCACCTTCCTCCGCTGAGCCGCACGATTCAGGAGAATCCAAAGAAGCCATTACAGGCAGTGTCAAAGGATCATCCAATACAAAATCTACAGGTTCTTCCCGTTCATCTACAGTCTCTTCCATTTGCACGCTTTGTCTTCTCTCTCCTTTGCCCCTTGTGAAAGCCTGAACAGATAGCAGCTCTTTCACCTTGTCATGAAGCTTGCTACGGGCATGTGGGCTGAGAAACCGCAACTCTTTAAAACGTGGGTCCAGAAATGAGGACAGAACGGCATGGCAGTCCAGAAGAGCATCTTCATCACTCAGACTCCAGCGTTTGTCCATACCAGCACGAATTCTCTCCATAACTCCCCTCACCACTGGACAGGTGCACTCCACAATTTTCTGTCCCAGGAGCCTGGACACTCCTTGGAGGCACGGCATCAGGGCTGAAATGGGTCCATTGATGTCCTCACTCAAAAACGATGCCGCAATGCGAACTGTTTTGAGCACAGGGACCAGTTCATGAATAAGGCGCCACTGGTGATCTGCCAGATTTGTTGCAACTTTTTGCTCCTCTAAGACGGAGCTTATTACCCACTTGAGCTCCAGAAGACTCTCACACATCTCAATGGCCGTGGTCCAGCGCCCTGGGTCGTTCAAGACCAGGGTTACAGACTCTTTATTAACAGCCTCTGCTTTCTGGCTCAGTGCTGTCGAAGCGCTCACATCATGCTGGAAGTGTAGGACGATGGTGCGAGCATCTGCCAGAGCTTGTCTCACAGTCTCCACGCACAGTCCCTCCTGGACACATAGTTTCAGGGCCTGTCCTGCACAAAGCAGAGGTGACCATCCCTCCGGAAGATTGCTGGGGGGAGGATGGCTGGGTCCAGCAAATTCTTGCTGATATTCCGGATCGATGGTCATATTCTCCTGCCCACCAGACTCGGATCCACTTGGGGTGTCGTGCACAACACAGAAAACAAAGTCCTCTGGAAGCTGGAACTCGGTGAGGACTCCTTTCAGGGTGTCTGTAAAGCTCACTTGCCCTCTCTCTGATGGGTTTCCTTTTAATTCTGCTATCGGTCGGGTCTCGAGCACGCAGCGTGCCAGGCGCCACTGAGGGTCGACAAAATGCGCACTGACTGTAAGGTAGTACTGACCGTCCCCTCCAACCCCACATCCATCTACGGATCGCCAGTATTCGGTGCAGAGGGTCAGACAGTGAGAACCTAGACTTGTCTGAAGATGCTGCTGAAGGCATTGCTTGAGGATGTGGTAACGATGCCAAAGTAGACTGCCAAGCAGAGATGGAGACGGCACGGGGTAGTTAGGCTCTAGGCAACTCAGTAAGAGCTTGAACCCCCTCTCTTCCACCACAGACAATGGCTGAAGGTCTCTGAAGACCATCTCCAAGATAAGATCGGTCAAAACCTCAGCTCGCTTGTTGCTGCAGGCTTTTGTGCCGTTACGGATGTTACTGCCTCCAGCAGTGCTGCTCATCTCTCCCGCAGGAAAATTATACATTAGGCAGCCCTCATCTGTATCTTGGTGCACAATGGCATTTGAATTAGAAGTACCGCTTGCGGCCGCACAGTCAGGGGCGTATGTGGTCCGAGCAGGTTTGGTCTCTCCCATCTCAGCTGTCAGTACTTCTACCTGCTCCTCTTTAATAGCAACAGGTAGCGCTGGTTGAAACGCAGCATTGCCTGCGGTGTTGTATCTGTTAGCTTGTAAAGCGGTCTGAATGTGTGAATGTAATGCTGCAGGGGTGGGGATGCCTGCTGTGTTGTGAGGGGGTACCGCTCCGTCCCGAATGCTGTGTTTGCGTCCCAAGTGTTCTCTCATGGAAGTAGTGCTGTTGTGAAAGGAAAGCTGTCTCTTACAATGGTTGCATTCGACACGATGCAGACTTAGCTGAGTGTAGTGGTTCCACACTTTCGACGTGCGGCGATCCGAAAATGGCAAAAAACGCTGCATTCTCCTTCGAAGATTTTGACCGCTGAGGATTTCAGGATGCCTTTGTGGTGGGAGATCCATGTCTGTGGTGAAGGAAACAACAAAAATACATTGAAAATGAGTAAAACAGGAACACAGGAAGTTAGCACAATTACACTTGAAATTGACACTAAAAAAAACTATGGTAAAACTTTAATCCTGAATCTTTAATGTGATGTCAAGGTTTTTTTGTAACAATACATGTTGTTTTCCATAGAAATGGTAAGTCAATGTTATTATGTGATGTTTTCTGGGTCAACACAATTCACATAAAACTAAAGAATCTGCACTGTGTGTATTTGTTTCATTTCAGACCCTTTGCTTAATGCTATGACATTACTCGCATACAGCTTTTTAAAATCTTGTCAAAGTGTCTCAGTTCACCAAATCACTGTGCATGAATCAGTTCTTGTAACCATGTGTGTGTGTGTGAGAAAGAGAGTCTTGTGCGGCCATTAAAGAGAGTTTCTAGCTAGCTAAATCATTATACAAACATTGCAGTCTGATTTTATGTTCACTGTAAAAATGTGTGTGGCTGCTTAAAACCTATTCTAGACTGTTTCCGGAACAAAATATTTGCATTTGGTTATATAAAATTAAGAGGTTTTTGCATCTACAATATAGCTTTCGTGTTGCAGTTTGTTTTTAATTCTACACTACCCATTAGGGCTGCACGATATTGAAGAAAAATGCAATATGCGAAACGATAATGTTTAAAAAGTGTGTAAAGTAAACTTAAATTATCTTCAAAATATATTTAAAATTATATAACCTACATGCGTGTTTCACATTCTTTTTGTGACAAGAAAACATCCCTACAACTTCTGAAAGTGAACAGCAGTGTTTTACTGAAACATAAGAAGTGTTATTTTAACATCAGTGTATTCCACGGGGTTTAGTGTTTGAGGAAGGCCGAGATTAGGTTTATTTAACAACAGAAACTGAATAATCAAATGTAAAAATAAACACTGCTTAGTTATCAATGTATTAATTAAATACACTGATTCGTATTAAAGCTACAAAAGTTATTCAGCCAAGAGCAGTGAGTGATTTTCTCTTTGTCTTTTGTTCATGATCCCAGTTATTGCAAGCTGTTGCAATATGCATATCGCGATATTTCGATATATTGTGCAGCCCTACATCACATCTTGATTTAATTATTTTTTAATAACAGATGTGGCTGGTTGTAGAACATTTTACTGTAGCATAACCAAACTGCAGCACTGTGAAAAACTATAAAAGGATATTTGTATAAGCGAAAGTGGTTTTAGGTATATATTTCCCCAGACTCAGTGACTTCACATTAAAAAAAGTCCTTAAAACTACAAGTATATAATCCATGTAGTAGTCACTCTAGTCAAAAATGTATTTCATAAAACTGTTTATATAATAATTATAACAGAAAAGTGTTGAGAAATCACTGTAGATGAATATAGCATGTCACACAGCAAGACACTACCGTCTCTGCTTCAAATTAATTCAAAAACATTTTTGTTTCTCGCGGAAACATTTAGAATGAATTATAAGGTTTGTAAGTTATTATGATAATGACTCCACATCAATCACAGCACACTTTGCTCGTCACAAGAGTATTTAGGCAGAGACCAATAACCATGCAACATGATACTAATGAAACAATTCCGCTATTATTTACATCAAGCGTCACTGGATGTTCTTCCGGGCGTGTAAAGGGCCATTATGGTTTCATCCACTTCCTGCCTGTGTTCCCTCCATTAAACAGTACACGATTCAGCGACAATAACTTGTACACCTTATTTTCCTATCTGAAAATAAATAATATCTTATTAGCAATATATATTTAAAAAAAATCTCAGAATCCCTGCACAACCTCCGCGCGTTTGCGACCTACACACTGGATGTGTTTAGCACGATGCCCGTTAGGGTACAAGGGTAAGTTATTCGCAGCCAAGAAAAGCGAACGATGTCCATCATTCAGGTTTATATAATATAACTGCACGACACTATTCGTGTAGCTTACGTTTAATTGTTGAAATTAATTAATAACGTATATGTACAAAAAAGTAACGAGTTAATACCACAGCACTGTCGACTGTTATTTTGAAAACAACTATTTAGCGACAGTCCCTAAAGTTGAATTTACTTCCGATTTGCGCATGATGTGTCAATAAAACAAATAACTTCATTCTAGGCGACGTGAATGAGATATAGCTTGGCTATCATTCCATACAGTCCAGTTCAAACCTAATCTGACAAAATGGATTATTCTGGAAAAGAAAAGGAAGCCTTGGCCATTATGGCTGAGGCAGACAAGAAAATGAAAACGTCGCATTCGCTGTTAGGAACGTTTTTCGGGTAAATAATGTTTATTTTTGTTTTTTTGCATCTCTGCAATATTGTAAGTGCAAATCTTTCTTAAAATCTATCTGAAGTGATTGGAATTAATTAGTATCCGTTTGCAACAAACAATATTGATATCGATCATTGTTATTAATTTAGATTAAAAGGCAATGCTTTTGAAATTGCATTATTTGTAATATAAGGTTGTTCGCATTAAGCTGTCATAAATCTACTATAGTTATCCGCAGATTTTGCACAAAAGTGATTCGGTCAGTTAGCCAAGTAGCATCGCACTGCACGCATAAAGCGTCATCATAAATAGAGTTGTGCGCACGGAATGAAGCGTTTCCTCTTCGCTTTCATTCATACTCTACTCAAACCCAATGCACACTAAGTGATGTTGCTCGTTTTGCCCTGATTTAATACTTTTCTGAAACTCACCCATGCTGCCTTCGCCTGGCCCTTCCGCGCACAGTCTCTCTCCGCCGCTGGCGACTGCGGGGATGTTCAGTCGATGTTTCACTCTGAGGTGTTTTATCATGTTAGCTGTATTTGAGGAGAACTTAAAGTCCGTCTTACACAGCCTGCAGTAAACAGTGGCATTGCTCTCATTTTTAATGTAGTACTTCCAGGCTATTGAGCAATATCGGGCCTGTGTTTTCACACTGATTTCTGGGTCCTCTTGCTTCATGTTGGCCATATCAGGTCTGAAAACACGTTGTATGAGTGCAGGGGACGACAGATGTTAATAGCGCCGCCTAACGGTTTGAGTGAATCTCCCCTCTCGCTTTTGTTCATTGTACTGTAGGAGTTCCTCCAAGGTCGAGGAGGCCTGTGACTTGTACGTGAGAGCTGCCAACATGTTCAAGATGGCTAAGAACTGGAGTGGTACGATACACAGCAACTTTTGCACCACTGTATTAAAGGGATAGTTCACAGGAAAATGTGCATTCTGTCATTGATTAGTCACACTCATGTTGTTCCAAACCCATAAGACTTTCATTTATCTTCGGAACACAAATGAAGATCTTTTTTGATGAAATATGAGAGCTGTCTGTCCCTCCATTGACAGCTACGCAACTACCACGTTGACGCTTCAAAAAGATAACGAGATCGTAAAACTAACCCATATGAATTGAGTGGTTTAGTCCAAATTTTCTGAAGAGACACTCGTTTTATATGATGAACAGATTGAATTTAAGCTTTTATTCTCATTTAAACATTGATCAACTCACATCAGTTATGGTAAACTGAACCTCAAGCATGTTGCTTGACATGTGAGAATCAATGAGGTTCATTCTCGTGTTACGCAGCACGTTTGAGCTTATGTTTATGTTCGCTGATCCATGTTTAAATCTAACCCTAAATTAAATCTGTTCTTCATTCAGAAATTTTGGACTAAACTGTTCAATTCATTTGGATTAGTTTTACGATTTTTATGAACTTTTTGAAGCGTTAAGTGGTAGTTGCGTAGCTGTCAATGGAGGGACAGAAAGCTCTTATTAAAAATATCTTCATTTGTGTTCCGAGGATGAACGAAAGTCTTACAGGTTTGGAACGACATGAGGGTGAGTAATTAATGAACTAATGAATTTTTGGCTGAACTATCCATTTAAGGTGTTCAATAAGCACATGGCAGTTCTATTGCTAATTTTCTTTCTTCTCTATGTAAGCTGCTGGAGATGCCTTCTGCAAAGCAGCACAACTCCATTTGCAGGTGGAAAGCAAGCACGACGCAGCCGTTAACTTTCTTGATGCTGGCAATGCATTCAAAAAGTCTGATCCTCAAGGTACAGCACTCATTGTTACTTTTAAAGACTGAACAATAAAAATCTCTCAGTATGTAGTGTTGCTATTTCAAAAGGAGTTTAATTTGTATTATGGCTCTCCTACAACTTCTCTACACAGAGGCAGTAAACTGTTTCTGTCAGGCCATTGACATCTACACAGATATGGTGAGAAAAATGATATTATTCACCCCAAAATGAAAGTTCTGTTATCATTCACTCACCCTCATGTTGTTTCAAACCTGTAAGACTTGCGTTCATCTTCGGAACACAATGAAGATATTTTGGTGAAATCTGAGAGCTTTCTGTCCCTTCATTGAACTACCACTTTGACGCTTTAAAAAGTTCATAAAGAGATCGTAAAATCCATATGAATTGTTCCACCTCAATTCAACATTGTATATGTAATATGGGTGCTTGTTTTTGTTTTGTTTATAGTGATACACTTCTCTGAATATTCCTTAGAAATTCTCATGTGTGTCCACAGGGGCGTTTCAACATCGCAGCAAAACACCACATATCTATTGCAGAAATCTATGAATCTGAGTTATTGGACATAGACAAAGTAAGTTGGAAGTGATCTTTTTTTATGGAAAGGTGCACATTTATCAGTAAGTGGTTCAGATGAATATGGACAGTATGTCAAAAGCATAAAAATACACTACAATTTTTGGGTTTTAATTCAGCAAGGATGCTGTTTTTTAAAACTTGAAGCAGAGCAACTTTTCTCAACATTATTAATAAAAAAAAAGTTTCTTGAGCAGAAAATCAACATTGAATAATTTCTGAAAGATTGTGAGACACTGAAGTCTGGAGTAATGATGCTTAAAATCCAGCTTTGCCATCACAGGATGGCAAATATATATTAAAACAATAAATAGTTATTCTAAAAATGTCAACTGTGGAATGGTAGTGTATTTGCTAATGCATCAGATGATCCATACTGACTGAGCCTATCACGTTACAGAGAGCCCCTTATGAAAGAAAAGTAGTGTTCATTCATTTGTTATTATTTGGTCCCAAAATACTTATTTATGTGTACAGGCCATTGTTCATTATGAACAGGCAGCCGATTATTTCAAAGGGGAGTCATCCACCAGGTACTATACTATAGTCTTTATATGCTTTTACATGTTTCACATTTATCAGAAGTGTTGTAGAATAAATTAGGTCTGAGCAAAGAAGTTGTGTTGCAATTAAATGATTGCATTTAATGTTATCATACTAAAATCTCTTGTACTCTCTCTCTCTCTCTCTCTCTCTCTCTCTCTCTGTAGTGCAGCCAACAAGTGTCTTGTCAAAGTGGCGACCTATGCGTCTCAGATGGAGCAGTATCCGAAAGCCATTGAAATATTTGAGCAGGTCTGTGTGATCTTCTATCGAAAACCTGTTCATTTGTTTTCTTCACCCTTCATGTTGAGTGGCATCTTGTGTCTGTTCAGATTGGGATTTACTCCATGGACACTACCCTGTTGAAGTATGGTGCTAAAGACCATTTCTTCAAAGCAGCGCTGTGTCACTTCTGTGTGGACATGCTCAACTGCAAGGTGACTGATTCTACCTGCTCACAGCCTGAAGAAGAATTATATTTACAATGCAACTCTGCTTTATCATTATTTAATCCGTGTTCTCTCCAATAGCTGGCTGTACAGAAGTATGAAGAACTGTTTCCAGCTTTCTCAGATGCTAGAGAGTGCAGACTTCTTAAGGTGAGTCTTTTCTTCCAACAAACTGAATTGCTTAGTTCCTTCCATAGACTTGAACTATGATCTCAGGGCCTGTTTACACCTGGTATTAAGATGCGTTTTGGTCAATCAGATTATAAGTAGATGAGGGAGACACATTCCCGCTTACACCTGGTGTTTCAATTTAATCCACTTTCAACCACTTCTGTCCTGATTTCTCTGAGGGGAGTATCAATGGGTGGGAAAATGTAGGGTTTTTTCAGATCTTTCAATCTAATGGAAAAAATAAGCTTGGACAATTAACATATGAACTCGCACAGAGACTAATTAAAAACATGCGGAGAGCATCAGCTTTAGTTTCTGCTCTGACAGTCGTAAGACCAGCCGAACGCTGAGAGTGTGTGTTAGAAATCAGGAATGGTGAGAGAACATTGTGCTTGGTACGTTTTTTAATCTTCAAACCAAACTTGGGTCTCCAGCCGACAGAGTTTAAATCCCGTCTCTATAGCGCGCTTCCCATAATCTTTACACATTAGGTCAGTAGGCGGAGAGTAGACGGTCTTTTGTGGCTGTTTGAACACATTCGACCACATGAGAGTTTACACTACAAAAGCAATCTAGTCGAATGTGTTTTCAACTACCTCTGGAAGTGGTTAAAAGTGGACAAGCTCAAAACGCTTTAGACCCCGTTTACACCTGTATTTAGTGTCGTCCACTCGTGATCCGATTAACCAAACGCATCTTAATCAGGTGTAAACAGGGCCTCAGATTCTGGGTCAACATCAGTTGAGACTGAAGGTGGAAGCTTTGCCCAAATCCTTATCTTTATCTATTAGGTTTCCATTGTCTCTATTAATTGTTTTGTATATTTTTATATATAAACACTACCGTTCAAAAGTTTGGGGTTGAGTTTTTAAAATGTTTTTAAAAGAAGTCTCTTCTGCTCACCAAGACTACATTGCTTTGATTACAAATACAGCGAAATCTTTGTGAAATATTATTACAAATTAAAATAACTTTTCTAATTTAATATATTATAAAATGTAATTTATTCCTGTGATGCAAAGCTGAATTTTCAGCATCATCACTCCAATGATCCTTCAGACATCATTCTAATATGATGATTTGCTGCTCAAGAAACATTTCTTATTATCAATGTTGAAAACAGAAAATCAATTTAATGCATCCTTGCTGAATAAAAGTATTAGTAAAGTATTTCTTCTTCAAAATAAAAACGTACCAACCTCAAACTTTTGAATGGAAGTATTTGAACATTTTGTGACACTTTATACAAAATAATCACAATGTTTCTGCATTTCACATTAAACAGAAACTTCTTGATGCATATGAAGAGCAGAATATTGATGCATACGTTGATGCAGTAAGTTCTCTTTATATATTGTTTCAGGTTTTACATAATTCATTGCACACATTTTACTAGTAGTAGTTCATTCATGAATTAAGGCCCGTTCACGCCAAAAACGATAACTATATTAGCATCCACACCAGTTGATGATATCATTCTGTTTATTTTAAGTGTGCTGCAGTTTTGTGCGTCTGTCACTTTAAATGCTCGAGCTCTTTAAAGCGGAATGGATTCTGATTGACATTGTCAATGTTTTTATCGTTCATCAGCTGGAAAAAAATCGTTCTGAAAGTGATTCCAATGATATATCGTTCCTCTCTGCCATTATCGTTATACTTGTGGTGTGGACTCTGCTATTCTTTTGTATTTAGAACGTTTTTTATATATCTTTATAGTTAAAGTCCTTGTGAACGGGCCTTTACTCTATGCAATATTCTGCAATTATGATTATTATTATTTTTCATTAGGTAAGGGAATTTGAATCCATCTCCAGGCTTGATCAGTGGCAGACCACTATGTTACTAAGAATCAAGAAGACCATTCAGGACGATGAGAATGACCTTCGCTAATGTGAAGTCTTGATTCCAAGCACACCACCCGTTCTCCTGTCCTTCCTCCCTCTTTCTCACAGTCTCTTTATGTGTAAATTAAGGTCACGTACATTTTGTCTTGAGCCTTTTTCTTCCAAATCCTATAGTCTGCTTTAGTCTTCTAGAATGACACTGGATAGGATTTATGTTACAAGCTTTGACCACAACTTCCCCTTGTGGTAAATGTAACTCATTAGAAATGTGATTATTTATGTGTTAACATTTTCATTCATGCGTGTGCAGCTTCGGTAGTTGTTTTATTTATCGTTCTTTTATTAATGGTTGTAAATTAACTTTATTATTTTATTTATTGATCCAGTCGCAAGGCTCTGTATGTGTCAACAATACTTAGTAGAATTTATTAGTGATTATAATTATTATTATCAGTGATTATAATTATTATAATTAAGTATTTATAAATTGTGCAAAATACTGTAACTATGATCAGCTGAAACAACACTAATTGCCATTTTCTTGTTTTCCTCTATGGAGGACATGCTTGTGTGATAGTTCATCTGAGAATAAAAATTGTCATCATTTACTCTCCCTCAAGTTGTTCCAACCCTGGATGAATTTCTTTCTTCTGCTGAACTGAAAAGAAGATATTTTGAAGAATACAGGTAACCAGACAGTTGATGGATCCCATTGACTATAGTATTTTTTCCCCTCCATACTATGGAAGTCAATGGGGTCCATTAACTGTCTGGTTACCCATATTCTTCAAAATATCATCTTTTGTGTTCAGCAGAAGAAAGAAATCATACAGATTTGGAAGAACAACCTAGATGTTTTTTCTGTTGTTGTTTTTTTGTACCTACACACAGAAGAGTGAATCTGCATGATGTTTATTGCAGTATTTTGGAGGACTGGAGGAGGTGAGGTTGTATTAGTCCTCTGTCTGAAGGTGCACTGGTTGACTAACTGTGCAATTTCTTTATGATGTATTGTGAATTAAATAGATTTTTTTTTACAAGCATTAGGACACATTTTTCAGTACTCGGGTCACGTTTTCAGAACTCTTCACGCAGTGAGCACATTCGAGTCTATTTGGGCTAAACTGTGGATCATTGCTCATTGCTTTGGCTACTTTCAAATGACAAAGTCTTTCTCACTTAGACACAACCTCTGCCAAAACTCAGGTTGCACATTTATATACTCTTTCCAAACTGTTAAACTTAAGCTAAAAACAAAAACACAAAAATAAATAAGATGGCAATTAGCTGCATTTTTTTTACAGTAATACCACATTGAAATATATTCTGAATCTAAAAAATGAAATCTATCAAAACTGTTTAATAGAGCTGAACACCTAAATAGGTGTTTAGGGAATATTCACACAGAACGTGTTTTTGCTGTTCAAAACGTGAGGTCAGTGGCGCGAAAAGACTCTAGAAAAAACTTGCGCTTTAAAAGTTAAACTTATTTTAACTTGAACGCTGCAAATGACGCGAACACAACAGTTAAACACTTCTATCTGGCGCGTGTTTACATAGAAAAAGTAGCGCAGTGTAATGGAAAACTGCGTTCTGTGTGAACAAGCCCTTGGTTTTTCAATTTCACCATCTGTACAAAAGGGACCATTTAGGAATAATTTTGTAATGTAAACATGGACCATGCAGTGAATTGAAACTGTAGAGAGATGTCATTCTTGTTTTGTAAAGAAATTTTACAAAAGAAAACTGTAATGCTACCTGTTGCTAGTGTTTTTTAGGTTGTTTTATGGGTGACAAAGTGTGTTTGTGTACTAATGTTATGGAAGAATGACTTGATTTGAGACATGGATGAAGTGTTTTGGTAGTTTTAGTCTGTTTTGAATGTGAAATTAACTGCTGTGCCAAGCTGAAAGTTGGTTAGGAGAACCCTGTGAAGAGTTTTGAAAAAGTGACCAAAGTATTGAGAAATAAGGTCTAACGATTGTTTAAAAAAAAAAAATAATAATTGTACCTGAGGAACCAGCTTGCCATGAAATTGTCATAGTTTTTTTTTAAGCTAATATCATGCCAAGTTTAGTTTATTGATGTTAGAGTACTCAGAAAATACAGGCACTAAGAGTTGTGTGCTTTTTGGATGACAATTTTATCTGCATACACATAGATGCTTACGACTAATAGTGTACCAATACAGGAACTTAAGCATGGAGAAAAAAAGCATGGCTGAATAAGCTTAATGTAACCAAAAAATGAAGTGTAACACAAAGTACAGTGTTTGGAGCGAGGTGTTACAACAGTCGAAGCATGCGTGTATTCATCAAAGCTGTTATGTAAAACTGATTTTAAAAGCAAATAAATTATATGATTCCCTCAAGTTTTGTAAAGTCTTAATATTTCATCGATGTGGACAAACATACAAAGACACTGTTTAGATTCCTTAATGAATTGCACACAGTATCTGACCTTAACCCTTTCACGCATAGTGGTCACTACAGTGGACAGCTATTAAAAAAGCATTTTCTTGAATTTGCACAGGTTTTTATGGCAAAGTTGCACATCAGCCTCTTCATTGGACCCTGGTGCATCATCCTATAAATTGCAACCAAGTGGCAAGCCTTTGTGTTTCGATTTTTTTTCCCCCTCCAAGCCAAGATGGCCAAGGGTCAGTCAGACATGCCAAGTTGCTCCGGAATATACACCCATTCCTTCTATCCTAGGAGACTCTTGTAGGTAAAAAAAATATTGCAATATCTAATGAGTCATATCACAGTAAAATTTTCCAAGTTTTGATTTTAGATTGAGAGAAAACTCTGATTAATCACATGTCCACTGTAGTGGACGTCATGCATCAATTGCTATATTTCAGCCACAATTCATAATTATATTGTGAATATTGTTTTTGAAATTTAAAACTTACAAACTTAATCTGCAGTGACTTTTTTTACTGTAAATAAATGTACTTGTATTATTAGAAGAATGTAATTTTCATTGACATCGAAAAAAGTCATGTGATTACATAATGTATGACACTTGTAATGCATTACTTTACTTGTTAGATCAAAAAGTAATCTGATTTCATAATGCATGTTATTGTAATGCTTTTTTTTACTCATAACATCAAAAAGTAATCTGATTACGTAATGTGCGTTAATGTAATGCATTTCTTTACTCATAACATCAAAAAGTAATCTGATTACGTAATGCATGTTACTTGTAATGCGTTTCTTTACTCATAACATCAAAAAGTAATCTGATTACGTAATGTGCGTTATTGTAATGCATTTCTTTACTCATAACATCAAAAAGTAATCTGATTACGTAATGCATGTTACTTGTAGTTAATTACTTGTTAGATCAAAAAGTAATCTGATTAGGTAATGCACATTACTTGTAGTTAATTACTTGTTAGATCAAAAAGTAATCTGATTAGGTAATGCATGTTACTTGTAACACATTACTTGTAACATCAAAAAGTAATCTGATTAGGTAATGCATGTTACTTGTAATGCGTTTCTTTACTCGTTACATCAAAAAGTAATCTGATTAGGTAATGCACATTACTTGTAGTTAATTACTTGTTACATCAAAAAGTAATCTGATTAGGTAATGCACATTACTTGTAGTTAATTACTTGTTAGATCAAAAAGTAATCTGATTAGGTAATGCACATTACTTGTAGTTAATTACTTGTTACATCAAAAAGTAATCTGATTAGGTAATGCACATTACTTGTAGTTAATTACTTGTTACATCAAAAAGTAATCTGATTAGGTAATGCACATTACTTGTAGTTAATTACTTGTTAGATCAAAAAGTAATCTGATTAGGTAATGCACATTACTTGTAGTTAATTACTTGTTAGATCAAAAAGTAATCTGATTAGGTAATGCATGTTACTTGTAACACATTACTTTACTTGTAACATCAAAAAAGTAATCTGAATGCGTTATGCATGTTACTTGTAATGCGTTACCCCCAACACTGATAATTTCAGATGAGATTGAAAAAAACGTATCGCTAGGTTTTCTCAGAGGAGGGCTATGATAGAAATGTGCATGTCCATCTTGAACATAATCAGAATTATCAGCTAATAAGGGTAAATCTCCATACTCTGGTGCACTGGAGGGAGCATCTGAGTGGTTTGCACAGTTGTACCTTGACAGGCTGTAGAAAATTCTGATGGAATCACGTCATCATGTTCTGATATCAAAGATACGCGAAGTGCAACTTGTATGAAGTTGTATGAAGCCTTTGCAATATTTTGCATTTATATTTTTTGTATATATTTTATAGTTTTCACATGATTTGATATAATTGTATTGATTAGTTTGTTAAATTCACATACTTTATCTGTTTGATTATTGTCTTATATTTAATATAGTATATCTTAAGTTTAAACCATAACTGCATGCTGTCCACTCAAGTGGACATCTGAAGATCTCTTTGAAAATTTTTTAATAAAATAAAAAATCAATTCTTGTTTTTCATGCCCTAAGAGCAATAAAAACACATAGGAAAAAAATCCTGACTGAGGTTATCATAATTCATGCATGAAAGGGTTAAATACCCTTTCACACCTAAGTTTAAAATATTCTAGCTGACCACCCAGTGTGATTTAAGGCAACCATTATTTTAGAATGTATCACATTATTATTATAAACCTTTATAATGATCATGTTAGCTGATCTATAACGCGCGATGTGCGTTGCCATGTTAGCGCCACAATTCAGAGAATCGTATCTGTCGGATTTACAACACATCAATTCATCCACTTTTCCCGAAATACTTGAAAGTAAGTGGTCGGTAAAGTGGGAGAAGAATAGAGTAAATTCTATAGTTACCTAAAACCTACACAATGTGTATCTGATATGAATAAAACACGTTGTCAATTTATATAGTATGTATGATACACTGCACGTTCTAATCAGGTGTGATCGTACGCAAAGGGTTAAACATCTGACCAAACTCCAGGTTTATTTTTGTCCATTGCAGAGTCACACCTCCATTTTAATCATCATCATCCTCATCATCCTCCAGATCCTCTGTCTCTTCCAGGGCCTCCGTCTCCTCCAGGGCTGCTTGCAAAGCCTGCTCTTCCTCCACACTGGGGTCCTGGGCCTCAGTGATTTCGGGTCCGCTGGTGTATTCGCTGTGGGACGGTGGAAGCACTATTGGGGTGTAGGCCTCTCCGATATATTTCAACCCCCAACCAATGTATATGTTTCCAAACTTCCTGAGAGGGAGCAGAAAAATGCTTTAATTCAGCAGAAAAGGCCTCAGATTAAAAGAGATTGTTAGATGGGCTGTTAGTAGGTATTTAGTTTTAAAAAGTAAGGTTCTTACCTGCCACTTTCATAAGCATAAGCATAAGCTCCAGGCCAGAGGTTGGAGCGCAGCACAGCGACGGAAAACTGAGGAATGAGGTAAGAGGAGATCATGGAGCTCCATGGTGGGGTGTCACGAATCTCTGTGGACAGAGCGTTTTCTGCATTAGAGATGATCATTTGACCTGCGCTGGAGGTGTATTGTATGTAAATGTGATGCAGTGTGACTGACTTGCATCCTCAGACAGAGGTGTCAGAAGAGGAGGCCCAATCTCAGGCTCCGGCTCATCAGGTTCTTCCTCCTCGGCATCTTCGTCAACGTCATCCGCTGACTTCTCAGTTATGTTTACCCACACACAGCGGCCCTAACATTCACATGTACAGTAAAGTGCAAAGGTTTCAGCTATGTTTGATTTTTCACCATAAAAACGGAAAAATGGATGACAGTGGAAACGGAAACAGTTTGGTTTTCAACGTTCTTAAAAATATATTTATTGGTGTTCCACAGAAGAAAGAAACACATACAGGTTTGGAACAATATAAGGGTGAGTAAATAATGACAGAATTTTTTTTTTTTTGGTGGACTATCCATTAAGATATTTGTATAAAGATATTTGCACAAGAAGTCGGACATCAGACGATATGATCCACAAAGAGATCTGATCTCACTATTATCGAGTCCGTCAGGGATTTCATGAAGAGTGAATGAATTTAATGTAAATACTGTTCATGTTACTGTATATTTTCATAAAAAATGACTACTGAATTAGGAGTGACCATGAATTTACAGTGTAGTTATTTTATTGAGTTGTTTGAGGGCTCATGAAAGTTTATATTTTATTTTATTCTTTCAAATTTGGCAAATCTGGTCATTTTCTCTATTTTTCCAAACCATTTGGACCATATTATTATGATATTATTATGTTATTAATATAACATTATGTAAAAGGGACACTGCAGAAACAAAGTGTTACCAAAAACGTACTCAATATCCACTTCAATTGACATTTTAGGGCGGATGAATTCCCAACAGGCCGTCTGTCTCTTACCTGTGTAAGTATGTGCTGTACATGATGGACCCATAGATTCAGAGACTCAGCCATCTCGTTTATATGATTGCCCTCAAAGTTAGGATTCTCCTCAAAGGTGTCTCGCAGTCCTTCATCCTCTCCTTCATCCTCCCCAAACTGGTAGAATCCCACAGGGCTGACGTGCGTGGCGGCTGAGATCCGTGCGATCTGGGCACGCAGGTAGTTGGCCTCATTGCCAGGAAAGGGAGGGAAACTTACAACCTGAGCATCAAGCCTGCCTGAGAAGAGCCTGCGGATCTGCCGCGCTGCTGTGATCTGAGCGGGGGTGACCACCGGCAGTCTGACCCACGGCATGCCGGGCTCTTGACACACAAAATAAGTGAATTTATTGACGCCAGTGTGATTTTCTTCCTTTGGCACTGGCGGAGGTGGCATGTAAGTTGATTTAGGGGGTGGATCAGCCTGCAAGTAGAGTTCAATCATTTTTGTCAAGTTGAATGTACATTTCCAAAGTTTCTAGCCTTGTCTTTACCTGGAGTCTTACGAATTTTCTGAAGAGACTCTATCACTTTATATAATAAACAGATTCAATTTAGGCTTTTATTCCCATGTAAACATTCATCAACTCACACATCAGTTGTGATAAACAGAAGCTCAAGCATGTTCGCTTGATGTGCGAGAACCAATGAGGTTCATTCTCGTGTTACACAGCACGTTTGAGCTTCTGCAAGAACCAATGAGGTTTTTTCTCGCACGTCAAGCACGTTCGGTTGAGTTTCTGTTTATGTTTGCTTTGAATAAAAGCCTAAATTCAATCTGTTCAATATATAATGCGATCGTGTCTCTTCAGAAAATTTGGACTAAACCGCTCAATTCATATGGATTAGTTTTACAATTTCTTTATGAACTTTTTTGAAGCGTCAAAATGGTAGTTGCGTAGCTGTCAACGGAGGGAGAGAAAGCTCTTAGATTTCATCAAAAAGATCTTTGTTTGTGTTCCTTTCAGATTTGTCTTACAGATTTGGATTCGGAACGACATGAGGGTGAGTAATTGATGACAGAAATTTCATTTTTGGGTGAACTATCCCTTTAAAGGTCAGGTGACGTTACCAAAACCATTATCTATGGAAGCTTGTTTCTGCCATGGAATAAAAAATAAAAAAGATAAGTTATCTTGCAATTCTGACTGTTTTTCCTCACAATTGCAAGTTTAAATATCACAATTTGAACTTTGTAACTCGCAATTCTGACACTTTTTCTCAGAATTGTGAGATTTAAACTCATAATAGAGAGTTATAAAATCTGAACTGCGAAATATACTGTAAACTTGCAATTGCAAGATAAAAAAAAGAGTCCGAATTATGAGATAAAAATCGCAACTACCTTTTTTATTCCATGGCGGAAACAAGCTTCCAATATTTTCTATTGTCAACAGTGTAGTGATGTATAAAGCTCACACAGAAGTCACTTTCAAACAAGCAGCTTTCTGTTGGTCAACAATGGACATTTTTTGGCAACAAAATTTCACAAATGTGACTGTACGATATTTACTGTATTTAGAGCAGTTTCATTTACTTCAGATGCCGTTTTGTGACTTACAGCTTCTACAAGCTCTGCTTCATCCTTGTCCTCCTGTGACTCTTCCTCTCTCTCCTCATCCTCATTTGATGGTTCTGTGCTCTCCTGCTCCTCCTCCCCTTCACCCTCTCTGAATTCCCCCTCAGCCACCAGGTAGTTGCTCTGTGTGCCGAGGATCTTGCCCCAGAATCGACAGCGCTGGAGACACTGTGTGTCCACCAGTTGTTTCAAAGCCAGAAAGATTCTCTGCATCTCCTCTTTCCCCAGACCCACACCAGCTTGCTCAAAGAAGAACGCCAGTTCTGCAACATTCGGTAGAGGAGAATCAACCTGAAAACGATACAGAAGAATGTATTACAGAAACTGTTGTACTGCATTGAACTGCTCATAGGACCAACCACAATTGGTGTTTTGAAGATTAACCAAAGTCTTACGGGTTTGAAACAACATGAGGGTGAATACAGAATCGTAAAATAATTACATTTTTTGGGTGAACTATCCCTTTAAAGGGATATATAAACTTTGATCAGCGAACATAAACAGAAGCTCAACCGAACCTGCCTGACGCACGAGAACAAATCTCATTGGTTCTTGCGGAAGCTCAAACGTGCTGTGTAACACGAGAATGAACCTCATTGGTTCTCACACATCAAGCAAACATGCTTGAGCTTTCGTTTACCACAACTGATGTGTGAGTTGATGAATGTTTATATGTAAATAAAAGCCTAAATTCAATCTGTTCATCATATAAATGATCGAGTCTCTTCAGAAAATTGACTAATCCGCTTGATTCATATGAATTAATTTTACGATCTTTTTATGAACTTTTTGAAGCGACAAAGTGGTAGTTGCATGTCTGTCAATGGAAGGACAGAAAGCGCTCAGATTTCATCAAAAAGATCTTCATTTGTGTTCCGAAGATGAACGAAAGTCTTACGGGTTAGAAACAACATTTTTGGGTGAACTATCCCTTTAAATCACACTCCACAATGTCTGAATGTGAATGCATTAGATAACTACTTACCTAATCTAATTGCATTGATTAAATAGACAGCACAAGTTCACTTTTCGAGCAAAGCATTTAACAACAAAGGTTAGGTTTTAACGGTTTAAAAAGCATTATATGGACCCTCAGGAGAGAAACTTACCAGCTCTTCTTCGTGATCACCTTCCCCGCCTGCCGCACGTTTGAAGAGTGTCTTCTGCTGCTCAGCCAGCAACAGAGCTGAGGATGAGGATGGATTGTCACGCAAGGTGTCCTGCTTCTCCTGAAGGATACTTCCTTTCAGCTCGCGACTCATGTCCTCGATCACATCGACTGCATTCTCTGGACGTTCATCCATAACTTTCATTAACAGTCGTACAAGGTGGTCATAGCTGGACAAAGAGGTTCAATTTAGAACATATTTTGTAAACTTAAAGGGATAGTCCACCCAAAAATGAAAATTCTGTCCATAATTACTCACCCTCATGTTGTTTCAAACCTCCAAGACTTTTGTTCATCTTCGGAACACAAATGAAGATCTTTTTGATGAAATCTAAGAGCGTTCTGTCCCTCCATTGACAGCTAAGCAACTACCACTTTGACGCTTCAAAAAGTTCATAAACAGATCGTAAAACTAACCCATATGAATCAAGCGGTTTAGTCCAAAATTTTCGAAGAGACACGATCGCTTTATATGATGAACAGATTGAATTTAGGCTTTTATTCACATATGAATATGATTGATCACATATGATTCATCAACTCACAAATCAGTTGTGGTAAACAGAAGCTCAAGCATGTTCGCTTGATGTGTGAGAACCAATGAAGTTCATTCTCGTGTTACGCATCACGTTTGAGCTTCTGCAAGAACCAATGAGGTTTGTTCTCGAGCGTCAAGCATGTTCGGTTGAGCTTCTGTTTATGTTCCCTGATCAATGTCTGAATATGAATAAATTAAATCGGTTCATCATATAAAGCGATCGAGTCTCTTCAGAAAATTTGGACTAATCCACTCAATTCATTTGGATTTGTTTTACGATCTCTTTATTTCCATTTTGAAGCACCAAGGTGGTAGTTGTGTAGCTGTCAATGGAGGAACAGAGAGCTCTCAGATTTCATTATAAAGATCTTCATTTGTGTTCCGAAGACAGACAGTGTTCAGGTTTGGAACTACATGGGGGTGAGTAATTAATGACAGAATTTTCATTTTTGGGTGAACTTAACGTTAACCCTTTAAGTTTCTGTTCACCAAACGAAAGCAATATCCGCATTTTTGTAACTAAGTTACAATGACCGCTCAATTAAATAAATATGTTCTGCTAACATAAATGTAAGTTCAGACAAGTGTTCTGGCAAATAATGCAACCTATCAGACAGTGCTACCAAAACTATATTTTCATTGTAGGTAACGTTAGGTAACTTAGGGCTAATAAAGCCTCAAACCACATGAATAAATGTTGGCAGTGATAGGCAGCATTTTTCGTTGTCGAAGAACACCAGGACTTCTCAAATAAGTGTTAAACAGCCTGTCCTCGTTGTGACAACACGCCCCCACTAGATCAAATATACGGTTATCATTTTATATATATTGATATATTGGCAATAACGGTGGAAATGTGTGTTGAACTGAATGTTCGTTGTCTTCCAATTAACGTTACAGTTCTCGGTTTTGCGTCTGTTAAGATAAATAACAATGCTTTATAATGAATTAATAATTGTAATAACTTTAAAAAGGCGAAATACTGAATAAAGCTAACGTTAATGTGATATAACAGTTAAGTTACTTACAGATTGAGGTTTGTTTTAGTGCTGTTCTTCATCATGAAAGCCTTAAAACGAGCTGCCGCCTGTAGTCGCTCATTGTTCAACACTTCCTCCTCGATCATCTCCATTTTTGTAAAACTTAAGACTGTTGCCGACTAATTAAAAAAAACGGTATATATATATATTTTTTCCAATCCGTATTTCACGGATATTCACTTATATTTTAAGGCAATTCTCCATGCACACAAACATCAGCGCATTTCCGCAGAGCAATTCTGTTGCCATGGAATTGCTGTGTAACTACAACGAACGTGTTGCCGAGTAGCTTCTTAATCATGACAGACTGAAGTACAGTGAAGCACAGAGACCAATGATTTATTTCTCATTTTTGTTGGTTTGAGATATTTTATTCTACAAATGAAACCACTGTGGCACATACAAAATCAATTTGTTCTCATACTAATTTAAACAAGTCATAACCTCAAAAGAAAATATTCTTTTTTATATATTTACGTCTAACGTTCAGATACACAATACACTGAACAAAGCAGTAGAGAATGAGACATCAACTCAAAGTCAGTGCCTTCATTCAGCCTCATTTGAAATGGCATCAGTCCACACTGCTTTCTTCTGCTTCTGCTTCTGCATCCACATCCTCAGACTCCTCTTCGGGTTCAGCATCCACATCCACAGGTTTAGCAGTTGACTCTTCAATGGGTTCGTCTGTCTTTTCTATGATGGAGCTGGACTGTGACACCTCCTCAGACACCTCCATCTGCTTAAAGTTAAAGTCATTGGTCAGCCATGCTATGCACTCTTGTACTGGTCTGTGATGATGATGATGATGATGATGATGATGATAACGTTTTACCTGCAATGCTTCTTCAGACGAGTCCTCCAGAGTAGATTGTGCTGTTTCTTCCTGCTCCATGGGCTCTTCTACTTCTTCCCTCCTGGCTGGGATCTGTTGTTGTTGTGGTGCTGGTGGTTCGGTAAACACTATGGGTGTCGGGGCTGGAGGTTCTGCTTGTGATACTGGTGCAGGCATTGATATATGCTTTGGTACTGGGACCTTAAACATAAGAGAGCATTTTATTAGCAAATTCCCAAGATTATCCATCAACATAATTCTGTGTAGCAAGACTGTGTCCACAGACCTTTTTGAATTACGACATGGTCACATTGGCAAAATTAGTCTACTATCAATAGTGTAGCGATGTATGAAGCATAGATCAAAGTCGTCACTTTCAAACAAAGCAGCTTTCTGTCGGTCAACGTGGTGAATTCATGTGAACAACTTGAACCGGTTGCGAAATCTGCAAAATTGCTGCTCGTGTGGATTCCTATTGAAATGACTGGATTTCACCCATGAAAATGAACAAGGATAAATGTCACCGCACAAAGTTAGTGTGGAATGAAAATTCACCCCATCTATTTAGTAAATGCATGTTATAAGTCTTATAGAGGTAAAAAAACAAAAACAAAAAAACAGAAGTGATTTAATATTTCATTAGATTGTTGTAAGTCAATCTTCCAGTGACACCATTTAGTCCTGGTTCAGTTAGCGTTCCGGCTGTCATTTTTAACACCGAACCTAAATATACAAAACAAAAAACAGCTTGTATGACATATTTTGCAACGGACCTTACCTAATAACCAAAACAATGCTTTGTGCTGGGCTAAAAGTGCTCGTTTCATGTAGTAGCAATTGTATTTTAACCAGCTGAGAACTCAAAAAGAGCTTCTAAAATGTGTAAAGGAGTCAAAAGAGCTTCAGAAATTCCACCATCACACAAATGAAGATCTTCTGCGAGACGACATCAGTTCTGACGCCTGTACTGAACTGTAATGGGTATAATAACTCCTATGATTAGCAGAACCAGGTATGCTTAAGCATTCTGTCCTGTGACATCAAGTCCTGTTTTTGGTTCGTTTTGATGTCTTTTGTCCGTGTTGAGTTCATATTTCAGTTTGTTTGGAAGCGGATTGAAACCCGATCTCTGACTTGTTTGGAGCGCACCAGGGGTTCAGATGGCAGCGTTCACACTTATTCAAATAAACCGGAGCAGAGCAATCGCACCAGAGTTCATTTTAATTTAACCAAACCTGCCAAGTGTGAACAGACCCTTAGTTTGCTTTAACCCGGCCCCTCAACAATCAACTGCCATCTCGCATTCTCATTTAAGTGCAATGCCCACATCTCAAAATCCAATGAATAGAACCATTTTTTATTCTTCGTTAATGTGCGCAGATGTACGTCACAATATAGAAGAAAAGATCTGTCACTACTCTGGTTTCATCACAACATACCTCTCGCTCTCTCTCTTCAATGACTTCTGGATGTTGAAGTTCAGGTTGAGGTTCTGGCTCTGGCTCCGGCTCCGGCTCTGGCTCTGGCTTCCTGTTGTTGGCCTCCAGAACGGTCATTATAGATGTTGGAATGTGGGCTTGCTACAGAAACAATAAAACATTTAATAAAAATTATTTTGAAGTACAATTTTAATAACTGAAGTTCTCATCTAAAACACTGAATGCACAAACTTTTTCCACTTGTCATATTATTCATATGGATGTTTTGGAATTAGGGATGTCAACGATTAATTGAAGATCGATTAATTGTCGATAATACATTTAATCAATACAACTTATCGATCATCGATTAAGCAGGTCTTCATGCGTGTGCGTGCTGCTCAACCGCGAAACATGTAAAGAGAGCGCCCCGGAGTTATGTTTGGGACCATTTTACACTTTCATCATGACTATAAGTTTGCGTGTGCATTCGCAGCCTTTTGTTTTGTGCAAATGTAAGTTGTAATACTGTTTATTTTGTGTATGCCTATCCATATCTGATTTATCTCATATTGGATGCATTTGGTTAAGAATTAACTCTGTAGTAAAGCGTCAGCTTAAGCGCGCGCAGCTCAAACGGCAGTGCACGACTAATAATGACTATTGGGACTGTAATATTACATAACATTATAAAGAGAACAATATTGTAATAAAACATTGTGAATTATTTGGGTTTAGTTGCCGTGTCGCGTTGCTCCAGGAAGAGTGCGTCCACAACATGAGTAGTTCTGAATGAATGGCACGTAACTTAGTTCAAGTTCACTTGTGCATGAATTTGCGTCATTTTGTGCAGATATAATTTGTAATATTATGTTTATTTTGAATATATCTGATTAATCTCATATAGGATGCGTTTCTTTTAGATAAATAACGTGCTAGCAAAGTGCTCCAGTTTAACGGTAGCAGATTCATTCAGCGCGTGTAGTTGTTCCAGGAAGAGCGCGTCCACAACAGTCACACATTCTAAGCGCATATGAGGCGGCGTTGGTGACACGTTGTATTAGTAGTTATATTTGATTATTAAATAATTAATTTAATTATCAATCACATCGAAACATTTTACAATCCTACAAGCCCTTTATTTATATTTAAAACCATTCTCATTGATTTGGTGAGGAACATAGCGTTTTGAGAAGCATTTGCAGACCCTTGTCATGCTGTTGGCCATAGCTACTGCAGACGCATATCGCAGTATTAAGGCTAACGATTAATCGATTAATTGATCGTTAATTTAAATGAAGATCGATCATGGGAATTTGTGAAAATTGACATCCCTATTTGGAATAGCATTAAACAAATATTTTGCATGCTGTGCGTGTTTCATGTATCAAGCAACAGTGTTATTTTAGTATTATTTGTATACAATTATATCATTTACTAATATTTTGAATTTTTTTCAGTGTTATTTTCAGTTTAAGTAATTTTATGTGCTTTTGTCATTTTTATTATTATAATGTTTATATTTCAATTTAGCTTTATTTTATTTCAGTTTCAGTTCAATATTACACACACACTACCAGTCAAAAGTTTAGAATAGTTCATGTTTTTTTAAAGTCTCTTATGCTCACCAAGACTGCATTTTTTAATAATAAAAAATACAGTAAAAAAGTAATGTAAAATATTAAGTTTCTATTTTAATATATTTAAAATGTAATTTATTCCAGTGATGCAAAGCTGAATTTTCAGCATCATTACTCCAGTCTTCAGTGTCACATGATCCTTCAGAAATCATTCTGATATGCTGATTTGGGGTTCGAGAAATATTTCTTATTATTATCAATGTTGTGAAAACGATGATGCACCAGCATTCCACTGTTTGGGGTAAGTGAGATTTAAATAAATGAATGAATACTTATATTCAGCAGTGTATATATTTATGATTTCGGTCCCAGTAGCCATTCACTTCCCAGAGGGCACTTATTTGGGACAAACCCTGACACTTTGGTGATACGCACCTGGTGAGGGGTGAAGGAGTGCACGTGCTGCAGGAGGGGCTCCCTCATCTCCGGGCAGCGCTCGAACACACTGGCCAACTGTGGTGGAGGCAGCTGGAGGAGAACATTGTAGGACTGGGGTTTGGTGCGCTGGCAGCACTTCACAAAGCCCTCCCACACTTTAGGATACTTCCACACCTGTACAATCAACCAACAGTCAATCAGTGTACAGGTTTATCAGCACAAGATTATAAAATGAGAGATGAGTATGAGATTACTGGCATTGGCCAATAACTGTGCCGGTTATGAGTGTGAAGGGTTCTGTCCGTTGACCTGTTTGAGGATGAGTCGAGCTAGGATGTTCATGACGAAGCCAGCCAGGCGAGGGTACATAGTGAGGGACTGGATGACCGTACGCATCAGCAGTATGGGGAGAGGAGTCTGCTCCATCAACTGCTGCATCACCACCGCCAGCACCTCAGACGTGTACACGTTCTTCTCCCCAAAGCACAGGTTCGTGGCTACAGGCCAGGGGGAAAGAACAACACCAAAAAACAATTAAAAAGGGTGAGAAGAAAAGCAAAAGAGGGAATGAAAGCGTTCTCTCCACATTGGAGCCATTTAATGGGCATCTTTTCACATTTTGATTATTAATATATGAAATGTCATTTAAACTACACTAAATACAACTAATTAAACATTCATACATATATAGCCACACATTCATATATACAGTAGCGATCAAAAGTGATGAGGGAGGAACAAAACACTAAGGGTCAGATTTACTAAGGTTTGCGCTCATCAATTTACTGGTGTTTGCGCCATTATTTACTGCCCAAAAAAAGCACGCTCTTAAATCTGACGCTAATTGGCGCTGCTCTTGGTTGATTGCGTTGGTCATTATGGAAATGCCCCGGCTGAGTCTGTGTTCTTTAATTTGCGCATCATAAGTAGATCCTGTGCAGAACTTTCCACTCCCATCAGTGCTTTTATGGAATTGCGCTCTCACACTACTTTGCCCTGTTTAGTAAATCTGGCCCTAAACTTGGTAAAGGTATTTATCTAACAAAATTATTTAGCAAAATCAGCTACAGGGTTGATTTAACTATGCAGAAAAAGTGCATCACAAATAAAACGGTTGACTCAAAGCACAACTACGCAAAATGCTTACAAAATAACAAATTTTTATGCAATATTTTAATACATTGTCCCAGGCCAGACATAAATAAATTATAATTATTATAAATAAATAAATGTATATAAAAGAGATGAAATCAGTAACGAACAGAAGCATTTAACTATATATTTTCATTTAAAAAAATTGTGTAAAAGGCTGGACAGGGATACCTTTGATGATTGACTTCATGTCACACTTGGAGGAGTCAATGTTGTGTAAGGAGATGAGGAGCTCTCCAGGAGTGAGTGGAGACATGGAGGAACTGCCCTCGCCTACAAAACAGACAATCCCTTTAGTTCACAACAATTCTACTGATCTACAGCAAAACATCATTCTCAAAAGAACTTCAATCAACCTATAATACATAAAATACATAAAATACTTGTTTTTATCAATATCAAATGCACAAGAGAGATAGCAGGTATTACTGTGTTGAGTGCCCAGCAGTCTGTTGAACACCTCCTTCACCACGATGGGATTGAGTTTGATGAGTTTGGGTAGCGCCTGGATCACCTCGTTCTGTTCGACACAATCAAGATACCATTATCACTGCAGTCTCCACAGAGCCATTTTAACTGCCTTTTAAAGTGCAATGTGGCACTTTATGTGTTCATTTCTGAGATTAAAGGGTTAAAAGTAGCTATGCTGATCTAGGATGCTCGCACGTTTTAAGACTGCCAGTTTTTGATCCTGTCAGTAACCTGCTTGTCTCAGTGATTACAGCATGCAGGTGTGTGTGTGCAAGTACCAATAATAGCGTTGCTGATGTTTTAACTTGTAAATGTATTACTCGTTGTGACAATGAATACACAAAATAAAATTGAAAGTGGGGAAAAATGAACTGACTACGTGAAAGTTGTTTTAAGTTCACTTCAAATAAAAGCTTTTGAAATACTTTTAATATTCTGTAATTAATAAGAAATTATAGATTTTAAAAATAATCGGATAATTTGACGTTTAGGTCAGGATTTCCAGGTTGGCCTACAAAAATACACATCACTGCAGCGGTTATGATTACAAATTGTTATAATTACAAATGTTAATCTTAGATGCGATTAATAACAAAAATCTGTGCAAATAATATTTTTTTTAACAGATCGACGGCCTTGTTCTGGCTCTAAAATCTAAACGGATGAGCCTTGTTCAGGGTGACTTTAAACTCCCAAGGCTGTGAGTTATTGTTTTTATCATGTGTAAAAGAGTTGCAGGCACAACAACAACAACACATAACACCTAAACTATGGCAAACACACAGAATCTTGGGCCTTACTTATTTCATCAATGCTGTGTATTTGTGATTAGCGCTGATAATTAGGACAGAATCAGATGAGATGAGACAAACCTTCTCCAGGCCGTTGATAACTGGGATGAGGAAACGAACATCCGGCACTCGCTTATGATAAAGATCCCTCACCCTCTCCACCAACTCAGGAGATGGAGGCACTGTGGAAACGATACAATCCAAAAAATATAGACAATACAATCTACATTTACTATTCAGAGATGCATATACAGACACACTCTCTCTTTCTTTCACACACACACACACACACCTTTATCAGTGAGTATGTGCAGACAGCGAGTGACCAGCGTCTCTGCTCCTTTAGGACAGTTCTCCACCAGGAGCAGCAGGTCAGGAGAGCTCATTCCCATTCCTCTTATCTATAGAAAAAACATTGAATTAACAAAACAATTAAAATCATCATTACTAAACCGTTTTAAATGAAGAACGCAATAAATTAAATTGTCTGTTAGCTGTGAAGCCAGTTATTTGCTAGAGTACCAATGCTGTTATTGTTAAATTTCCCCATTATGCTTTTTTAGATATTACCTTAGATGTAGTGTGTAATATAGCTGTTTGTGAATGTAAAAGGTCTAAATTTAAAGAACAATTCAAAACAAATAAAGTTACTGTCTCCTAAAATAAAGATTTGATTCTGAACAGCCGAAACGAATCATCAGTAATTCCAGTCTCATTTCACATTTACATAATGCCAGTCTATGGACTTTATTGGCTGCCCACGAACAACGTCTACTCTGACCCTCAAACGCTAATTGTAGCTGAGACTGGAAGAGTTTGGTTCATGTTGTGGACATGTCAAGGAGATCCTGTTTTCTGCGCTGCGAAAGCAAATCCACTTTGTATGTACTTCAAAAAGATCAGGACTCTATATGGTAAAACCGACACCATCGTTACTGTTCGTATCATTGTGTATACGAGTGCTGAGGAAGAGCTGAAATTTAGATCTGGTAGTGGCGTTTCATTTACAACACGCACAGTAAGCGGAAGACCAATCACAATAGACTGGTCCATCCGACCAATCAGAGAAGAGTATGCTCACGGAAAGGAGGGGTTTAGAAAGATCAAATCCTTTATGGAAGTTTCAGACACTGTGAGAAAAGAAGTGATGCTGCAATGTATATTATGAGAAAATAACCGTTTTTTTTAACCTAGAATGCATGTAAACCTATTGTAGAATAATAGGAGCATAACTGTAACTCCCCTTTACTATAACTGCCACATTTCAGCTCCCAGTGCTGTAAACAGGTGCAGTAAGAACTACTGTAACTGCACTATGATGCAATAATGTCAAGAAGAATTAGCAGAGCGACCAGAACCACTTTTGCAAGCACGACTTCACACCACGTTCCACAGTCGTATTTTTCTTACATTTCAGATGTGTCATTCCTCCTTTAAAGCACTGAAATGCATGGTTCAGGAAGAAGTCATTAGAAAAATGGTGAGAACACAGGTTGTGGTTGTACTGATGATGAATATTGTTATTGGTTCTTCAATTCCCAAGTCCATATAACGATGTTTTGCCCTCACAGAGAAAATAAACTGTTTCCTTGACATAGTGATAAATTCTTCCTGGTCTTATAATTTCCTTAGTTTGAGCCAGCAGGCAAATGTAGTATTATGCAATAATACTAATTATTATTTCATTAATTAATACATTATGCAATAATACTAATTACATAATGTATTATGCAAATGTGTTACATGGTGACGTAGCACAAACAGCTATAGCTGTATGTTTCGCTAACAGTGAGCTGCTGGTCATGCACTTCAAACTCCTTTTTACTCATAAGCGAAGAACAAAAAAAAAACTTTGCAGTGATTATATGGGTGTCTCTAGAGGGCGAGAAGGTCTTACAGGCTGTTCGATGACCCTGAGCACACTGCGTTTGATGTCGGCGATGGCCTCGGTGTAAACAGAAGCCAGCTCGTGCACCAGACGATGGTTGAGGGGCAGGAGAGACAGATAGAGGTAAAGGCACTGCCGTACACTCTCCTCTGTCCAGGGCGATGCTACCTCTGAGGACACAGCAGGATTGAGCAAAGTCACCACTATTTTAGAGCACAGTACACCACTGAGTTCATTTACACTAGTTAAAATCTTTGAGTAACAAAGTTTCTTTCTCAATTAAGGAAACTTAAAGGGTTAGTTCACCCAAAAATACAAATTCTGCCAACATTTACCCTCATGTCGTTCCAAACCCAAAGACATTCATCTTCGAAACACAAATGAAGACATTTTTTATGAAATCTGAGAAATTTCTTTCCCTCCATTGAAAGTCTACTCACCCAAAATGTTCATAAAGACATCACAAAATAAATCCATATGAATTAAGCTGTCTTAATATAAAATTAAATAAAACTTATAACTAATTAATACTATTGTTAAATTAAATCTATTCATCATATAAAGCGATTGTGTCTCTTCAGAAGATCTGGATTAAACTGCTCTCTATTCATATGGATTTTACGATCTCTTTATGAACGTGTTGAAGTGTCAAGAGTTTCAATGGAAGATTTAATTAAAAACATCTTCATTTGTGTCTCAAAGATGAACAAACGTCTTATGGGTTTGGAACAATATGAGATAATGTAACTGTGAACTAGTATGAGCACATAGACTAAAGTACATCATAAATTGGGATAAATCTGAAGACTAGGAAAAGTCTTGGAACCTGTATCCTCTCCTGCTCCAAACAGAAGAGACGGTGGATTTGGGTGGACCAGAAACTGCATGTAGGTGAGAGCGAATTTCTCGATGCAGTCCTTCAGATGTTCCTTCTCATACATGCGCTTGATGAAGCTGAGAGCAGTGGACCGCACCTGAACATCATTGGGATTGTTATTATACTACTATGAAATTACTTAATGCAACAATGAAAGACAGATGATTAGAGGTTAACCTTTTCTTTTTCATGAGAGCTGAGGTTCAGAAGGACATTGAGGTACTGGTACTGTCTGGAGGGGCGTTTGAGAATGAGCTCCTTTAACGTGGACATGCCCAGGTAAACACGCGACTGAAAGACAAGTGAGGAAACAATGATTTTAAATGTGATGCTCCACCAGAACTTTTTAAATGATGGCTTCAGAAACGTTTAGGTGTTAGTGTAGAAGAACGGCTGACCTCATCCTCACAGTAGCGCTGAATCACCTCCAGTGCCGAGTCTGTAATCACCGGAGCCTCCAACACAAGCTTGGTGAAAAGCCTGAGACAAATGAAAATCAGGAATAGTGCAGATATATTGAGCATGCCAGAATATACAGGTTAAAGACAGTCTTGCAAAGTTTCTTTTTTCTAGTTCACATAACATTGAATTTGGGTAGCTGACAATGAAACATATTTGGGAAGTTGAAATGTCCTGCAGGGTGACATGTAAACATCCAAAACCATTATAAACATCATTTTGGCAACTATTTCTTATGGATGCAGATTCTAATTAATTGGGAGACTACCTGGAATATTTGTACTTTTAAAAATTCATGTCAATGCAGGACCATTTAAAATTAAATAATGACGGCAATTAAAAACGACAAAACAGAATATGCACTATTGCACTTTCCTTAATACGATACAAAACTTTTAACCTAAAATCTTTAAGGTAATTTTAAAAAAATATGCATCTTTGAATGTTACCCATTTAAAGATAAATTGGCCAAGTAATTTTCGCCCTAAAATGTTATTTTGACTACAATCATATCAGTGGATTATAAAAAAAAAACACATTTAAGATGGCAGCCATGTTGAGATCACATAAACAGTCGAGTACTACTTATTTTATTTATATACATCTCAATAATCCAATACATTTAGTAGTGGAAAAAATGTATAATGGGTAACAAAGATGCCTGCATATCTACAACGGCATTGATAACTGAAAACGTTTAGTTCAGTATAATGTATGACGAGGTTTTACAAACTGGGGTTTTTGAGTTATGAAACGCTAATAATGAATTAATCGATATGTAAAGTAAAAATAAACTAATAATTTAAAAATTAAAACAAATCAAAATAAAACACTATAAAAGATTAACTATTTACGTTTACCCGCATATCATGTGACCATTAACCAATGTCAGAGAACTGTGAACATGTGAATGTGTTAAAATATTGAAAAATTAACTTAAAATCTCAGGGGTTACTTAAAATGAATATTTTAGGTCTGACAAAAGTTTGAGAATCCCTAATGTATAACAACATAGAAACAAACAAAAACTACACAGTGAACATTTTGATGAACTATTTTATTTCACTGATTGTATCAAGTTGATAAATAATTTGTGATGTTATGAGGTGATTCTCACCCATCCCTCTGCTCAGGTTTCTCCTGCAGGCCAGACAGAAGTGTGAACAGACAGTGCTCGTAGCTGTCCAGAGAGCAGGAGGGCTGCTGACTCAGGTATTCATTGTACTCGTGGTACAGCAGGGAAAAGGCCAGCTCACTTCTGCTCCGCATATCCTCTAAGATAAACTGCAACAAGTCCTTTTTCTTCCCTCCCTCAAACTGGGTCACCAAGCGTGCAAGCAGCTTCACACGGACCTGGGAGAAGATAAAACACACAGATTACTCTGTTGAATGGATACAGTGGCTGAGACTATGCATAGAAAAGTCCCCAAAAGCAGACTCACATGGGACATCCCAGTCTGTGCAATGGCCTTTTCTGACTGGAGGATCCTCTTAATGGCCATGTTGGTAAGTTTCTCGATCTGAGCCGCTGAAAATGGCTGCACCACGTCCGCCAATTTGAACACTTTTTTTCTGCCACTGGCACCAAAAGCTCTGAATGAGGGAGGAAAACAAAAAGAGACAATTAAACCACACAAATACAATGTTTCTGTTTCAAATGTAGTGAGCCCCTAACTAGACAGCATTTAAAGACGACCTATTATGCTTTCGACAGTGTGTAATTTTGCTGTTTGAACATGAAAAATGTCTGCAAAGGCCCAAGGCATACGCAAAATAAAGGGCCGTGGCCTGAGTTGTGTCACTAGTGTGTTAAAACTAGCGGTTATGGTAAGGGACATGACATAAGGGGGCTTTCACCCAGGTAGTTCTAGGAACTAGCCACCAGGGTGGTTCCCAGAGAACTAATGGTTCCCGTAGGAACATTTTCCTGATTGCATTCGCACCCCGCCAGTAGGAACTCTGAAGTGATGTAAGCCGTGCTTGTTGTTGTGACTTTTATTTTGACTGCGAAGAGAAATGGCAGAGCCTGAGCACACAGTGCTCGCATTCTCCATCTTCATTAGTTTATTATCTGTCTAACAGTCCTGTCTAATACGTTATTAGATAGAACTGTTATACACAGAAAGTAGACAGTAATGAAAAGGTATTAGTGTTTGCCGTGTTGTTGATGTCCAGTGTTGCTAGCTGGGCAGAAATGCATAATCGTGTTTGGCTTGGTCCCCTCAAAGTTGCGTTGTATTTTCTCCTTAGCATAAAGGTTATGTCATATAGTTTGTGGAGTAAATATATAGGTTATAATCTGTGTGTTTACACAGCTTTTTTTTAAATGGCGGATGCCGGTGTTTCGCTCGCTGGTAGAACTACTCGCTGGTAGTTCCTATAATCCTGGTTTAGACCCTACTCCGAAATAGGAGCTAAATTAGTTCCTCCAAAAGGAGATCCTAGAACTAAAATCGTTCCTAGTTCCTGCGGTTCGAACATGCCAAAATCCAGGTACTTCCGAGTCCGACAATAGTTCTAGGAACTATGAAAATGTTCCTCAAGTGCGAAAGCCCCTATAGAGACTGATATTTCTTTAAAGCATGACAGGTGACTGTGGCGCTAAAGTTTGATGTCATCGAATGGGAATCAGTTCATAAGATCGGGCAAATTTAGTGACTACCGATCAAATGATAGAACATGAGTTGGCGCATATCGCATCCCAAGTGTGTGTGTGTATATGTTGTGCTATGGGGACACTCTTACTTGGGCTGTGAGGTGGGCAGTATGGGCTCTGGAAGCTTCTTGATCTGAGGTGCCTCTTCAGTGACAGGGCTCTTGTAGGCAGCCACCGCCCCCACCACTGAGATGGCTTGACCGAGGGACACTGCAGACAGCTTGCGGATGATGAGAGGATCTTTGGAGCTGGACTCAGCCGCTCCTCCCTCTTCCTCCTTCACCTCTTCATCTCGAGCCTTACACAGCTCCAGCCCTGTGTAAGAGGAGATGCTGTTCAACATGCAATGCTACGCTATGCACAAACCCCCTCACCATCTTTACAGCTGTGCTGACAGGAACTAAAGGAGTTTTTCTCTCCTTCCTTCAAAATATCCATCACCTCACCTGGTCCCAGCCCAGCCCCAGTCATCTGTGTGGCCATCATCCTGGCTAAATGTTTGATCTGAGCGTCAGTGCCGGCCGATTCTACAGGCGTGTAGGTGGCCTGGAAAGAGGCTGGCATCACTTCAGGCAGGTAAACCATACTGATGAGCACCTGCATCGAAAGGAAGCAGAAAACGTGCAAAGTTAACACACATACAAGTTGCAGTAATGAGACTGTGTGCGACTCAACACAGAGTTCCAAGGCTTTTTGTTGACGAATTTCTATTTTGATTTTCAGTCTTTTGAATTAGATTTAAATAGTTGTTTTTTTTAAAAGTCAAAAAAGACCAATAATGAATGAAATCATAAAAATGTCATGATGCCATAATGTCATAAAAATTATGAATGCACAATTAATCAAAATAAAACTGAAATAGTGATATGTCTTAGTGCGATTTTTTTATTTAAAACGGATGTAAATTGGTCTGTTGCGCTGCATGTTTCAGAGTGAAGCGTGGCCCTGTGTTCACCCGGTTCACAGTAAAAGCCACTAAATTGGTGAGGTGCTAACAGAAGACTAGGAATAGAGGTGGTACTGAATAAATATTAATGTAAAGTACTGAGAAGTTTTTTTTGCCTTGTTTTGTTCCTGATCTTTCTGTTATGTTTAAATGCATAAGTATACATGTGTGCAGTTAAAATATAATACAAATAATGGAAAAAAAAGTTGCTCCACACAAACTCGTTCGTATAGTTTTTCAACTGTTCGTATAATTTCCAAAATATTTCTGCATTTTACCATTTGTAATGAGAAGCATCAACAAAAACTTAAACTAACCAGAAAACCTGCAGGTTTCCACCGAAATAAAAACTTGAAGATTTAACGTTTGAAAGGGAATCTTTTAAGACAATTTAGTATTTTAACTTGTAGTGAAAAAAATCTAATTTTTATTTTTCCATTTGAAAGTACAGCTGTATTATTTCAATAGAAATATATTGCAATGTTATTTTTTTTATAATTACAGTTATATAATTATTAAAATATACACATTTATTTACTACTACTAATAATAATATAATAACTATTCTTACTATTATTGTAGCATTTGAAGAAACACATTTTTAGTTCCTAAACCAAACCTACCACACACAAAATTCAAGAGGAACAACACACTTGCTAACTGTATTTCAGACCAGACATGTTATGGAGCGAGCAGCTTAGCCACAGTACGCACCAGGTTGGCCACATTCTCTGGGGACAGCAGAGGCAACAGGAACTCAGCAGTGAGATCGATGGCTGATTGGGTGCCAACAGAGGAGGATGGTTTTGGGGTGACGACAGGAGCTGGTTCCTCTTTATCCTCATCATCCTCCACTAGAGCGCCCTCTGCAAGCACAAACAAGGCATTATTCCCCTTCTTTTCAAAATCAAAACCAACAACTGTTTGATCCACACCAAACAATGAGCAATCCAGCTCATTAAAACAGCCACTCACCCATCTTGATCCTCTTGCCCTCAACATAGGGCTCATGATGGAGTCTCTTACGGGGTTGTACGATGGCTGGCGTGCAGCGGGTGATCTCGCTCTGAGACATGCCGAGGTCCTGCAGCAGAGTGGAAATCTGGCCCTGGAAGTCCACGCTGCTGGGGTGCTTTAGCACCGCCACCAGATGCAGCTTCAGGTTCTTGCGGACACTGCTCACTTGAGACTTAGCCAGAGTCGGGGGCAGGTTAGCTGAGGAACACAGCAAAAGTGTTTAAGAACAAAAGAAATGATTAGATTTGTGTTCAAAGCTCTGAATAATGTCAGTTAACAGAACTCACCATGTAGCGTCTCATAGGCCTGCACCACCTCAGACATGAACATGGGCCGCTGTCTGGCCAGCGTAGCCAGTGATCCCAGTGCAGTGGTTAGATTAATGCTGGAGATGGCAGGGTGCACCATGAACTTTAACAACTGCTCCAAAGCCGACTTACCCTCCTCACATAAAGTGTCTTAGAGCAGGACAGGAGGAAGTGAGGAAGAGGAGAGAAGAAAAGAAAAGGGAAGCAAAAGGAAGCAGAAGGAGAGAATTAAAATATATTTGTAAAACGTACTTATTAATCACATTGGTCTGTGTTCGATCAACCTGATTTGCTGAAATCAAAACAGGGACTGTAATAGGTGAGCGCTTGCGCATTAGTTCTGCCCACTACCAAATAAACCAGCAGTGGCTTTTGCATGCTATTAAAGGCTGAATAATTCCAAATGAACTCTGTTTTGACAGGAAAACAAAAAATATATATTTTACATGTAGCGCATCAATACACAACTCAGTACAACTGTGAAATTACAAATCTACTATTTATGGCTGTCCTTATTTCTACATGTTCAAATGTTAAATCATCATCAAATATTTGGGTAAATGGTTTGGGGGAAAATGGGTCTATGGTTGTATGGTGTATGTTATGTTCCCAAATGCACGCTATAAGCAAACCAGAGTTAAAGTAAAGCAGAATTTACTGAGAACCGAGGCGCTCTTACACACTGCAAACACTGGATCACGAGCTGCATGCGTGCCACGCTTCACTCTGAAACATGCAGCTCATATATTAAGTTAAATAAATGGATAATCATTAGAGCTGCATTTTTTTTTGGTTTCAAAAAGAGATTGTGATTCTCCCATGAATCTGAACAGACAACTAAACAAAATAACATGTAATTTACTAGAGGTTCTGAGAAAATGTTAATTGCTGCAGTCTATTTAAACTGTTGGTTACACTATTTTAAAGTGACGTAGTAACATTGTACTGAGTAATATTAATCAACTACATGTACTTACTATAGAGTTACTGTTAGGGTTTGGTTTAGGGTTAGTTACTTGTAATTATGCATGATTTACATTACATTACAAGTACATGTAGTAACGCGTTAACTACATCACTTTAAAATAAAGTGCTACCAAAATGTTGAATTAGTCTGAATGAATTATTTTATTTTTTTATCGTTTGGAATGAATGAATTAATGAATCTTCATACTTATACATGACAACAGCTCTCCTTGTCAAAGGTTTAATAGACACAGGCGAATTGTTGTCATTTAGGAATAAGATCGAGTGGGTGTTTGAATCGAGATCACCATCTTTTAACGATTAATCGTACAGCTCTAATAAACATATTGAAAGCAATATCGCGATTTCTTTATCATTTCGATTAATCATAGAGCCCCGTATGACTGTATGAATTTGAAGTTAAGAGTTTGAAAATGTGACTCTGCTCTAACCAGATCGAATATATGTGTGGTCTTTGGGGATTTTGTCCAGGCTGATGTCTCCCTCCTGCTTCTTGGGCGTGTCGGAGTCGGGTGTCCGTGGTGAAAGAGTGATGATGAGGGACTCTGTGAATTTGATGGCGTGTGTGCGGACTCCGTCGTTATCGGAATCCAGCAATGCCAGAACATCCTCTTTCATCTGGGTCACCATATCCCAGCATGCCTCCTGCATGTCCGTCACACTCTTAGTGCGCACTAGCCACTAACAGAACAAATAAAGACCATGTCACACACCTAAAAACATCAGCCCAGCTTAACAATAAACACTGTGTACTGACTTGATACCTGTAAAGCCACTTTATATAGCTGAGTGAGCGTCAGAATGGCCTTTTTCACCACATTCACACTGTCATCTCTCATCAGCATGTTCAGGTTGGCAATCAGTCTCAGCAGAAGCTCATTGTCTCTTTTGCTGAATAAACGAAAAGCGACTGGTAATGAAGTATTGGTCAAAGTATTACGTACTGGATGCTTACAGGCGCACCAGCCAACACTCACCTTGCCTCCTCAATGAATCCGATGACAAACTTTCGCACCTCTATTGACTTGTCAGTCTGAAACGCGATGATTTCCTGTTGACAATGGATAAAAGCAGAAAACATCAATTTAATTTCTGTGTAGGCAACATTTACACAAGCTGGTGAAGATTGTATGGATTATGAAACTTACATCCAGAAAATTATCAAGCAATGAAGGGTCCTTGTTGATAATCAGCTCCTGCACCTAATAATAAAAGGACATAAATAAACATAAACATGAACACTAAACATTTGATTTTTATATTTATGGCAATATGGAAAGGATTTTAAAACCTGTTTGAGGACAATAAGCTTTTCCTCTGTAGAGATGAGGGCCGCCTGGTTTAGCAATTCCACCACCTGAGGGAGAAATGCAATCCATGTTTGTCACATTTCCAACAAACAAAAAACCAGCAATAACTACTAGTGCTGTTCCTCAGTAATAAGTAATGATGGCCAGTGTGTTACCTTCTCGCTGGTGGTCATGTCTAAGGCTGCGTTTTCCTCATTGCTGTATGACTGGGAGCTCACGCCACCACGTGCTTGTTCTCCCACGCCTGACGCCATTATGAAAAAAATCTAAAGAAAAGAGAATGACAGGTCTTCATAGAAGGTTCACAAATGGTTAAAGTCACCAAGAAAACAACATAGACAATTGTTTTTTTGGTTTTTTTTTTTATAGAATATTACAGTATTTATTATAAATTTGTGTTTTCGTGTTTTCTTTTTCTTTTATATGCCCTCATTATCTTTAATCAACCAGTCAATCACATGAGATCCACCAATAGCAAACAACAAACGTCCAGTGAACCAATCAATTCTCCAAGGAAAAAACTAAGTCCCGCCTCACATTTTTGCTTGTTCGGGAAGCCGTTTCACTCGGATAAATGATACAATAAAGAAGAGACTATCGACTTTAATTTCTAAATTAACATGAAGAAAAAGGGTAAGCACAATTTCCATTTTGCAAATAGTTTCATTTGATATTATTTGGATCTCATGTAAAGTAATGATGAACAACAACAACAGCCATTTAACAGGCTGGATGATACATTTAACTCACACTACATTCTTCAATTAGAACAATTATCATATACTACATTACAAAACTCACTGATAATCTTTTTCTTCAAATATTAACATGTGGAATGTTTGTTTTCCATATCACATACAGAACATTGAGGAATATGCTCAATAATAATAAAATAAATAATATCCCCTAACAGAATTCCCCTGTTTTTTTGTTTGTTTGTTTTTTTAAAGCTGTGCTTAATCTAGAAATACCTGTCATTTTTTCACAGTACGATGCACTTTTCATTTTCTTACATTCTAAGTAAATTAAATACAACTGATCATCATTTTATCAAACCTCTCTTAGGCAAGATACTGCAACCATTTTGTTCTATTGCACGCATCAATTTTGGGCTATTTTGCTGCCATAACATTTCAGACTAGTGGAAAGAAAACTAAACTAAAACCAAAATACACATTTAAGGGAACTATATGATTATCCAGACCACACGTGTGTCTTTTAGTCCCTTATAGTCCGTATAGTCATCCCTGATTGGTCTTAACCCCAGTGACGGGTAGGTTTAGGGGCGGGGTTAGGGGTAGGCCATATACCAACAATATATTGCAATTTACAATACACGTCTTTAAAGCCTGTTTTCTCAAAATTAGTTTTATTCCATCATGCACTGATCAAGAAATCTCTACTTCAGTAGCACCAAACTGTACAGTTTTGTTCTTTATTTATTATTATTTTAAGGTTTTTATTGGGGAGTTCATCTTTCAAATAACATTTCTTTTAACATTTATTCCTAAAACATTTTTTTTAATTCCTATAGAATTTAATTTCTGACTGGTGATTTATATAGTGATGAAAAGAGATTTCCCCATGTCACTTAATGTTAAAACAGCTACTGCTGTAAAACATCTACCCTCTACTGCCTCTTTTTCCCCTCTGCAAAGCCTGTTTACCCTATTCACCTGTGGTGTCTTGACTTAATACATAGAGCACAAACCAAACAATCATAAGCCGAAACAAGAAACCCGTCAGAGAGGTGAGCATGAACTGTCAAAGAAGCAGACATCTGAGGTGTGTCTAGTAAGAACTTGTTGACCATGTGGTAAACAGAAGATTTATCATGGCAGGCAAGAATACTAGTAATTATGCAAGATGCTCTCTACTTTTACAGTACAGAAGTGCACAGCCACTGGGATTACTGTATACAATAGTTTTACACAATTCTTGGAAGTAGAAGTATTAGCACTCAATTTACAAATTAACAGAATACATAGTAGCAATGTCATGTTTACTGATATTAGAGCATGATTTAATGAGGTAATGTTACATTAGGCAGTACACTTACAGTATTTTATTCAGCATATATAAGTGCAAAAAGAGAAGTAAAATGACTAAATTTTTAGTACATTTTGTCATTACATGTTACAGTTGTCTTATGTTTTTAAACTTGCGCTTGTGTGGAAATGAAACATGTTCAAACCGAATGAAAACAATATTAGGTTTTGAATGAATGATTCGCTTTTACAAGTGGGACTAACGTTAGTCTGAAGTTTCAAAAATGTAACGTTCCCTGAGGTAATTACAGCTAAGCGAGACAAATGGTCGGGGAAACACTGATCATGATGCAGATAAACGTGCTGAAATACTTTTAGAATTAGTAACGTTACATATTAAAAAATGAAAATTAATGAAAAATAGTTGATTTCTCATACAGAATTGGGCTAATGGTAGCTAGATGACTTAATCTTATAAAACAGGCTTCCTGGCTGTCATAAAATAGCATCTTTAGTAAATGAGTCTGACAGAGAAGTCAAACTTACTCAAGAGAAATCCTTTTAAATTCTATAAAATGTGGGGAATTAAAATTCAGAGTTAAAACCTGTCGGTTAGCACTGACGCTAGCAATCTTTAGACATGAAAATAGTTATAAGCACAAAACGTATTTTACCTTACTCAGAACTTCTTTTGATAACTTCTCACGTTGGAATTACATATTCATATAATTCACTTAACTTAGTTGCAAATTCACCAGTCGTAGCAATTATTATAGAAAAGTATTCATTTGCGCCATGCTAAGAGAAGAATCTACTTCCGGGGTTGAACGCGAACGTGAGGTTCATGGGAAATTGAGTTTGGTTTTTGCATTGAACATGCCGGTGACACTGGAAATAGAGTTGTTGTTTTAATCGCATTCAAACCATGTAACAATACCACAAAAACATGCACATGCTCATGCTTAAGTTACATATTCTATAACAACAATATAAATAAGTTTAGGAAATACAAAAAAAGGGTAAAACATATTTATCTAAAAATAATCATAACATCATTTATTGGCTTGAGGAGTGAGGACCCTTCAGTACAGTGGGACTGCATCTGCATTTATGAATTAAACATTGAAGAACTTTTTTATATATATTTAGCCAATTAGAATTATTTAATGAATAAACCGCATTTCTCAATGTCCCAAAAAAATAACAGTTGTGTTTGTTTCAATTACAAATGTTAATGCAAAAATATCTGAACAAAATTGCTTATAAAAACACATTCTCAGCAGTTTACACATCGTTATTTCAAACATGATATACATATGAGTTATCAACATTTATAATTTAAAAAAAGCACCTTTTTATTTTGAAGCAAAATAGGATTTCTAAATTCTACTTCTTAAATAATTACTCATAACTTGCAATTATTTACAGGTAACAGGTGATTGTACTGGACAAACCTATAATCACAATCTACATGACACAATAAAGTGACAGTTCACCTAAAAATGTGTATACATTTCTATATACATTTCTTTTTTCTACTGAACACAAAGGATGATATTTTGAAGAATGTTGATTACCAAATAGTTGCGGGGCACCATTGACTTCTATATTTTTTCCCATACTAAGTCAATGGTGCCCCGCAACTGTCTGGTTACCAACATCCTGCAAAATAACTTATTTTGTGTTCAGCAGAACAAAGAATCTCATAGAGGTTTAGAACAACTTGAGGGTGAGTAAATGATGATAGAATTTCTATTTTGGGGTGAAATATCCCTTTAAAGCAGTAGCATTACACCCCAAAAATATTAACCCCTTAACTATCACCATTCCGCTCTTTTTTACAGGGGGGCAGGGTTTCATAAAACATTGAAGCTTCTCCGGGCGCCGGCATTGATTAGCAGACCATCACCTGCTGTTAGCATTCCATTGACTCCCATTCATTTTGGCGTCACTTTGACAGCGAATAACTTTACATCTGAGGCGCTTAAAGACTCCATTTGTCCATTATTTATTTCTAAAGAAACACGAAAATGTATAAAAGGCTCCATTACCTTGTATCTTCCGTTATGGCCCCGTAGATGCAGTTTTTGTAAAAATAGGCTAACGATTGCGTCATAACCACGCGACCCTCTGTCGCACAGTAGAGAGATTACCGTATGGACAGGAGGAGAAGCTCGCGCGCAATCGGGGGGACGTGGAGGCAAAATGACAAAGTAATTAATCAGAATACTTAGCAAAAGTTGCTCCTGCTCCAAGCTTCACTTTTCTCCGTTGAAACCTATGGGGTCGCTGTGTCCAGTTTATATACTGTCTATGCTTTTTTATCACCTTTTTTTCATGTCACATATTTTAGTAATCATCATAAATTATTTATTTGAAAGCTTACGAACTCAAAATTCATCCTGTGAAAACCTTTTGAAATTGGATGTTGCGTTACCATGGCAACGGTACTCTAATTTCTTTTAGCGGGCTCTTCCCCCAGTGGGCGTCGTCAGGTTTCATATTAGAACAGTTATTTTAACTACTTTATAATCAAAACCTTTTCTAATCTTGACAAAACACATATCGACGGAAAGATCTGAGTCTCAAGGTTCCATATTTTGTGATAGAAGTAATATTTGGACATAAATGTATTCATTTGTTGCAGGAGAATGCATAAAAAAAAAAATATTCAATGGATGTATTTGTCACGCGGTGGCTATATTTGGTATTACGCCTAAACCAAATCTTCAATTTTTGTGACATCAACTTTAAATTAGGAACACAACTTGGTTAAAAATATGGCTTTGATTTTATAGTAATTGTATAGTAAAAATAATTTTGTAAAATATATATTTTATAAACAATAATAAATATACAGTACATTGGATTTACAGTCAATTTAAACTTCCACTACTTTTTCATACTTTCATTTTTTGAAGTGCTTTCACTTCAGCAATAATCTGCTGAGTGTCTTAGTTAAAATAAGACCAGGTCAATATTCCAAAGCATTCTTGAATAACAACCAATTAAGTTTCGAGTCTATTCTCAAACAGTTGACAGTGAAGGGGTTAAAAGACTGTCAGGTTCACTGATCAACGACAATATAAACATTTTTTGAAAAATGTTATAGCAGGAGTTTGAACATAAATTATTTACATTTACAGTCTGTTGTTCATCTTACATGCATTTGTTGCCTTAGTTGTTTTCTGGTCTCTTTTTTATGTCTTCTATAAGAGCCTTTTCGACTTCACAAAGCGAGTTGAAAAATATCAGTTGTGACGAAAAACCTTGTTTTTCTATAATCTCAAAGATGCTCCTCATTTTACTTTGAGATGTTGGCATCGTCTTGATTTCACTTAACAGTTCGCTTCCAATGATGCCAACAAGGTCATCTAAAATAGCTTTAACATTTCCCACCCTTTGGATGAGTGTTTTTCTATTGCTTTTCAGAAAGGAAACACCTGTAGAAGAATCAACAATCATTAATAATATAGTATATTAAAATGACTGTGAGATAGAATAAAGTTAATATTTTGTTCCGCTGCGATTCAAAAACAGCTGATGTAAATGTAAATAAAATGGCTATAATATTGTGTTAAATGTATGTGCTTACGCTCTTCTGGTGACAGGTTCAGTCCGCTGTTTTCTGCTGTAAGATAAAAAGTTGGTAATGTCTTAATTTTCAAGTCTTTAGAGATTAACTGTAAATATAAATCCCTTGATTTAAATGATCAGTAAAATTGTTAAACAATTCATGCAGATTTTACTTTGTGCAGTGATAATTTATTGCAGTCTAGAATGTATATTAAACATATAAAGAGTCTCCAATGTCTTTGATGGAAATTACTGTCAGTTATTTACTTCCTAAACATTTCTACAATTTATCATGCAAAGATTGCAAAATAAATGTACCCTAATCTACAAAGGTCAATTAAGACATAAGATTATTTAGGCAAGAATACTAGAAATTATGCAAGATTCCCTCTACTTTTACAGTACAGAAGTGCACAGCAACTGGGATTATACAATAGTTTAACACAATTCTTGAAGTATCATTGACTTCAGTATTAGCACTCTATTTACAAATTGACTGAAACCAATAGCAATGCCATGTCTTGTGATATTAGAGAATTTTAATGAGGTAATGTTACATCAGACAGTACACTTACAATACTTTATTCAGCATCTCTAAAGGCAAAAGAGTCGTTATTATTGCATAAATTGCTGGTTAAAATGTCTAAATTAAAAGTAAAAAACATATTATAATAATAATAATAATAATTCATTACATTTATATAGCGCTTTTCTCGGCACTCAAAGCGCTTTACATAGAAGGGGGGAATCTCCTCAACCACCACCAATGTGCAGCATCCACTTGGATGATGCGACGGCAGCCATATTGCACCAGAAAGCCCACCACACACCAGCTTATTGGTGGAGAGGAGACAGTGATGAAGCCAATCAGTATATATGGGGATGATTAGGAGGCCATGATGGACAGAGGCCACTGGGCAAATTTGTCCAGGATGCCGGGGTTACACCCCTACTCTTTCGAAAGACATCCTGGGATTTTTAATGACCACAGAGAGTCAGGACCTCGGTTTTACATCTCATCCGAAGGATATTTTGTCATAACATGTCATGGGCTTTTGTCTTGAAACTTGCGCTTGTGTGAAAATGAATGACTCGCTCTTACTAGCAAAAAAATAGCAAATGTAAATAAAACATTTGTGTTAAATGTATGTTCTTACGCTCATCGGTTGATGTCAGTCCGCTGTTATCTGCTGTATAGTCTGTAAGATAAAAAGTAGGTAATGTCTTCATTTCAACTCTTTAGAGATTAACTGTAAATATAAATCCCTTGATTTAAATGAGTAAAATCATTAAACAATTCATGCAGATTTTACATTGTGCAGTGCTCATATTGTTGCAGTCTAGCATGTATATTAAACATATAAAGAGTCTCCAATGTGATTTACCTGCCAGTGGTATGTCAAGACTCCATTCAACTTTAACCTCTCCCTTCTTGTGCTTTTTCTTTTTCAGGCATAATCCCACATTCATCACGCCAGTTGGTAACTTTATATCGAATGTTGGAATGAAATGTTTCCACTGCTTAGTGCAACGAAGCTTCATGCACTTACAAAGGAAAGAGGTCAAATGAGTTTAAATATTAAAAGGCACTTGTTGTATAATATCAAGAAAATGCAATTACCTGCCTCCCTGTTTATTATAGATACCTTTTTGTTACACATATTTAGCCAGTGTATTGGATAGAATGCATTGCATTCAATGTTATTATTTATTTTGTTTGTAAAAGATGGCTTATATTGTTTTGGCATAGATGTACAGTAATTGGTTATGTATGTGACTGTGCCAACCCATGTTGAGAGGAGCAGAAAAGTGTGATTATTTTGCGCTAGAGGACTCCTAGAACTTTAAATGAACTCAGCCATCTTAGTTGAGTTTACTGTAGTTCAAGGACATGAAGAGATGGACTGCTTGCACCTGCCTGGAGAAGGATCTGGGAAACTTTGGAGGAGTGTCAACCTAACGTCTGTTGAAAACAACAGGAGTATAAAAGACTGAATGAACTGACTGCCTCTTGGGATACTGATACGCCAGTGCCCCCGACGCCTAGAAGCCCAGAGCTGAGGACAAGAAACCCCAAGCAGAAGATAAGAAGCCCAGAGCTTACTACACCTTTGTTTCAAAACATGACTATTGTATTTTATACTTAAACGATTAAGTTGTATTCGCCTTTTGTATTTTTGTTTATTATAAAAAGAAAAGTAACCAATTAAAAGAAATTTAACTGATTACAAAATCTGCCTACTGAGACTTAGATTTATGATGCTGGAAGACTATTAATGAGAACATACCACAGAGGAGTCTTCTGACCAAATTGTAAGTACCTTTTGAACGCTTACGGTTTAGGTCAGATTTGACTTTCTTTACCTTACCTGAGAATAATAAATAAATAGGTAAAAGGTGTTAAGAGTAAAGTACACACCGTAAAACATGGCGCCCAACGTTTTAGGGGCATTGATCCATCGACCCCTGGCCACGGTCGATCGAGCAATGCTTGCCCATTCGCTTCCGCACTCGTACGCTTGAGTATAGGAGTACAAACTTTGAAAGCTAGTAAATTACCAACTAAAAGGCAACCTGTAAGACCCCCAAAATGTTAATAATCTAGAAAAGATTATTGAAAGGAACAACCCAGAAAGGGTTAAAATAAAAGACGTCTAAGAGAAACTTCTGGAAAAGATAGTATTTAAAGATACAGCCCAGAAAAGGATGTAGATAATATTTATAGATTAAACCCAGAAAGGGTAAAGATTTATATAAAATAAAATTCCGTGAGAGTGGAAAAAATAATGCTATAATGCATAGCATTTTGCCAGAAAGGGCAAAGATTAATATAAAAATAAAATTCCGTGAGAGTGGAGAAATGAATGCTATAATGCATACCCAGAAAGGGCAAAGATTAATGTAATAATAATAAAACCCAGAAGGGTTAAAACAAAAGTCGACTAAGAGAAATTTAGCCAGAAAGTAATAATCTAGAAAAGATTATTTAAAGGAAAATCCCAGAAAGGGTTGAACAGAGATTATTTATAGACAGCCCAGAAAGGGTTGAACGCGCGTAGAACAAATAACTTTATGAGCGAGAGAGCCGTAAAGATTGAGAAAGCCGTGAAAAAGGAGAGACAGAAAGTCTCAAACGGCTAGCCTCAGACAGTAAGAGGCAGAGACTGGCTAAAAGATAAGACCTGTTAGTGGAGGACGCTTCGCTTATGACAGGGCAAGCAGTAAAATCCAGCAATCTAGATATTTAACATGAGGAGATTCTCATGTAGGCTATTAAACTGAAAACTAGCCTCCCAGGCAGACACAACGGTTCTAGAAAATGGAATAGTAGCTTCTCTATAGAGATAGACCAAAATGGTTAAAACTTAAAGACTGAGGTAGGTCTAACATGAAGTGGAAAAATGTGTACATGTAATAACATTACAGAATAAGACTTCTAGACAAGGAATAATGGTTAATACTGATTAATGACTGTTAACAAACAGCTAAGAAATGTTTTTCTTAGTATTATGAATGATAGAGTGCTAAAAAGAATTTAAACCACCAGACCTGGATAGACAGGCTATATACCAAATTGATATTAATATCTTTAAACAAACAGAAGAAATGCACCTATTGTCAGATGACAGTTTTATGAAGTGGAAATATGCAGGCTAAAAATACTTACAGTATAATCTGTAACAATATGTGTTGGGAAAAATGGGATGTTATCTGGCATATTAAAATAAAAAATAAAAAAGTGTAATGAAAGTATAATTATTGGTCCCGGAACAGCCAGGATGATTTTATTGTAAAATAGGTGTAACGGTTAAAGAGACAGAGTCTGTGAGTATAGCTCAGTCTCGAAAAGCCAACAGCGGTGCGTGCCAGATCGTCTCCCACACTGTATTACAGAGAAGAACTCGTACTTCAGAACACTAGAGGCTGAAAGACCTGTAAAACGATAATTATGAAAACTTAAGGGAGGCACTGACAACAAAATAAGTCAGGTAAACTTTATTTTATTGTAAAGTTAAATAATAGTTTATGATGGAGTGAAAATGGTAATTGAAGGAATATAATTGCAAATAACAAACAATGAAGAAAATGGGAGATAAACTATTAACAATAAACTTGTTAAGTAACAATGCAAAGAGTAACAACTTTAGAAACGGGAAAAGATGTCCCGTAAGGACTCTCTCGGCCGTCCACGCCTCCGTATGAGAGTTTTACAACAGAGTCAGGGTGAGTTAGAGGGTTCAGAGAACTCCAATACCTCTGATACACAACACAGAAAGTGAAAGCAGGAAATCAAATAATATTATGTTAAATGTAGCTAGTATATACTTTTAATATTGAATGATTAGTCAGAGGTTAATGTAGTAAATACAGAGGACTAAATACAAATATTCTGATAGAAAGAAATGAAGTAGGATGCTTTTAAGAGGAAAACAATAAAAATAATAATAATAAAAAATAAAAAAAATTATTAAAATTATAAAAAATTGTGCCTATAGAAATTTTACTTACAGAGATATAAAGACAGCCCGTCTATAATGGGAACCCATTTACTTAGGGTTTAAGTAGAAAAGTGAAAAAAAAAAAAAGTTTCTGAAGCGAGACTTAGGTACCGTAAGAAGTCAAGTAAGAACTTCAAAAGACAAGAGAGCGTTAATATTGGTAAAGAGTGGTTCCAGCAGAAGAAGACATGGAAAAAGACACTGGGACTTTGAATATGCTAGTCTGACTTTTAACCCAAAATTCAATGAAGAATAGTTCATAAGCAGGAATATTAGACTTATAAATCATGTCAAGTCGTACTGCAAACATAAGTAAACAGGTAGGAGTTAAAAATTATATAACCACATAGTGCCTATGCTGACAGGAGGTTAAAGCATTAGAAAATGCATATAGGTGAGCCGAGATTTCACTACAAGACAAACGTGTATCTGTCTTAGATATAAAGACAAATATAATGACCGAAGACTGAGAGAGATATAGGTCAAAAACGAAAACAAAAAAAACAAAAAACGAAAAGATAGTAATAACTAAATAATATGAATAATACGAAGTAATATGTAAATTACATAAGTGGGAAAACAAACAAACATAAATAGAATATTTCATATCTTATAGGCTACTTTAGTCTTGAACAAAATTTTAAATAATGTCTACAGCAGAGAAAATGATAAATACTTCAGTAACTTAGAACAGGGCTTGGTATACGCTGATAAATGTTAAAAAATGGAGATGTGACTGAGACTGAACTATAACGGATTTTTTACAAGAAAACTTTGCTACTCTAAGGTAAGAAAATATAATTTATTTAAAAATATGTAATTAAGGGCTAGCAGCAAGAAATTGTTAATTAATTTATTTAAAAAACAAGATAAGGCAAGGCAAAGCAAGCTTATTTATATAGCACATTTCATACACAATGGTAATTCAAAGTGCTTTACATATAAGAAAATATTATAAAAGAAATAAGAATAAATTATTACAGTTTAGACAAAAATTAAATTAAATACTGTACAAACAGTCGGACCAACAGATAAGCAAGAAGGATGAGCTATAATTAGTAAAAAGTTAATTATACCTATACATGAAGTATGGATTTTTATACAGAAATGTATACAAACACTTATATTGTTAAACTTCTTAGATTAGGAGAGCTGTTAAAAATAGTGAATTCAAAGAGTATTATTAAATGGAATGTTTAAGTTAGCGACAAGATACAATGTTTTGGACCGAAGGAAAAAAGCTGATAGATGTTTTATTAACATCTGAGAAACTAAGAATAATAGATGGAAAATTGATCTAATAAATACGTTTAGATAAGAGAGGTCTATACCAATTGAAGAAGTTGTGAAAGAAGGCAAAGCTGTTTTTATGTATATATAGGCTATATATATATACATTTTTAATACTATTATACTAATGGCAGAAGGTTTTAAAGGAGTCGAAATACCTACCATTCCAGCCGCTCAAGATAGCTAAGGAAACACCCTGGACAGTGAAATTTAGAATGAATAATTTGATTGAGGACTCAATAAAGCAAAAACTGTTTAAAAGAAGTTGTTAAACAATTGCCTAGGAAGTCAAGTTTGAGGATTTAATAAGTATATATACAAAAGATTATTAATGTTTAACGAGTTTGAGTTTAAGAGTTTTAGGTTTTGTAATTTGAAGTGGTTTACGCATAAAATACATAGCTTAATGGGTTACATTAAAGCATGTTATTGCTAGCAAATTATGAAGCATTACATATTAGAAAAAAATAAAAATAATTGATTAAACTAAATGGGAATAAGCTGAAATGTTAGTGCAATTAAAGCAGCCATGTGAAAGACGTTGAGTTATATAGAGGAAAAATAACAAACAAATGTGTTGTAGTTTGTGCCGAATGTGTGAATATAAAACCAGCTTTACCCAAGTATTAATAATAATACATTTAGTTTATATAGCACCTTTAAAAGTTGCTTTCTCAAAGCGCTTTACAGGCAAACACAAGAGGGAAAACGACATATTTTAAATAGAATTATAAACAAATAAAATGGAAAATCAAGTAAATCCTAAAATAAAATGCTTTAAGAAGAGATTTAAGTCACTAAAGTGTTGCTTCACTGCTGTTGTATTGTCAGTAACTTTACCCGAAGTATCTAGTGCAATTATAACTAGAAAAAAAAAAAAGTTTGTTGAGACAAACTTTAAGTTGGCTTGAGAAAGTCGGACCAGAGAGTTTGAAGTAGTTAAAAGTAATTAAAAGTTTAAAGTAGTTAGAAGTTTTAAATAGTTTGAAGTTTAAAGTAGTTTAAATTTTGATTGATAAATTAGGTATAAAGAAAGAATAGTTAGAAAGAAAGAAAGAAAGAAATATTAGAATTGATAAAATATGATATCAATTAATAAAATAAAATAATAATAAAAACATACCTTGCTTCTGAGAAAAAGTTTAGCAGTGTTGTGCAAAAGATATTCCAAGTTGGAATTTTTGACCGAGGTCAAAAGATATGCTTCATCTGACCAACAACTACAGTTAGAGAGCCTCAAATGTGGAAACATTGCAGTGAGGAAGAATAAAAATAAAAATAAACGCAAAACATTATAATAAAAGGACGATTGATATCTTAAATTGTAACAACTATTAAAAGCCAGATAAAAAGTCATAAAAAAGGAAACAGGTTTCTTAAAAAAAAAAACGTACAATTGTTTGTAAAACTATGTGCACTGAAGACTGAAGATTTCAGTTTGAAGTCAGACACAGAAGCATGTTAGGGGGAGTCATTTTTCTCCTGGTACAGCCTAGCACGCAGAGCTCACGGGAGTAGCTCAAGGTCGCTCGACAGGAGTTTTACCAGACATCCCAGCAATACATGGAGAAACAGGGTTTGATTTAAACTGTTTTGTAAAACGGGAAAATAGACTGCCAGGTAAACTAACTGATTTAGCTCTAAAGCTTTAAAAAATGTTGGGGGGACTTAACCTCTTGTATAGACTAAACCTTTTTCTGAACCTTTTAGCAGACAATTTTAAAGAAAACACAGTGATATGATATTAATACAGCTGATAAGCTAGCTTGACTTAAAGAAAAGTAATGAAACTGAAACAGAATGTATAATATATAACAGATATTTGACCAAATTTAACACCTTAGTGAGAATTTAATTTTTGAAGTTTTGACTGATAACAAGATGTTCCTAAATGGGGACAGACATTATAATATTACTATTGTAAATGTTAAAGATATAATACTATTGTATATGTTAAAAGATATGCAACAATTATAATGTTTAAATTAGAGTTATTTAAAAGTCAAATATGGAGGTTGACTATAGTGAACAAGAAATAAGATATTAAAATAATTAAGTGGTTTACATATTATAATAGTTCATGGATTTTTAGGAAGTCCTAGCGACTGGCGTTGCATGAGTGCACTCCCAATGCTGGGGCGCACAAGGAAAGGAACTTGTTGTTAACCCCAATGCCAAACAGATATGTGGATGATCCACTGTGGTGACCCCTATAACGGGAGAAGCCGGAAGAAACATAGAGAGAGAAAGTGGATGGATTGTCGGATTTAATTTAGAAAAATTAATTTAGAAAAATTATAATGATAAAATAATAATGTACATAACAAAAAGTAAATGTATAAGTATTACTGCAGTGGAAGAAGATAGTGACTGCTTTAGACTGACCACATAGTTTTAGGATATTTAGAACAAAGACAAGGTTTGAATATTAATTAACTTAAATTAGTTTTAATATAAAGTATTAAGATATGCAGCAGAGTGATCAAGGTGCAAGAACAGCTGTTAATAGCCTAATAATACAAGTTGCAGGCAAGATGTGATAAATGAAATTAATATTTTTCATTTTACAGCTATTTAACAAACTGAAAATCAACAAGTACTGCATACAAAGTGACTGTAAGAAATGTCTGAATAAGCTTACATAGATTAAATGGATTAGCCATTTACAGATGTAAAAATAATAATAAAAGTGAGGATAGTTGACTAAGAAACTTGGAGTTATTAGAACATTTCCTCTGATTTAAAAGGAATTTAATTCTTGCTATAAAAAACGGTGACAAATGAAATTGAACAATAAAAGTATGATTAAAATAAAGAAAAGCTTAAGTTAAAGATAACTAGAGACGTATTATCAGGACTGAGGCTAATTTAATGATAAATTGACAAAGATGATTGTCAACAAACAATGAGAGAACCTAGTGTGTTGTTGTCTGCCAGGACTGTAGGATGAGTTTTCCTCAAAGTCATAAGGACTGACCCAGTGACTATCGGCGAGCACATGGATGCATAGGCCTGTTTATGTCAGGGTTGCAGTGGCCTAAAAGCGATGAATGTTTGAAAGACATTAACCAAAGTAATTTGCTGGTATATATGGTAGGCAATGTGTAGAATTTGGGGCGTGGACCTTTGGTGATTTAACCATTTAAGGCAAAATTACGGAACAAAGGTGTACAAAGAAATCAGACTTGGAAACAGCTGGGTATTTCTAGCGTCGTAAATATGGTCATAATGTATTGACATCAATACAAATGACGTACAAAGCAAGTGGCTGCTGGTTTTGTCCCAGGAGACTTGGGAGAAAAATAGAGAGCCTAAAATCTTGCTTTGAAGAAGGCAAAATATTCCAACCAAAGTGAGAAATGGTTAATGGAACCAATTGCTAAAAGCTATTTACAATATAGCGTAAGAATTGATCACAATAAAAAATCTCCCAAAAAGGGGGAATGTGATTAAATGCATAATATATTTTTTTTTAAAAGAAAGAAAAAAAAAAAGTCCCAAATACATGATTGAAAGGCAGAGCTGATCCTGTGTGCCAGTGAACTTCTGGAAGGGGGAGAGCCTGCTAGCAGAGGTTCACTCAGCACCACAGGCTGGTCTTCAAGGAAATAGTGAACAGGACCACCAGCAAAGCACCTCGATTGCCTGTGCCAAGAGAAAGAGCTGGCACAAGATTAACAAAACAGTGAAATATTAAACGTTTTTGATGTGGGTAGAGTGATACTTTGGAATTTACTTATCAAAAACAATTAAAGGAAATAGTCCAAAAAGAGGAAGAATAATGCTGAAATATAGAAAATCCTGCTAATATAAATCAATTGCTGTGGGTAAATGATAATTATTGATTGTTTAAATCATTATGGATGTAGCAGCAATTTGGAATTTTGTTGATTTTATTGTAGCCTAACAGTAAAAGCGATTTAAGTGAACTAAAGCTTTGTGAGCAAAAGAAAGCAGGAAATTGTGCTATAAAGCTAATGTGGAAAATCTACAAGTATAAAATATAGAAAGTGGAAAAATATATTTAATAATACATAAAGGAAGAACATTTGAATAGTGCACTATAGAACTACTGAAATTATGGGATTCTAATATCTGCATAATCTTGCCTCCATCGTATAAAGCACTAGAATATAGGTGAAGTAAATTAGGGTAAAAAATTGGAGGAAAAAAACCCAATGATATTAGTATTACAAACAGAAAGAACAAGATGTTTTAAAGTGAATGTCCTGATAGAAATATTTAATAGGAAGGTAAACAAAGATTATTCACTGTAAGGTGAATATACCCTAAAGGAACATTACAGGAAATTAAGATTTTGACGATAAGAGAGAAAAGTAGACATTTGGTTAGAACTGAAATATTTGGGAAAAATGGAAAGAGATCAGTAAACACTGCAAAAGTATAGTCAGTCTTAGCAAAGTTTAAGAAGAACATTCATGGACAAACTAAATATGAATTGTGTAAGAATGTAATTTAGAAAATGGCATAGAAGGAAATCCTAAAAGTCTTAATACAGTTATGGAGACTTATTTGGTGATGATGAAACTAATATTTTGAAAACTATTAAATGATGTGAAGAATATTGAAGAATATTCTAGCATTGGCTAGAGGGAAAAATAACCAAGAGATAATGTTAATATATGATAAAATAATACATGAATAGGAGACTAATTCCTTCTACTTGTAGTAAGAGTGAGAAATGAAAAAGGATATAAAACATGGGTTATTTTTAAACATCATCCTAAATATCATGATAAAATTAAAAATGAAAATAGACAGTATTTCTTTTTAGAGGAAAAAATAATAATGTGTGCACGTACTTGGCAGCAGAAACGAAGAGTGATAATCACGAATACATGATGATAGCATATGGAGCATGTAGGCCAATAATATTTAATGAGAGTCACATAAAATAGATTAGGATTATGGAAAATATTGCAGTATCTGTTATATTAAAGTATTCTAATATGCAGAAAGAAGACTAGGAAGACTAGGAAAAATTGGGAGAGAAACTGGACAAGGATTGTCAATCAACTTGTATAAGAGTGGAGAAAACAACTTAAAGTTAATTTAGTTTGTTTCCATAACAAACAAAAAGAAATGAATAATTGAAAATTAGCTCATTATGAATAATAGGTGCTAGTAGATATATTGTAATGTTGACCTGATTGACACTCCTGGATGCAGGTGTTTGAGAACAGCAAGAAAGCAGATGAGGACAAACAAGCTCTCATTATGATCCATGCAAGAGCACCAAATGGCCTTGACTGAAACTGGAACCCTTCCAAAGAAGGGGGTGGAAATAGCGGAAGAAGTCCTAGTTTGTATGCCTCTTATTCAGTCACAACATAGACTGTAAAACAAGATAGACTGTAATAGTAAGAAACGGCCGCTCTGCATCCACCAGCACTGAGACCTTAGCTGGGGTCAGTTAAACCTTTTGGGAAATCCTGGTAAATATTATTACTTTATTATTTTAATGATTTATAAAAAAAATAATAATAAGAACCATAGAACTTAAAGGATTATTATGAAGTGGGTGTTTGATATTGTAAACACGAATGTACTTACTGTATGATAAAATGTAATAATTGTATGTCATCTATAATGCCAAGTGTTTATGGTTTTTACTGACTGATAAATACATGTTGATTTAAGAAAACGAAATATATTATTGTAAATGAATAAATAATATTTTAATTGTATTATGTGAAAAGGTATTATACTATAGTAACAAACAAATCTGGGGTTAGAAAAGATTATACCTTTTAGATTTAACTAAGGAGAAATTTAGGGGGAGAACTCCTGATAAGACGTTTTAATTATTGGGTAAATTTTTGTGGATTTATAATGTGTGTGATGCCACCAAATACTGATGTAACAAAGTGTGAACCTTATAATGGGGATGTTAAGATAATTTATAGTAAGAAATTACTGAAAATAATGTTGTTTTTGCTTTTGAAATATTTTTAAATTTTTATGAATAAAAGAATTCATTGGCTTCAGTGGACGTTGAATGTATATAATATATTAAGGAAATTAAAATATATACTATGCTAATTGAAGAAGAAACTCTTGTGACTGAAGGGTATGTTAAAAGATTAACTTGTAAATTTTATTTAAAATATAAAAGGTTTAAAGATGAACATTATTAACTTGAGAGATTGTTTACAAACTTTAAAATGGGAACCTTATGTATAACAAGGAACAAATTGATTTATTGACTTATATAATTTATGTTTGAACATATATAGTGTTCTCAGAAATTAAGGGAAACATTAGGAGGATTACTCTGGATACAAAGGTTTAATTACTGTATTGTTCTGATTATAGTAAATGTATGAAATGTAACCATAATTAACCAGATAAATAAGAATTGTAGAATGTGATATGTATATGCAACAAATACTACAAAAAGGGTTTTGTTATATGTGATGGTACAATTATGAGAATCAGTTAATGCTTAAGAAATGATTACTGGATTTGGTGTAAGATATTTGAATGAGAAAATGAGTTGCTTGAAAATATTTGACCCAGAGGTTTGGAACTGGACGTTTACAAGCAATAATAAAAAAGAAACCTTGTGCACTGTTTGAACACTGAATACATTTCAAGACTGGTTCAAACCAAAGGGGAGGTTAAATTTTGTAGTTGGGGCAAGAAAACCCATCATACCCCAGATACTAACTTTGTGCCCTAAAGACCCTAGGAGATGTAAGCGGCTCACGTTTCCACGTTTCACCTGGAAACGCAACCGCTAGCTGGGCTAGGGGTGGAGCCGCGACTCTTGGGGAAGACCGGGTGCTTTAAGTAATGGATTCTTTTTGAGATCCATATTGGCCTAATGATAAACAAGCAGAGCACAAAGTTTTGCCCCTTGATAAATAAATAATTTTAATACCATTACAAAATCAATATAATTGATTATTTCTGTTATGGGAACCAGAAAACAAAACTGGGTGAAATATTGCATGAACTGTAACAAACCAATCTATTTAAGAATGATGGACAAATGTTCATGTTATTGGTAAAGTTTGATGAAGTGAACAAAGTTTGTGCTACAATTATGAAAATGAAGGATAAAGAGTCAGGATAATTGCATGAAGGGGGTGTTGTATAATATCAAGAAAATGCAATTACCTGCCTCCCTGTTTATTATAGATACCTTTTTGTTACACATATTTAGCCAGTGTATTGGATAGAATGCATTGCATTCAATGTTATTATTTATTTTGTTTGTAAAAGATGGCTTATATTGTTTTGGCATAGATGTACAGTAATTGGTTATGTATGTGACTGTGCCAACCCATGTTGAGAGGAGCAGAAAAGTGTGATTATTTTGCGCTAGAGGACTCCTAGAACTTTAAATGAACTCAGCCATCTTAGTTGAGTTTACTGTAGTTCAAGGACATGAAGAGATGGACTGCTTGCACCTGCCTGGAGAAGGATCTGGGAAACTTTGGAGGAGTGTCAACCTAACGTCTGTTGAAAACAACAGGAGTATAAAAGACTGAATGAACTGACTGCCTCTTGGGATACTGATACGCCAGTGCCCCCGACGCCTAGAAGCCCAGAGCTGAGGACAAGAAACCCCAAGCAGAAGATAAGAAGCCCAGAGCTTACTACACCTTTGTTTCAAAACATGACTATTGTATTTTATACTTAAACGATTAAGTTGTATTCGCCTTTTGTATTTTTGTTTATTATAAAAAGAAAAGTAACCAATTAAAAGAAATTTAACTGATTACAAAATCTGCCTACTGAGACTTAGATTTATGATGCTGGAAGACTATTAATGAGAACATACCACAGAGGAGTCTTCTGACCAAATTGTAAGTACCTTTTGAACGCTTACGGTTTAGGTCAGATTTGACTTTCTTTACCTTACCTGAGAATAATAAATAAATAGGTAAAAGGTGTTAAGAGTAAAGTACACACCGTAAAACACACTGTAACAAGACTCAAAAACTGTTTGTTACTGCTAATTGTATCATTTGATTTAAAATGAAATACAATACTTAGACAGTCTTAACTTTAAAAAATTATTTGTCAGATTGAAAATGAGATTTTAAAGGAGCAGGTGGTCATTTCTCAGAGATACCTTTTGATAAATAAGCATTTGCTTAAAGGCTTGAAATTAGACTGAAATAAATCATTTCAAATCATAAGGTTGTGTAACAAATAATCCTTATCCGTCAGTTTGACTGAAAAATGTCCTTCATGTTCTATTTTCAGACGTCAAGAGAATAACATAATACTTGGTATTTTAATGTGACTTGGTATAACAAGACTATGTATGGTAAGAGCTCTTTTCAGACACTGCATTTCTATTCTGCCTGATTGTTTTCTTTTTTCCTTTGTAATCCGCTGTAACAGTACCTAATCTAATACCTCTTGACTGGGATTACTGGAATGTTTCTAAAGTAGGTATACAATTAATACAATAAGTAATACAATATTTATTTTCTATCAAAATGATGGAAATCACTTTGAAATATTATCACTCAATGTTCCAGTTAATGAACATTTTTAATTAAGGCAACGTATGTTACATAATACAGACATTACTACTATAGTGATATTTAACAGGTCCATAATATTGCTGCTGAAATGGTCAAGGATTTGGGGATATTGAGCATCTGTTGTAGTTGTAATAATAAATATAAAGCCTCATATACAGATTGATTTTAGGTTTTTATTCACATAGAAGCATTGATCAGCAAACATAAACAGAAGCTCAACCGAACCTGCTTGACACAAAAGAACAAACCTCTTGCAGAAGCTTAAACGTGATGCGTAACACGAGAATGAACCTCATTGGTTCTCACACATCAAGTGAACATGCTTGAGCTTCTGTTTACCACAACTGATGTGTGAGTTGATGAATGTTTATATGTGAATAAAAGCCTAAATTCAATCTGTTCATCATATAAAGTGATCGAGTCTCTTCAGAAAATTTTGGACTAAACCACTCAATTCATGTGGATTAGTTTTACGATCTCTTTATGAACTTTTTAAAGCATCAGAGTGGTAGTTGCTTAGTTGTCAATGGAGGGACAGAGAGCTCTCAGATTTCATCAAAAAGATCATCATTTGTGCTCCAAAGATGAACGAAAGTCTTATGGGTTTGGAACGACATGAGGGTGAGTAATTAATGACAGAATTTTCATTTTTGGGTGAAATATCCCTTTAAGTGACAATGGTTTTCCTAAGTATTCCCGAGCACATCTGGCTGTATTTAACACTGTAGCATGACGGCTTCTCATGTAATGCCGTCTGAGGGCTCAAAGGTCACACACATTCAACAGAGGTTTCCCGCCTTGCCATACATGTACTGAGATTTCTCTGGATTCCCTGAAACTTTTGACAATATGAAAGACCTAAATTCTTTGTTAACTTGCATTTAGAAATGTGATTTTTGAATTGTTGGACAATTCTCTCATGAAATTTGGAACAAAGTGGTTAGAGTTATAACCCATCTTTGCTTGCAAAGACTGAAATGCTCCTTTTATACCCAATAATGATACCTACACTGGACTGTTTTAAAACAGTTTAACTTGGATATTCTAATCTCTTCACTTTTATTTTGCTTCTGACCCATCTTTTTTGGAGTGTGTTGTAGCCAAAAATGTGTTCATATTTACAAAATACAATAAAGTTGGTCAGTGAAAACATTGGAAATATTTTCTTTGAACAAGGTTCAAGAGAATTGACAAATCACAGATTCTTGATTTTACTGCATTTTATAAAATCTCCCTAATTTTCTGGAAATGGGGTTGTATATAAACTATTTGATACATGATTCCTCCATGATTCTTTAGAAAATGTAAAAGAGAAAAAAAAGCTTTGAGAAATCTCACATCAGTTCATTGTCATCATTGTCATGTTCACCATGCCTTATTCTTATTCTAAATCATACTGACCGACGGTTGTATCGTTGATACTGGCCTCTCTGAAAGTTCATGTTCCTCAACAGGATCACAGGACATGCTGTATTCACAGTTATATGTGAGCATGCATTCACAAGCTGACTGGATTGGTGTATAATCTTCATTACATTTTCTCACCTGAAAAAAACAGAGAAAATGTCATTTGTTTATAAAGTCAGCCAAAATAAGATGAAAAATGAACACAAAAACATACTTCTCTGGGGTCCACATTGCGTGGTTGTAGAAACACGTGCAGCCTATGTACTTTCTTTATGTAGAACAGCATCACTTGGCCACATATCTTAGGCGTAAACCAGTTTTGCGTTTTCAAAAGTAAAAACTTTGATGTTCCTGGGATGCTCACTGTAACATGTGTGCTTGTGATATTCTGAGGTTTCAGAATGTCAATAATCTGATTAGAGTAATGTACAGCGGACATGAAGTGGTAGGCATCCGCTGAAATAATTAAAGAAAGCATTTCATATTTTTTGCTATGTCCTTCACATTTAGTAAATTTAAATATATAAGTTAGTGTTATATTTATATATTTTGTATTTTTTTGGACTTTGCATTATTCACAGATTACATTCAGTATCTCTCATAATGTTCATAAGGTTGCCAACTCACCAATGGAGGTCTCAAAGTGAGGTAGACTGAGGTGAGACAGCTCACCCCGAACACATCTGATATCATACAGGGGTCCTGCTTGGTAATGGTTGGCAGGGACTGGACAGTCGCTGTCCTGAAGAACAGTGCTGTACAGCACCTCCCCTTCACCCTTCATGTTAAAACCAAGCTTTGTAAACACACAATGGAACCAGCCTGCATGGCTGCTCTGTAACCTATTTCAAAGAAATATCAAATATGAATGCAAACGGACACACTAATGAGCTTACTTCACCTGTTTGCAGATATAGTACAGATACCTGTATTTACTTTGCCCCTCCGGAAAGATGACCTCGGGAGTGAACATAAAATCTTTTACATATCGCTTCTATGAAAAATAAAACGTGCTTAAGAACATTGTAATTATATTGTAAATTAGAAATAATTATAAAACCACATTTGCATCTGCAAAGATATCATCTTAAAAGAAATGAATCAGTGACTTACCCTCAAAATGTCTGAAGGGGACTGAGAATCTCCATCTGAAAATTCTGGTAATAGCAGATGCATTGAATTATTTCCCCTGATCATCCTCTGTATCCTCTCTGAAAGCTCTCTCCTTTCTGTAATTTCTGGTTCAGAGCCACAGATGTAGGTTTTGTGTCCACATTTTTCATGAAGCCACTCCAATACGCTTCTTTGAGATCCAGTATATTTGTTTATACTACAGTCTCCCTCTGTAAATACTACAACGACGTGATTCCAAAGTTTCTCTCCAAGAAACTCCACATTTTCAAGAATCTCTTTGGTCTGGTCTGTGAATTGGTCAGCATGCAGAACAAATGTAAGCAGAATGGCATGAGGTCCAGGAGTCAGATTTTCCCATCTAAGAATCCTCTTGGCATTGCAAATATCAATATCAACCAAGTGCACAGTCTTCTTGTTCATTGAACCTTTGAAACTCTTAAGCCTACCACAGCCAACTTCCTCGTAACTTCCTCCATCAAAAATCCGGTTTAGAACGGATTTTTCTGTTTCACTGAAACTCATGAGCCAAATCCTCATCTCTGTCAGAAGACAGCTTTCACCTAAGAAAAACAAACATTTGTATAAATTACACGTTACTGAGGCTTAATTAACTTGCTTTTTTAATAGGAAAATGTATCTTTTAATTCCACATAACATCCACATTCCACCAGTGACAAATAACTACAGATGGTATCATAAAACATGACAATGTTAATGTAAATGCCTAGATTACATTACATTTGCATACACTGAATGCTTTCCTAAAACATTGACAACGTTTTATTACTTTAAAAACACTTATTTTCATTTTTGCATGAATGACTAAAATTCTAATAATATTTCATCTTCTATCTTAGGTCAGTCTTATTAAACAATATTTTTTTTTAGCAAGTTTAAAGATTTTGAATAAATGGATTTAGCAATAATAAATAGGCCTACTGAAAAAATGATTCAGGACAATGGCTTCTTTAAAAGAGAGTAATTTTTTAAGGTTTGACCTGGATAAAATTTAACGGAGGAATGAGAAAACAGTTGAATTATTTTGTAAATGTATGCTGTCTTTTGTCTGAAGAAATTACAACAACTAAACTTTATTAATCAAGGAAGCAATAAATTCTGCATTGTAAATTCCACAAAAGACGGTGTAGTCTATGAAATAATTTCACATATCTTTGGTCAAAAATGGATGTAACAGAAGAGTTTCTAAATTGTGAATCACCAGGTCAAAGTCCTGACATGAATAGCAAAATGTTGTGATGTTGTTTCATTCAAGAATACTTGTTTAAACCATTTATTTTTTCAATACATATAACACTATAAGTTTTAAGCGTGAATCTGAAGATCTCAGTTTAGAAGCCATCAACTAAACAAACACTTTACAGCAGCAAAATTTGGAAAACTCTGGAAAATTTCTTTAAGAAATGTGAAAATGTTGGTTTGAAATAATTAAAACATTCATATATCACTTGACAACATTCTTAATCAATACTTTATGGATCATAAGAATTTTAACATAAATGTTCAAGATGTCATATAATTTTTACTAAATCCATTAATACATTATTAAATAGTTGAACTCCAAGATTATCTGAAATATTGAAATATTGACAACTACATATGCCATATGCCAACTAGTCATATGCATTCATTTTGTGTAAAGATATATATATATATATACATATATGAGATGTGTACATTCTAGTTCCTTTTGGGATTTCAATTTTCTTTTAACAGACCAGTGTATTTCATGTAATCCAATCCCTTAATTAAAAAAAACAACAACAAAAAAACATATAAGCATAAAATATTTACCGAAATCAAGCCCTCTTGTTAGGGCTCTCTCATAAAACACTTCAGCCTTGAGCTTTTCATTCTTCACTTCATGAATGAATCCTTGTACAGCACACACCTTGCTGTCATTCGGGTTTTTCACCCTTTTAATACGATGTTCAATCACCTTCTTCAGGTTCTCCTCACACAACTTGCCTAGCTCTGATTTTGGCTGCAGCCTCAGACCTTGCATGAAATGATAGATGGCCAGTTGTTCAGATCTTTTGGTGTAGAGCTGGTATTCGCCATAAAAATAATGAACTGCCGGTAAGTGTTGCTTTTCACTATTAGCCATTTGAAATGCTTCTTCAAAAAGTCTCTCAGCTTTTAAGCTGCCAAGTTGTCCGTAATGCAGTGCTAAATCTGCTATGGCAATAATGAAAGAGGGCTTGAGGGAAATCGCCATGTCCAGATGATAGATGCACTTTTCCAGGTATTGCTTTATTTCATATGACTCTTTAACATCAAACTCTGTTTTACCAGGTGTCCTATTTTTCTTTTCCAGGAATATTTTTTTGTTTTTGAAACACACAGCCAACTGATGGTGTATAAAGGCTGAGTTTGGGGTAGCCTGCAGGGCTTCTTTCAGTAGAGAAATGGCAGAGTCCAAGTTTCCTAATTGGCGGAAAAATTTTGCTGCATATCTTGTGACATGTGGGTTTTCAGGGGACATCACCAGCGCCACAATCACCTTCTTCAAAGCAGTTCCGCGCACCTTCCAATCATCTCTGTAATGCAGCATTCTCAGTGCTAGCAACACTAATAGTACACCATCATCTGGATTAAGCTCTATAGCTCTTTCGAGCTGTTTTATTGTTGGCGAGTCTGAAGGGTCAGAGGTCTCATAAGTCGTGCGGTACAGGGCAATAGCATAGCCTGCATTTAAATCACTGTCATCAGGGTTCATTTCGATGGCTTGTCTAAAGCATTCCTTTGCAGCATTGTAGTATTTGTGAGAGAATTTAAGAAAAGCCCAACCCTTTTCTCTGAGTACCTCAACAGTATGAGTGAACCCTTCAGAACATTTTCTATGGATCCTCTCTAACTCTCTCAAGTACTCTTGACATGTAGGAAAATCATTCATATGATAATGCAACCAGGCAAGGTCTCCATAGGTAACAATAAGAACTTCATCACTGTCTTTGTAGTATTCCTTTGCGAGCTGCACAGATTTCTGCAGATTTGCGAGTGCTTCCTGATGGTTGCCATAAAGATACTGAACAAATCCAAAGCTGCTGTAAGATCGTGTTACTCTCGCCTCGTCAGATTCCAACTCCAACTGAATCTGTTCCTCCAGACGATTCAGTAAATCACAGAGAACAAAGTCTTCTTCTCTAAGAGACCAAGTAAAATGGCACTCCTGCTGAAGCAGTTTGGTTTTTAAAACACCTTCGACACTGAAAAAAGAAGAAAAGCTGAGACGAATGACTTAAACACATTCTATTTATATGAGTCATGCACTGTAGCTTTTAGTGGTGTCAACGATAATCGATTCGGCGATGCATCGCAATGCGGGGCATGCACGATTCAGCATCGATGCGGCAAAGTGCCATAATCGATTATGTCACTGTTTTAGGGGTGTATTAAACCGTTCGGTACAAGGCACGCATTTTCAAACCGAACGGTTATTTCAAATGTAAGCGCGTCGCGAGCGCGCTCATAATGTAGACGCTTGCGCGACCACAACATCAAATGGCAAACGCAATGTAAGCGGAACGAAACTGGGCTACTCGTGACGGACTGTTTATCAGTTTGGACCAAAGCAGCGCAAGCCGATCTTATACTACACAGCGCTAAGAGATCCAGTGAAGAAAGCATTTGAATTCGCCACTAAAGTAATAACATCGCTGCGAGATCTAATGAGAAACATTCAAATTTCTCCGTTATTAACAGATCAAACAGCGCTGACGTGGAAACGTACTTGGTTACTTACGTAACCTCGGTTCCCTTAGAGATAAGGGAACGAGTACTGCGTTGCAAACGCTGTGGGAAAACCCCTTTTCTCGAGAATATTGAAGCCTTTATTTTAAAACGCATTGCTGCAGCACAGGCGAGAGCATCAGGCTCGCGCGAGCATGCTGATAGGCTGTGCTGTGGGCAACTGCACGAACCAATGGCGGATAGGCAGAGGCGCGCGAACCAATCAGGGCGCTTGGCACACTGCCAAAGTCAAGCGCGCGAAACTACACGTGACCATAGAATATAAATACAGATAAAATCCGCCATTTGACAGGTATAATCGACTGAAGCGAAAACACCTGACACAAGATAAATAGCACGGCAAGGCAACGCAGTACTCGTTCCCTTATCTCTAAGGGAACCGAGGTTACGTAAGTAACCAAGTACGTTCCCTTACGAGAACGTTCTCTCGTACTGCGTTGCAAACGCTGTGGGAACGCTATTTAAAACGCCGTGCTATAATCTTGTGGCCGCTCTGACTCACCAAGTACCGGGAAGTTACAGAATTGGCCAAGATAAACGAGACCGAAACATCGGGCCCAGAAATTTAAACCATAAGAAATGGCCAAGGGCCAGTCTTACGTAACCCACAACTCAAGGTGACAACCGTGTGTCTGAGTCAAAAACTAGTCTGGATCCACAGAGCCAGGGTCTAGATAGAAAGCACTCGTGCCTGCAGAGCAGGGACATCCAAGTTGTAAAATCTCACAAATGTGGACGGAGCGGACCAGCCGGCCGCCGCACAAATGTCCTCGATAGGAACACCACTCGACCAAGCCCACGAAGAGGCGACACCTCTCGTAGAGTGAGCTCTAACACCTATGGGACAGGATAGGCCCAGTGAGGTGTAAGCCAGAGCAATGGCATCAACTATCCATCTGGACAGCGTGAGCTTAGTGACCGGAAGGCCTTTGGTTCGGCCCCCGAAACAAACAAAGAGCTGTTCAGACTGTCTGAAAGAGGCCGAACGCTCTAGATAAATTCTCAAAGCTCTGACAGGGCAGAGCGTGAGAGAATCACTGTCCTCCTCAGAGAGAAGAGCTGACAGAGAAATAACCTGGGCTCTGAACGGAGTTGAGAGCACCTTAGGAACATATCCATGTCTTGGCCTAAGAATGACCTTGGAGTCATTAGGGCCAAACTCCAGACAGGAGGCGCTAGTAGAAAGCGCCTGCAGGTCCCCTACTCTCTTCACTGACGCCAGTGCCAGGAGCAGGGCGGTTTTCAGAGAGAGGGGCTTAAGATCAGCTGACTGAAGTGGTTCAAAGGGAGGCCCCTTAAGAGCCCGCAGGACCAGTGAAAGGTCCCAGGCCGGTACAGACGGCGGCCGAGGCGGGTTAAGCCTTCTGGCGCCCTTAAGGAAACGAACTATAAGGTCGCTTTTACCTAAGGAGGCTCCGGCTTCCAATACGTGATAAGCAGCAATGGCTGCCACATACACTTTGAGAGTGGAGGGGGAACGACCCGCGTCCAACATCTCCTGCAGAAAAGAAAGCACTTTTGGTACTTCACACGTGTGTGGGTCGAGGCCTCGAGCTAAACACCAGCTGGAGAACACTGAACATTTAAGGTGATAGAGGCGTCTGGTAGACGGAGCTCTAGCCTCCTTAATAGTGTTCAGGACACCTTCTGGGAGATCCTGGGGTACCCATTGAGTGGCCATACATGTAGGGCCCACAAGTCGGGACGGGGATGCCAGATTGTCCTGTTGGCCTGAGCCAGAAGGTCGCACCTCACTGGGATTGGCCATGGGTCTGTTACAGACAGTTGCATCAGCTCTGGAAACCAAATCTGGGTTCGCCAGAGAGGAGCTACTAAGAGAACTGCGCTTTTCGTATTCCTGATCCGTTCGATGACCTGAGGGAGCATCGAGACCGGAGGAAACGCATAGAGAGGAAGGTTGGGCCAATCGTGGGCCAACGCATCCCTGCTCTTTGAAAAGAAGATTGGGCAGTGACAGTTGTCTTCTAATAATAATAATAATAATTCATTACATTTATATAGCGCTTTTCTCGGCACTCAAAGCGCTTTACATAGAAGGGGGGAATCTCCTCAACCACCACCAATGTGCAGCATCCACTTGGATGATGCGACGGCAGCCATATTGCGCCAGAACGCCCACCACACACCAGCTTACTGGTGGAGAGGAGACAGTGATGAAGCCAATCAGTATATGGGGATGATTAGGAGGCCATGATGGACAGAGGCCACTGGGCAAATTTGGCCAGGATGCCGGGGTTACACCCCTACTCTTTCGAAAGACATACTGGGATTTTTAATGACCACAGAGAGTCAGGACCTCGGTTTAACGTCTCATCCGAAGGACGGCGGATCCGAAGGATCTCTTCTGAGGCGAAAAGATCTACTTCTGCCTTCCCGAAGACCTCCCAAAGCAGGAGAACTGTCTGAGGGTGGAGAGACCATTCCTCTGGGGGAACTCTGCCCCGAGAGAGCATGTCTGCTCCTATGTTCATCGTGCCTGGCACGTGAGCTGCCCTGAGCGAGCGCAGGTTGGTGTGAGCCCATAGCAGGAGCTGAGAGGCTATGGCAAACAGCGGGACCTGAGGCCGCCCTGGCGATTTATGTAAGAGACCACCGACATATTGTCCGTCTTAGTAAGCGTAAGCGTCTTTCAGATCTACTGAGAAAAACCAGTCGCCTGGGCGAATTTGCGCCAGGATATGTCTGGTCGTGAGCATTCTGAACGGCCGTGACATGAGAGCCTTGTTCAGATGTCTGAGATCTAAAATGGGTCTCAGGCCGCCATCTTTCTTTGGAACAAGAAAGTAACGGCTGTAAAAACCTGACTCGCTCTGAGAAGGGGGGATCTTCTCGATGGCCCCTTTTGCCAGCAGACCTAACACTTCGGTGCGGAGGACATGACTCAATGTGCTCCTTACCGTGGTTTGTATAACCGCGCGAAAACGCGGTGGTCTGCGGGCGAACTGAAGCGAGTAACCGCGCTTTATGATGTTCATCACCCAATCTGAGATTCCGGGGATAGCTTGCCAAGCTAGAGCCCGCAGAGCCAGAGGCATTATCATATCTGGAACGCCCAGTGTCGGGGGCTCGAACTGACATGTATGTAGGTGAGAAATTTTGCTCGATTTGTGCTTTTTGTGGGTCGCTGTTAAAACAGCGTTTGTGTGCAGGGGTGCGTGACAGGTGACGGGCCCATGTACTGCATTTAAAACTGCTCCAACCGCCTGAACTGAAGAGGGGGCTGAGAGTAGCACTCGAGCGACTTTTGGGGCTGGTCCGGCCGCGGCGGGACAATGACCCCTCTTTATGCCGGTTAGGACGGCTTCTTGGGCTCGTGATCGAGCGTGAGCTTAGGCCGCGGGCCCTGGCGCTTCGGGAACGGGAACCGTTTAGCAGGCTTCGGGTGCTGGCTGGTCTCAGCCGCTGGGCGGGGCTGGAGGACCTGTGAAACCACCCTCTCAGGTCGCGGCGTGCTCTTGGGGCGCCGTTGGACCGAGCTAGAGCGTTTGGGCAGAAAGTGCTTCATAGCGCTGGAAGCTTTCTGAGCCTCGGTGAAGCGTTCTGCGAAGCCGCTGACAGACGGGCCGAAGAGACCGGATGGTGTAACTGGAGAGTCGAGGAAGGCGGTCTTGTCTGCGTCCCTGATCTCAGTTAAATTTAGCCACAGGTGGCGCTCTAAAACCACCAGGCTGGCCATGTTGCGGCCCAGGGCTTGAGCAGTGGTCTTTGTGGCCCGCAGCGCCAAATCCGTTGCACTTCTGAGGTCCTTAAAGGTGTCTGGGTCAGGGCCTGACTCATCCATGGAGCGGAGGAGCTTAGCCTGGAAGACTTGAAGGGTCGCCATGGCGTGAAGTGCAGAGGCGGCTTGACCAGCGGCAGCATAAGCGCGGCTGGCGATGGCCGATGTGGTCCTGCACGGCTTAGATGGGTGCACAGTCTTAGACCTCCAACTACCTGCAGTGGGAGGGCATAAGTGTGCGGCGACCGCTTCCTCTAGTGGAGGGAGAGACACATAACCTTTTTCTTCAGCGCCGTCAACAGTGGAGAGCGTTGAAGAAGCAGATGAGCGCGTTCGCGCTGAAAAGGGCGCGCGCCAGCTCTTAGTGAGCTCCTCGTGGACCTCAGGCAGAAAGGGGGCGGCGCGCTGACGAGGGGCCTGATGGCGCCCCGGCAGGAACCATTCGTCGAGGCGGCTTCTGGCAGGCTCAGCTGGAGAAACCCAGTCGAGTCCCAGCTCGTTGACAGCGCGAGACATGACGCGGAAGAGTTCGGCGTCGATGTTCGCTCGAGTGTCAGAAGGATCCAACTGAGAGGGGGGGACGGGGTCCGCGGAGCCCGACCAATCCTCGCTCTCAGATGCCGCCACGGAAACTGCGTCATCCATTCCCTCAGCAGATCCGCCAAAAGAGACGAGTCCCGCCGCATCAGACGAGGGGCGTTGGTCGCTCCGAGAAAACAGAACTGGAGAAGAGGGCGTGGGCGAAGCACGTGGAGAAAGGCCCGGCGTGCATTCGCTAAACTCACTGCGTTCAGGACGCCTCTGCTCGCGTCGCTTCTTCCTACGGGGCTCGCGGGGCGCCGAAGACGGAAGATGGGCGGGATCACTCACCGACGAAGCGAGGGCGAGTCTCGAGCGGAGAGTAGAAACAGGCATCCCGTCGCAGAAAAGGCAGCCGCCTTTAGTGAGCGCTGACTCGGCGTGCTCAGGGCCGAGACAGGCAGCACACTGTGTGTGTCTGTCAGACACATGCAGGGGAACCCCGCAGGATTGACAGAGAGAGAGAGGCATTTGAAACAACGCCTGTGCGCTGTGAAAACAGCGATTTTGCTCTTTTAGAGATAGAAAGAGAGAAAAAAGGATACTCGTCGGATGCCACAGGGAAACGCTCAGCTGGCAGATGCCGAGATGCGAAGCTGTTCCGCTGGAAGGCCTTTCAGACGACGAGCGGCTTCTATCCGGAGAAGATCAGCGACGAGGTGAGTCGAGCTGAAGGAGATTAAATCTGTGAAATGGCGGATTTTATCTGTATTTATATTCTATGGTCACGTGTAGTTTCGCGCGCTTGACTTTGGCAGTGTGCCAAGCGCCCTGATTGGTTCGCGCGCCTCTGCCTATCCGCCATTGGTTCGTGCAGTTGCCCACAGCACAGCCTATCAGCATGCTCGCGCGAGCCTGATGCTCTCGCCTGTGCTGCAGCAATGCGTTTTAAAATAAAGGCTTCAATATTCTCGAGAAAAGGAGTTTTCCCACAGCGTTTGCAACGCAGTACGAGAGAACGTTCTCGTAAGGGAACCAGGAAGAAACATTGTGACATGAATGAACTATACAGTGTCCACAGATCAGCAACATTCACCATGGATTTACTGTAGTAATACTAACTGCAACTTTGGAAGTTTGGCAGGAATAGTAGGCTATAATGCTTTCAAGTAACGTTATGTCGGATTTATTTCGACATTATGAATAACATTGCTGCCCTCAAATGTTAATCTGAACTAAAATAAACATTTGTTTATAAGCACAAAATATTACATTTAATTTTTTCCAAGGAGCTGTTTTGTTTTATATGCTCGGATGCTCCTAAGACGAGTCAATTATAGCTCCATCATTGCTCAAAGAAAAAAATATCATACTTTATGATGTTAGTTTTAAATAAAAAAAGAATAAAAAAAAAAATCAAGGAAATTTCTCTGGCATTTCTTTCTTTTTGCTGTATCGAAAACGTACCGAACCGTGACACAAGTGTATCGTATTGAACCGAATCATGAATTTTGTGAACCGTTACACCCCTACACTGTTTATTTTCTGGCCTCGAGTTGGACAATAAAGTTGAAATTTAATTTCAAATGGTTCTCAAGCAGAGAGAAGAGAAACATTTCTCATTCAAAGCACTGACAGCAGTGATTTATGTTTTCTTTTTCAGGTTTGAAAATGCCATATCCAATACCCTGTACCATTCAATTTTATTTTATTTAATGACATTTATATCAAAGATACAGGAGAGTGATAATACACACATAGCAGCCAATAAAATCTGTTGTTCAATATCTGACTGCTTGTATTGCCTCATGACTGATGAAAAATTTTCCTTGTTGTGTGCAGTAGAATTTTGATGCATCACAATGCATCGTAGAATCGAATTGAATCGAATCGTTACCTGGTGAATCGTAATCGAATCGAATTGTGAGGGCAGTGCCAATGCACACCCCTAGTAGCTTTGTAGCAGCATGTCACAGTGTGCACACGGTGTGAACCACTAAAGCAATTTTGGTTACTTTATTTTAAGTTATCAGTGTTACAGTGTAATAATAATAGTTAACTACATGTAGGCTACTGCATATAGGGTTTGGTTAAGGTTAGTTGCATGCAATTATGCACAATCTATAGTAATTACTATCCACCTTATTCCTGATGACCTTACTGCGTTTTGAATTATGGGTGGCACTTCTGGTTTGGGAACCTTCCATTCAAAAAGGCTGAAACGAATCATTTCAAATCATAAGGTTGCCCTACAAATAAAGCTGATCGTCAGTTTGACTGGATGTGCTGTCAATTTTCCTTCATGATTTATTTTCAGACATCATGAGAATAACGTTATACTTGGTATTTTAACGTGACATGTTATAACAAGAATATCTCTGGCAAGAGCTCTTTTCAGTCGCTGCTTTCTTTTCCTTGTGATTATTTTCTTTTTTCCCTTTGCAATCCGCTGTAAAAGTATGAAAAAGGACAACATATACTGCCAGGCCCGGGGTGCGATATTTTTTTTCCCCAGGATGGTTGGGGAAGACTCATGAATATTCGTTATGGAAGTCATCCCTGATTGGTCTGATGACCTACCCCTAACCCCGCCCCTAAACCTACCCATCACTGGGGTCTATGTGATGACCTACCCCAACCCCGCCCCTAAACCTACCCGTCACTGGGGTTAAGACCAATCAGGGATGACTTCCCTAATGAATATTCATGAGTCTTCCCCAAACCATCCTGGGAAAAAAAATTTCGCGCCCGGGGTGGGGAATCGGGAGAATTCCCGGTGGGCCGCTTCACTTTTGGGCGACATTTTTTTTTTTACATTTGTCACGTTAGTTACATTAAGGCCAATTTATACTTCTGCGTCGAACTCACGCCGTAGCTACGTCGTAGGCTGTGTGTAGCGCGCGTACCCTTCGGCATACCCTGACGTGCACCTCTCCAAAAATGCATTACCTACAACGCATTGCCTACAGCGTAGAGGCTCCGGCGTAGGTCCGACGCAGAAGTATAATGAGGCCTACACACGTTCCGCATTCTGACACCGCAGTGCGCAGCCTCTGCATGGGTTGTACCATGAGAGGGAGTTCTCCCCTCCCCTCCCATAGAGTTGGTTGGGTCCATAGCCCGTCTTTTCCAAAACGTTTTCTCAGGTAGGCTACCGCGGCACCGCCGGCGCCTACCGATAGCTGGGCCGGCCCTATGGCGGCAAATCAATGACAAAATTAACGAAGCGCACAACTGATGCTGGCGCGCGCAGTAAATAGGCTTGTTTGAGATTAGCAAAATCTGCGCAGAACCGATCACCGGTGATCAGCGCGAGATGCATGCCGGTTAGAAATGTGTCCAAGTGCGGTCCGCCTTGCTCTGATGTCATGCTGACGTACGTCAAAAATCTCTCGCGAGCGCAAGGCGCACGTGTTGGATTCTGCCTTCGAGCGCAGTTGCTCTCCACTGACTGCGCTGATCAAAAGCACGATGGGAAACGACTTGCTGACGACACAGCTTAATGCTCATTGGTGCACAACTGTGATGTATTGTTCTCTTTTAAAATGTCTGATTTTAAAACTCTAATATCATGTTTTATGTGTATATGTTATGTGTGAATATTCCCAAACTATATGACAGTGCGATCTCTTTGGGTTTTGCAATTTAATTTTTATTAAAAAAAAATTACAAAAATTTAAAAACACATGTCTGTATTAAAGAAAAAAATTATTGATAAACATGTATTTGGAATGGAATTAAATAACAAGTTCTTTGGGTGTCTTGTTAATTTTATTTATTTATTTATTATATAAAAGCAACAGAACTTGAATTACATCCAGTTTATTAGCAACACTGTGCACGAGCGTGAATCCCGCGATATCCATCTTTGATCTCGCAGGTGTCAGATCCACTACGAGAAGAATGATCTGTCCGGCTTGCCTGCGCTTTTTTCACTCCTCCTCTCACTGCAGCCGCCTACTCTCGCATACATTTCAGGCGAGGCAAGGCGCATCTCAAACAAGCCTAATGACATTCGCGAGAGGATAACAGATCTACACGCGAGGAAACGGGAACTCGCGAGCTCATTCAAACCCTGCGCGCGCTTCCCCGCGCTTGATCTCCTGCTTTTGCTCGCTCGAACACTTTAGGCTTGTTTGAGATGCGCCTTGCCTCGCCTGAAATGTATGCGAGAGTAGGCGGCTGCAGTGAGGGGAGGAGTGAAAAAAGCGCAGGCAAGCCGGACAGATCTCTCTTCTCGTAGTGGATCTGACCATTGCGAGATCAAAGATGGATATCGCGGGATTCACGCTCGTGCAGTGTTGCTAATAAACTGGATGTAATTCAAGTTCTGTTGCTTTTATATGAAAATAAATAAAATGAACAAGACACCCAAAGTACTTGTTATTTAATTCCATTCCAAATACATGTTTATCAATATTTTTTTTCTTTAATACAGACATGTGTTTTTATTTATTTTCTTTTTTTATAAAAATTAAATTGCATAACCCAAAGAGATCGCACTGTCAGATAGTTTGGGAATATTCACACATAACATATACACATAAAACCTGATATTAGAGTTTTAAAATCAAACATTTTAAAAGAGAACAATACATCACAGTTGTTTAAACCAATGAGCATTAAGCTGTGTCGTCAGCAAGTCGTTTCCCATCGTGCTTTTGATCAGCGCAGTCGGAGGAGAGCAACTGCGCTCGACTGCAGAATCCGACAGGTGCGCCTTGCGCTCGCGAGAGATTTTTGACATACGTCAGCATGACATCAGAGCCAGGCGGTCCGCACTCGGACACATTTCTAACCGGCATGCATCTCGCGCTGATCACCGGTGATCGGTTCTGCGCAGATTTTGCTCATCTCAAACAAGCCTTTTTATTTTTGGCAGTCGATGGGCGGGACTTACTGTTTTAATAACCTCAAATGTCATTAGGTATCACGTTTTTTTATTAAAAAAGCATTATTTTTGAATATTTTTGAATACAAATAAATCTGTAAACATTAGTTCAATATGCCTCTTTGTGGAAGAGTGGGATACATTTCAAATGCTTTCTTTCTTTCTTTCTTTCTGCTTTTGTTAATTTATCAACCTATCCTTGTGGACTAGTGGAACATTTTTTGTTAACTTCTCAGTTTAAGTGAATTATTATTTAACCTTTACATTATTTGTTGAACCATGTTATTAATAAAAACTACACAATAGTAAGAGCTGAACTGTTGCTTCATTTATCCAATTTGGAAAAAGTGCTAATTTGGAATTCCACCATGGAAAAAGAGGGCCGGTCTTGGGCCTGAAACTCCCGGGCTGAAAAGTGGCCCCACTCCGGCCCTGTAGGCTATACTGCACATTTGTGGTCTGTTCTGCCGAATTTAATTTACGATATATTCCATTAATAATTCACTGGAATGCACAAATAATCTCTCGTTATTTTCCTCAAATCCTCACGTCTCTTTCCAGGTTTGTTTTCACAGGTAAATGCCATTTATAATCTGACAAAATGACGGAAATCACTTTGAAATAGTAGGCTATCACGCAATGCTGAAGATAATGAACAATTTTGATTAATGCAACATAAGTTACATAATACAGATTTATCTTACTACAGTGATATTTAACCCGTCCGTTACTGCTGTGGAAAGACTCGTGCTTTTGGGGTAATTTAGTCTGTTGAAATACCTTGTTGATGCTTTTACACTTTAAAATTTCCTTTTAATGTTCGATGATTGAAGGGTGAGTAGAATGATGTCATCTCATTGTGACACTTTTTTAACGTATTGCGTTCATGGAGCGATCCTTTTTCATTTATTGTTTACAGCTTAACGGAAGTTACACCCATAATTCGCGCAAAGCGTCATGTGGCGTAGAAATAGGGTGGATAGTAACCACATGAAATAATTGTAAACGACACTGTAATATAAAGTGTTACCGAAATGTCAGTAGCACTTTATTTTACAGTCATGTTACACATGTACTTATTATAGTGATTACAATAACTGTAATAACTAGGTAGCCTACTAACCCTGACCTTAACCTGACCTTAACCCATGTTGTAGTTACCTTATATTACCCAGTACTTTCTTGTGTATGAGAGCTGTAAGTACACGTAGGCAAGGCTACTGTAAAATAAACTGCAACTGAAAACATAGGTTTAACAGTTCATTTTCAAAGACGCAGCTTTGTGTCTGGGCTTGTTTCCATTATGCATACCATTCCTAAAACATTTATTTCAACATTAATACAACAAACAAACCCACCTCATTTTGTGTCCATCTTCAGTAAGTATCAAATCATGAAAATACAAATGGAGCAGGACGTTCTGGTGGAGTGTTATCAAATAAGTTTTAAGCTTGTTCCGCTTAGGCCCGGTGTGATTAAGATGTAGGACTTTGTCTCCACCGGTAGGGAGGAGTTTAGAACGGGCTTGGCAACCTTAAAGGTATACTTTACCCCGATCACAGAATGCGTTTTTCAGGTTTGAAAACGCGAGTACAGCACTACCTTTTTTGTTGACTTAGCCTACAATATAACTTTGTTACAATGAGTCAATACATCATCCAAAATGATTTTTTGTTTTACCGTGATCCACTATGGCAAGCCTATCATAAGTGTTTAGAGTTTATAGCGGGATTGTTTTCACAGGAATTTGCGTAGATACGTCACTCTCCGTAACGTCGTATCCGTAAGAGAAAAGTTGCGTTAAATCCAAGCGGGAAGGAAGTTGACCGGAAGTTGAAGCCGGCCGCGTGCCACCATCTTGTAGCAGAACTTCACCTGCTGTTAGCATCCCATTGACTCCCATTCATTTTGGCGTCACTTTGACAGCGAATAACTTTACATCTGAGGCGTTTAAAGACTCCATTTGTCCATTATTTATTTCTAAAGAAACACGACAATGTATAAAATGCTCCATTACCTTGTAGCTTACGTTATGGCCCCGTAAAAACAGTTTTTGTAAAAGTAGGCTAACGATTGCGTCATAACCACACGACTCTCTGTCGCACAGTAGAGAGATTACCGTATTGACGGGAGGAGAAGCTCGCGGGCAATCGGGGAGACGTGGAGGCAAAATGACAAAATAATTAATCAGAATACCTAGCAAAAGTTTCTCCTGCTCCTAGCTCGTGGATACCTCCTACTCACGATCTCCGTCTCTGCAAGTTTCGGAAGGGAATGATTCAGATTTCTCATGCCACAGCCACTAGAAGACAGACGGGTTGCTCACGTCACATCTACGTCGTCAAGCTCAGTTTGAGTCTGCGCGTCAGGAACGGAAGTCCTAAAAAATCGCTGAAAATGGGCTTCACTTGCCTCAATTGAGTTCCAATGAGATGACTCTGTCCATTTCTTATACTGTCTATGGTTAAATCAGGCACAGGCAACAGTTTGGCCTAAGCCTGATATTTGCTTCTTATTTAGTTATGACAAAACAATTGCAGAAAATCTCTTTTTGAGTTAATTTAAATACTGGACAATGATTGTCAGTTTTGAATCACACATTGTGTTGTGACATATTTGTTGTTATCCACCTCTCTTTTGTAGGTGAGTTTTGAGAGTTCCTTGAGCGGTTATATATTTCCTGTAATCATTTGAGTTTTATGTTTAATTCTTTGTCTATTGTATCTTTTAATGTGAGAGGAATACGTGAAAATGTGAAAAGAAAAGCTTTATTTTTATTTTGTAAAAGAAGTGAGGCAGATATTGTAATGCTCCAAGAAACACACTCAACTGAAACAGAAGCTAAATTTTGGAAATCACAGTGGGGGAATACTATACATTATTCTCATGGGAGCAGTCACTCAGCAGGTGTTGCAATACTTTTGCATAAATTTAAAGGAGAAGTATTGGAGCTGATCAGATCATCTGAAGGAAGATGGATATTAATGGTTATCAAACAGGGAAATGCAACTTTTGTCTTAGGCAATATTTATGGTTATAATTCAAGTCAATCCAACAAAATTCTTTTTGGCCAAATATCTAGTAATGTTAAACATCTTAATGGCAAATATAAAGATTCATATGTCATTTTGGGAGGTGATTTCAATGAGTGTATTGACACTTGTGTTGATAGATTTCCTTCTAAGTTGGATCCAAGATCCATTACGAATAACCTAATTTTGTCTTTGGGATCAGATTTGTCATTAATAGATACTTGGCGTTTTTTCAACCCAGAGTCTATAGATTTTACATGGTCCAATAATAATTTAACTCTTAAATCAAGAATAGACATGTTTTTAATTTCACAATCTGCTTTACATTTTGTTCAAGATGTTTTACATTCAGTAGCACCGTTATCGGATCACAAATTAATATCTATCAAGCTGGGAAACCAGCAAAATACACCAACATTAAGGGGGTATTGGAAAATAAACAATGCCTTATTAAATGACGTAGAATTTAATGACTCAATCAAGGAACTTATAAAGAATATATTTTCTGGCTGCACTGAAGGGTACAAAGAAAAATGGGAATTTTTCAAGTATAAAACCAGACATATTACTATTAAGAGATGCAAAATGATTAAAGCTAACAGAAATCAGTCAGAGACTGATCTCCTACAAAAACTTGACATGCTAACCAAAGAGAATAATACAGAGGAAGAAAAATTAGATATTAAAAAAATTAGTCTAAAACTTGACGAACTTTATACAGATTTAGCTAAAGGAGCTTTTGTGCGTTCAAGAGCCAAATGGTATAGGAGAGAAAAACTCAAATTATTTCTTTGCATTAGAGCAAATTGAATTCTTTGAAGGGCACTGGGAAGCAATAGCGGGACAGAAATTGGTCATAAGTCAAAATTGAACCAGAACAGTCAAATAAGGAAATAATATTATGAATACCTTTTTCAAACCATCTAGGGTAAAATATAGATTTCTTATTAATTGTGATCAATTCATTATTCCAAATAATCATTTTATGAGGTGAAAAATTGTGGATGAAACAGAGTTTCCAGGCAAGCAAACATTGCTGATGAAAATTAGATAATACAACAGGCAGTCTATTTGGAGCAATTTGACACTTAAGCACAAAGGAAAGGCCTCCTAATTGGTTGAAAATGTGATTAGGAATGAAGAACCATAGGGAGTTGCACATACTAATACATCTTTTAATCCAACTAACCCTAAATGTGTTAATGGTATCAGTGAAATCCAGAAAATCTAAACCACCATTCGCCCTACATCCTGTAAGCACTTCCTTTTTGAGCTTATGAGGTTTGTTTTTCCAAATAAAGTCTAGAAATATTTTGTTGATCTGTTTTATTGTTTTATCATTAATAAATAATGAAAGTGATGGGTAAACAAAATGAGAAATTCCATCAGCTTTAGATAACAAAATTCTGCCAAACATACTGAGGTCACGTTGTAACCATGAATTCAGAATACTTTTAGTTTTAATTATTTTCTCTGTAAAATTTAATTGTTGTCTATTTTTATAATCTTTAGTAATTTGAATACCCAAATATTTAACCGTATGTTTTACTGGTATATTGTTTATGCTGGTGTCACTACACTTTTTTAAGGGTAATAATTCACATTTGGCTACATTTAATCTCAAACCCGAGGCATTAGAAAATTGCTCAATAATATTTAGGCCACGAGCTAGTTGGTTTTTATCGTGCAAAAACAAGATAGTGTCGTCTGCCAATTGTGATATTTTAATTTCCTTGTCAAAAATTGTTAATCCTTTTAAGTCAAGATCATGTTTTATACCCAAAGCTAGTAGTTCTGTTACCAATAAAAACAGGAAGGGTGAAATAGGACATCCTTGCCTTATGCCTCGTTCGATACTAAATCGTTGAGTTGTGTTATGGTTAACTATAATAGAGCTATTAATATCTTTATAGAGTATCTCGACTATATTAATAAAGGGTAGGCCAAATCCAAATAGTTTAAGAGATTGAAATAAAAATGTATGTTCGATAGTATCGAAGGCCTTATAGAAGTCCAGAAATAATATGAGGGCCTCAGATTGTACAGCATCTCCATAATCTAACAAATCAAGAACCAGTCTTATATTATTTGTTATATGTCGGTTTTTAATAAATCCTGATTGCGTTTCTGATACAATTTTGTCAAGGCCAATTTTTAACCTTCTGGCATAAACTAAAGCTAAAATTTTGTAATCAATTGTTAATAATGAAATTGGACGCCAATTGTCAATAAGTAAAGTATCTTTTCCTGGTTTAGGGATCAGTGACATCCACTGGGCATCTCTACTTAATGATATCCAGTGGAGGGAAACATGGCTTTTACCTTATAAGTACTGCATCACAAACAAGGTAAAGGAGGTACATTTCAAGATTCTTCATAAGATTTACCCTACCAACATGAGTATAGCTAAATATAGTGATATAAGCCCCAAGTGTTCCTTTTGTGAGAGTGTGGATGAAACATTGTTTTTTCGTTGAATGTGGAAAAACCAAATTGTTTTTCTATGGCCTGAATAATTTTCTTTTTGGAAAATTAAAAAATCCTTATTCCCTCACAGCCAAAGATATCATCATTGGTTATGAGAACTCGGATAAATCATTTGAATACATGGTTAACTTTTTTATTTTACAAGCAAAATTCTTTATTCACAAACAAAAATGGCAAAAAAAAAGCTACCTTGCTTCAAAAGCTTTAAGTTAGAGTTTGATTCACTTCTTCAGTCACTTAGAAATGTATAAATAACAAGAAGAATAACAGACTTTTATGTATAATCATAAATTATACATCTAGCCTAATCTCAGAACACATTACTAAGTTTTATGAAAAATTATATAGCTCTAAATTTGATCAGAATGCAAGTATCCATTACATCGAAAAAATAAAGGAACACATACCAATCATTGATACATTTTATAAGGAGGCCTGCGACTCTAAAATAAGTACTAGTGACTTAAAAGATGCTCTTCATTCAATGAAGAAAGGAAAGAGTCCCGGCATCGATGGGCTATCTGTAGAATTTTATTCACATTTTTGGGAATACTTAGAGGGTCCACTATTTTGTATGTTTAATGAATGCATTAGACAAAAAGAAATGACATCTACTATGAAACAAGGAGTGATATCACTGATCCCTAAACCAGGAAAAGATACTTTACTTATTGACAATTGGCGTCCAATTTCATTATTAACAATTGATTACAAAATTTTAGCTTTAGTTTATGCCAGAAGGTTAAAAATTGGCCTTGACAAAATTGTATCAGAAACGCAATCAGGATTTATTAAAAACTGACATATAACAAATAATATAAGACTGGTTCTTGATTTGTTAGATTATGGAGATGCTGTACAATCTGAGGCCCTCATATTATTTCTGGACTTCTATAAGGCCTTCGATACTATCGAACATACATTTTTATTTCAATCTCTTAAACTATTTGGATTTGGCCTACCCTTTATTAATATAGTCGAGATACTCTATAAAGATATTAATAGCTCTATTATAGTTAACCATAACACAACTCAACGATTTAGTATCGAACGAGGCATAAGGCAAGGATGTCCTATTTCACCCTTCCTGTTTTTATTGGTAACAGAACTACTAGCTTTGGGTATAAAACATGATCTTGACTTAAAAGGATTAACAATTTTTGACAAGGAAATTAAAATATCACAATTGGCAGACGACACTATCTTGTTTTTGCACGATAAAAACCAACTAGCTCGTGGCCTAAATATTATTGAGCAATTTTCTAATGCCTCGGGTTTGAGATTAAATGTAGCCAAATGTGAATTATTACCCTTAAAAAAGTGTAGTGACACCAGCATAAACAATATACCAGTAAAACATACGGTTAAATATTTGGGTATTCAAATTACTAAAGATTATAAAAATAGACAACAATTAAATTTTACAGAGAAAATAATTAAAACTAAAAGTATTCTGAATTCATGGTTACAACGTGACCTCAGTATGTTTGGCAGAATTTTGTTATCTAAAGCTGATGGAATTTCTCATTTTGTTTACCCATCACTTTCATTATTTATTAATGATAAAACAATAAAACAGATCAACAAAATATTTCTAGACTTTATTTGGAAAAACAAACCTCATAAGCTCAAAAAGGAAGTGCTTACAGGATGTAGGGCGAATGGTGGTTTAGATTTTCTGGATTTCACTGATACCATTAACACATTTAGGGTTAGTTGGATTAAAAGATGTATTAGTATGTGCAACTCCCTATGGTTCTTCATTCCTAATCACATTTTCAACCAATTAGGAGGCCTTTCCTTTGTGCTTAAGTGTCAAATTGCTCCAAATAGACTGCCTGTTGTATTATCTAATTTTCATCAGCAATGTTTGCTTGCCTGGAAACTCTGTTTCATCCACAATTTTTCACCTCATAAAATGATTATTTGGAATAATGAATTGATCACAATTAATAAGAAATCTATATTTTACCCTAGATGGTTTGAAAAAGGTATTCATAATATTATTTCCTTATTTGACTGTTCTGGTTCAATTTTGACTTATGACCAATTTCTGTCCCGCTATTGCTTCCCAGTGCCCTTCAAAGAATTCAATTTACTGATTAAGGCTATACCTAAAGGACTAACACAAACATTTAAATGCCATCTCTCTTATGGTTTACCAACCAGTAGTCCGACACAACTTTTACTTAATGGAATTAATATACTTGTGACAAAAATGTGACAACAAACATATCCGTCAAATATTTGAACTTAAACACAGAATTTCACCGAGGGGCAAGTTCTACTGGGCATCTCTACTTAATGATATCCAGTGAAGGGAAACATGGCTTTTACCTTATAAGTACTGCATCACAAACAAGGTAAAGGAGGTACATTTCAAGATTCTTCATAAGATTTACCCTACCAACATGAGTATAGCTAAATATAGTGATATAAGCCCCAAGTGTTCCTTTTGTGAGAGTGTGGATGAAACATTGTTTTTTCGTTGAATGTGGAAAAACCAAATTGTTTTTCTATGGCCTGAATAATTTTCTTTTTGGAAAATTAAAAAATCCTTATTCCCTCACAGCCAAAGATATCATCATTGGTTATGAGAACTCGGATAAATCATTTGAATACATGGTTAACTTTTTTATTTTACAAGCAAAATTCTTTATTCACAAACAAAAATGGCAAAAAAAGCTACCTTGCTTCAAAAGCTTTAAGTTAGAGTTTGATTCACTTCTTCAGTCACTTAGAAATGTATAAATAACAAGAAGAATAACAGACTTTTATGTATAATCAGCAACATTACGACAGATTGATATATTCCTCTCTAAATGTGAATTTTTTTATTTTTTTATTTTTTTTATTTTTTATTCTTTGATAAAAATATCTGCAATGTCCCTGGGTATTTTTATTTTGTTATTGTGTTTTCTCAACCTCTATTTGTATACAGCAATTTATATTCTATATGTACTGTGATTAATGTTTTGTATATGTGCATTTAATTTAAAAAAATAAAAAAATAAAAAAAAAGAGAAAAGTTGCCCTGACGAGTATGATGTGTTTATATATATATATATATATATATATATATATATATATATATATATATATATATATATATATATATATATATATAAAGGCATAATGTTCGTTCAAAAAAAGATGAAAACAAGTTGATGATGATGGGGGATACTGCCCCGTGACAAGTTATTCTAACAGCTAACGGACTTAAAGGGGTGGTTGATTATGATTTCGCTTTTGTAACTTTAATTAGAGTGTAATGTTGCTGTTTGAGCATAAATAACATCTACAAAGTTACGACAATCAAAGTTCAAAGCAAAGGGAGATATTTTCTTTTAAAGTGCCCCTTTTATGTTATTTTTTAGTTTCCTAATGTTGTTTTGGAGTCTCCTACAACAGGTTTACAAGCATCAAAGGTCAAAAAACTTTCATTTTCTCATAATATACATTAGCACATCACCACATTTTCAATGATTCTCAAACGACTCGTCAGATGAATCAATAGGCTTGTTTGAGATGCGCCTTGCCTCGCCTGAAATGTATGCGAGAGTAGGCGGCTGCAGTGAGAGGAGGAGTGAAAAAAGCGCAAACAAGCCGGACAGATCTCTCTTCTCGTAGTGGATCTGACCATTGCGAGATCAAAGATGGATATCGCGGGATTCACGCTCGTGCAGTGTTGCTAATAAACTGGATGTAATTCAAGTTCTGTTGCTTTTATATGAAAATAAATAAATTGAACAAGACACCCAAAGTACTTCTTATTTAATTCCATTCCAAATACATGTTTATCAATCATTTTTTCTTTAATACAGACACATGTGTTTTTATTTATTTTATTTTTTTATAAAAATTTAATTGCATAACCCAAAGAGATCGCACTGTCAAATAGTTTGGGAATATTCACACATAACATATACACATAAAACATGATTGTTTAAACCAATGAGCTTTAAGCTGTGTCGTCAGCAAGTCGTTTCCCATCGTGCTTTTGATCAGCGCAGTCGGTGGAGAGCAACTGCGCTCGACTGCAGAATCCGACAGGTGCGCCTTGCGCTCGCGAGAGATTTTTGACATACGTCAGCATGACATCAGAGCAAGGCGGACCGCACTCGGACACATTTCTAACCGGCATGCATCTCGCGCTGATCACCGGTGATCGGTTCTGCGCAGATTTTGCTCATCTCAAACAAGCCTAATCTCTCTAAATCCCTGCTTTCCACAAGCTACTCTGCTCTGATTGGCCAGACAGCTCAGTCTGTTGTGATTGGTCTTCCACGTACAGCGTGCGTGTCGAAAACAAAAACACCCATTGCCATTATGACAGCTGTCCTGAGGCTTCCTACATCATAAACTAAACACAGTAACACAAAATTACATCGATTTTACCATATCAATCTGAGCGCGAGTCCGATGATGAAACATTGGAAGAACTAACGTTAGTTATTCAACCCGAACCTCAAGCGCAAGGACAACTCGAGCTGGGCTGCGTTTCCCAAACGCATCGTAAGCCTAAGTAGTTCGTAAAAACGATCGTACGACTGATCTTAATATTACGGTCTGTTTCCCAAAAGCATCGTAACTTAAGTAGCACTTAAAAATCATCGTAGATCTACGAGTGCTCTGGAGTAATCTTAAATCCCCAAGTGCATGTAAGAAGACAGATTTATGAGGTCACCTAGCTGCAGGACAACCGGCAGATTACACTTTTATCTAGATTTAACAGATTACACTGCAAAGTGAGTACAAATATAAGATTTTGATTGTACTTTTTTATTGTACACTTTATTGTACTTGTTTTTTGTTTAAATGAATGTATAAATTAAATAATAAAAAAGGGACGAAAAATACACATCTAAATTAAATGAATGAAAAAAAAAATCATAAAATAACGAAGTAATGTGGGAAATATGCTTCAAAGACTGGGCAAAATATGGATAAAACATTTTAAAAAATCTGTCAATGACTTGCTGACGTGCACGAAAACCAGCCATGTATTGGGCATTTCTTGCAGACCACCTTCCCTGATCTTTGAACACCCCGGGTTGCAGTTAGTGTGCAATGTCTACCCAGATGTTTTGTTTTTCCTTATTTGTATGGTGTCCTTTAAATCTGTTAAAAATAACATCTTTGTTTCGCTCTATCTCCTCTAAAATTAGGCCTACATTAATTTAATCTTTTTTGAAAGGTATCTTTTCTTGTTTGTTTTTTTGTTCATACATTTTGTCAGTAGGCTATCTCCGCCTGAATGTAGACTTTAGACTTGTCTTGATTGCTAATCCACAGATGATGATTATTAGGTTAAATCTAATAATTAAGGCTAAACGTTCAGAATACGATTCCATATAAGGTTATATTTCAGCACTTCGCGAATGGACAGCGACTCTTAAGTAGCACGTAAAACGTGTTCTCGCGCGTTCATGTTAAGTGCATTTTTGGGAAACGCTCGTGGAATTGCTGCGAGCGTTCGTAACCTTGCACGTAGAGAGCGCTCTTAAGAGCTAAGATACATCGTTATCGGGAAACCCGGCCCAGGACGTTTCTCAGTACTCAGTTTGAGGTACATTATGAGATGTTGCAACTGTAATTCCTCACCATCAGCATTAACAAGTGCATGTCCATCAACAAACCAATTATTTTACTTGTAGCCTACTTATTTATTTACCAAGTATGTTTCTAATTTATTGCGGTGAACGTGTGGAAACTGTATCAATAACAGTGCATTAGCCGAGCTCTAGAGTGAATGACTGATAGGCTATAACATAAACGTCAGTAAAACAAATGTTGCTCCCATGCTTAATCTTTCCTCAAAGTAGTGAGAACGACAAACAATCTGCATTAATACCTACAGTTATAGGTAACAGTGTAGGTAATAGTGGCCCACAACTGATTAGCATAAGTATTTCAATAAGAATTTTCAGTAAGTATCCCTCTTCTAGAGAGAACTGAGGTTACGTTAGTAACCGATTACGTTCTCTTATTGAGAGGTTCTCTCGCCGTGCGCGCCTAGCATCCACTACATGAGTCCCAGGGGAACCCCGGGGAACACTGATAAGTGGGAAACAGGTGGCCGACAGAGTGGGCCGACACATGTTCATAAGCATACATTAGGGGGTGTAGAGCGGTTCGGCCGGTCTATACAGATACTGACACAAACCTTTCTGGTGCAGCTTAACCAGGAGAGCTAAATCGATTAAGTAGCCTGCGCACAGTAGTCTGGCCAGAACATACACACGACTTGGACTGATAGAAGTTTAGCCTGCAGGGCGGGAACTTCCAGGTTATAAAACCTAACAAATGTAGAGGTACAAATGTCATGAATGGAAATCCCGCTGGACCAAGCCCACGATGAGGCCATGCCTCTGGTGAAATGAGCCCGGATGCCCAAGGGGCACTGCAGGTTTCTGGACGCATAAGCTGCCGCAATAGCGTCCACTATCCATCTGGACAGACTGTGTTTCGAGGCGGCGAGACCCTTGGTGCGCCCTCCAAACGAAACGAAAGTGACGTAATTCCTCAGAGCCCTGACAGGGCAGAGGAGGTTACTATCAACCTCGCTGCCGGATGCCAGCAGGGCTGAGAGGGAAATGACCTGCGCTCTGAAAGGAGTGCCCATCACCTTGGGGACGTAACCGTGTCTCGGTTTGAGAATGACTATTGAGTCATTAGGTCCGAACTCAAGACACGCCGCGTTAACTGATAACGCGTGCAAGTCACCCACACGTTTAACTGAAGACAGAGCTATCAGAAAAACGGTTTTGAACGTGAGGTATTTCAGATCCACAGTGTCCAGAGGCTCGAAGGGATAAGCTTTCAGGGCCTCTAGGACCAAAGACAAATCCCAAATCGGAACCGAGGGGGGCCGCGGGGGATTCATCCTCCTGGCTCCTCTGAGGAAGCGGATGATGAATTCATTCCTTCCTAATGCGCGGCCGCGCGCCGAGTCGGCGAACGCTGCAATAGCCGCAACATTGACTTTGAGCGTGGAAGGGGACCTGCCCACGTCCAGCAGCTCCTGAAGGAAGCACAAAACCCACGAAACCCCACACGTTTGTGGGTTTAGATTTTTCCCCGTGCACCACTTGTTAAACACAGACCATTTTGACGCATAGAGCCGTCTCGTAGAGGGGGCTCTAGACTGCATGATCGTGTTCACGACCCCTTTTGGCAAATCAACGAGTATCCGTTGTTTATCCACGCATGCAGAGACCAGCGCTCTGGATGGGGATGCCAGATCGAACCGCGGGCTTGAGAGAGAAGGTCTCTTCTCACCGGGATCGGCCATGGGGCTGAGTCTGCCAGCCGCATTAATTCCGGAAACCATGTCTGGTTCTCCCAGTGCGGGGCTATGAGGAGCACTGAGTGGCGCGTTTCTCTGATCCTCCTGATCACCTGGGGTAACAGCGAGATCGGGGGAAAAGCGTACAGCGGGACGCTGGGCCAGGCTCGGGCCAGGCTCGGGCCAGGCTCGGGCCAGCGCGTCCTCGCTCTTCGAGAAGAATATCGGGCAGTGGGCGTTGTCGTCTGACGCAAAGAGGTCGACTTTCGCTCTGCCGAAAAGGCGCCATAGAAGCTGGACTGTCTGGTGGTGCAGAGACCATTCCCCGGGGGGAACGTTGTCTCTGGACAGTCTGTCTGGGCCGTCGTTCAGGTGACCGGGCACATGCGCGGCTCTCAGCGAGCGCAGTGAGCCCTGAGCCCAAACGAGGAGGCGTTCCGCCAGTGCGCAGAGGATTTTGGATCTGATCCCGCCCTGACGGTTCACGTAGGACACCACTGACATGTTGTCTGTGCGAACTAGTACATGGTGTCCTCGCAGGTATGGGAGAAAATGTTTCAGTGCATTCTCGACCGCTAGCATCTCCAGACAGTTTATGTGAAGGCATTTCTCCCTGTCTGACCAGAGGCCATAGACCGGTCTGCCCTCGAGAAGCGCCCCCCAACCTAGGTTGGAGGCGTCTGTCGAGATCGTTTTCCGGTGCGAGATAACTCCCATTGTAACTCCCCGTTGGTACCATTCGGCCGCCAGCCAGGGCTGCAGGGCTGAGACGCAGCCCTGATTCACACTGACTCGCGAGCCGCCGGCAATCCACGCTCTGCGGGGCGCTCTCGCTCTCAGCCAGCGCTGAAGCGGGCGCATGCGCAGTAGGCCCAGCTGAAGCACCGCTGCAGCTGAAGCCATGTGGCCCAACATCATCTGAAATGTTTTCAGGGGGAAACACCTGCCTTTCTGAAAAGACGCGGCGAGATGTCGAATACGGCGCGCGCGCTGTGTCGACAGTCTGGCCGTCATAGCCGCTGTTGATGCTGGGGAACGGGAGCTCGCTGATAGCGATAACTGGCTGGACAGCACTCAATGACTCGGTCACTTGGGACGGAGAACATTTTGCAGTGGGAAACCCGTGACGCGAGAGCGGCGTGGGCGTAAATGTGTTTATCAGTAAGTGTGAGCGCTCGTAGGCGGGCACAGGGCTTACATTCGTAACACGGCCAGTGGTGGGGAGCTTTATGTGATCTAACCCCCGAGGCAGCTGTGAGACAGAGCGGGCAATGTGTAGGTGTGGGCACTGGATCGTGGGCACATTTCCTACATTCGACGCTCGAGCGGCGCGTGCCCGCTTTATGAGAGTGTGCTCTGTGGGGTACACAGGGGAGATCGTGCTTGTGTGTAGGGGTGAACACTGGGGTGTGGCCACATTTACTACACTCATAACACCGTCGGCGTGAGCCGGATAACCAGACTTTATGCTCTTTTTGAGATTTCTCTGGGTCGCCGTGAGAACGGCGTTTGTGTGCAGGCGAGCGAGTTGTGTAACTGACTCGTTGGCTGCGGTGAACACTACTGCAGTAGCCTTTTCTAAGGGGACTGACAGAGGTAAAGTTGTGTGTTTTGACGGCGGTCCGGCCACGGCGGGACTCAACCGTCTTTTCCTCCCTGCGCATGCTAGGAGGAATTCGCAGGCTCGGGCTTCAGCGAGATCTGAGGCCGGGGGCCCCGAGGGGGAGGCGGTCTGTACTGGCTGGATGAGCGCGACCTAGGGCGGCCGCCCTGTCGTTGCTGCGAAGGCGGAGGTCGAGACGAGCGCTGTGTAGAGCTGCGTGCAGGAGGCTGTGCTTGAGAGCGGCCTGCAGCGGAACTCGAGCGGCGAGGCAGGAAGAGGTTCATGGCCTGCAACGCTTTCTGTACCTCCGAAAAACGATCCACGATGCCGCTTACAGCAGGGCCGAAGAGGCCGGTGGGGGAGAGCGGGGCGTTGAGGAAGACGGACCGCTCAGACTCACCCATGTCGGCGAGTGTTAGCCACAGATGGCGCTCGGTGACTGTAAGCGAGGCCATGGATCTCCCGATGGCTTGGGCCACGGTCTTGGTAGCGCGAAGAGAGAGGTCCATCGCGCTGCGCAAGTCCGTCAAGGCGGTGTCACTCGGGCCTTTCTCGTCCAGTTTGCGGAGAAGATCGGCCTGGAGGATCTGGAGAACCGCCATTGTGTGCAGGGCGGAAGCAGCCTGTCCAGCGGCAGAGAAGGCGCGGCTGACGAGTGCTGACGTAGTCCTGCAGGCTTTTGATGGGAGGGCAGACTTTGAGCGCCATCTCGCGGATGGGGGGCAAAGGTGCGCTGCGACCGCCTGTTCCATCGGGGGAATCTGGTTATACCCCTTCTCCGTGGCTCCGTCCACGTGAGAGAGAGTCGAGGAGACTGAGGAGCGGAGTCTCGCGGAGAAAGGAGCGTTCCAGGATTTGGAAAGCTCAGCGTGGAGCTCGGGCAGGAAGGGTGCTGACCTAGAGGCAGGCGCTTGGCGGCGGCTAGGCAGAAACCACCCGTCGAGCCTGTTAGGCGCGGGCGCCTTCGGTGGTGACCATTCGAGGCCTAAATGCTCGACAGCCTTAGTGAGGAGGCGGAGAAGCTCGTCGTCCACACTGGCGCGGGCCTGGCCAGATTCCTGGGTCGAAGAGGAGGTGGAGCGGTGAGATCCGGACCACTCTTCGCTGTCCGAAGCCAGGATAGAGCAGCTGTCAATGATGGCGTCCTCATCCGCTTCATCCCCTGAGGCGACGGCAGTGCGGGCAGGGGCCGGCAGCTGCGCGTCGGGAAGCGGGGGCGGAGAGGGAGAGAGCGAGGCTCGCGGGAGAGGCTCAGGCGAAAACCTGGCTGGCACATCAGGCTCCGGTGGTCTCTGTGAGCGGCGTTTCTTCTTACGCGGCCCAGAGACAGGCGGAGTGGCAGCATCGGCGTCGAACAAGGCGAGTCGAGCCCGCAGGGTTGACATCGGCAGTTCTTCGCAAAGCTCGCAGCCGCCCGAAGAGATGGCGGTGGCTGCATGGTCACGTCCCAGGCAGAGAGCGCAGATCACGTGGCGGTCCCTGTCGCTGAGATGGGCTCGGCATGAGCCGCAGGAAATACGAGGCATTTTGCAACAAACGCCTCGGCTCTTTTAGTAGAAGTGTGTCGCGGCGGCGAACACACAGCAGAAGCGCTAGTAAAAGGATACTTGTCGCCGGATAGCGAAGCAGGCACGGATGGCTGAATGCGGCGAAGACGGCCGGCTCCTCAGACGCTTTCCTCGGCTTGCAGGCGCTTGTTTCGACGGCGGCGGCTTCTCTCAGAGTGCAGCGATGCGGAGAGCTTCTCTGAAGAGACGAAAATCAGAGAATCAGCCTCCGAGCCTTCCTTTTATACGCTAGCCACCCCCCCATTCTGGCGGGCTGTGATGCGTGATGGCGCGCGCGCCCTCATTGGGCGTGACGTCACACCAGGCTCACTGGTAGGCTTATGCAGTTGCCGCGGGGCAGCCAATGAGCACGCTAGATAGCCTGCTCTAGGTCTGCTAGCTGCTGCACTGCGTTGACAATATATAAAAATTAAGGATAATTTTTGGCTTCATATCTCGAGAAAAGATGACTTTACCCGTCGCGTAAGCTAACTTACGCAATACGAGAGAACCTCTCGTAAGAGAACTAAGTATTTTGAACACCATCTTTCAAGAGCAAGCGGTTTGCTAATCCTGCATTGAACTCCGAGATTTGAGAAGCAGTCGTCAGTGAAATAAAGGGAACACAGCAAAACTTTAGGATTATACTGCGGTGATATCGTGGTAAAGATGAATTTTAACCACTTATTCTTAACATGCTCGTCCTTTAGCAGTGAAAAAAAAACTGGCTTTACCGTCACATTGTAGAGCACAGCGTCTCCTGGACATGATGCTATCCAGGATCCACAGGAATCAGTTGCAGTGTTTGAGGTTCAAGATTTCCCTGCGTGCGCAATAAGTGGACGAGCAATATGCTAATGTTTCATCTTGACGTCACAACGAAACGGCTTAGGACTCGTTTGAAAAACGATTCATTTCATTGACTCAGAGTCGACTCTTACTTTTGAAAGACGTTACCCAGCAAACACATTTACGTGGCAACGTCTCTGGCACGTTGCAGTTCTGCTATTGCAACGTCACTGTCTACGTGCTCGCAACATTGTAACAATGTAGATGACGTCCTGACAATTAATTAATTTTTTTATTATATACATTTTAAATATTGTTTAAATAAAGTAAAAATGACATATAAGGTTAGCTAATTCAACTTTATTAAAGGGCACCTATTATGCAAAATTCACTTTTACATAGTGTTTGAACATAAATGTCTGTTGGCAGTGTGTGAGCAAAACCACCCTAGAATGATAAAAATCCACCCAGTGTTTTTTTTTACAATCTCAATAAATCATAAGCACTGTCTCAGAATGAGCTGTTCTAAGATTCTATGCAATGTGACGTAGAATTGCACAGGCCACTCCCACGACTGTTGATTGACACTGCAGTTTGAGCATAGACCCACCGGCCAAAGTTCTGGGTCAATTTCAAGGAACATAATGTAATTTTTTTAACCAAAAAATGTGCTCTAAACCCAAACAATAACCAAGGTGATCATCCCACCCTGAGTGAGCTGGACAGAGTCCGCCATTGTTTCGACGCTTGAGCAGCTGTAGACAAGAATGTCTCCTAAGCGATTGAGGTGTGTTGTTGTTGGATGTAAGAATGAACATAGCAGTCTTCATTTACTCTTGTTGTTACTCAAGGATGGATCTGTACTGTTTGTGATCCAGCTTACGGTCTTCAGAGCGACAGTCCTAACGTTACACGGCAGAAATGAAAGTGAGAGCGTGCTCTTTATGACAGCTCATCGAGTCATTTTACGGATATAAGGTTTACCAGTTTATTTTGCACCCACTGAAAAGGTGTGTTTATATTTGTTTACTGTTAGTTGTAACGAGTGTTTTGTGTACTTCGCTGCTGTTGATGAAAGGGAGAGAGAGAGAGTTTATGGATAAGACTTTAATGCTCACTTCTTATACTGTGTTTATTCAGCTCTTACTGTGATTCTCTGGAGTAAAACTAACGCTTCATCTTTTGTGTGATGTACAATAAACTTCACTGAACTCATCAGTATATTTTGGTCATCATTCAGACAGGGTCTGCTACAGCAGGCTTGTATTAATAGTGGATAAAAGCAGATGACAAGTAAATTATAACCATAATTAAACTAAACTATACCTGTTCTATCTCCATACAGCATATATTATCTGGCTCTGTGGGCATTATTGTCTGACTCCGAGTCGAAATGAACACCGCAACTGACAGTTTCTGTTCTGATATCATCAGATGAGATTGTCCTGGCTCTTAGCGTGAGCTCGTGAGGCTCCGCCCCCTAGGCCAGACAGCAGTTAATTTGCATTTAAAGGGATACACATTAAAACAGCGCATTTTTCTGAGCCCCAAAAAATTACAATTTAACATGCTGTAAAAAATGATCTGTTGGGTATTTTGAGCTAAAACTTAACATACACACTCTGGGGACATCAGAGACTTATTTTACATCTTGTGAAAAGAGTCATAATAGGTGCCCTTTAAAACTGAGCAGACATGATAGGCTAGCATAAATAGCAGACAAATCAAAGGAAAAAATAAACAGGTGTGCAAGGACAAAGTACACAACTTCCTTACTTGAGTGAAAGTACAGATACTACTAGTCAAATATTACTCCGTTACAAGTAAAAGTTGTAAAGACCGATTTTTACTTAAGTAAAAGTACAGAAGTAGGCCTACTCGTTTTTAAAAGTACTTAAGTATCAAAAGTAAAAAGTAAATGTCAATGCATTGTTTTATTATTGTTGCATTGTTGTATGTAATACTTACAGTACCTTATGCCTCTGAAAATATGCCTACCCACCCTCATATCAATATCAAATGTATTTCTAGAACACAGTTCCAGTAGTGGGATTGAATGTGAGATAAGTGCACTCAATAACATCCACAATGGTTTCGGACACCCAAATGGCTGTTCCCTCAAATAGTGCCCTATTTAAAGTTTTTTGGCTTTTAGAATTAATATGTTACCCTTACTGTTATCTACAAGCTAGTGTGCTCCAAAACAATGACAAAATTCACATTTGGAAGACCAAACCCAACATTGAAAATTCAAATCAGGTTGATGTCAGAATCCAGCGTCATTTTACGTTAATCTCCAACGTTGGACAGACGTTGTGATTAAAAATGAAAATCAGGTTGATGTCAGAATCCAACGTCAGATTGACGTTAGTCTCCAACGTTGGACAGACGTTGTATTGTGATTAAAAGTGAAAATAAGGTTGATGTCAGAATCCAACGTCAGATTGACGTTATCTCCAACGTTGGACAGACGTTGTGATTATAAATGAAAATCAGGTTGATGTCAGAATCCAACGTCAGTCGAGTTCTGACGTCAACCCGACTTTCATTTCCAACCAAAATCATCCCGTCTGACGTTACTACTTTCTACTCAAGGACCTTGACAGAAATGTAGTGGAGTAAAAAGTACGATATTTGTCTTTCAAATGTAGTGAAGTTAAAGTAAAACGTTTCCAGAAAAAATAATACTCAAGTAAACAAGTACAGATACTCAAAAAGTGTAAGTAGGCTACAGTAGCCTACTCAAGTAACGTTAAATGTACTTTGTTACTGTCTCTCTTTTCCTAACGGTAAGAATTAAAGGATGAATACTAAAATAAATATAGCTAGCATACACTAGTGGCTACTGTAATTTATACAAGATCGAAAACTCCATGAATTATCAGCTAACGTCATTCTGTCCCTTCAGTTAGACTGAACAAATAAATGTCACATTAGACAAGGAAGTTGTAGGTTGTGTTTGAATAATTACGTATCTTATTTAGCTGAGGTATATAAAATGCAATTTGTACTTCTCGATGAAGAATGAGACAACACACTGAGCCCAACGGTCGACTGAAATTTAAAAGGCTGATTTTCGCGCTTCAGGGCAGTGGACAAGTACATGTATTCCAGTGGTTGTCCAGACACCCTCGGCTGAACAGTGGTTCAATGTCAACATTGTGACAACGCTGAAACAATCTTCACCACACAACGTAGTTATAGAAACCTTTTGGCCATGTTGTTAAAACGTTGTTAGGTTGGGTACGTTGTGCCAACGTTCTGTGTTTGCTGTTTAACTTTATATACGGTGCACTTCCAGATTTAAAACTTTGCAGGATGTTTTCATTCACTTAGAGCTATGTTACATACATGAAAGATCATTTTTAAAAATCCATAACAGGGGCACTTTAAAGAAATTGCATTTTAATGACTACAACAAACGGCTGGTAGGGACTACATGAGAAGATTCCTCCTGGGGTAAAAACCCTAACATTTACATAAACCACGCCCCCAGAACAAGATTTATAGACATAATATGCTAATCAATGACTAGAAGATAATGACATAAAAGCTACATAAAATCATCAACTAACTATTTAGAAATGTTGTCACTTCTTCTTGAGTCTCTCCAGCTTATATATCTGTGGGGTATTTTGAGCTAAAACTTCACATACACACTATGGGGAGATCAGAGATTTATTTTACATCTTGTGAAAAGGGCATTATACAGCCCCTTTAATGATTTTTTTTTTTTTTTTTTACTTTATCATTCCACATTTGAAGATGGGTTTCAGACAGATTGAGGGTTGTTTTAGCTTTCACATTCTTAATTTATACAAAAACACAGAACACAGGATGGTTCTTCTGATTATATTCTCAAATACAAAATAATGCATTTTGATTTTACACAAAACCATATGTAGATACTGCTTTACAGACAAGACAAGGTAAAAACATATCCACACAAGGAACTATTTTGGATCATTACTAATTTGCAACATGGGAATAGATGTGCATCAGACCAATCAGTCATTTTAAAAATGCTATATAAAAAGGAAAATGATAACCTTCACAGGTTTGAGACATCAGAAAATTGTTATTCAAGATTTAGGTTATTAAAATTTCCAATATGATGTATCTAGACAAAAGTGTTACATGGTCTTACATCAATGTGTACATACAGGCATATGATCATACAGAACAATACCCATAACCATCTACTGCAAAATGTGGTTCTTTAATCATACAAGATAAAAAATAAAATAAAATCAGTGGTAAAACTATTGGAACACAGAAACACCCTGCCTCTCTCTCTCTCTCTCTATACATCAGATGTAAATCTAAGCGTGCAGAGCTTCCTCGATAAATTTCTCCTGCTCTATTTTGAAACATTCAAGCACATCATAGTGTGTGAGCTTTTTGGAGCGGACTAAACCACACATTACTAAATTCAAAAGTCAAATCTCTCGTCTACAAGTACACAGAGAAAAAAAGAAAAAAAAGATCAAGCATGTAAACAAATATTAAGTAGATAGAAGATCTAAAAAGGGATACTTGCTACCAAAACTCAAAAAGAGCAATGGAGGGCCACAGAAATGTGGCTACCTTTAAGGTTGGCATAAATAGGGAGAGAATAAACTTTTACAGAGAGCAGGGGAAAAAAAGGGGAAAGACTGGGAGGGATCACAAAAAAGGCATGAGGAATGCTGCTTAGGGAATGGGCCGTCTGAAGCGGCTGCGATGCTACTACTGTGTTCCCTGAGCACCCTGGCTGCCTTGGGCGCCCTGCTGGTAGTTGCCGTAATTGCCGTATTGGTTGTAGTACTGGTTCCACTGGCTCTGGTTCTGGTAGTACTGCTGCCACTGCTGAGCGTACTGAGGGAAGTAATACAATGTATAAAAATGCATGCATCAACAACACAATACTAAACAGTGCCTTGAAGGGCAGAAATTAACAGGGACGTCAAAAACTGCACCAAAATAAACAAAAATTCCCACCAAATTTAAGAAAAAATGCCCAAGCACAAATATACTAAATCTTTTTATGGCTGTTGAGATTGAAGAGAAATGTGAAAATGAATGAGAAGTGTCAACTGTGGTGTTACATTTAGATCTGCTCATGTTGCATCAGATTTCTTTTTACATGTTTTTGCAGCATTGAGCATTATAACCAATCACAAACGTTTCTGTTGAGCTATGAATGCAATTGTCAGTCAGAGGCGTTTAGATTAGTCACCGCTGAAAAGGCCGTTTTGATCAGTGTGTGCTCTCAACGACTGAATTCTGCAAGTAAGAGGTTCACTTTGTAGTGTGACAACTTCACCTACTGTAATAAGAGCTTAAACTTACTCTAGACTGAAGTCATGGACCACTTCAGAGATAGGGAATTTACGTTGCTCGCTTTCTGTTTTTAATTTATTCTGTTTGATTAATAGTTTTGTGCTTCAAGCTACGAAAACAACCAATATGGCCATTGGCTCTACAAAACTAATTCATAAATGGTTCTTAGATTTTGTCAGCAGCCTACAAGAATATGACCTGCCGTTTACCAAAATGCAAAAACATCATCTATTCAATTAATCAACAATATCAATTAGAACTGACTATATTCATTTATGTAATACATTTTTATAATTTATATATAGACTATTTTATTTAGGCAATTGCAGTGTAAATACATGAACAGTATTAAACAGTCTGTGTAAATAAACATGCCATATCAGTTGCAGCTTCTGCTCCATCTTTGCTGTGTAAAGATGGCTTCTGTTGATGTTGATAAAGTTTTGTTTTAGTATTCTGATTGAAGTAATTCATTAAATTACAGTATTTGACATAAGACAACACAGATGCATTTAATAAAGTATTCATAAAAATTGCTCATGCAGAGGTAAAAATGCCCCTGGAAATCAATTCCGATTTCCCATTAATGTAAAGGTGAATGTCTGACCCCTAGTGCCTGTATGCAGTTTCTATCACTGACAGTCTCACCTGCTGGTACTGCTGATTGTAGCTCTGCTGCTGCTGGTTGTAGGTCTGTTGTGTGGGCGCTGGAGTTTGACTGTAGCTCTGACTACTGTATCCTGGGTACTGACTGTAGTTGCCATAGTTGTACCCTTGGCTATAGTTGCTCTGGTTGTAGGGCTGGCTGTAGCTTTGACTATAAGACTGAGGCTACAGAAAAGAGAGAAAATAATAACTACAAGTCCTGCTGGATTCCTAAAATGAATCTTGGGTAATGCAAGCCCTGTCCTAGTACCTGTGATTGGTTGTAGCCTCCACTTGCTGCAGAGCTACTCTTGTTGTAGGAGCCCTGGCGGTTGTGGTTGTAACTGCTTCCAGACTGCTGGTTACGGTTGTATCCACCACCACCAGCACCACCACCACCACGGCCTCCTGAGCCTCCATCCCTGTAGTTAGATCCCCAGCGATTCTGGCTGTAGCCTCCACGGTTGTATCCTAATCAATAAGTTGAGTGATTATGAACATCTAGTTCTTGTAGGCAGTATCTAGCCAGCAATGCAGAACAATAAGTAAGGAATAACTGTATAGTAGGCTGGTCAATAATCGCAAAATACTCCTAGACCAGGATATGATCAGGATAACCTTGAAGGGGTTTCCTTGCGATAACACCGTCTGAACGCACATTACCCTGTTTGTTACACGGCTGCGCAATACGTGGGCAAGAACCATTGATTTGGAAATTACTTTATGATTTTGCCTGTACATTCTCTTAAAACTTTCGCTAAGAAACAACAGTCCCTTACAATATCAGTATTATTAATACTAAAGTTCTCCAAAATCGTTTTAAATATAATCCACAACAGAGATCTAAAATGACCGCAGTTGCATTGTATGAAACAAGAACGTGAGTTTATGGTGTGATTTGAGGGACATGAAAGTAGCACTGGTTTCAGTTAACCAGATGAGAGAACTGATATACACTGTTGCCATTGATGATGGCAAATAAATATTAGGAAATATCACACCTCGTAATGCCACGGCTGACCAATCAGAATCAAGTATTCCAGTGTAATAGCTGTAATAATTGTATAAACATGACCGCACTAAACTTTGGGGTCAGTAATATATACAGGGTTCGTACAGATATGGTCAAAAGAAATTCCAGGACTTTCAAGGACTTTTAAAGCACTACTTTTTTGGTTTTCAAAGACTACAACCAGAGATCGCACTTATCAAACAATATCTTAAGTTTTTTTTTTTTTTACTCAAATTAGAGATATAAGGCATCCAAAATACAACTTATTAAATAATATATATTTAATACAAAGCTTATAATCTATTATTGTTCAATAAATAATATTTTATATAATAATGTTGCTGTACTTCCTATCGAGAAAAGGTCTGATGGGGGTTTATCAGATGGGCTGCAGTGTTCATTCTGCGCTAAAAGATTGCATTTGTGCTTTTTCGAAAAAATTAAGTTTCATATATATTGTATTTAAATAAGTCAAGCACTTTTGAAGTACCTCTTCGTAAATATGGCTGTTTTCAAGGGTTTTCCAGGACTTAAATTTCAAAAAGTACTTTTAGCACCTTGTACGAACCCTGTATATAATATTTTTGAAAGAAGATTCTTTTGTTCACAAAGTCTTTGTTTATTTGATCAAACATAGATTAAAAGCACTAACATTTACTGTAATAATATTTCACAATAACAGTTTTCTATTTTAAAGTAATTTATTCCTGTGATTTTTCAGCATCATTACTCCATCATTTCAGTGTCACATGATCCTTCAGAAATCATTCTAATATGCTGATTTTCTGCTCTAGAAACATTTCTTATTAACAATGTTGAAAACAGTTGTGCTGCTTAATATTTTTTGGTAACAGTGATACATTCGTTCAGGATTCTATTGTTTCTATTAAAAGAACATTTGTTTTTCTATTTAAAAAGCATTTATTTGAAATAGATATTGTTTTAGGGCTGGGAATCTCTAGGCACCTTCAGAGGGCTGCGATGCGATGATAAAACGATTATCGATGCATCTTTTTTTCTATACAGATTATTTGTAATGATCCATAATTAATTTACTTCCAATATATTTTATTAATTAAAGGTGCATTAAGCAACTTTTCATGTTAAAAATACCAGTTTTCTAACCCATACATGCTTAAACAATTGCCTGATGGGCTGAATGAGCCCTTCTCTGATCACTGAGATTGTCTCTATAATCCTGTAAAGTAAAATAAATAAGAGGGATTCGGGCCGGAATTTTAGACTGGGCGTGACGTCATGCGCGTTCACGGCACGCTCACCTGGCTATGTCTGGCAGGTTTGTGTATTCGCCGCCATTCTCCGTAGAAGATGGATTCTAAGAGACCGGCTTGTAGTTCATTTCAAACACCAACGCAAACTCCACGTAAGATAAAAAAAAGAAAACTTTTGTCCGTGAGCGTGCACACTTCTGGCTGCAGTTTCGCTTGCCGCCAGAGGGGGCATAGTTCTGCAAAAACTCAGAGACTTGCGCAATGCACCTTTAAACAAACAAATGGAAATAATTTGGCAATAAATGTTGCGATAGAGTTTGTAATTCGCTTTGCCTTTTCTGAGTTGGGTGAAAGCTTTTAAGGTTGTCCTGGTTTCCACGTCAGCACTTTCTGATCTGATGTGTGGTTTATAACAGAATTCTACACCGAATTTAAATGCTTCCAATTAGATCTCGCTGTGATATTATTAATTCTACGGTGAATTCAAACGCTTTCTCACTGGATCACCCAGCTCTGTGTAATAACAGTGTCGCGTGATTGAGATCGGCCCACGAGTAAACCTCTTATCAGTTGGACAACGTGGTGGTCACATCAGTGCAACCTCTTGTCGCACATTGGGTCACAGTCTGAAGCCCTACTTGCATAAAGTGTGGCTCTTGTCCAGGTCCTTTTTCCGTTCAACTTCATAAAGCCAAAGTTACGCTAGATTTTAACGCAGAGGGTGCCAGACGAATTTCTCAACCATCACGCGTCTCTCAACCACAGACTGTCCAGGCGCCTTTTGCGTTCCGTCAACATTACGTTATCAATTAACATTTAGACATTTTATTTTTGACATTTGTGATTCGATTCAGAATCGTCCACATCCGCATCGCGATGCATCTAAGAATCGATCTCCCCCCCCACCCCTATATTGTTTGCAACATTATAACTTTTGTTAATATGTGTTCTTGATGAATACAAGTATTATTTTCTTTCATTTACTAACCCTAAACTTGAAACACACAGAACTAACAAATTCGTCACTCTTACCTCCTCGGAAGCCTCCACCTCCGGAGCCGCCTCGGTTCTGGTAGCCACCTCCTCTACCACCCTGAGGTCCACTACGATTGTCATAGCGCTGGAAGTTGCTACGGCCACGGAAACCACCCTGGCGGTTATCAAAGCGCTTCTCCGGGGGAGGGCCTGCTTTACGGCCTTCTTCGTTGTACTGCTTGATGAGGGCGTCGGCTTCTTCCCGCTGAAGCTCTATGAATCGCACCTCGTCCAGGAACTCGCCGGCGTCAGGCAGAACATAGTTTGCTGCGGGAGCAGAGGCATGCAATGAGGGACAGAATAGCCGTGCAGGCAAAAGACAAAGAGAATCATAATCAGCACCATACAATGGTGACAGCAAAAATACAGGGGAGGGGACAGAACAAGGAGACAAAGAGAGTAAAAGAGAGAGAACTGGATCATGTGGTGATAAAGGTAACATGCTCTAGGACAAACGTTGCCTTAGCTGTGTAAGAAAACCCTTGTCCGAGAGTAGGAATATGAGGACAATGTAGGGGGCCATAGGGAATGAAATTAAACTAAAAACAGTTGCCAGAAAAAGAGTGTTATGATAAAAGGTGTCCAGGGAAAATAAGTAGGAACTAGCCAAGGGCATCTGTCCAATAATTTATTTAACATTTAATAGTACTGCCAATACAAACTGCTCAGTTGCTGAAGTGAATTGGAGAGCCTGAGCCAATTGCAGCAATTCTGTTCCTCAATCCTGATTATCTGAGCTGGTTTGCAGTGGTGACGAATGGCATGAGAGACAATGCAATAAAATGTGGTTAACAGGGCAGGAAGAGATGAAAAAAAAGGTGAGAGGAGCTCTTTTATCTGGCAATAAGGTTTAACAGAAGGAGGGACGGGTGGGTTCTTCCAAGTCTTAAAAAAAAAGAAAAAAAAAAGAAACAAAAAAAACAAACAGCAAAAGCAGATCTGGTGTGTAGTTTTGAACATTTGTTTTGGTTATCCATGGCATTCCTACCTTTCATTTCTAACACAGCATGATCGGGAACATCCTTCCCTTCCTCATCAGTTCGCTTTAACGTTCGCTCTTTTAAATCCTCATCCGTGGGACAAATTACAATAGCCTTGCGTTGAAAACCTTCAAAAGGACGCATTTTTCGTCTCTGGGCTGATCCATATACATTTGTCTAGCAATGGTGACAAGAAAGAAGTAGAAGCTGTTCATTATTTGCTTTTGTTACGGCTTTGCGTTCCATAGGAGGGGAATTGGATTCCTGCAACGATGAAAGTGAGAGAGTTTTTTTTCATGTCTATAGTTACTGCTCTGGAATGACTAGCGGTTGTCTCTCACAACCCCAACTGACTTACCGTGAACTGAGCCGACACATGAGAGTTTATGAATGACTGACAATGTATAGGGGACCCTTTCTGCTTCCCTCACGCTAGCGCGTTTGACAGAAGCCGTTCTCTTATGAGCAGCTTGTTACAAACAACTGGTCTGTCAGTTTCTTACTATACAATAAAAGATCCAAGTTACATGAATTTACATGAAATTAAATTCTTATTTAACAGCTTAAGTCTACTGTTTCCTCTTAAACTAACAAAACACAGTCATGCTCTTAATGTAATTACATCAATGATTTCTAAACATCAACGACAGAGATTTTGACATCATCTGCTGGTACATGTTGTCCTGTCTACAAGGAAATCATCTTAAATTTCTGAGGAATGTAAATAACCCTCACTTCTTGTATTTCAAACACATGCACTGCCTGGGTCCCCTCACTTACCTTTACTCATCCGTTGAAAAGACCAGAATGCCCGACACGGACAAACATTTAGTACCAACCTGTGCATACTCACAGACTCCTAAAGGACCCATTAGCATGTCCTTTGACCTTACCTACCTTACAACCACTGGAACTGTCTACCTGTAAACTTCAAGCCGGTTAGTTTTTCCACTTACCTGCCATTCATTTTTAAAAACAACATTCAAGTAAAGTTCCAAGTTTATCTAATGAAAAGTTCTCGTTTTCTTTACAGTTACCATAGCAACAGAAGGTGTTTTCTTACTCACCAGGCAGTGATTACTTGTTTTTCAACATCTTACTAATGTCATGGACTACTTGTACAGTGTGGCAAGATTTCTTTACAACAAGGCAATACATAAAGTCAAAAATATTCATTGTGACAACATACTATACTGCATTCTTTCACTGCTCGTTTTTAACGTGTAAAAGCGAAACAAAACAAATCATAATTCAGCAACATGTTCAGGACAAAGAAATAAGGACTGGATAAAACAAGTCTTCAGGAGCACAATAGGCTAACCAATGCTTTGGACTAAGCTACAGAGAGATCAAAAGTGCATTAATGAACATGTGCATCAGTGAGCAGCAGTGGATGTGGGGTTGTTTTTGGGGAGGAGGGTTGAGAAGGAAGGGAAGAGCTTTAGCTGTGAGAATAACACAGAGGCAGGCAAGTATGGCAGTACCTGGTCCAGGATGTAGTTGCGCTTCTTGCGGGCAGCAATCTGGATGAGCCTGTTGAGACACTGCGTGGCCTGCTGAATAAGTACGTCCCAGCGTCCGGCATAGTTGCGCTGCCGACGGAGTCCCATGACCTGATGTAAACGACACAATAGACTTCAGGAATTGGAGGAACTACATATTTTGGTGGATGGCCTGAACAACTTTGAGTTATTGTTCTTAACCAAGGTTGGGCAACTCTAGCCCTCATGGTCCTGCAGAGTTTAGCTCCAACCTTGATAAAACCATCTAGTTAAGGCATTGTGGATTACTAGAAATGTACAAGCAGGTGTGTTTGATTATGTTGAACACTGAAGGACAACAGACCTCGAGTTAATGCCCATCCTTGGTTTTTAAAACACAAGATCAACAGGCAAAGATTTCGGTCTGAACGTGTATTGCAGTAGAAGCATGGCTTTACAATGCACAGTTGCTATATTAACAGATTACATCCAACAGCCATACCTTCATCTTATCCATGATAGCATTTGTGCCCAGGATGTTGTACTTCTTGTCTGGGTTCTCTCCTGCATATTTTATGGCCCAGGTGGTTTTTCCACTACCAGGAAGACCAACCATCATCAGGATCTAAGAAGAAAATGTTGAGGCAACATTTTACAAACCAGGTATCACTAACATCTTCTGTCCACTGATCACGTAATAGTAGTTGTGGCCAAAAGTTTTGGCAGTGGCAAATTTTGTTTCGCAAAGTTTGCTGCTTCAGTTGTTGATTGACATTGTTTGTAGATTATTGTGCAGAGTGATCAGATGCATTTTAAATATTGCAAAAAGCTTAATTGGCCAAGAACTATTACAAAAACCAAAATTTCACTGTTTTTTGGCCCTGCCTCAAAATCCCCAGCAAACATAATTTTACTATTCATATCAACTAGGGATGTGCATGAGTACGCAAGTACCCGGACGTGACAGCGATGATGTGATGCAATGATGCCTGGAATCACTTTGATTATGAAAAGTCAAGAACAAGATGTGCAGGACCAGTCTGCCATATACATAGCATTATAATGAGATCACTATTGTAATAGATTGTAATAATTCTTTGTGCTTTGTGAGAGTCTGGTGTTCATTCTCTTCAGTCTCGGCTCAAACGGCCATGCCTAACATTATTGACTATGATTGGATAATTTGAGACATATCCCTTTTATAGGTTTATTTTTTTCAAAAAACATTGATATTATTAATAATTCAGCAGTGTTATTTTTTTCGTTCAACAGTAGGCCTATGTTTTAATTAAAATAATTTTTCGTTATGGCTCAGAAAAAGCAGAGGGTTGTCTGGAAACACTTGATAAAGTAGATGAAAATAAAGTTAAGTGCAAGATGGATAAGCAGCGCCAATCCGCCAAAAATAACATTATAATGAGAAAACACTAAAGAATGTTGTTCTTTGTGCTTCAGTTGCCCGTGTTTCAGCGCATTGTTACGAGAAGAGCGCATCAACAACGGGAGTGACACTTTCTGGCTAGCACGAAACTGAAAGTTATAATTTTACGTTTATGTTGTGTATCTAGGACCTCCGATTAATCTCAAATAGGTCACGTCATATAGAACGGGTTTCAGTTTATTGGTGTTCATTCACTCTTTGACTTCACCTCATGCAGCTATTCCTTTTAGTTGTTTCTTTTTCGTGTTATTCTTCTTGTCATATTTTAATATTTAGAGGTTATGAAGGGTCAACACTGCAAATAATGACTCTGTGAATATATTGAATGTTTTTTCCAATAAAAACCTTTAAAACTTGTGAAATGCTTACCATTGTTTGCCAGTATACCATAGAAACGTGACAAAACTTATCTATAAACACTGAAGCAGCAAACTTTGCAAAACAATGTCACTTCTGGTCATGACTATACATGTCTTTGTACGCCTTGCAAACATAAACATTTGTTTTTCTGTTATGTATTAAGCAATGTGTAATAATGCCATCATTATATAGCTGGTGATATACTGTAGATGAGGTCCTGACCCAAGAATTAACTGTGCAGTCTTTCGACAATACAATAGGTAGACATTTTGAAACATATCAGATAATGGCATAATTTTCCAGGAAATGTTTATGAATTTATAGTTGTATAAATTTTAGCCACAGCTGCAAATAATAATAATTTAAAAAAGTCATTACAAAATCTTTGATGAGACTGCTATAAGTAATGAATATTTATCTCAAATGTTAACTGTCAATTCAAACCTCGCATTCAGTTTTATTGGCAGGTCCCAGTGTCCCTCTGACTCGGTCGTCCAGGTCAAGATCCTGAATGAAGGTGAAGCCTTCTGGCTTGGGGAAGAAGGGCTCCTCTCTCTGTCCAAAGTTGAATTCTATGGCACAGTTCTTCACCAATACATGTGGGAAAAGAGCACGTCCGGCCAGTTCCTCTCGAGTGACACTGAAACACGGGCCCAGCGACTTGCCATTCTTGGAGAATGCCATCTCTACTTCCTCACCGCTTTCAAAGTCCTATGAAAGGCAATCCGAGTGGGAAAAAGAAAAGAAATAAGGTTAATAATACAATGTCTGAGACCTTATTAAGATGCGCTGTTTAATGTAATATAAAAAAATAAGAGAAAAACAATTACAATATAGCAGCCAATGATATCATTTTCACTGAACTTTTCCCCATAGTCTTCAAATTTACAGTTGGAGGATTTCTTGCCAGTTCCTCCATAGCCAAAAGAGAAGGGTTCTTCACCTATAATATAAATAAGATATAATTAATAAATTAGTTCAACTACAACGTTAACACAACACAAAACATAAACCCCACACTTTCCAGGAAAATCTAGCCCTGTTTGATCCATTTCACTAAAGAAAAGGGCATTAGGTGTCAGAAATGCCTTGAAGTATGGTCATTTACCGAGTTGAGTGTTGCATGAGTCCAGGGACCATCCGATTCTCACCACATGAGGGTCAGGCTCAGAGCTAGGAAGGTGCTTTACTGAAATTTCCTCATTTATCTAAACAAAGGAAAGGACAGGAGAGATCAGTATCTCTAAGGCAATCAAACATGGCACTGGTTTACAACACTCGTATTAAATAGCATCTTTGTTACCTTCATTTCAAAGCACACACGTCCTTTGGTAACACCGTAAGTGGCTCGAGCACCTGACCACAGGAAGGCAAAACCCTCAATGGTCAGAGGGTAACCACTGTATCTGTCACGAGCCACTTTGAAATGCAGGTCACAGTTATCTGGAGACAAACAAACCAGAAGACATTCTGTAATGTACTATTCTGTGATATTAGCGAAACTATCAACCACATTTAAAATAAATCTTGTGTCCAGGAACCACAGAAATTAGGGATGTTCCGATACCACTTGTTTTCCAGAACGAGAATGATACCGATACTTTCATTTTTGGCAGTTGATGATACTGGTACAGGTTGTTTTTTTTCATTTGTAATTTTTTTTTTAAATGTTGGGAAGAGAAACCAAAAGAATTTGAATCCTATTAGTTGACAAAAAAAACATGAACCAAACCCTAATTGTAATCTTAACCCATTAGTAAGTACATATTGTCATTCAATATTACTCTGTTCTTAAATGTATAATTACACTGTAACAAGGACATCTTAAAATAAAGTGTAAACAATATTTCCTATAGTAATTTTCATGCTTAATTATGCCAGTTAAAATGTATCGTAGAAGCTTCTGTTACATTCAGTTTCTTTTATCATCGTATTTCATCTTTCATTAAATATCAGAGCGCACATTTAGAGCTGCTCCAGTGCAGCAGTAAAGCAATCACATGACGTTTTACTATAATAAAATAGGGAACCTATGGTTATAGATAAATCATTTAACAGTTAATGTTTTCACTTATATACTAATGTGTTTTAGTTTAAATGATGCAGCTATACAGATGTAAATACTGAATTTATGTTTAATATTGCATTAATTAGATACATTTATGTCATAGAGACAGATTTAATCTCGAATATCTCCATTCTGCTGTCTGTGTTTCTTTGTAAGGACACAAACACTGTGCACACGCTGCGAGGAGAATTTTAATGAGAATGAATAAAAGAGCTCAGTATTGGGTATCCCTAATGAAAATACAGCACTGCAAATACGAACATCTCCGTCACAAATAAATTCTCTCCTTAATTATACTCACAGGTGTCAATAACCACAAGTTTATCATCAATGTCTTCCTCCTCTTCTTCAGCTGGGGGCTGTGGTGATCGTCCCCTACAACAACCAATGAGAACTCTGAGAATGAGCAATACAAAATAACGAAATACATCCAAGGAGGCATAACTTACCTCCTTTCCTCACGATGCTCATAGTAACCGTATCCTCGACTGTCATCATATGACCTCTTGCGACTGTATGACGAGTATCTATCATCCTCTGATTTAGCCTGTGCATCCCAGTCACCAGCCTGCTCAGCCTGCTGTGGTGTGTCCCCGTCGGCCTTCTCCTCGTCGGCCTTCTCCTCGGGCTTCACTTCGTAACTCTCTAAAAGATTGGAATAAATTAATATATCATAAGTTACATCAAATAAAAATGCTAAGACCACATTTAATGTCAACTTCTGACTTTTAAGAATTACATGAATTGTACAATGAACCTAATTTGGCGGCACGAATGGCAAAGACTTAATTTAAATACATTAAACTAGCACATATGATCATGATCAAGTGGGACTGTGTGTGGAAAGTTAAAGCAGTGGTTCCCAACCATTTTACTGGAGGCCTCCGAACACTGCATATGCAAAATGTGCAGTGTTGAGGGTCCTTCAGGAATGTGGTTGGGAACCACTGAGTTAAAGGAATAGTTCACCCAAAAAAATTTACATTTCCTGATTATTTGCTCACCTCAAGGCCATACAAAATTTAGATGACTTTCTTTCTTCAGCAGAGGAGAAATTAAGGCTTTTGAGCAAAACATTTCAGGATTTTTCTCCATCCACACGACCCCAGCCTACATCAAGCGTGACCTTCCTGACGTGCCAACGTAACTTAATTAAATCTGCCTAAAAATTAATTTTGGACTGTTAAAAATGGACTATGGTGATCCCCATTCACTTGCATTAGATGGAGAAATGTGTGGAATGTTTTCCTCAAAAACCTTAATTTCTTTACGACTGAAGAACGGAGTCATATACATCTTGGATGGCCTGGGGGTGAGTAAATAATCAGGACATTTTCATTTTTGGCCAAACTATTTCTTTAATAGTGTGCAAAAAAAAAAAAAAAAAAAAAAATCAAGAAACATTATTTTTGTAATAAAACAACTATTATTAGAGAATTCACCCCATGTGGTTTCTAAACTTGACAAGACTAACCTGACTCTTCCTGCTGGCTGCGTTGACTGGAGTCTCCCTCTGGGATCTGCCGTGATGCTGGCTTGTCACACTTCTGCTCCACCTCTGGCTCTGCAGGTGAAGGAGTCTCCTCACACTCCTGCTTCATCTCTTCCTGCTGCTTCCCGGCTGCTTCCTCACGGCACGGCTTCTTGGCCTCAGGCTCCAGGCATTCATCCTGCTCATAGGAGTACTGCTCTGTCATTTGTTCCGGCATCGCATCCGATGAATAATCACTCGTTCCCAAAGCGAGTATGGGGGTCTCGGGGCTGTCCTCGTTGCCTTCATTACTCTCATTTCCCTGATCGTCAAATCCACCCTGGTAGAGGTCTGTGCTGTTGCCATCATCAAATTGTGCCTTGGATTCTTCTCCAAAATCTTTCTCACTGGCTGCAATTTCTGTGCAGAAATTAAGCAGAATTAAAAAATGTTGTCGCATTAATGTCTTTAAACTAATTTAAAAAGTAATTTCAGCCAATTTGAACAATATTTTAAAATCGTTCGCTGCATGGTTAAAAAAACAACCACTATACATTTAAAATTGCATATTATTATTACATTCAGAAAAAATGTAAAATATCGGTAAATAAATTGAAATGTTTACAAACATTTTAAACACTATAAACACATAGCTTATAGATGGTTTTAATTCCTTTCCCTCCACAACAAATCTTACATTTTTTAATTACATTTTTTTATTGAATGGTATTCAGAACAGAGCAAGACTGAAAAATATAAGTAGCTACATAAACGCAGAGCCAAAACAAATTCATTTAAAGCGAAACTGAAACCGAGACGGTGTTGGTCTCACATAGACTACCTCTCCCTTTGGCACGAATCCAAATGTTGCCACGTTATTTGTAAAACGAAACCCCTGTTTTTTAATGGGTCGTCTTTTTTTTTAACAGGAAACTTTTTCCAGGCTAAGAAATAACAGTTGTAAATTTGTAGTTTTTTTTGTTGCATTAATGTCTTTAACAAAACAAAGTACCATCACTTTTGTATTCATTCAGAATTACTCAAGGAATTTAAGTATTATTAAATTATTTTAAGAGAATGTGTTCACCAAAAGGAAGGTTTAAGTTGTCCTTATTACAGAGTAATTACAGTGTTAATACTAATATGTATATGTATATATATATATATATATATATATATATTACAGAGAGAGAAATTCTCATTTCATATTCATGATTTTTTTTGAAAGTTCTTACTAAAATAATTTAATCATTATTTACTACAAGATTTTTCCAGACCTGGCTGTAAAATTTCATTTTTCCACAAATGGAAACACTTCCCCTAATGTTAAATTTAAAAATATCAACCAGTGCTTGCTTTATTTCACAGAAGGATGTCCTACATCAAAAGCTTAACCCCCTATGGTGGTTATACACGCTGCCAGGCGGTCCCTTATAAATAATAATCTCTCCTAATCTCTGTGAAGCACATCTCCATTTGCAACAACAACCTGGATTACTGCCTCAGAACATACATAGCCAGGTCAAAACATAAACCCAAGTATTACCTTCCTCCTGATCATCATTCTCCTCTCCAGGCTCCCCGCCAGCCTCGAAGTCCTTCTCCTGCTCGCCCGATGGAGCATCGCCCGCTGCCTCGGCCTCCAGTGCCGCCTGCAATCTGTCCGCCAGATCCGCCTTCAGCCCGCGAGTGTCCAGGCCTCGTCGCTGGAGCTCTTCTTTCAGCTCATTGACTTTGAGCTTTTTAACATTAAGCCCGCTCATTGTTCATGCACCCCTACAGCAGTTTATTCCAAACTGTGCGCCTGTAGATCAAAGTAAACAAACCCGAGTCATTGATTGGTTACTGTACGCGCTCAGCGGATCATCTTCACAATCGCTAAAATATTAGCCCGCAAGCTAACTGGCTAACAGAGGCAAAGGTCTTTGCAGCCAAAATAGAATTTCACTGAATTGTATTTAGTGTTTAGGCATTATTACATTAAACACAACAACATGCACATAGCAAATCCATTTGTTTAAGTGTCAAAACAATGTAGTAACGTGGTTTACCGTAGCCATTGACTTAACGCACACTTAGCATTAGTGGTAACTAGCGAACTATGGAGTCAAATAATTGCGCGCAAAATCCACCAGCCTCACATGCATACTCTAAAATCACCACATTCCAGTTTAAGCCACAAACAGAACATAAATACTTCCTCGTGTTTGCAGAAAACCAAATATTTACCTTTATCTGTCAGTTTCCCTCTCAAGCAAATTGTCGTTACGATTGTATCAAAAATGGAGGGTGACCGTGGTAGCCCACTTCCTCCGCCTCGCGAGAGTCAGAGTGCTCCGTCCCTGAAGCTGATTGGCTAAAGCTGCTGTCTGTCTGAGGCCCGTTTAGCCAATCATATTCGTCATACGCAACCATGTCCGTAAACTTCCGTTTCAAGTCGACATTAATGTCTTTCTTTCTTTGTTACAGTCTGTGGTTCACATTCATATAAAACAATGTAAACGTGTCAAATACAATACATTTCCTTCTTTTTCTGGGACTAAAACTTAGCCTTTTTTTATTCTGGGACTTCACTATATTTTTTAAGTACTTTTTGTAATTCACAGAGAACAAAGGAATGGGAGAAATGTAACTTATGTAGATCAAATGTTGCTCATATAGAATAAAAACTTTGAGTTAAATACATTATGTTTGGTCCCAGTTACAATAACCATAAACTGGGATAAGTGCCAAAATAAATGGCACTTTAAATGTTTATAATATTTAATAAATATAATTTGTATTTATTACGAAAAGAGACGTCTCTACTTGTATTTGTTTTTATACTTTATATTTGAGTTTTTTTTTTTTTTTTTTTGCGAGCAAATAAACAGTCAAGACGATAGATCCGCGTGTGTCTAATATAAGCAAGACCAATCTTTGCTATGTTTCTTATCTTGTTGATAAGTTTAGAACCAAAGGAATCTGTCCGTTTAGTGATTAGAACGATTGAATCAAATTCGATCGATTATTTTTGTCTAGCAATAGGTTATCTGCAGAGAGCGACTTCTACTGCCTTGTTTTATAATAACAGTCGTCAATGCTGAATAAGGAAGTACACTATGGAGAGAGATACTGGTGCAATCGCTTTAATTAAAGCTCTTGGGTGAGTAACGCAAAAAAAAAAATACGGCGACATAAAAAAACAACAATGTATTATTCTTGTCAAGATAATAATAATTTTGTTTTTATATTGCACAGGTATAAGAGCAGAGAGTGCTTGAAGAAATGCAAATGTGACGAATTGCCTTGCCCTTTGCTCACCTGGTTGGTCTCAGAACTAAGAGAAAGTTTTCCCGATGCTCCAGGTAACCCAACCCAGACAAGTCCTATACAAGCTTTCCATCCATTTGCGTTTTTTAGTCGTTTGGTTTGCACGTATCATATTTAAATGATTAGACCTGCACTTTTAAATCTAATAATGATGTAAATTTAGCTTTAATTCTAGGCCTGGGATTAAAAATTAAAACGTGTTCCTGCCTATAAGACAACATTTTGCACAACTTTGTTTAACCATACTTTTTTGTTGTTGTTGCTGATATTATGCATAAAATGTAACTGTGCTTCAGCACGGAGAGTTGGTGGTGCAGTTCTGGTCGGGGAGTTGAGGGAGATGCTGAAGGAGATGTCCTGTCCTCAAAATGCTCTTATATCAGAGAACCTTTGCCCACTTCTGTTGTTCAGAGTGACTGGTAAGGTAGGGAGGTGATAGATGTTCTCAGTTTGTGCATTTTTAAGATTTTCTGTGAAGAGCTACAGTGCATTTTCTCTATCAATTCACAGAGTATTTGGTGTCAGAGTTGATGGCAGCCCGTATGCTGACGTACAGAGAGAGTCATCCAGAAGATGCAGATCAGAATTGTGAGACAAATGGCAAAGAGCAAAGAAAACGGGAGAGTCTTACTATGGGCAGTGAAGATGAGCATCAGGAAACCAGTCAAGTGGAAGAGGATAAAACTAATTGGCAAGAAGTAAATAAGGGTCTGGCAGAGCTGTTCCAGACTCTTGGCTTAGAAACATCTTCTCAGATGAGTGATGCCTGTGCAGAGGTAGGAATCAGATCACCACTGAATGTCTAGTAATTACTTGGTACACTTAAAAATATATGTTCCAAATGAGGGTTTTCACAAGAAACCTTTTAACGGGTTAGTTCACTTAAAGGGGTGGTATGAAAAACTTTTAGCCTTTTATGTTCAAACCGGATTAAAACAATGATGGAGAGACTCAAGAAGAAGTGACAACATGTAGAATGCAACAAGACGTTTCTGAACGGTTAGTTGATGAATTTATGTAGCTTATGTGTTGTTATCTTCTAGTCATTGATTAGCATATTCTGTCTTAATAATCTATAAATCGTGTTCCGGGGGCGGGGTTTATGTAAATTTTAGGGTTGGTGATGTCACTAACCCTGGAGGAATGTCATGTAGTCCCTACCAGCCGTTTGTTGTAGTCCTTAAAGGGATAGTTCACTTTGAAATTAATTTTTGGTATGTTTTAGCTTACCTCAAGGGCATCCAAGATGTAGGTGTCTTTTTTTCCGCAGTAGTTTCAATTTTGATATTTTTAGGTCAAACCGTTCTTGTCTGTCAGTCATATAATGCAGGTCTATGGTCACTGTCTCAAAACACAAGCACAGAGTCCAAATTAAAACAATTCCCCGTCGTCCAAATTAAACAATTCCCCATCGTAAGTACACATTGATGGCCTAAGACACGAAACGAGCGGTTTGTGTGAGAAAACGAACAGTATTTATATCGTTTTTACCTCTTGTACACAGCCACGTCCAAGTGATCTGAGAGCGCGGGCGGGTATAGATATATACACTTGATGTCGCCTTGGCTACTGCAGTTCATTGGAACAAAACCGTAGCCAATGCGACATCTAGTGTATATATCTATACCCGCCCACTTGGACGTGGCTGTGTACAAGAGGTAAAAACGATATAAATACTGTTTGTTTTCTCATGTTAATTTTTTAACATAATACGAGCTTCATTCATTCAGGTGGAGTCACGGCTGACATCACTTCCAGAAGGTGAATTTCCAGAAGCGTTACTGAATACCAGTCTGAACTCTGAGCAATGGGTATGTATTACAAAGTTACATTTGACCTATTTCAGAACTCTATTCCATAACAAATATTTTCACAATAATGTTTTTCACTCTTAGAAAAAGATTGATGACATCAACAGAGCTCTCTGTAAGGATTATGAGTGTCGGCGCCAAATGATTATCAAACGCTTTTATGTCACACTACAATCCTTTGCTTGGGGAGACAGGGGAAAGGTACTAAGATTTAGTTTTTGCAAACCTTCAAGTATGTATTGAAATATTTTTTTCACCGAGCAAATTATCCCTTTTCTTTCAAGGAACGCAGTGCTGTGCTTTCTTCCATGGCCCCCTTTTCACCTTCTCCTGAGTCGTTCGTCTCCATTGCGATGCTGTTGGCGACCAGAGAGGACGAGTCTCGCATTAGGCCAGTTAAAGCAGGGCCTTCAACAGCTGTTCACAAGGTGCCCTTCACCAAAGTTTTGCTTCTAATAGTAAAAATAATTCACTTTTCTCTCTAGCATTGAGTGCATTAAATTTAGTGAGGGAAATTACATAATAAAAGATATAAAGGGGTAATTCACCACTGGCAAAATGGGCTTTCAATAAAGTTTGGCTGCCTATGCGGTAGAAAGGCGGAAACATTTTTGAAATCGATGCTACTGGGCATGTAGCTAACCAAGGCCACTCCTAGTCTTCTCCTATTGGATAGCCTTGACCAGAGTCAAATACCTTGCTTGAGTAGGAAATCCTACTTAGCAAACTTGTCGACTTGTATTGTTGCCGTGTGGAGTAAAGGTTTAGCGGGAGTGAGTTATTTTTGGGTTCTAGTGAAGGATCCAGTGCGTTGTAGGCAGTGGCTAATGGCAGCAAATAATGGTAAACACTGCAACGAAAAATCTGAAAAACCTCTGTGTTTGTAGTTTTTGGCCAAAGGAAGAGGAAAAAACTGACAGAAACTGCCATTTCATCAGTTAATTAGGAAGAAAATGAACGGGGAGTACCTTCTGCCCAACAGTGAAGCAAAACACTGTCACATACTGGTGTAACTCCCCTCATTCCCCAGTATGGTTATGTTTAGTATTAGGTGTGGGGTCGGGTTAGGACTAGGCAATTAACCTAAACTTACCATATCTGCTTTGTTAATAACCAGGGCTTGACATTAACACCTGCCAATTGTGGCTGGATTTCAGCAGTGGCATGTAATGCAGTCACTCCTACAAGCCACTTTGGCGGGTTGAATTTTAATATATACATTTTTCATTGATTCATTGAAATAATGTGCATAATTTTACTCAATCCCGCAGATTTTGCGCTCACACTCAAAGTGTGCGCACATAAAGCCGCCTCTCAGAACTAAATTGAGTTATTTTTCACTGCTTATTGCGCTTAAACAGTCAAATACACACAAAATAATGTCAAAATGGCAGTCTTGGTGAGTATTCACGTAAACGCAGTCAGTTATGTTTTAAGTGAACGTAAACAGTTGAGAAAGAAAAGGCATGTGTAACAGTATAATGGGTCTGCGCGTCGGGTCTTACAGTGACAACAGCCCTGTTAGTAACCCTCTGTCAATCCGACTGTCCGTGGCCGGGGATACAAAAATGCAAAAGTACAATCTGTGGTTTTCATAAAAGCCCTGGAGCTGTCAAAAAGTCTGAATTATGCATTTTGTGTCATCTGGCGGACTTTTGCTGACAAATTAAAATGAATGAATTCTCAGTCCAGGTCAGAGGCAGAGAAGAGTACACATTGTTCATTTCCATATACCCCCTCCGACATTGTAACAATACAAAGCTGGTTGAAAGTCAGCGAACTTGCACTTTAAGAACAATTTATGCAAAACATTTGTTTCTGCAGGTACTAATGGGCAGTGTCCCAGACAGAGGGGGACGTCCAGGAGAGATTGAGCCACCGATGCCCAGCTTCACTGGCCGCAGTGAGGGAGGAGGTGGTGGTGGTCAGTATAGAAAGAGGAGGCGAGAATATTCAGGAAAGAAGAAGAAAAATAAAGAAAATTAGTGGTTTGTTTTTAGTGCTAGTTTTGTAACTAACACAACACAACACAACTCAAAGAGCTTATTTTTAAGCAATATTTCTCAGTAACATGAATGATCATGGACTATGCTTATAGATAAAAAAAAATGAATCCTTATTTAATGTTTCAAAGCACTTAATGCACACATTTAATTTGATGACCAAAAATGTCATAAGTTCATTTCAATGAAATGTATAAATATACAATTGCTACAAGCTGTATTTTATTTTCACAACCAAGATATATGATATTATTAAAGGCAATTATGTTTCCTTAAAAACTAAATTTTCTCTTTAAACTCTTTTTTTCCTTATTACATTTGCATCATTAGTTTTGCATATCATCGTTTATTTTTTTACATCTGCATTTGTCAGTGACAGTTCATTCAATGAAATCTACCAACATTCTTCTAGTTAAGACCTAATTTGAGATTTAATTGAGTATACGTGTGAAAATATGTGTTGTTATGAATGGAATGGGCTTTATGCACAGCTGCACTACTTCCTGAACTTCAGGCAGGTCCTCTGTTTCCTGTCTGACATTATTGGACAAACTGATTAATCCAGGTGGTCAGGCACACCTGGATTAATCAGTTTGTCCAATAATGTTAGACAGGAAACAAAGGACCTGCCTGAAGTTCAGGAAGTAGTGCAGCTGTGCATAAAGCCCATTGATAGATCTTCATTTGTGTTCCGAAGATGAATGAAAGTCTTACGGGTTTGGAACGACATGAGGGTGAATAAATGAATATTTTTGGGTGAACTTTAACCTATTATACTGATGAATGAATGAATGATGAATGAAACATGAAACACAAGTTGCGATAGTTTTTTCTACCCTACTGGGAGATATATCCAAGTGAAACGGCTTCTCGAACAAGTAGAAATTTAGGGCGGGACTTGATTTTGTCCATCAGGAATTGATTTGACGGTTGTGGTTTGCTATCGCTGTGATGTCATGATGTCAGTGACAGGTTGTCCTGCCCTAGCGCCAGTATACTATAAAGTCATCAGATAAGAGAAGAGGGAGGGGAAGTTATTTTGAAATTTTGTTATTAAAGATTATGATATTATTATTATTAAAAAAATAACGATGATGTGCACGGATAAATCATTTATTATAAATGCTGCAGTATTCCATATCAAAATAATTGTTAATTTTTGATTTCATGTTGACTTTTACACTAAGTAACACTTGGGGATAGTTTCAAAAATATTGATGTTATTGTTATAATATTCCTCAGTAGTTTGGTGTTTATTATTCATGTGTTTGTCGTAAGGAGTTGAATTTGTGGGCAGTAAATGGTTAACTGGAGTGTTTGGATTAAGACGCTATCTGGTAACCAAGGACGATTCCGCGCTCACACACCCTGACAACATTAAAAAAGCGCTGAAACTTTGCAACACAACACTGCACAACGTTTCATTTCATGCACTTATATTTACACTAAGTTTAGGACGGAAAATATGTGTTTGGAGTCAATGAATTGAAAAGTTTAAACTTTTATACTGTTTCGTTGTGACACTATGCTGCTAATGCGACCGTATTTTTTATTACAATACTAGATTATTTAGATTGAGTCTATTAAATTGATTTGATTCAATCCAAGCCATGTCTGGAATTCAGCATGCATCCAATCAAAGCATCAAGCCTTTTAAATCCAGCGAGGAATATCTCTATGCCATGAAAGAAGACCTGGCAGAATGGCTGAGAGATTTATACAACGTGGATATTGACGTAAATAATATTTTGGAGGTGTTGGAAACAGGTGCGCTTCTGTGTGCGCACGCTAATAACGTGACACGAGTGGCGGATGCGTTTCTGAAGAAGAGCGGAACCACTGAGATCCAACAAACGTTACCCGCTTCTGGAGTCACTTTCGTCAGCTCTGCACAGCCAACAACATTCCTGGCCCGGGATAATGTGACGAATTTCATCAACTGGTGTCGAAAAGAGATGAGCATTTCAGGTACGTTTTATAATTGTACATGTATGTGACGTTTTATATTTGTTGAATTAAGAATTATCACTTGTCTTTATCACATAAAAACCGTTTGATAGAAAATGACTTGTTTGCAATTCAGACTTTTACCTCTAGAGAGTGCTGTGAGCTCACTATAGTCACGAAGCTTGTCAAGTGTTGGGCTGTTTGCTCAAATGTAGTCTTTCCCGAGGCTTTACACATATGAAAGTTAATAGTAAATTCGATAAATATCTTTAAAATCATGTATACTCACATGAGAGGAAGACTCCAGTCATAACAGTAGGCTTTACATGCAGCCTTATGGAGATCACATGACCAATCGAATTCTTCTTCTTCAGTGTTGGGGAAAGTTACTTTTAATGTGATGCGTTATATTGTGTTCCTCCTAAAAAGTAACAAATTGCCTTACTTAGTTACTTTTTATGGAAAATAATGTTACTTTTTTATGGAAAGTACGTTACTTTTTCTTGGCTGGGCTGGGCTTGCTTGTTTGTACAAACAAACAAAAGTTATATTTTTGGAAAATGTAAAGGGCATTTCATTCACAGTGAAATGCAAATTCACACATGTACAGTAAAAACAAACAAAACTTAAGCTGTGCTGCCATTCTGGATCTCAGAAGAATAGGATGTAGGAGAAGAAATTTCAATACACTTACTTTATCTATTTATAAAAAAAAAATAAAATAAAAATATATGTATGTATATGTTTAACAAGTCATTTTTGCTTAATGGTATGGTTTAATTTAATTATTGAAGGTCAGCAGCAAAAACATTGGTTAATAAAGTGATATTAAATACACCAAGTATTTTTGTGTTATTTAACATTTTTAATTTTACTGTTTTTATTCATTTTGAGGAATACTGAATATGTTTTGTGTACGTGAGATGACTAAATGCATGCTCACATTTATTCTAGAATTACAATAACCATCATATTTACACAGCGCTCACAACAACGCTATATTTTCTCCTGATTTCTCTCAACATGGGGACAGGAGAGGGGACTTATTTGAGAAAGTAACTCAGATATTTTGTTGTAAATGTTAAAATAATGCGTTACTTTTCTCGTTACTTGAAAAAAGTAATCTGATTATGTAGGCTAACTCATGTTACTTGTAATGCATTACCCCCAACACTGTTCTTCTTTCTATACAATTCATCTAGTCTATACTATATCTTAACAGATATTTTGCTAGTGGAATTAATTAGTATTAGTAAACTTTGCTTTTGCTTGTTGTTGCATCTTACAAGTTGTCAGTAAAAGTCCAAGACAACTGTTATATAGATCAGCGCAACATAATCAAAATGCCTTTTATTTAAATAAAAAAATCGTATAGTTCCAGTTCTGTTTTCTGTTACCGTCTTAAACTCTACCCCTACTGCAGATGTACTGATGTTCGAGACAGACGACCTTGTCCTGCGTAAGAATGAGAAGAATTTTGTGCTGTGCCTTCTTGAGGTGGCCAGACGGGCCTCTCGTTTCGGCATGGCTTCACCGGTCCTCATTCAGCTGGAGCAGGAGATCGAGGAGGAGATTCGTGAGGAGATGGAGGACTTGCCTGCTCAGCCCAAACCACAGAGGCGCTTGATAAACATCCAGAACCTGGATGAGATGGTGCCGCATCAAAGATCAAATTCATGTTTACTGATGTGCTGAGGGCATTGGATTTTAATTAAGAATTGAATCTAAATGAAGCAATTTTTGCATAAAATGTGGATCAAAATGACATTCATTGCAGTCTTAATCTTAATAATCCCTTTAGGTGAATCTCACGAAACCTGTTAAGAACTTATTTCGTATTCCACTGCAGATTCAAATGAAATCAAAAGCTGCATGGTGAAAAGAAAAATAGCTACTTTAATATTTTTGCATTGTAATATGTTTGACAACAATTGAGCACAGCATAAAAGTTAGAGCAGAGAATTAAAACTATTTTTTTATTTTTTAAATAAAAAAACCCAATGTTGTCCAGACAGAATTATTTTTACTTTTTATAATTTTTCATTACATTAATGAGAATTTAAAAGGGGGAAATGTATTAAATTATAAAAAAATAAAAAAAATTATACATTTTATGTATTAAAGATATGTCTTATTTTTTTCACCATTGATGTCTAATCACTAATGAACATTTTCATGTTTGTTCTTAGTAATCAGTCAATTAGCAGATACTTTAATCTAAAGCGACTTGCCAATAATAAGTACACTTAATGCAGGCACAAGCAATCCGTAATTAAGTGCTTTGTAATGTTGGCGGCTCATGGCTTGCTCCTTCCAGTGATTGAACCACCAACCTTCTAGTTACCAGCTTTAGGCTTTAACCACTACCCCACAGTTATCCAACTGATGTGGCAGTCAAGAGGATGCCTTGGAAACTAGGACACCCAAAGGGTCAAAGCTGAACATCCATCTGTACCTATAAGATTCATGCCTCTTTTTAGCATTTAAAATGATTTGCAGGATAGGAAAAAAGGAGAACTTTGGATTAGCCTGTCATTTTGATTTGTGGGTCCTCTCCTTACTGATTTATGAAGGCTTTCAAAGTGACAGGTTACATCTGCTTAGAATGCAATAACGTTTTTGTGTTTGTGTGTGTGTGTGTGTGTGCAGGTCCAGTTTCTGATAAGCCGATGCACTTGTCCATCCCAGTTCCCCATGGTGAAGGTATCAGAGGGCAAATACAGGGTTGGAGACTCCAACACTCTCATATTTGTTCGGGTATATAAAACCTTGTTTTTTTTTTCTTTCTCTCAATTTAGCATTTTTCTAAGCACTACTCGTATTCCTGCCTGCCTATGCTGGAAAATGTTGATCTATCATAGTCATTAAAATATGTATTTTACTGTCTCTGTAGCTTTGTTGAGCATAAATGGAAAAGTAAATGTTTTGTTGATATGACAACATGAGACATGAACATGCTCATACATTTTTATTAAGACGTACGTGTGTGTGTGTGTGTGTGTAGATTTTGAGGAATCATGTTATGGTGCGAGTGGGCGGAGGATGGGACACCCTGGAGCACTATCTCGACAAACATGATCCCTGCCGCTGCACTTCTCTCAGTACGCTCACAAATACACACCTACAACTACCTACAAAAATTAGCATCAGAAATTATATAAACAGTGAAAGGTTTGTGGTAGTTGATCATTCTCAACCCAAACATTTTTGTGTGAACTATCCCTTTAAGATTGCTTTGGCATTATGAAGTACATTATGAGACATTGTTGTGGGATAATGTTTGTATAATCTTTACTAATATTTCATCACATCTCATCACATGTACTGTAGTATATTAAAATAACTTATTTAAAGTGCCCCTATTATGCTATTTTAAAGACTCTTAAGTTTGTTTCGGAAGTCTTCTTCAATAGGTTTACATGCATCCAAGGTCAAAAAACACTTTAATTTTTTCATAATATACATTGCAGCATCACCTCTTTTTTCACAGTATCTGAAACGGTTCGATCAAGGATTCTCTTAACCCCTTTTTTTTTCCTGAGAGCTTCCTCTGCTCTGATTGGTCAGATGGCCCAGTCTGTTGTGATTGGTCTACTGCTTACAGTGTGTGTCGGAAACGAAACGCTATTATTTGGAAGTGAAAAAATGGAAGTGAACACAGAAAACAGCGTCTTCTCAACCCAAACCAAACTCTTCCAGGCCTCAGCTACAACTATCAAAGTAGATGTTGTTTGCAGGCTACTAATGAAGTCCATAGGCTGATATCATGCAAATTTGTTACAAACCTATGTAGGTCCATGCAAGAAGTAAGACTGGACTTACTGACGACTAATTTCAGGCAGTTCAGAATTAGTTCTTGCTTTTAGGAGACAGTGACTCCATTTGTTATGCACTTTCATCTTTGAAACTTTGCAGACCTTTTATATTCAAAAACAGCGATATAGCACTCTACATGAAAGGTAATATCCAAAAAAAAAGCATAATGGGGGCACTTTAAGGAATTGGCTCAGTATTTCCTGGAAAACCTCTTTTATTTCTCTCTCACACATACATATCAGTCCATAAGTTGACCGCACGTCCAGCTACTCCAGGCCATGAGATCAAAGAGCGGTTGACCACACCACGACCTGATGCCCAGTGTGCTTCTCAGACCACTCTTATGCTGAGTCGAACTCAGTCGCCTCTTCAGCCAGCTGTCTGGACCCCTTCAGCCCCATACAGAGCCCAGAGAGGACGGCCCTCTCCTCCACGCTCCTCCTGTTCCCCTGACCCTGAACATCAGCCCACCCACCGGAGAAACAGCCCCTCTCCCAACAAGTAAGTGTCCAGTTGGTTTGCTAAGTAATACCTAAATAACTATTTAACCATTACGTTTTGATTGATTTTGAAGTTGGCATGAAATTTAATCTATTTCCTAAATGCATATTATTGATAATACTGTGAATGATCATTCGTGCATGTTTAATTTAAACGTAAGCGCGACTTTTCCAATAATATCGTCTGTATATTATAACCCCTTTCTTACCATCGACTGCAAGCTCATATTCAGATCTGCCTCTATCCAATCAACAACCATGTCCCCGCCCTAGATTTTCTTTTCCCCGATTATCTGATTCACTAGTATGTACGTCACAATGCATAAGAAAAGATCTGTCGTTACTTCTGTTAAATCACGATGGATTTTTTCTTCTATGTACAGTATACAGTCAGAACTTGTTGGAAGGTGATTGGTCTAATTAAAAATCTTTCTCTGAGGCAGCCAGAGAGCTGGCTGACAGGAAGATAGAAATCCACTTAAACCCTTGGATTTTCACAGACACTTTACTTGTTGTCTGAGACCCAGACAATAACAGCACCCAGAGGCATAAACATGAGTTTGTGTGCAAGACACCGAGAGAGACAGAGACTGTGATATTAAAAAAAACAACAAAAAAAAACACTGAGTTTGCCCCTATAGCTATTAAATAGTCACTAAGAAACAAACTTGTTCCACTTCATCATGACATCTCATTAGTAATGTCCAAAGGTAATTACAGAGGCTAGTATCTCATATTATTATTACTCTATTATATTAGAGTTATAGTCTCTATTATACACACATTTAATGATCACATGTTGGCTATTAAATCGTTGTAATAAAATGAGTTGAATAACAAAAGGAGAGAGCAATGGTAATTAACCTTCATCCTTTTTTCAAGAAATGAGTGCCTTGACTTTTGTGGGTTAATTACTTTTAATAACTTTTAAAAGGTTAGTTCACTCAAAAATGAAAATTCTGTCATTAATTACCCACCTTCATGTTGTCCCAAACCTGTAAAACATTCTTTCATCTTTGGAACACAAATTAAGATATTTTTTTTATGAAAATTTGATCCAGTTCTGTACTCTCCATTGACAGCTTCGCAACAACCACTTTGATGCTTCAAAAAGTTCATAAGAGATCGTAAAACTAATATGAATTGAGCGGTTTAGTCCAATTTTTCTACAGAGACATGATGGCTTTATATGATAAACCTATTTAATTTAGGTGTTTAATCACATTTAAACATTGATCAGCGAGCATAAACAGAAGTTCAACCGAACCTACTTGATGCATAAACCTCATTGGTTCTTGCAGAAGCTCAAACGTGCTGCGTAACACGAGAATGAACCTCAATGGTTCTCGCATGTCAAGTGAACATGCTTGAGCTTCAGTTTACAACAACTGATGTGTGAGTTGATGAATGTTTATATGTGAATAAAAACCTAAATTCAATCCTTTCATCATATAAAGCGATCAAGTCTCTTCAGAAAATGTTGACTAAACCGCTCAATTCATATGGATTAGTTTTACGATCTCTTTATGAACTTTTTGAAGCGTTAAAGTGGTAGTTGCTTAGCTGTCAATGGAGGGACTGAAATGGTTCAGATTTTATTAAAAATATCTTCATTTTGTGTTTCAAAGATGAATGAGAGTGTGATATGGGTGAGTAAATTATGATAGAATTTCCATTTTTGGGAAAATAACTCATATCTTATCTAATATGAGGGTTTTAGAAAGTTAGTTTTAATCAGTAGTTTGCAACCATAATCACTAATGACAGACTGTATCACTGTGATTATTATCTGAAATTATATTCATCCAGATTGCATTGATTTACACATTCATTCCAATAAATCGCCAGTGGGACTGCATATAGATGCAATCACACTTAAGTGCAAAATGCAAATTGTTGAGTAAATCAGGTAAGCAAATCACAAAACTGCAGTGTCTGGTCTCTTTTTCAGAATAAAAGCAGCAAAAGATAAAAGGCTAATGACAATAACTAAATGCCAATAACAAAAACTCATTTGCATCCTAATTAAATCTGGTTGAAATCAGTCCCAGACCACCTCAAAATGTGAAAACGCAGATAAACACATGCCAATGTCTGGTGTAAATGAGGCCATAAACTGAGAGTGGGTCTGCAAATAGGTTGTTTTAATGTATGTCCATGAAGTGTCCATTTGAACAAATCCCTTCTGATATGATAAAATGGAGTTTGCATTACCATATGCTTAATTATGTATATTGGCGTCCCTAAATACATTAAGTCCCCAATACTTTTAACAGCTGTTGAGGAACCACAGACTCACTGACCCTAACAAGGCTCTGTGTGGGTGTTTTTTCTTCTTCTTTTTAGATCAAGGGAGAGACCGAGTACTCCATCTCGAGTGTACAATTGTGCTGACAGAAAAGATAGCTTGAAAACAAACTCCTCCAGTAGGACAGGCAGAAATGCAACACGGACGTCACCAACACCTCGCCTGACAAGCAGTCTTCCTCGGGCCACCCATCATCCAACCACACCACAACCTGAGATACAGCGTCCTCAAACACCTCTAGTCCTTCAGAGAAACACTAATCAGATCCAACGCCAGCAAGCGCCTGAGAAGAATCTGGGTCAAACCTGGACCAAATCGCAGTTTGTTTCCAAACTAAGACAAAATTCCAACATTGGAGTAAAAGGACGAGAGAACGAGGACAGAGCGTACCTTGTCTCTGACATGAAAGAAAGTCCAGGAAGGACCTTCCAGAGTTTTCCTAGAAACACACATTCATGTTCCAAACCTCCGAACATCACTATTCATGAGCCAGAGGGCAATGGGGGTCCCAAAAAGAGTGCACATTTCATCCGCAACTTTCCTCCTTTTAAAGGTATAACAGGGGCCATCTCAGAAGCACAACACACCAGACTTAGAACACCAGCTAAGATCTCTCAAGAAGAGTCACTTGGTAAACCGAAAAATATTCTGGATGTAACTGAGAAAGGCCAACTTGAACAAAGAGCAGATAGATCAGCCAGCAAGAAGGTACAGCACTTGGCTCTACACGTGCCAAACATTGTGCAGTTTCAGAAGTCTTTAGGGGTTGAAGAGGGAGGAATTGAGACAAGATATCTCTTCACTCCTCTTCCTCTCAGCCCTTCTCAAGAAGCCACCCTCTACAAGAGCCTAGAGGAGGAAATCTTGTGCAATCTACAGCAGCTAAGCATCGACACAGAAACCAGCACAAGCTCTGATGAAAAGCATCACAAGACTCCTAAGAATTCGAGAGAGATTCCATCTGACCACTGTAAAGCATCCAACAGATCAGCAAGTCTTGATCGGGCAACACCCGACAGTGGAAACAGGGCTTTTGATGCAGTCATGGCTGAACTCTCTGGTGGCCAAAGGAAGATGGAGAATGTGTCAGTTGAGAAGTGGATGAACACTCTTCCTAAGGGTCTCAGAGGCAAGGTGGTGGACGACCACACTACCGCACATCACCTTAAGGTCTCTAAACCTTGTATGACCAGTTCTTGGTCCTCATTGGGATCCAGTATGGATTCAAAGGAGACTGCTGAACTTGTTAAAGTGCCAGTTGACAACTCAAATGTTGAGACCAAAACTCCCCCTGGCAAAGTATCAAATTTAGGAACTGAGCATGTAAAAAAGCAGAGGAGTTGTTCAATCAAACAAAGAAGATCCTTAAGGAAGCCAGAGAGAGTACCATCCATCTTCAAGCTGAAACTAAAACCTTGTGTGCGACCAAGGCGTGACCACAGGTCCGACCGAAAGCCTTCAAAGATCCCAAAACCAGTTTTCTACAAAAGAACAAACTGCAAAGATGCCAACTCTCAAAACCAGAGAGGGAATGATTCCCCACATGGGCCTTTCGGCACAGACAACTCTCGAGGAAACACTTGGGCTAAACCAGAATCCCAGGTCCCAATACCGAGTGCAACAAAGTGCCAAAGAGCAGACAAGGAACCACTTGGAGATCAAGATCTGGAAACCTGGGTTTAATGAACAACTCAGAAATTTGTAATTTTGGAGTTTACTGAAAATTTGATTGGCAATTCGAACAAGCCATATGTTAGTCAGGAACTATTTTACTTGCTATTCAAAAGTGCATTTTTTCGGAAAGCCTTCAACATCCTTTACAAAAAGCACAGCACTTTCATCAGAGATTAAAGTCACCTTAACCTAAAGTCACCTTAACCTAAATGAGATACTTTGATGGGTTTTTTTTAATACATATTTTTAATGTACATGCATTTACTGTATAAAAAACTAATTGACAACTATAGTTTTAATGCCATAGCAAAGCCATGTTGGTTCTGTCAAATATCGTAAGGGATTTTTGTTGTTTTGCATTACTCTTTAGGGTCTAACTAATGAACTAAATGCACTAAGATGTTTACCAGTTCCACTCTGTGTACCATGTACAAACTAACGAGCTAAGAGATAGTTCACCCAAAAATAAAATACTTTTATGATTTACTCACATTGTTCCAAACCTGTATGACGTTCTTATTTCTGCAGAACCCAAAATAAGATGTTTAATCTGTTTTTGTCCATGCCATGAAAGTCAATGGGGTCCAAAACAACACTGGAGCTTACTGAATTCATTGTATAGACAAAATAACCCCAAGACATTTTTCCAAAATATCTCCCTTTTGTGTTTCACAGAAGAAAGAATGTCATACAGGTTTGGAGTGACAAAAGGGTGAGTAAATGATGACAGAATTTTATTCATTTTTTGGTTAACCTATGCTACATTCTGAGCTCTTTAAAATATAATTTGGGTTTGACTTATTATTAGACTTTAGATTAAGATTTTCAACGTAGATTTTCTGAATTTATATCCTTTTAAAATGAGCATTTGTCCTCAATGTCACGCTCGGGCAGTCATGGGCCTGTAGACGTGACGGATCAGATGTTATTCTTCCATACAATCAGGTGTTCAAGTGGTGAAACTTTCCCCATTTAATAAAAACTGATACACTGACATCTGAGCCATGTGAATGTTTGTCGCATCATGAATGTCTATGTACAGATTTGTATATTTTTACATTTTGTAACATGCTGTAAATATGTCATGACTGTACAAGAATTTGTCCCTGTTCGCTGTTTATTCATTTCAGCTCCTCCAAGCATTCCGCTACCATTTCTTCCCTGCCGTTTCCAAGTCACCTTGTGCTTCAATGTTTTTGGCTGCAGGTTTTATAAATAACTCTTGGCATAAGTCTGGAGCTAATAATAGCTTCGTCAGAACTGCAGCCTGTCACACTACAGCAGCTGTGCTCCCTTGCAACTTTCTTCTCCTTGTTCCCTCCCTCCAAACCCCAGTCCCCTTTCATCCCCCAGACTCTTGTCAGTGGAGAGGAGCGCTTTGAAGATGTCCTCTGAGGACTGTGAGAGCATGATACTGTGAGAACCTCAATTCTGGGGACTTGTGATAAAAAGATTAAATTCAGCTTTTTGGAATTACACTGAATCTAATCCCATTATTGAGAATGACGTGCTTCCATTTGTCACGTTACCTGAAATTATTCTTTGATTGTTTAAGGATTAATGAACATAAGTAATCTTCACCAGCACAGGCGTTCATCAGTGAGCCACAACATCACTGATTTCTATTGTACATGCTACGTATCGCACCTTATTACTGAGTACATATAGTGCATTGTATAAAAAGTAGGGCAGATACACTTCTGAAGAACAGATACTGATGTAAGTATTGATTTTTTTACTCGTACATCACACAGAAGAGAATGCATTTTCTGTCTCCAGTGTCCATTTATTAAATGTGCTCTTTACACAGACATTTGTATTTAACATATTTTTGATCAGACTGGGATGTGTAGAAGAAGCTGGTCTGTATATGTGCCAGAGATGTGGTTGGTTAAATTATTAAAGAAGGGAATATTTTTAGTTTTTTTACTTGCCTGACACAAACATCATCCAAGCCTCTGTATGACAAAGTGGGTTCCACAATGTAAGATCATACATTTATAGCACATTTACATTTAAATGATATTTTCCTCTTGCCCTTGTGACTTGATTTAATGTGTCTACAGCATTTCAGAGTGGGAAAAATTCTCATACCTCGGCATAAATTACATTTTTGAGATAAGACACAGTATCAAGACATACCTTAAAGGGATAGTTCAAGATCTATCATTATTTACTCATCCTCAAGGCTTTCAAAAGAAGAACTTTTAATAATTTACTAGTCACTCTTTTTCATGCAATTACAATGAATGGAGGCTAAAGATTTCATGCATAATGTTGTAACTTACGACTTCTGCACCACTTGTTATTAACTAAAAAGAAAAAGAATGTTTCAGAACCATATGGACCATTTTATAATACTTTTATGGTGTTTTGCATCCATTTTGAAGCTTGAAAGCTTCAGTAACCATTCAATAACTGCATGGAAAAGAGCAACCACCACATAATTAAAATTTCTCTTTTGTATTCCACATATGAAAGACAGTCAGGTTAGGCACAACACAGAGGTGAGTAAATGATGCTATTTTGGGGGGAACTATCCCTTTAAATACACGAAAATGTCCAAAGAACAAAGACTTTTGTATTTGTGTTGTGTTAATATTATAAGTGCCAGCGTACCGCACCTGAGCTGGGAAACACTTCTGCTTGCAGGTACTGGAAGATCCTTAAGCTTAGTAGGGGTTAGGAATCAAAAATTAATCCCAATTCTGGAATCGGATACATAAGGTCAAGAATCGGATACTTGTTAATAATTAAAAGTTTAATTCTGCTTATCGATTCCTATGTGCACATTTTAACGTGGTTTTAAATAATTCAAGAAGATGCGAAAGAGAACTCAATTCGGCAGTCGTGCGCTGTTATCTCTGATGCGCACATCTAGATCGCACACATAAAGCCGCCTCTCATGTAGTGCACAAATATAGTTCTCTTTTGTGTCTTCTTGCGCTTGAACGGACAAATACATACAAAATTGTCAAAATATTCTCGTAAAACACAGCCGGTTATGTCTTAAGTGAACGTAAACAGTTCCGAAAAAAATCGTGTGTGTAACAGTATATTGGACCCGTGCCGCTCTTAAAGTGACAGCAGCCTAATAAACCTGCTCTAGTCTGTCTCATAAATGTTAATCTATAACAAAAGAAAAAGAAAATCACTCACTGATCTTGACTGAATAACTTTGATAAGGATCAATCTATATTTTATTTATAAAAAATAAAACTACGCTATGTATTTATTCGAGCTATTGCTAATTTGCTTATTTGTTATAATTGTATTACTGACTGTATACTTATCTTTAACATTTTTAGAAATTTGTATTAGGTTAGTTGCTCTTTAGGCTGATGATTTTTATTTATGTTATTCAGCTGAATGTTTTGCAAAAAAATACAGAATGTTTGATATCTAAATGTTTGACTGGGAATAGATAAGAACCGGAATCGATAAGCAGAATCAGAACTGAAATCGCTAAAATTCAAACAATCCCTAACCCTACTCATAAGCATAGAGGAGCGTCCCATGTTCTGTCCTGGCCGGAACATAAGCAATGACAGAAAGTGTACTAATGTAACATTAAAGCTGATTTTTGTGACCTTTCACCAGCTTTTTGGCAGTTTGGATTTCTAAGATAAAAGGCAGAGATGTTGATTGTGTTCTCTCAGTCCAAAAGGAGAGACATCAATTTGTAGGCTTAGGTAATTAAGCAACATGGACTCCCTGTTTTAAGACCACATCTGTCTGTCCATAGTTAAAATCCCAAATGTTAAGTTCCTTGGCAAGAGGGTTATCACAGCTCTTCCAGCTGCCCAAACAATCACCGAGCTTCCATCGCCTGACAGATCCCATAAATCGCTTTACAATGGCCATTGCAGAAGTCCTCACATTAGGACGCATCGCTCTCTCCTGAGCGCCCGCTGGAAACGGATGGTGGCATGGACGTGTTTGCAGCGGGCACAACCCATGCTGCGGAGAGCCTCTCCGAACAACAGTAAAACGTGCCAGTTGAACTTGGCAGAGCACTCCACGTATCCACACTTCCAGCTCTTTCGGACTAAGTCAGATACGCTGTGTCGGGGGATGACGCGACCTCGCTGCAGATCACGCTTGTTGCCCACTATTAGAATGGGCGTCTCCCCAGAGCCCATGACTCTGTGGAAAGACACACAGACACAACCACTGTAAATACAGAATGCAAAAACAATTCTACACAAACAAGATGGGTCAAATCTTATTATATTCCACAGACACCATAGAAGAACCATTTTTGGTTCCCCAAAAAAACTTTCAGTAAAAGGTGTGAAGAACATTTCCCACTACAAAGAATATTTTGTTCCATGTAAAGGTTCCATAGATGGAGGTTATTTATGAAAGGTTTAATGGGGTTCGATATATAACCCTTGGATTCTTGACTCAAAAAAAAAAAAAAAAAAAAAAAAACATTATGCAAAAAAGGTTCTATATAAGGAGAAATATCTTAAATGACTACATAATACTTTCATGTTAAATGAGTGATTTAATTTTTTTTCTAGTGATAAAGTATGTTTACAAGCTGTTTAATTCATAACATTTGATTGAAATTAAAAATTAATTAATTAATTAAAACTAAATCCAAAAAATAAACCCTAAAAGGTTCTATAAATGAAGTGACTGACAGAACCCTTTAAAGTTTTATATAGAACCTTTTTCTTCTAAGAGTGAATAGTGCCAAAGTTTATACAACAAGGTTTGGTTACCACTGATTTCCTTTTTTTGGACAAAAACATTTAGCAAAATATCTTTCTAATATAGAAAGAAAGTCACACAGGTTTGGAATGAAATGATGGCAGAATTTTTGTGAACAATGCCTTGAAAAGTGAATTAAACATTTGTATGTCAGGTCATCCTTATTTATTTCTGCAATTGCAGTTGATTGGCTGAAAATTGTCTTGTAATAGTCAGTCGACTGTTTTATTTGTGATGATGTTGGGAGATATCCTGATACCTTTTTTTGTGTGTGTGGAATTTATTAAGGAGTTTGAACTAGGGATGCACAACATAACAGTACCATTTTGATTATCTTTTGATATTAGTAATTTTTGTATAATTTTTTTTGTATTTGGATGATTTTGGATAACAAAAAAAAAAAAGTAAACAATTATGTATTATATATATATAAGCTGTGACAGAGGTTTATTTATTTTTTAATAAACCTTTTTTTATTTTTTTTAGCTAGTAGAAATTCTGAATGGCCGGTAACTTAAAAATTGAGTAGCCGGTGAGTGATAATGTTATTATATAATTTTATAAATTTTGAGCAAATACCAAAATTAATATTCATTTTTCACACTGTACATTATAATGTTAAAATGCTTAAATTTACTTGTAGCATTTAAAATGGTTTTAGTTTAGTTTTTATTATTCCATTTTTATTTAGACAAAATAGAATTACATTTTAATTTAAGCTGTTATCTGCATTCATTTGAAACATAATAACACCCATGATAAACCTTGCATATATGGGATCTACTAAGTCAGACACGGTACCTCATGACACTTGAGCCAGAATGACCTCCAGCGCAAACCCTCTTGGTGTTAAAAAACTACTGTCTAGGTTTACTAAACACACACAGTGGAAAACATCAGATGGGTATTTAACGTAGCATATAATGAACAGAACCACCCTGCTGTGATTGTATGTCTTTGAGACAGTACAATAAAGCATTTGATGAAGTGGAATGTCTTCTTCAAGAGGATCAATTTGGGCTGCATTTTCACCAGACTTATTCAACCATTTGAATCTCTACAAATGATCTTTCTGAAAGTGTTGTCTGAAGCTCTCCTCGCATCCATCTATTCTAGATGCTTCCACGATAAAGGCCCTGTTTACACCTGGTATTAAGATGTGTTTTATTCGATCGGATCATAAGTAGACGAGGGAGACACATTCCCGTTTACACCTGGTGTTTTAATCCGTCTATTTTGTCCACTTTCAACCACTTCTGTCCTGATTTCTCCGAGAGGAGGGTCTATGGCCAGATAGATAAAAGTATGGCCTTGGCTTTTTCAGATATTTCGATCTAATGGACAAAGTATGCAATTTACATATGAACACAACCGGAGACGATGGAAAAACATGTGGAGAGCATCAGCTTTAGTTTCTGCTCTGACAGCCACAAGACCAGCCGAACGCTGAGAGTGTGTGTTAGAAATCAGGAATGGTGAGAGAACATTGTGCTTGGTACATTTTCATCTTCAACCCAAACTTGGGTCTCCAGCCGACAAAGTTCAAATCCCGTCTGTATAACGCACTTCTCATAATCTTTACACATTAGGTCAGTAGGCGGAGAGTAGACGGTCTTTTGTGGCTGTTTGAACACATTCGACCACATGAGAGTTTACACTACGAAAGCAATCCGGTCGAATGCGTTTTCGACTACCTCTGGAAGTGGTTGAAAGTGGACAAGCTCAAAAAGCTTCAGACCACGTTTACACCTGTATTTAGTGTCGTCCACTCATAATTCGATCAACTGAAATGCATCTTAATACTGTACTAGGGGCCGGTTGCATAAACATAACCATTATGTTAAGACAGTGTCTTAAGTTCAAATATGACCCAATAGCAGTTAATCAGGGGCAGTCAGTCTTAGTTTTTGCTATCAAATTAGGCTAATCTACATTTTTATGTAACTGATTAAAAAAAATATTAAAAATCTTAGAGCTTTATGTGTAAACAGCCAAAGTGGCAGTTCATGCATCTACATACATATTAGTGTAAATCCATGGCAACATCCTAAACAGCGGCATTCGTGAAGATTTTCCATCTTTGTAGAAAAAAAGCCTTAGTACCTTTCAAATAAAATTGTATTGTTGTTACCTTGAAGATGAAACTAAACATTAAGCTTGTTTATCACACGTCTTCTTCTGCAGGATAGGCGTTTAAAAGATTAATAATATGCCAAAACTGGCATGTCATTTTTCCCTCATTCTTTCTTCCAAAATATAGTACTTATTGGTATTCTGTGATTGTTTTTTTTTTTTAAATATCACGTATTGCTTGTTTGGAGAGAAATTAGGCAAATTGTAGATTAAGTGGTCACTTCATAGATGCAGATAATGATCTCACATCACAACACTGAAATATTAAACATCTTTAATGGGTTTTGAAAGATGTGGATGATGCACAGACAAAAAATTTATTCATTTTAACATGCCTACTTCTCATGGAATTATGTTAATCTTCAGCCGACTGAAGGTGCAGAAATCATTTAATCTCACCAGAGCATAGGAAGTATTAAAAAAACTGTACTTAACCCTGTAATGTTTGACATATGAAATAATAGTTAAAGAAATCTTATATTTTGAATACATATGATATATATGATACAGGGGAATATGAAGCTAATACTTGAGTAGGAAGAAAACCCCTAGCAAAACAACAGTATAGTCCATTGAACGCACAACTATACGTGTTTTATCCCTCACATGCTTGTTTTCATTCCTGTCAAATAAAAATAAAATGGCGCTACCCTGACTAAGGTCTATTAGTCAGAGAGAGGATTTTCGGGCTCTAGCAGCCTCTCGTATGTGTGTTGCGTGTGCAAACGGGTTCAGTGCAGCTCCGCAGTGACAGGCTGTCAAGAGTCGGGCTGTTCTATCAACCTCTCGTCCTGTCTCCAACAGAGAGCACACATCCCGGAGAGCAGCTTATATGTCTCCACACTTATCTCTGTTCAAGATGACCTGTGCCTCTGACAGCTCTGAAAAAAGACAAATAGATTTCCAATTGTTTCACCTCACAGAGGCTTTCCACAGCGCTGCACCGGACTGTACTGGGAAGGAAAGCCAAAAATAGACTTCTGATGTGGAAAATACTGCGAGTGGACAGATACAGTTCTGATGTGGAGTCATTTCAAAACTTAATCATTCAGAGCTGATCTCATGTCTGACGTGTGTGTGTGTGTGTGTACTGATAAGAAGAGTGTGGCGTAAACACAATTAGCCCCAAACCTCCTCAGACCCCGTACTGTCAGTCACCGCGTAACTCTGGGTCTTGAATTGACAGAAACCACCAGCATTGTCCATCAGTCATCGTGTGTGACGGCTCTGGTCTCTGATCCCTGACACAATCATTTCATTCTCAAACACAGCAGAGACCCTCCGCAAACAGAATTCATTTATTACCGCATTCATTCATCATTCATTCACTAACTCAATCTATTCTCTGATTCATTCATTTTGTCATTAATATTTATGTGTTTTGACTGTCAGTCTGGATTGCTGAGCGAAATCCGACATGAGTTGTGCTTCAATCTCGGACATGATCGGACTGAAAGGCAGGGACTATAACATGAACTACCACTGGGGATTAACATATGGAAGCTTGTTTCCAAAACGGAATAAAAGATAAAGGTAATCGGGACTTTTTTTTTATCTGAAACAAAATCAGAATTGCGAGATTTAAAGTCACAATTGCGAGTACGAATTGCGAATTTGTGAGATTTAAATCTCAATTGTAGGTCAGAATTGCCAGATGTTGAATGTACTGAGGAAATAAGCTCTGACGAGGACAGTGATGATGGTAAAAAAAACATCTGCTCAAATTGAACCCTTCCAAGTACCAAAAGGTAACAAAAATATACTTTATTTTATTGTTTTGCAGTCGTTACTGAAATATCCGGAGAGTTTTATACTATTACGGCAGTTAGAGATCCATCCGTGTTAGATATAGATCTGAGTCGTTAAAGACCCGAGTATGTAATTGATTGGCGAAATATTCATGCATTTAAAAAGGATAGTTCACCCAAAAATAAAAATTAGCCCATGATTTACTCACCCTGAAGTCATCCTAGGTGTATATGACATTCTTCTTTCAGACGAATACAATCGGAGTTATATTACTCTTCCAAGCCTTATAATGGGAGTCAATGGGTATATTTCCATCTAAGCCTATCCATCCGTGATAAAAGTGCTCGAAACGGCTCTGCTGGGGTTAATAAAGGCCTTCTGAAGTGAAGTGATGCGTTTGTGTAAGAAAAATATCCACATTTAAAACTTTATCGACTAAAATAACTAGCTTCTGGCAGACGGGTGTACGCAAGTCGACCTACACCAAATTATAAGGCTGGGAAGAGCCAGGACATTTTTTAATATAACTCTGATTGTATTTGTCTGAAAGAAGAATGTGATATACACCTAGGATGACTTCAGAGTGAGTAAATCATGGGCTAATTTTCATTTCCTTTTAAGGGTTAAAAATGCTGTCTAGGTACTGAATGTTTTGGACAGGAATGATCAGGACAGGAGGCTATTGTTTTACCAAAGATTAATTTACTGTCTCTCTAGTAATTCGTCACTCTAACAGGCTCTGTCTTATTACAGGAACGACTGACAGCGAGCCACTTCTGTTGGTTATTAGCAGATCAGATCAGTGAATCGAACTGGCTCATCCTCCTCCTATTGTGTGGTCGAGGCTGTGAGGCAGTGTCGGGCCAAGGTGACTTAATTGTGTTCTGCCTGAATCAATAAAACATGAATGTTTGACACCGGAACTGCCTGTCTCAATGCTCAGGCCTTGACGCAAGCGAAGCATGACAGCTGACGCCATTGATTACGCTAAATCTGCCTGTGAGTGACAGGCTGAGCGCTGACCGTTTAAGCCAATCGGTGACTGAGCTGAATTTAAATAACGATGGAGCATCACTGTTACTGTGTGTATTACTTTGATACACATGGCATTTTAAATCCTATTGCGTAAGAAAAATAAATGTATTAAAGATATATTCTCTGAAAGCAAGTCAATATATAATTATAATATAATATAATATAATATCAAGTCAAATTGATTTATACAGGGCTTTTCACAATACACATTGTTTCAAAGCAGCTTTACAGAAAATCATGAGATTAATGTCTATAATATCTTAATATTTTACAAATTTATATAAAGAGCTGGATGATAATATAGTTACATTTTGTGATCAAGATCAGGTAATTGAGATTTGCTATATGGTATATATTGCCTTATATGAGTGTACTGTAAATAGAGCTGTGTAATAATACAGTTTTTACATTTTAAGAAAATGTAAGTTTTGACAAACTCTAACGCTCACAATACTTAATTGGTTTGAGTAGGGTAAACTTAAATTAAACAAATTAGTTCAATGAAATGAACTTTTATGAGTATTTAGAACTTCCTTTTTCTTTTGAGTTCACAAAATTGACACATTTTAAGTAATCTAGATTGTTTCATTGTTTTGAGTTGTTTCTTTTAATTTAGACAAACTTAAATTGAACTGAAACTGGTCTGGGATTTCTATTTCCCAGTCTGCTTTGCCATGACACTTGAAAGGGAGAGTAAATGCTAAAATGTAGTGTTATATAATGTTTTTTAAGCAAGATTAATGTTAAGTGGGAGATTAATATTTCATGTTTTGCTATGATTATTTGGAAGAGTTTCTGATATGTGTGGTTTTTTGGGTGATGAGTGGAGCATGAGCTTGGTTTGAGAACAGATGTTAAATGTGCTATATTGCCAAAATCCTTCAGCAATTGCTATCCTATGCCAATGCAATCAAAGCATTGTGTTACTATTTAGCATTTACTGAATTAGCAAGTTAAAGCTAGCCAGGTTGAGATCACATGATAATTTTAAGTTAAATGTATGAATTAGTTTACTCAAATATTTCAAGTTACCATAATAGCAATTAAAATGTATGAGTACAAAATAAAAATCTGCCAGTTCTGCTTTGAATTTCTTATCTTAAAAAAATTGGATAGCATGTAAATGATGAAACATTTTTTTTTTTCAGTTTTGCCAACTTATTTGGATTCACAGTGCAATATAAACATCGTATTATTATACAAATATCATTTTCTTGTTTTAATGATGTTTTGTGATATTTTTACTGAATAAAAATGCTCATTATGAAAATGGTTTCTTGCATTTAACTAACTTATTAATTCATTTTACTCCTATAAATACACCATTTGGTCTTGGATGGTTCAAGACACTGTGTGACAAATTGGCCTCACATGTCACAACATTTAATTTGCACAAAAAGTGCAAGATATCCACAGAGATTGTAGTATATTGACTATAAAACACTACGTTTTTTCATCAGAGCTAAAAAAAGAAGGCTATTCGTTCCCACAATAACACTGAATGATATCAAAGAGATATAGTATGCAGCCAAAAACAGCCACAATTAGGCCTCATCATCAAACCTGCTCAGGGTACGAAGCAAAAAGTCTCTGAGGTTTTTGAATTGGCTTTTGAAGATGACCTTTGCAATCAGCAGATGGGAAAAGAAGGCATTTCTTTTGATTTGGATCCAAATGATGAAGAAATGACCCGGTGTGCTGGCAGCCCATGATTACAGAAGGGTCTCGCCTTTTGAGCGCAATTACAGAACATTGAAGAAAGGAAGGGTTGAGAAACATGCAGGAGATAAAGCAGAGCAGAAAAAACTGGTAATGGACAAAAAATAGAGAGAATTCAGGTGTAAGCAGATAACAGGAAGAGAGAAGGGGGCAAAGATGTAAAGGTGTGAAGGAATAAAAAGAGAATTAAGCAAATATTCCCATCACGTACCTGGTCTCTAAGATCTGCTGCCGCATGCTTTTGACATACTCAAAGCTGTCGAAACAGCAGATGTCGTAAACCAGAATGTACACATGAGCGCTCCGAATGCCTCGACAGCAAACATCTGACCATTCCTGCACAGACATAGAGCACATTATCTAGCAACACAAGATCTTGTTCACGTGAAACACAAAGCTCAGTTTACCCTATAAAGCCTACTGTATCATATCTGATATGCAAACTTCTAAGGCCTCTAAATTATAAACATGATCAAACCTTTGCTAAAAAAAAACCCTGTACACAATCAACAACATGCCATCTGTTTTCAGCAAGTAAAAGGCCTTTTAATTCTAAAAACATGCAGGTCCTTGTACATCTTTTTGCTGTGAAATCTTTACTGACTTTTATAAAGTAAATATAACATATACTTTTATATTGTTCGTATAAGATGAACACTTACTGAACTCAAGCAACTTAAGTTTACTTGATTATCCATACATCATTATTAAAAAAATTATGTTAAAACTTGAGTATCAAATATGATACATCTAGCTTTTGAGGAACCTTTACCTCTCAATCATCATTGCATTATATGTTTGTCCCCTGCAATAAAAACTAAAGAGTTTTATCATAAAAACTAAGCATTTAAATATAATCTTACTAAGACCTATTATTGGCAGATATAGAGAGACAACTGATATTATTGTATTGTATTATATGCATTTTATGTAAGTAGTCTGCTACACTGTTATAAATAAAAAAAACTCACTGATTTACACTTCAATCAGAATTTAATAAATATCAGCAACTGCATCAAATTGCATATTTCTGCTTAGTTTGGGCCTCTGAATAAAATTGAGGTGTTTTTCCTCCTCAAGTATGAGCTCCATATTTTCACAATACTATATGAGCCATAAAAGCCTGATGTATTAAATATGATAGATATGAATATTTTTTTAATGGTTCACTAAACTGTTCCATTTAAATAAAATGTCTGACCTTTCATATGTCAGGCTTTAAAGAGTTAATACAAGTGCTCAACAAAAATAATAACACTAAGCATAAACAAAACATAACATTTTCACTCTTGAACCTTGAGATTCATATTACTCGTGTTCAGATGATTCATTCAGAACCTTTCTGAACTGATTAATATGAGGTAGTTATAACTGAAGGAGGTAGGAGTGTAGCAGGTGATGCGGAAACAAGAGAGATAATGATCTCCCTATTCTTATTCTCTCCATTTCTTTGTGTATATCAGCCATGTGAAGAATGATAGAAGGCACACAGATGCCATAATAACAAATTATGTTTTATTGGAAGGTGCTTTTTCAGATAAAATCTAGTGGTTAGTCAGGATTTGGGGAGAAATGCTCGCTTTTGCAGTTTAAGAAAGAAAAACAGTTGCCTTTTACACCTGGGGCCTGTACCATGAAGCCGGTTTAGGTGGCTAGCCAGCTATGTTTCAGTTTAGTTTCCGCCAACCCTGGGTTTTAGGTACTATGAAAGTAGCTTGGCTTGAATCGGTGTTCGTTGCCATGGTATCTTACGCTGCACGGCTAACCTGCTCCGGGGCAGGTTATGTTCTGGATTCAAGATCTCAGACTGAAGTTTGACCAATCAGCTGAGAGCAAAGAAACATATAGGTGACGTAACTTATTCCCCGTGTCTGTTGCAATGACTTCACCTTTTCTTCCAAATCCTGTGACATCTCAGCGCAAATTGTTTGACGAGCACTTCGTAGAGAAAGAGTTTTTAGCCAGACAAAATCCCCTTGCCTTTCCTGATAGTTACTTGTATGAAAGATACAGATTTTCCGCGGAAGGAATGTCTTATCTTTGCGAACTTCTTGAGCCGCACATAAAGAATTTAACACGTCGAATTCATGCACTTACTGTACCGCAAATGGTATTGCGTTGCGTTTTTTTGCAAGTGGTACATTCCTGCACGGTGGGTGACGCACAGAAGCTATAGGGAAAAACACGGTTTGTCGAACCATTCGTAAGGTGGTCCTCGCTCTGCAGGAGTACATGAATAGTTTCATTAATAGTGTTCCCCGGACATTTATCGGCCATGTCCATAAAAGAGGGCTTTTATAAAATTGCCGGTAAGATATATTGATAGGGTGACATCACATGAACACATTTTTTTTATTTAAAAAAAAAAAGCAAATTGCACAAAATGTACTATACAATATAATACATGTTAAGAATTATTTTAAATCTTTATTATTATTCTGTTAATCTTATGATAGGATTCCCTAGCTTTCTTAATAGTACAAATACGTTCTATATTTATGTAAAATTATGTATGTATGTGTAGCCTGTGTAATATAGCCTATAGCCTATTTTTATAATATATAAAAAATGTGCATGTATCATTTTTTATATATTATAAAAATAGGCTATAGGCTATATTACACATATTGGCTACACATAGGGGAGAGCGGGGCACAACCTAACGCTTTTTGACTTTCTCAGTTTGTGTAAATCTACTTATGGTTCAGAGTATTTATTTTTTCCCACATTAATTTCCCACATGTCTAGTACAATTATGTGGTTTTGTTTTATTAATACAGTATATACTTTTTTCTGGATATACCCTGAAAGAATGGAAGTGAAATGTGACACCATGCCCCATAGGTGGGGTACATTGTAACATGTGTGGGGCACATTGTAACATAACATATGACAGCTTAAAATGTTATCTGATCTAATAAAAAATATATACAAAACAAACTAAAATATTTTCTAAATAAAATACAATTAAAAAACTTTTTCATATAAAATAATGGCAATTTTTAATAATTAAATATAAACACATTTTTGAGTTTTGACTACGAACACATGAAAACACAGCTATACAACATAGTTCAAAACAAATAAATAATTAGTCATTTCTGAACATTGACTCTCAGTCTTTATTCACCTTTTTCTCACGTTTTCCCAATAAAATTAATTAAAGTATAGAATATAATAGCATATTTCTAATAGGGGCACATTGTAACGCAGTGTTACAACATGCCCCCGCCTGCACAACTGGGATTTAAACCCTGCTAGTGTCTTCTGCTAGTTAGCGAATTAAATAACTATCTCAACTGTTAAATAACATCTTGGAGATTAAAATAATATCAGATTTGTCTTATTTTAAATAAACACAAAAAATAGAGATGAAAAATTTACTTAAGTAAGAAATTTACTTTTGCTATGGTTTAATAAATGTCTATGGATATCTTCAAAAAAAAAAATTATTTTGGCGGAATTTTCTTTATATATATATAGTGTTGATATGGCAACTAGTAAATACACAAAGTTTCGTCATCCAAGCATGTGCGGAAGTATTTAAAACAAGCGTGTTACAACTAGCCCCGCGTTAGGTTGTGCCCTGCGCTCCCCTACATACATAATTTTACATAAATATAGAACGTATTTGTTTAACTTACACATAACAGCAATCTTTCTCCAACAGTCTTCTCTTGCTTTGGCAGCAGAGACCGTATTGTTTCGAGCTTGAAATACATATTTAAAGTCATCGTAATTATGAATGATTATCTCTTGCTCCTCCGCGGGAAAATATATCGCTCTCGCTCTACCCGCGATTGGTTGTTCAGTGTCGACGTCACTCTTTTATGTGCACGCGCGCGTGGAGTAATCATAGCTTAGGATCAAAGCCTGAGTTGACAGAGAAAGTTGATGAGCTGCATCATGGTACCAATAAAGCCTGATTGCATCGGTTTGGTTTTGTCAACTCAAAACTAATCCTGTAACCTCGAGTTTGTTCAGCTACCTTCATAGTACAGGCCCCTGGTATTAAGATGAGTTTTGTTAGATCGGATCGTAAGTAGACGAGGGAGACACATTCCCGTTTACACCTGGTCTCTTTTGTCCACTTTCAACCACTTCTGTCCTGATTTCTTCGAGGGGAGGGTTTACGGGCAGGTAAAAAATCTGAGTTTTTTTCAGATCTTTTGATCTAATGGACGAAATAATCCGCGCACAGAGACGACGGAAAAACATACGGAGAGCATCAGCTTTCGTTTCTGCTCTGACAGCCACAAGACCAGCCGAACGCTGTGAGTGTGTGTTAGAAATCAGGAATGGTGAGAGAACATTGTGCTTGGTACGTTTTTCATCTTCAAACCAAACTTGGGTTTTCAGACAACAAAGTTTAAATCGAATGTGTTTTCGACTACCTCTGAAAGTAGTTGAAAGTGGACAAGCTCAAAACGCTTTAGACCCCGTTTACGCCTGTATTTAGTGTCGTCCACTTGTGATCCGATCGACCAAAACGCATCTTAATACCAGGTGTAAACGGCCCTAAGTAATGATAATTCAAGGTAACCTCTAGCTCTCTGACATTAAACTCCAATTGAGAATATAATTATAAATGTAAAGTTATGAAAGAATCCTCTCATCCCATTGTCACTAATTCAAGCACTGAATCATTGTGACAGCACTGAGAAAGAACAGTGAGCTGAGACAAAAGGCCTTTTGCTGCTCAAGTGGCTCTTTTATCCTTTCAAGCTGTCTGAAATCACAAGTGTTACGCAGAACCATGAGCTCTCAGGTTACTGGTTCATTATAAACCAATCTGCAATACTAATGCTCTTACTGTGCATAAACTCAAAACGCAAAAACACTGAAAAGATTCTGTTTAAATGGCCCTTCATAAACCTCCATCACCCTCGGAGACTGTTGCTGATCCGAATATCTCATAATTGTATACCATGCAACTTTTATATAATGTAAATTTTGCATGGATGTTACATTAATGTATGAGTAAATGAAGTGTTTCATTGCAACACATATGTATCTCTTCATAAAACTGAGGTTAACACTCCACTGGAGTCACATGAGTTACTGTAATGATGTCTTTACTACCTTTCTGGGCCTTGAAAATGGTAGTTGCGTAGACTGTCAATGGAGGGACAGAAAGCTCTCAGATTTCATTAAAAAGATCTTCATATGTGTTTCAAAGTTGAACAAAAGTCTTACGGGTAAGGAACAACACGAGGGTGAGTAATTAATGACGGTATTTTTGGGTGAACTAACGCTTTAAGTGCTTTATATATTATAGAGTATTACATATACATTATGTACTCTGATGCTGATGAGAGATGTATACAATGGCACTATGGTCAGAGTAAAGATAAAGTTACATCTCCGTTAAACCGACCTCCTTGTCGTCATTGCCTTTAATATATAATTTTACTGTCCATGAATAAAGTTTATTTCTTCGCTGCTTTTACGTTCCCACCAGTGTCAAAATCAAACCTACGCCCTTGTTTGGGTACCTCAAATAAGCTTTCTCTAAATGTGCTAAACTTTGCCCAAACACAAGGTCAGGTCAGAGTCAAATTTTGTGGTATGTTGGGTACCGTACCTGCAGAGAGCTGCCAGGAAAGCTGCTGATGGCTGGGTAATCTGTGATCTGAAGGTCATGCACATGACCATTGAGCACTGCGGCAGAGAGATGCACCCGCCGTGTCTTACTGGACACCGCCACCTCACTGTAGTCATTATGAAGAAAGCGCTTCACAATGGCCGTCTTGCCCACCCCCTGAGCTCCCAGCACTGCGATCCGAAACTGAGGGGACATCGCCCTGTTTCCGCCTCGCCCCCGGTGGGCCGCCCCACCCTCCCTGCTCTCGCAAACAGCTGGCCAATGCATTCAGAGGGGCACATGGGCAGCACATAGTCCTGACTGAAGCGCAGAAAGCAGTGGTGGCCACAGCACAGTCCCATTCATAGGCCAGCAGTACCTGCAGAAAGAGAAACAGGAGAGAGATGAAAATGACAAACAAGAACCCAACTCAACTAAAGAGAGAATACTCAATTGATATCATTCACTTCACATAAACTGACACAAAAACACATTTAAATAAGAGAATATTAATAATAATAAATGAGAAAAAAAATATATATAAAAAAAACAATATTCAAATCAAATCAAATCGGGCACATTATTTAATTCCATATGTGCACTTGACAAACCTTTGACAACATGTCAATATTTTTTGTAGTAATCTAAGCATCTATTGTGTTTATATATCATAATCTGATAATTCCATTAAATATAACAATGTGTTTATGATATAAAGCACTAAAATGGGGTCAGGATGATTTAAATGGAGCATAGATATTAATAGAAATTGCCACACATAGGCAAAAGACAGGGGCAGCAGGGGACAGGATGCATGATGCTATCCAATAGTTTACTATGAATCTTCCCAGTTTCAATCTAAGTGATAAGACTAATAATACGACACAATGCTTACGTAATGGATTCTCTGCATCCAATAGAATAAAGACACACGTGTCATTTACTTGTTCATTTACTTATATATATATACACACACACACACACACACACACACACACACACACACACACACATATATATATATATATATATATATATATATATATAAGCGCAAACCGTACTATATATATATATATATATATATTTAGAACGCATGACAGTTTATCATTCTCATAAAGCTTTTTAGATTTGAAGCGCGCGACTGTCGGTCCAAGCGTATCGCGCGCACAACAGCAAGACTTACCTTATGTACAGGTGAGAAGTTGCATTCTTCGTGAGGTTCGGGCGGCTGAACACCTGCTCGATCGTTCTCTTCGCGTTCTTACTCTCTGGTCGCATTCAGGTGCAGAAGTAACCCTCAAACTGTCCTGGAGGAATATCCTGTTCTTCCCGCGTCATGTAGACCTCGCGCACTGCACGGCGCGCGCATGTTCGAGCGTGTTGTTAACAGACAGATAAATCAACGCTTGCGCGTAAAATCAGAGTGGTGGACCGCGTCGAGCCCTCGCGCCTCACCGGGTCAGCGTCACAGGTTAATTGAATTTGAAAAAAAAGCTGAGAGCTCTGCTGCTTTGTCCATGGCAAGCCTTTTTAACATTTATTCCTTAAAATAGATTTCTGTGTTACTAATGCTTAGTAGAGTTATCCATTAGTGACTGCATTTCAAGTTCACTACTGTTGAATTATTCATTATAGCCTACTAGAACGTATACTAAAACCAACAAGTAGGCCTACTCAATAAATATCTAGTATTTGGTCTACTTTAAAATAGTATAGTTATATAGTAGTTTTTGCAAAACTGGCTGATTGGTCCTTCACTCATTTGGTAGCAATGGCATTGTCAGCTACATAGCGCAGCTGATTGGTTGTTGTTGTATCAGGGCCAATGAGCTGCGGCTCAACATTCAAATACCCTTAGTGTTGTGGTTTGTGCTTTCAGAAACCCTCCACCTTCCCCAGCTCCACCTGTATAGATCTGCTACAGGGGTTTAATCGTGTATGTTACCTGTGCAGCAGCAGCACCAGCATGTCTTTCATGCTAACAGGAATGTCTCTGAATGTATTGGCAGTAGCATGTCTCGGTACTTGCTCTGCAGTAGCAGCGTGTTTGTTCACCTCTAGGAGTAGCCAATTTTTGTATCTGAACTTTTCAATCCAAATGGTTTAATCTTTAATTATTCTAAGTTCTTTGTAAAGCAAGGAATTTCTGTTGGTTACTCCAAAAGAATTTTCATTGGTGGCTGATGCAATGCCACAAGGAGATCTTATGTTTTTTAAGGGTTTTCTTTTGCATACTTTTGTCACTCAGTGGATCCGTGTAAGACATTTAAACAGTGCCTTTAAAAAACAAGTTTTGTTTCAGGAGCAGTCTGTTTCTGTGCCATATCATTTCTGACTGGAATGTTTTTGTAAGTGATTACACTTGACATTACCTCATAAATACTTAATATCTAACAAAGAAAAGTTAATTAATAGATTTTACCCAGATAATGGATTTAAGTTGTTACTGTTGTTACTGTCTTTCAAGCATAAAAAAAAAACTATTCAGTATTCACGGAGACTAATGGCATAACGTAGGCTGAGTTCACACAGCCGGAATATGGTTGTCACTACCAAATTTTGAGCTTAAAGTCATCATGAAATCAAAATAGACATTTCTTGTTTTTTTTAAATGGAATATTGCAGTATTTATTATAAATGACTTATCCGTGCACATCATTATTATTTTTTTATTCATGTGCCCTCGCAATCTTTAATCAAAATAAATTCCCCTCCTTCTTGCAGCGACATCTCTTCTAATCTCTGATGATGTGTTTACTGGCGAGAGGGCGGGACAACCTGTCACTCACATGAGATCATAGCAATAGCAAACAACAACCAACCAATCCAATCAATTCCCAATGGATATACATAACAACAGGGGGGGAAAAGCTAATTCCATTTCATGCTGACTTTAATATGATAAATTAGTTTGTTACGAGCATGTCAACCACATTCTATAACCGAACTGACACTTGCAAATTGTCAGGACTTACAAAGTCTGCCTTCTTGGCAAGCATGCGCTGTAGGAACAGAACCACACTGTACAGCTATTTATCTTTCAAGTCATATAATAGTCCTGTGTTAATCATGATGGGTTTCGTTTACTCAAAGAAATAAGGAAATGAGTTGCATTCATCTGAAGATCCACCGGAGCTGCGAGGCGTACGGATCAAAAATCCTCTTTACACTCGTTGGTTATTTAAAATATCTGATGGATGAACTCATGCCTCGATTGGACACATTTATTTAATAACGTGCTCTCGATTGTAATAAAACATCCCTCATCGATCAACATTATAACACACATTCAATACTGTATCTTACCCTAATAGTTAGTTTTAAAGAATAAATGTTCAAGTGGCTTGCCATAGTTGTCAGCAGCATTATGTCTCCTTGCGTAAATGCGCTGCGCGTGATGAGCGGTAAATACCAGAGAGTAAATACCAGCACGCGTTTGAAGAGCATGCGTTAGGAAAGCTCATCACTGACATGCAGCACTGAAACACATCGAATATTACCTTGAAATCAATGTATACCTGATCCACAGCAACTGTCATCCCCCTCTCAACGGCTTGTTTATTTGAGTGACTCAAATGATTGCTCATCGTCATTGCTATCTGAAAACGTACACTCTTCTTTATCAACCGACTGTTGAGTACCACGGCTGTCTCTTAGCAACCTAATCTTTTCTTCTGTTGCTAAGTAACCACGTGGTTCTTACCTGTTGGCTTCACATCATTCATACAACCCCAAATTGAGAAAAGTTGGGACATTTTGTAAAATGGGATTAAGTCAAGAATCTGTGATTTGTTCATTCTCTTTAACCTTTATTTAACTGACTAAAGTAAAAGTTTTCACTGACTAACTTAAGTGTATTTTGTAAATATAAACAAATTTGGATTTGGATGGCTGCAATATAAATAGTCTCTGCTGCAACACACTCCCAAAAAGTTGGGACAGAGGCATCTTTACCACTGTCACATCACCTTCCCTTTTAATTACACTTTTTAAATGTTTGGGAATTGAATAACTGTGGTCATCATTGTCCGATTCTTCTTTTCATGATGGGTCATACATTTTCACTGTGTTTCGGATCATCTGTGATGAGAATGTCATTTCTGCATTGAACAGATGTATAGCTTTCTCCTCGCGTAACAGAGATTCAAGTTGCATGTCTTGATGCAGTGACGGACTATGTTAAGTGACAACAGTTTTCCAAAGAACTCCCGAGCACATGTGGCTGTATTTAACACAGTAGCATGACGGCTTCTCATGTAATGTCGTCCGAGGGCTCAAAGGTCACACACATTCAACAGAGGTTTCCCGCCTTGCTCTACATGTACTGAGATTTCTCTGGATTCCCTCAATCTTTTCACAATATTATGTGTGGTAGATGGTGAAAGACCCAAATTCTTTGCAATCTTGCATTGAGAAATGTGATTCTCTCATGATATTTGGTGGTGAGCCATGACCCATCTATGCTCTCTCAATCATGAGACCATCACCAATTCACCTGCTTATTGTGGACAGTTTCAAAAGAGTTTTACTATAATTCTATAATCATTTCACTTTTATTTTGCCTTTGTCCAAACTTTTGTGTAGTGTGTTGTAGCCATCAAAATGTCTTTATATTTGCAAAACATGTCCCAACTTTTCTGGATTATGGGTTGTGACAGAACCGCAGCTCAGCGCAGGGTTATGGTTAATAATCAATCCCATTTGTTCTGCTAATGGCTGAGCTTATTCCGGCCATAAAAGTCTACAGGTGGCGATTACATTTAGTTGTTAAACAAGAACAGATTTCCAGTGAACTGAATCCACAAATTACAATAAACAAGACGTTAATATTTAGCAAGTGACATGGACACAACATTACCAGTTATTTTGTCTATATTTGCGAAGCACGTTTTTGAGCAACACGTGTTTCTGAATGAATCAACGAACTGGTTGAGTGATTCTGTGGCTCACTCGTACATCCTCGTGTCCGAATATGCCTCGTCTCTACTATCCACCTTTTTTTGTTTGCACTACAAATCGTCTGTCAGTTTGACTGAATGAGCTGGAAAAATGTCCTACGTGTTTTATTTTCAGACGTCAGGTTTTAATGTGACTTGGTATAACAAGAATATCTATGGCAAGAGCTCTTTCAGTCGCTGCATTCTTTTCCTCCTCGTTCTTTTCTTTTTTCTTTGTATTCTGCTGTAACAGTATGAAAAAAGTGTGGTCTGCTCTCGTGATTTATTAGACGATACATCCCATGAATAATTCACTGAAATGCACTAAGAATCTCTTGTTTTGCTCCCCAAATCTTCACGTCTCTTTCCAGGTTTGTTTTCACACGGATGCTTTAAAATGTAATCTTTTACTTCTAATTCCTATTAGCAGTGTTTACTGGAATGCTTCTAAAGCAAGCAAATACAACAATTATTGTGTCAAAATGTCACTTTGAAATATTATGTTCCAGTTAATGAACATTTTTGATTATGATTACAGTGATTAACACATCCAAAATAATTCTGTGGAAATAAGGCTATTCATGGTCTGTTGTGGTAATTTGTTAATGCTTTTACACTTTTAAATTTCCCTTTAATGTTCGATAGTTGAAGGCGAGTAGAATCCTCTCATTACCCCGTTTTTGAAAATACTTATTATTGCATTCATAGAGCGAACCTTTTGCTAATCGTTTACAGTTTAACGGAAGTTACTCCCATAATTCAAGCAAAGCATCATGAGGTGTAGGAAAGACGTGGATATAACATGAGAAAAAAAGTCGGCCGTACGTGAAATGAGAGTCTACCATCCCATGAGGTCATGACTCATGCGATGATAATGCCAATATGGCAGATTCAGTCTCCAGATTGTTTATACTACACGCATGTAAATAACATACTTATTTTTAAAAGTTCTTCTTTAAATGTAGACTAGAGTGACAGAACGCCATTTTGGACGCAGCGAGTCACTAGTTTGCTCCTGTATAAATCAATGTTTTTAAATGAATCTTTTGAGTGAATTATTGAATGATTCACTCATAAGACATATTAAGTCAAATTTGCCACCACCTATCGGCATAATGATGTAATTTACAGGAAAAGTCACTAGACAATATAGCTATGATAAAAAAATAAATGTAAAAAATCCAGTGGTTATTCAGTTTTCTAGACTCCAAGGCCTTCAGTTGTCCAAGACAAGGAGGCCTCATATGTAGGTTAATATATTTTCTCAGATGTTTCAGCTGTAATTATGATCAAAAAGTTACTTCTTTAAATTACACAAACTTGCACTGTCAATAGATTAAAATAAGCACAATTAATTTTGTTATTCGAGAAGTTCTAAATGCTCTTCTCAAACAATGAATATACAGTGAATTTTCCAGTTATTCATGATTACTGGATAAGGGTTTTTAAAATACACTTCCAGTCAAAAGTTTGGAATACATTATATATTTATTTATTATGTTTTTGAAAGAAGTCTCTTATGGTCACCAATGCTGAATTGATTTGATCATAAAATAGTCAAAAAATATTATTACAATTTAAAAGAACCAATTTCTATTTGAATATATTTTAAAACATAATATCTAAATGTATTTATTCAGCAAGGATGCATTAAATTGATCAAATGTGATAGCAAAGACATCTACAATCTTACAAAAGATTTAGATTTCATTTCTTTCGAACTTTTATAGTAATTTTGACTGTATTTCTTATTAAATAATTAAGTATACATGAACACTACACTTCATATTTATTATTTTAGGGCTAAGAATCACACTTTTAAACGGAGGAATCCTGGTTCTTGAATAAAAAAATAAAAAAAGACAGTTGTTTAAGTGTTATTAAATTACGAATTTTGTAGCTTATTTTGACTTATTTCAAATAATTTCAAACCATCTTGAGGCCCCCTTTAGCCAACCAACCCCTATTGTTGTGAGTAGCTGCAAACAACAACAAAAAAGCTATAAGTAATGTGCAAAGATGCCAGTATGACTAGGTGGACAAACCAATCTCAACCGTTTGAACCGTCTCAAGAACGCACCTTAAATCTCAATACTGTGCATGTGACATAAGAGCTATTCAGTATTCAGTTCTGGCGCTCTTGCAGACCTGAGTGATTACGACATGCCTGTGTCACCTCCAGCACAGAGCTGATCTCATTGAAAACGACACCTATCTATCTATCTATCTAATCTATCATCCACCCATGCATCCATCTAGCTTTCACTAGTGTTTAGTATATGTATACACACACATACATACATATATATATATATATATATATATATATATATATATATATATATATAAAACTAATCATAAATTATGCAGATAATATAATAATATAAAAAATAATACGAGTAAAAAGGTTAACTGAGAAATTCATAATGAAAAACATAACGAGGGTGCATGTTTGGGAGGCCAACACTGCTGACTTTATTTTGAATTACAACGATCCATAAAATAAACCTAGAGAAATTTCATCAGACTTTTTGTTGAATTTGTGCATGTCAGACTTCACATTTCATTACTAAGACGCACATTGACAGTATAAATCATAATCATTAAAACTTATATTTGCACATATAAAGGTTAATGTATTAATATTTCACCTTCTTATACAAGTGTTCTACTGGCAGATGTTTATTGGACACTGCTTACATGCAGGTTCACAGGCACATTAGCAACTATGGCAACAAAAAAGGTTCACATTTAGTCACCAGCACCACCATGAAGACTAATAAAGTTGTTTGTTTTTTAGTGGGGGGGGGGGGGGACACTCAACTCTACTTAACAGTCCAAAAGTGATTCATCCTTGTATCGCTGAGTCTATGTTATTGATTTTTTTATTTTTTATTGCATCCATATGTTAGTGTATTAGTTGTAAACCAAAGCGGAGCGAGGTTGTATAATAATGTTGAACAGATATTTCTAACACTCCAAAAACTACCGCACAAAACCTACTCACTTTCACAAGCACAATATATCACATATGGATGGATTCAGTCTGGGAATTAATATCAGATGACCCAATTATACAAGATTGATAGAAAACATGTTTTGAGTCTTTGTTATTTTGTATCACATTAAGTTGATTCATAGCAGTTTCAACGATATAAGACATTGATGGAGTGTCGACATGTTCAACAGTGGTTAAGCTGAACAAGATAGACAAAACTTTAAAAGGAATGTGACGTTTTATGTTGGTCAAAGCATGCAAGGCTAATAGACAGCTGGCAATGTAGTACAATCGCATGAAGTAGCATATCAGAGAACGAATTATGTATATCAAAAACGTACTATTTTAGAGGATATAGTGATTTTTAAGTGGTTACCATTAAAACAGTATAACTTTCATAACTTGCTTCAGTTTAAAGATTTTACTCGTATACTTTTGCCTTCTTCGCATAAGATGACAAATACAGGGCATGGCAACGTGAAGTACTGACAATGCGTTCAAACAATTAAAAAATATATAGCTGTGTTCCAAAATTCCCTTCGACACTATCAACAACATCAAGACATTTGGCTAGAACGGAACATGTGTGATTCACGCGTAGTGGGCACATTGAGGAAACTGGTACCTATAGATGGATTTAAAATAGTGGCAGAAAACATTGGAGAGCTGGATCCTCTGCCACAGAGGTGGTGGTGGCTGGTTGGGGAGGAAGGGACGAATATGTAGAGAGAAAAAAGGACGATAGAGACGTTCAGTTCTTCAGAATGGCATCGTACATCTGGTACACATACTGAGACACTTCTGGAGCCCTGCATTTCAGAGACAGCTGAAAGAGAAAGAAAAGCTATTTAAATGTGCTTTGCTTATTTAGGTACATAGAGTAAAAAACATTGGTTAATTTCATTAAAAAAAAAAATAGAAAATCTAATATTGACATTTATTATTATTATTATTAATATGAAAAATTCAAATGACAGGCAGAAATGGTCAATTATGGTTTCTAAATGTCTCACGATTTTCAACTGTTAATGCTCTCAGCAGCCACTCAATGTGGTCGACATAATTGTTTATTATCTATTTTTAAAAAGGGGACCCATTATGCTCTTTTTAAAAGTCTAAATTTCTATTAGAAAAAAACATTATTTTCACATATTTGACATTGCTGCAACTCTATGAAGCCCCTCCTTCCGAAAAGCGCAGTGTGTTCTGATTGGTTGGCTGGACCAGTGTGTTGTGATTGGTCAACTGCTTCCAGTGTGTTTTGGAAATGTCACACCCCTTAACATAACCGCAAGTTTCAACAAACCAATGCAACTCAACCAGGCCTCATCCCTTTATTCTGCATATGCCTTGGGTGGGAATTATTTAAATGAGGAATACAGTAACGTTAGCCTGGTTAAAACCAGACCCTTCTCAGTTGAAACTGAGTGTAGGGTCTGGCGAAGCTATGTAGACAAATCATTTCCAGAGGGGCGTCACCAACCGACGTAGCTCAAATTCCTCTGGGCGCAATTGGATAGTCATAAAACCAATCAGATCGATGAAGGAGATGACGTATGCTTCGAGTGTTGTTCTTTGCTCCGGTTTTAACGAAAACGGTAAGTTTAAATCGCTCAAAACAGACGCGATAACTGATTCGTTTATATACGGTCTATGATTCGAACGAGTGATGTTCCACGGCGGCATCCATCTTTGTAATGAAATCTCCTTCAGCGTCACTGCGCTGTCGTCATCATGTAAATCCCTCCCCAAACGTTTCTGATTGGTGCCGCGATTTCGGCGGCACAGAAATGAGCTTGAATGGCCTCTTCTCCAGACTATCCTGGAGAGAGAATTAAAATTCGCCGGAAGTAGTCTGGGTTTTCCCAGGCTACAGTAACGTATGTTCCCTGAAGAAAACTCAAGACTACAATGAGGCGTTTCAGGGAGTTCAGAAACAGTAAAAGACACTGATATAGAGAATAACTCCCTTTGGAGTGACTTTGAGCTTTGTAACTTTGCAGACCTTTTTCATGTACAAACAGCAACATTACACACTAAAGGAAGTTGAAAATGTAAAAACGCATAATAACCCTTTATTGTAGGCTGGGTCATATTTTCTTTTACGCTGCATAATTTTATTACGAGTTTGATTCCAAATTATAGATGAATTTGCACCATAATATTGTAGTGTTGAGTTTGATTGGAAACACGGCCTGTGATGGCAACATAAAATATATTGGAAGTCTTTTCTCTTCATTTGTGCAAACACAAGTATGCACTATGCATGATGATCATACAACATTTATTGAAAAATCTTTATCATTGTATTTTTACCCTGCTGTCCATATCCCTATCAGAACAGACCTATTTTTGGGTTGTGACCCACCAGATGATAATCAACACCACACTTTGATGGGCTATTTTCTACAGGTATATGTTTAGCACTAATATTTGCTATGAATGACTGCTTTAAGAGGGTTTTTCTTTTTGCTAGAGTTACAGCTTTTCACTACAAACCTTTGAGTGAAGTTTGATCAATAAAATGCTACCCATAAAAGTGTTAGAATTAATGTTCCCTTTAAGACCATTAGAAAATCTGCACAGACTCAAAGCTAGCAATTCTTGAAGTCAAATATTTTGTTAATCTGCATGTCCAATAATTTTCAGTTTGGAACTGCAAGGACTGAAAGCCTAAAACAAAATGGATTTTAAGTTAATTCATAATAGCAAGAATAGTTTCTGAACATAAGGTAACCTGTTATATAGTATATAATACACTATATATAACTTGTTATATAGTGTATATACACCACATGGGATGTTTATATATGTGTACAGTACCGGTCAAAAGTTTGGAAACATTACTATTTTTAATGTTTTTGAAAGAAGTCTCTTATGCTCATCAAGCCTGCATTTATTTGCATGAATTACAAAATGTCCCCCATTTGCTAAAATGACAGCAGCATGAACTCCACAAAACCTAATGATCATGTTCTCCATCATGATTTGAGATAATACAAAAAATATATTGAGCTTCAACAGAAGCAAGAACATTTGACCTTCTGTACAAAGAGCCAAATGATCAATGTCAGTAGTTACTTATTTGAAATTAGATTTTTGAATGTGAGTCTCAGACTTTCGGACTCCACTGTAAATAATAGTTTCTGTTTTTTTGTAATTGTATTTCAGTATACAATAAAGCATCCTCCAAGCGGAGGTCTACCAACATTTAAAAAAATATATCATTTCTTTCATACAACCCCAAAACAATGGCACAGCAAACATTACAGTCTGTTTTTCTCCTCAGGTGGGCAGAGAACTATATTCACCCCGAGGAGCAAATATAAAAAATAAATAAAACCGACAATGAATACTTTTGCTCTTTTGGCTCAGCTCTTACTATCAATTCCCACTTCCCTTTAAAATGTCACCATCTTCGGATCGACCGAAGATAAATCTGTGACTTTTTCTTCAACTGAATGCATTGAACAATCCTCGGCCCGCCAGGAACATAATCCCTCATACAGCAGGGCTTGTATTGGTTACCTTACTTGAGGAATGTGTTTCCAGAGGTCTTGGCAGACAACAGCCCTCCATCACTGGCTGTTAGGTCAAACCGCACTGGTTAGACGGAGTCCAGTTATCATCTGTTCAGATCGGAGCCAGATGCTGCCAGGACACCGAGGGCTGAAGTCTCATTAAAAATCAATTGTCTGGGATCAGGTAGGGATTCTGATCGCACTGATCCGTCCTGGCCTCAGGGGGCCTCAGGCAATCAAGCTCAGCAGAGGTGTCTGAACAGATGCCTTCTGAATAATAAAGAGGGCTCTATTGCTAATCAACCGATTAATCTATTTAGCAGCCTCTTAATTTGAACACCAACTTCCCAATGGAAATTTATGGAGTCCGTGGCAGCTACTTTTACTGGCCAGTCAGTCGGGATTGGTTTCATTTGTTTTTGTCCTAAGGACTAAGGTGAGAATACTTTTTACTCACTTGAAATGGAATCACAAGTTGAAAATAAATCACTGAATTATTTCAACTGTTCAATCAGATGCCATTTTTATTCTGTCCACCAACTGCAAACTACAAGCAGAGGATTGTGTGGAATCAGAGGCAGTGAATGAAGCATCTATGCCAGGGATGTGCTGGAAGTTTTGCAACTCTCCACCGGAGAAAGTCTGAAGGCCTATATGCAATCCATTCGAAATAGATATGAATGCTAAACTTATAAACCATGTATATTACATTTTTTTCCCCAAAAAATATTTATTCCTAAGCAGAGCCATAACCTTTTCTTTACGATTCCTATCCCTACACTACAATTACCTGCAAAGACAGCATTTTTCAGGCTTCAGACGCTGTCCATCTGCTGCGTACACACATTTACACATCACTTCGTGCTTAGCAGTCAGTTGTGAAGATCTGAAGAGGGATTTTCTGTCTAGCTTGTCATAAAGCCAGTTTTATCCCAGTGCTTTGTGTTTAAAGAACAAGCATTAAAACTGTCGAATGTGATGCTGTAATTTGGCTCACCCTCACTCATATGATTATAACAAACCACTGTCAAATGTGCAGCTGGAGCTTATCCATCTCCAGTGTCATGCTGTCGCCAAGCAAAGGTTCACCGAAGGTGCTCAACTTGTGTTCTGTGCCTCACTGAGCAAAAGACTATTTCAGTTCACCAGGCAGAGCACTGTTTGGCCGCTGCTGTTTGGCTCCACATGAATTATAAAAACTTGCAAGTGCAAACATTGAACGGATGATGAGCACTCATTGCCATACTTTGCATCTCAATATCAAAAACGCAATCAGATTTGATATCCGATGAGAGGTTTGTGAAGAACTTCTGATACGAGTTATAGAATCATACAAATTACCTGCACTTAATATAGTTCACCTAAAAATTCTGTTAAGATTCTAGCAGAATGTCCAAGTTGCCTTTTTCTCCACACAATGAAAGTGGATGGAGAGCAGGGACAGCTGCTGTCATCTTTCATATTCATTATATGAGAAAAATGCAGCTTGGACATTCTGTTAAATATCATCTTTTGTGTTTCACGAAAGAAAGAAAGGCTGAAACTACAAAAAGGTAAGTTAAGAGTAGTGTAGGCAATGTTTTTCATAAACTCTTTTTGTTATATTGGTTGAAACTCTGTTCACATCTTGACAGCAATCAATAATAGAAGTCATCTAAATAAAAAATAAAAAATTAAAATGTACATGTATGTTCTGTGGAAGTCCCAGGACCAAAACAATTTTGTCCAATCATTGCATTTGGCCCAAATGTCTGCCTGCCTGTCAACATATGTATTTTCAAACCTCGGCGCATCACTCTGCCGCAGTCAGGTGGTACAAGTAAGAGCACGGTAAGTTCACGTTCATTAATATTGTAATGTTACTGTTGCTGTTGTAATGTCTTCTGGAGGAGACGTGGCTCTGGAGACGCTCTAAAGGGAGGGAGCTAGCTTTCCCTCTCCAAAATTGCCTACTCTAGCTTTAATGATGTTTTTTTTTTAAAGTGTACAAAACTAAAATGGCCTTTTAACACTTTCCCCACCATTGACGAGTTTTTCTTAGTGTTCAACAAAAACGCAATTTTCTCAGCTTTATGTTCGAAATGTTTTTTTTGTTTTTTTAAATGAAACTTACCACATTTAAGTGTTGATAAAAAAATAATGAATGAAGACAGAATGAAATGCATTGCTTGCTTTTGATAAATTGACTGTTTACATATTCATTCAACAAAATATTCTGGGGGGCATGAACGTTTAATGAATATCATCAAAAATGCTGCCGCTGGCATACAATAAAACGTTGGCGGGGAAATACAGCGGGGGAAATAAGTATTGAACATAATTTATTGTCATAATTTTTCTCAGTAAATATATTTCCAAAGATGCTATTGACATGAAATTTTACCAGATGTTGGTAACAACCCAAGTAAGCCATACATACAAAGAAACAAACAAAAATAAGTTCAGAAATTAAGTTATGTATAATAATGTGAAATGACACAGGGAAAAAGTATTGAACACATGAAGAAAGGGAGGCGCAAAAAGGCATGGAAAGCCAAGACAACTGCTGAAAACTTACAGTAATTAAAAAGCAATCCAGCCCCCTGTCTGTGGAAATTAATAACAGCTGGTTCAGTCCCAAATGATGGCCTACAAAAAGGTCTCATTGCCAAGGTGTCACACAAGACACATCTCATGATGGGTAAAAGCAAAGAGCTGTCTCAAGACCTTCGCAACCTAATTGTTGCAAAACATAATGATGGCATTGGTTATAGGCGCCATTCTAAGCTTCTGAATGGTCCAGTGAGCACTTTTGGGGCCATAATACGGAAGTGGAAGGACAATAATTTCACCATAAATTTGCCTCGACCAGTGCTCCTCACAAGATTTCTGATAGAGGAGTGAAAAGAATAATCAGAAGAGTTGTCCAAGAGCCAACACCAAGTTGTATGGTGTTTTTAGGCTAATGTGCACTGCCATTTCTCCTCCAAATATGGTGTGTATTATGGCATCCAAACAGTTGAATTTTGCTCTCATGTGACCACACTATATTCTCCCAGTATTTCACTGGCTTTTCCAAATGTTGTGCAGAAAACTTTAAATGAGCTTCAACATGCTTTTTTTTCAGTAATGGAGTCTTGCGTGGTGAGCGTGCATACAGGCCATGGCGGTGGAGTGCATTACTTACTGTTTTCTTTGAGACAACAGTACCTGCTATCTGCAGGTCTTTTTGAAGCTCTCCACAAGTGATCCTTGGCTCTTGGACAACTCTTCTGATTATTCTTTTCACTCCTCTATCAGAAATCTTGCAAGGAGCACTGGTCGAGGCAAATTTATGGTGAACTTATTGTCTTTCCACTTCCGTATTATTGCCCCAAAAGTGCTCACTGGACCATTCAGAAGCTTAGAATGGCGCCTATAACCAATGCCATCATTATGTTTTGCAACAATTAGGTTGCGAAGGTCTTGAGACAGCTCTTTGCTTTTACCCATCATGAGATGTGTCTTGTGTGACACCTTGGCAATGAGACCTTTTTGTAGGCCATCATTTGGGACTGAACCAGCTGTTATTAATTTCCACTGACAGGGGGCTGGATTGCTTTTTAATTACTGTAAGTTTTCAGCAGTTGTCTTGGCTTTCCATGCCTTTTTGCGCCTCCCTTTCTTCATGTGTTCAATACTTTTTCCCTGTGTCATTTCACATTATTACACATAACTTAATTTCTGCACTTATTTTTGTTTGTTTCTTTGTATGTATGGCTTACTTGGGTTGTTACCAACATCTGGTGAAAATTTCATGTCAATAGCACCTTTGGAAATATATTTACTGAGAAAAATGCTCACGTGTTCAATACTTATTTCCCCCGCTGTAATTAAAGTGGACATTTTTAAAAATGTATCTCACTTCACTTTCCAGTTAGAGTTGTCATGTGATAACATCTTACATGATGAAAGTACAAGAAAAACTATTATTATACTATAACTATATATACACTACTATAAAACTATAAAAAATTCCATTATCATCTGTAAGCAGTTATTGCATTCTGCTACTGTATCTTTTGCAGCATCACATCAAATTTTATCCAAGCTAAGTGTCTGCAGTCACCAAAGTTGAATGTATTATTCTGTGGTATCCAGGTGTTTTTGTCTTAAAAAGACAATAAATAATTTCAAATGGGTTCTTCTTATAGGCTGCGCTCAACTAGCGTAGTCTGATTGACAAGTGAATGACTCTTAAGAGCTGGTTCTTTTAATGAACTGGGCAAAATCAATCAAAGGTCTTTGAATCAGATTAACAAATTGCTTGCTGTATCTGTCAAAGCTGTTACTGAATAAACATCTGATTCACTTATAGAGTGCATGTTCTCTCAGAGGCACACTTTAAAAGAAACCAAAAGTAGAATATAGTTTACTAAACTTGTTGACTTAATACAAAATCACAGAGGAGAGGATCAAAAAAGTCAAGTCGAAAAGACTTTGCATATAAGCAGAATCTCATTAAGTGGCAGCCCTCTCCTCTGTGATTTTGTATTAAGTCAACAAGTTTTGGACCAAAAGTCATACATGTTGCTGTTTGTGAAGATAATTCAGGAATGTTCCCCAGGGCACTGGGGATCCATGAGCTAAAACAGGGATCAATACTCTACCTGTCGGCGACAAGCCTTTTCTGAACGCTTCATGCTGCTCTTGACCTTCCTGTTCATTTAATGCATTAGGCAAGCAAGTCGAGCAGAAAGCACGGCTTTCAGGGTCATGAATTTATCATGTTTAAAAAGCCTGATCTTCAAAGCAGTGAATTACATAAAGTGCTGAAAACTTGGAGTGGTTTGGTGGACAAATAAATGGATATAAAAATAAAGCAAGTTTTATGTAAATACAGAACTCTGTCAAAGTGAGGGATGAAGGATGTCCTTGAATATGTTCTGGACAACGTCAAAAGCATTTTGTTTGTCAAGGGACAAGATTTATTTTGCTCTTTTGTATTAAATTGGCAAGCATTTGTCGAGCTGGACTTCATTTGAATACCCAATTGTTGAATCTTCGCGCTGTGAGTGATTACCGTGTAATTGGGATTGCCAGGTTGTATGCGGAGTTCGGCGAGTATCCAGATCCCGTTGGTGAGTTTCAGCGACTGATACAGCATGTCCTGGCCTTCTACGTTCCTCTTGGCGATGGTATAGATATTGTTGTTCTGCAGTTTGCCTGACACCGTATCTGCCAATACCAAAGACAACTGGTTAGTGGTTACCCAACAAAACATTCACAGGAGTCTCTCAACAGACTACAGTTATCAGCAGAAAAAGCTACCATCCATCCAACTTAAAAACCCCATGAAAAGGTCTGATGGACACTTGTATTAAATATTCCCTATTGAAACAAGAAGAGTACATAGCAATACATACATTTAAAAAAAAACAGTTTGTATCATGGATAAAATCAATAGAGACTCTTTAAAAATTTATACATTTCAGCCAGTTTCTTCACAACCAGCTTGTGGTTGGGAAAGTAATAAAGTATGAGCATTAGCACAACCAAAGACACACAATTAACCGAAATTTGCTATGTCCTAATTGGACACAGGTGGTGTTTGGGAAGTTGACATGTAATTTTACTGTGCTCAAAGAAAAAGGACACACATCTTTTGTTTCTTTCACCATTTGGCTGAAAAAAAAAGGCTTTGTCTGCAATCACAAAATTATCTATTCAAATTAATTTTGAAAACTTGAAATAAATTAAGATAAATTTGACCAATTAGACAGACACACACTCTTAATTGGGTACTACTTGACAATTGAAGTATTGCCCTAAAAATGTCAAATAAAATGTACCTGCGATTATTTTTCATTTGTAGTGCGGTAATTTTAATTTTTAATGCTTATATGGAACTACTTCAAAATGCATTTATTCAGTCCTGCAGTGTTACAGAAATTCAGAGATTTTCCGCTTAAATATTATGAAATAGTCCAAATACTTCACATACAGAACCATTGGTGATTAAAAGTGGTGAAAATTATGACCTATTAGATCATCTAAGTAAGATATACAATATGTATAAAGCTTCAACTCTTCGTGTTAGTGTTTTTTAAAATATTTTTCATTTCATCATACCATTTTACCATGATCAACTACATGGTGATAATACGGGCAAGACAGGACCTTCTCATTCTGTAAGATATTTTATTGGACAAAACCTTTTATGATCAACTAAAAAAGAAAAACATTATATTAGTGAACATGTTAACAAAAACCTCTTCCTAACATTAGAAACATGCATGCATATTAATGTCTTAAACAGCACATTAATTTACACATCATACTATGACCCTGAGTGATGCTGTTCTAGAATCAGACACTACTGAGCCATATCACTGTGCTGTGAGAGCATTGGAGAGCGTGGAACGAGAGAGAGAGAAGAAATGATGAAACCCCTGGCAACAGAGATAGAAAAGCGCTGAAAGACAAGGACAGGCCGCAAACAAAGTAAAGGGGCACAATAAAACCCAATCGAGTGTTTAAAGGGGGAGAAAGATGGATTGGGGAAATAAAAAGCCAGAAGGGTCATGGGCAATGAAGATGAAGATGAAAAACATTTATACACAGACAGAGGGAGGTCTGAGGACAGAGTCAGCGGTTATATAAGCCACAGAATCAGGTGATGACAGCTGGTGTTACCAACATGTGGAGTGTGCTGTGACTCACTCCAGTTCACACTGACTGACTACACACACTACTGCTGTCAATCCTGTGAGTCTGCCTTCACGATACACAGCGGACACACAGAGGGAGCTGCTCGAGACAGGGTGAGGAGGGACACAGCGTAATATGGAAGGAATAATTGACGACGGGCTGTTGAATTATTAGAAAAATAATGCAGCCACGACGCTTATACTACGGTTACCATTGTTCAGATGATGTATTTCAAGACGTTTGTCAGGTTTTTGTCCTTAAAACGGTCTTGTGTGTAGGACTAATTTCTTACGCATCTAATTCCCAAGCCTCCGTTGCTAATTCCAAAACATCATTTTAGAGCTAATAACGGAGACTTGAGTCACTGAGAGCAGTGTGTAGTTATTAATGCAGTTATTAGAGAGAGAGAGAGAGAGAGAGAGAGAGAGAGAGAGAGAGAGAGAGAGAGCTTAATGTATTGAATTACCTCAGTCTGTGCGTCTCTCAACAGTGTTCGGTACCAGCGTGTAGCGAAACTATGTTTATCTGCACCTCGCTAGTGAGAACCGTCATGTAGCTTTTAAGTTGTTCAACTATTTTACTGATAAAATCATCAGAGCGGTGCTGACAACACGTTTCTGTGCGAGTGTGTGTCCGTACTGTATGTGTGTGCGTTTGAGTGGGAGAGAGAGTGCGAGAAAGAGATGTGTGTTTTTCCATAATAACTAATAAATGCATTAATACATAAATAAAACCAAAATTTTGTGGCTAAAAACATCGTAATAATTGGTTGTTTTTTACGGTGACCGGGAGGGGACATGTTCGGTTCACTTAGTTTTGTCGTGGCCACAACATATAAACTCGTGGGAACGTCATATTAAGTCGTGGCCTCGAGATCATATGTTGAGAGAACGACATCTATTTCTCGTGGCCACGAGTTATGTTGAGAGTACCACACCAGTCAATACTGTACATATACAGCAGTCAGAGATGGAGATGACTGATGAAATAACATTTTACTTTGAATTAGGAATGTCATATAAAGATATAGTGCGGTCTCTGGCATTAAGACATGGGTACGTAAGTGAAAGACACCTGAAGCGCATTCTTAAGTTGAATGGGCTTTTTCGTCGGAATTGCTTAAGTGTACTAGTGGGTTTCATGGAGGGGTGAGATGTCTACGTCGCAAAGTCTAGCTACTGGGGTGCTCTCGAGGCTCGGTGCTTGGACCACTTCTCTTCTCCATCTACATGTCATCACAAGGATCTGTCATTCAGAAACATGTTTTTTCCTATCACTGTTATGCTGACGACACACAACTCTACCTCTCACTCCAGCCAGATGATCTGACGGTAGCTGCTCTCATCTCAGCCTGCCTGACAGACCTTTCCTGCTGGATGAAGGACCACTACCTTCAAAGACTTACAAAGACAGAGCTGCTTGTGGTCTCGGCCAACCCAGCACTTCATCACAACTTCTCCACTCAGCTAGGTTCGTCAACCATAACTCCATCCAGGACAGCCAGGAACCTTGGAGTTGTGATTGATGATCAGTTAAAGTTCGCAGACCACATTGCTAGAACTGCCAGGTCCTGCAGATTTGCCTTATACAACATTAGGAGGATCATGCCCTTCCTCACAACACATTGTCCAAATTTTCGTCGTCAATTTGCTGGCTTGAATGAAATACTCGGGTCACGAATAAAGTCCCGTTTAAGGCAGTAAACAAAAACAAATTATGAGAAACTTAAATTAACAAATAAAGTAAATTATGACCAGGGTAAAAGGAGGGGCCCGTATCGCGTGTGAAGATTCGGTTCCCACGTTATAAAACTGGTAGCCACGAGAAACGGATGTCGTTCCCTTAACATACGATCTCATGTCCACGAGATATTATGACGTTCCCAAGACTTAATATCACATTCCCACAAGTTTATATGTTGTGGCCACGACAAAACTAAGTGAACCGAACATGTCCCCTTCCAGGTCACCGTAGTTTTTATCCTATTGTTGACTATATTTATTTGCTCGGTTAGTGTCTTGTGGGTTTTGGTTCTGTAAGCTGTAAAGACCTTTGAAATAACTGAAATCATTTGGCGAAGTGATATGGAACTGTAATGCTGTCAAGACCTGCCTGGAACTACTTTAGGCCCCGATTACACCAAACTAGGGAGACCAGACGTCCCGAAAAATTTGGGACAGTCCCGAAATCTAAGCTGTTGTCCCGAATCCCGAATCCGGCCCTAATTGTCATGAAAATTATACTAAAGCAAAATCCTGAGTAGTTATTGTCTGATAAAATATTAAAAACTGTCCGTGGAGGTTGAGTTGTCCTGCAGCCATCCCCCGCTACAACAGTGCCGCTGTTTTTTTTTTTTTCAACAGACCAATCAATCACTCCTTTACGACTGGCTGCCTGCACATTCACTGTCCTCGCGACTGCTGCAACTTGCACTCTCTTCATCTATATAACAAAAAGGAGCAAGTTGCAGCAGCCACGAGGACAGTGAATGTGCAGGCAGCCAGTCGTAAAGGAGTGATTGATTGGTCGCGGCACTGTGTGCAAAAAAAAAAACTTGTTACACAAAGCAAATCATCTACACAATTATTTAGTTTTCTTATTTAATGACCGACAATTTAGTTTTACAACAGTCATTGTTTTGTTTTGTTTTTTCACAATGTTGTTTTTTTGTGGCAGACTAAAGACTAATGACAGACTGTTGATCTTTGAATAAAAATATATTTTATTATAGGCTATGTAGTCTAATATCATAGTAGGCTTTGCTTTTTTTTCAACTGCAAAAACACGAGGCGCAGCAGGCGGTAAAACACGAGTGCCTGGGGCGCATAAACAGCGCGCAGAACGCTCACTCCCATAGGAAAACAATTAAAAAAAGGCGCCTCTCACTGCAAAAATCGCGTTTGGTGTGATCGGGGCCTTAGCCGTGCGTTTTCCTGAAAATAATGGCAGAGCTTAGAACATTCATCAACCAATCAGAATCAAGCATTCAACAGCCCATAGTAAAATAATACAGATTTGCTCAAGGAAATGCAAAACATGCTGCCACAATGCTAGGGTGTTGTGGGTGCCTGCCATGCGGTTGCTTAAGTGTACTAGTGGGTTTCATGGAGGGGTGAGATGTCTACATCACGTCTAGCTACTGGGGTGCTCTCAAGGCTCGGTGCTTGGACCACTTCTCTTCTCCATCTACATGTCATCACAAGGATCTGTCATTCAGAAACATGTTTTTTCCTATCACTGTTATGCTGACGACACACAACTCTACCTCCACACACACACACACAGGCTAAAAAGTTCAAAATAAATGCATCCCTAGTTATATACATCTAGAAGTAACCCATGTCCTGTCCACACCAGAGATGAGAACCTGTGGCATGAAAGCATGAATTTGATTATTCTTGATTCTCTGTAAATGTACAGGCAGCAATTCTGCAGCATATCAATGAGGTTTGTAAACGGTTGTAAAACATTAACGCTGAAAACTAATTAGAGATGTTTATTTTCTGCTGAATTAAGCGCTGAAATTATTCATCATTAGGAATGTGCTGATCCACGGACATGAGCGCATGTCATCCTCCTGGACTCAAGAACTGTGGCTGCATTCTGATAAAGAACAAATCAGCCAGTCTCAACAACATCAAAACATGAAACGGCTTCCTACTTATTCAATTCTATGGGGAAAAAAATCAGTCATTTACAAATAATACCAATGCACACAGTGTGGGGAAAAGGCATTCGGTTATATCTTGCCCTCGCTTGTTTGCTCCATTACGTGGACATTGTTATTCAAGTCATGGCAAGCTAGAGTCAATCAGCATCTCACAATAGCAGTCGATTATTCTCTACATGCTAATAAACACGATTGAAACCGAACTGCATGGCTTCTCCAACCAAAACAAGGCATCAGAGTGAAGAGAAAAAAATAAATCAAAAAATCAAAGCCTGGATTTGTCAAACTACTGCTGTTTAGTGTGGCACTACATGCGTCGATCCCCCTACAGGCGCTTTATAGTCATGGATAAAATTGCATCTGTGTGCCGTGTGTGCGCTTGCTAAAATGAGAGCAGATGAAAGCAGGGGAAGTGAGATTGTCTGACGTCTAGTAATTAAGGAACCTCTGGGCGTCTGATCAATAATTTCAGCGAGTGAAACAGGCTCTCTACGCTGGCCCCTGTGTTCGGCTGCTGCTGTATGCTCAAATTGGCTCCAGGTTGATGAATACAAATAGCAAGCTGATAAGCCTAGAAATAAACCAGCTCTGTCAAAGTCTGTGCACACAGCCAGCCACGTTCCACAGCATTTTTACATTGCCACCAGACTAAATAATTAACTATGAACAATAACGAAATGGTGGGAACGCTTTTTCCCCCTTCCATTGGCGTCTAGAGACTCTTTCTGCTTTTTTAAATCTGAAAGCTCACACAGTACACAGTGGATGTTGTATTAAAGCTTTAAGCAAAACAATTCAACAATATTGATGGTTTAATATCAAAGCATTGTGAAGTTGCATTCATAAATCGAGAAAGGAAGCTATTCAAATATATTCGGGACTATGGTGAGCCTTGTTCAACAAGCTTTAATACTGGGGGTGTAAAAAAACACTACAGTAAGATTAGTATGTATTACACTGTCATGTCTTATTTAAATCAGAATACAAATCTATCTCTCTCTCTCTCTCTCACACACACACACACTCGAATATGTGGTTTGCGGGGACTCTCCATAGGTGTAATGGTTTTTATACTGTAAAAACTGTATATTCTATCACCTAACCCTACCCATCACAGAAAACTTTCTGCATTTTTTCAATAAAAAAAAACAACAACAAAAAACCGAAACACACAGTTTAGTATGTTTTTTAAACCATTTGGATTACGAGGACACAGGAAGTGTCTTCATAAACCACGTGTAAGTATACGTTGTAATACCCATGTCATTATACACATTTGTGTCCTCATAAACCATATATACAGACACACACACTGTAACTGTGTTTTCATTTTTGGGGGGGGACTTTCCATTGACATAATGATTTTTATACTGTACACACTGTATATTGGATTCCCTTACACTAACCCTATCCATCACAGAAAATGTTATGCAGTTTTAGATTTTTGAAAAACATCACTTAGTATGATTTATAAGCTGTTTTTCCTCAAGGGTACCAAAAAATGTCCCCAACAAGGACAAGGATTTTGGATATTGCCGTCTTTGTGGGGGCCCCATTTTGTCCCCATTAAGAAGGGTTTACCAGGCCACACACACACAAAATCAACAAGTAAGTCATTGAGGCATTCATTCACTCGATTTGTTCAAACGGCTGATTCCCTTAAACGGCTTGAGCTGTATTTGTGCTGTGAAAAAAAAAAAACTGTCTCTCAACCACAGACACATTGTAGCAGGTTGTAACATGCTGGATCAGGAGCCAGTTTGGGTTTAGGCAGAGGCCAAAATACAAAGAGGTAAGAGCGCTCTGCCAAACCGAGCAAAGAGACCTTTGCAGCTGCCCTGCTATTTGCAAACTTTCCTCTCTGCTAAATGCCTTTGATTCAGTGACCACTGATCCATACGTTGCAAAACACCTACACACAAACTCGAGTCATGAGTAGTGCATGTTGAGGACTAGATCACCTCACCTGCGTTTAAGTGGCATTCTTTGATCTGGTACTGCAGCTCATTCTCGTTTGGAATGTCCTTCCATGTGGCCAAGAACACCTGACGCTCTGTTGAGGAAAAGTTTACAGGTTATCATATGGGATTGGCCAATCAGTGTCTATAGTATGTTCAATCCTGGCTACATCTCATCAATCCACTCTTTTATTAAGCCTAGGCTCAATCAAAACCGGTGAGCTGTTTTTAGAGTGAGCATGTGTGCGCAGCGTGCTCGTACCCATTTTGCCGTCCTCCACGAAGAACACGTTGAGAGGGATCAGCGTGCTGAAGTAGAAGACATCAATATTGTTTTTCACAGCCACCTGCAGTGAGGAAGGTTGAGTGGTCAGACTTTTAAATACACTCCACCGTATAAGGGGACTAAAACGCCTCTGCAGCCTGGCTGCAGTTTTGATACCACACTTATTTTCCAAATGGAAAAAGCTTTCAGCTGCATGGAAAATGAAAGAATAGGAGAAGGGGAACAAGAAGAAAGGCACAAGAGCATAAGAGAAGGCTAGTAGAAGTCAATGGTCAGACCCCGTTGATGAGTTCTTTCATATTTTACACAAATGTTATTAGACTCTAAACCGAGCCATGGAAATCCAATGAATAAATTATGGCACAATTGAGCCTTTCTATTTTTAGACAACCAGTGTGTCTATTGATGGCAAGAAAGTTTATTTATATTCTTGTTTATTAATAAAAGTAATAAACTTTTTTTTCTGGATTAATTTAGAGGAAAATGTGTTATTTTTCATGTTTTGACCAAAAACAAATAGATAATATTAAAATGCTAGATTTTGTCCAAATAAATTAAAAATAAATACCTAAAACCTAAAATGAATCATTTTAAATGCTAAAGGTAAATTTAGGCATCACAGCCTTATAATGCACGGTGTTAAAAAAATATTACATTTAACAGTGTTATTAAATTACTAGCATTTTAATGTAATTAAACCGATAAATGTAAAAAAATGATCTTCCCAGTCTGTCAGTAACACTATTTAGTTCCTGTCTCTATGAAGCCCCTCCTTCCAAAAAAGCACAATGTGCTCTGATTGGTCGGCTGGACCAGTGTGTTGTGATTGGTCAACCATGTTGAGTGTATTTTGGAAATGTCACACCCCTTACTATACCCACGAGTTTCAACACAAGGCCTAGCCCCCCTTTTTTGTGTGGGCGGGAATTATTTAAATGAGGAATATTGTTACATGTTCTTTCCCGGAGGAAAACTCAAGACTACAATCGTGGTGTTTTTGCTTACTCATTTAGAGAATTACTCCTTTTGGAGTGGATTTGTGCTTTGAAACTTTACAGACCTTTTTCATGCTTTAACAGCAACATTAAACACTAAAGAAAGTTGAGAATGTAAAAAAGCATAATAGGGGTCCTCTTTAAATTTTATGGAAAAGGGTGGCTGGCATTCTCTTCAAAATGTCTCCTTTTGTGTTCCACAGAAGAAAGAAACTCGTATAGGTTTGGGTGAGTAAATGACAGAATGATATTTTTAAAAAAAACACCTCTTTAATTAACATGGACATGGTCAGGTCATAGCGTCACCCAGCCACTCAAAGGGCAATCAGTGACTCTTCTGCTCATTAGAAGGTTGAACTCATTAACACAAGCCATAAACACTCTGCAGGCAGCTCTGTTTAATACCAAAGAGCCAGATGCTTGACACAAGCAACAAGGAGTAAAGTCACAGAAAGGGATCCTTAAACAGAAGATCAGATGAACCAAAGATATGAGAGGATGAGAGAAATAGAGAGGTGGACGTGTGTCAAGGAGATGGAGGAAGGAAATATGGTGGGACATCATGGTGTAAATGTTAAGGAAGGAACACAGGAAGAGCAAACTCAGCTAGACATCCATCTAAAGATAATCCAACACTCTGTAGTATGACTAATGAGGCAGAAACATGTCAATATAAATCATTTGATATGACGATTATTCATAATGACATGTGTATCTGATTGATTATCAGCATTAGTAGACTAGATGCCGTGGGCAAGTGCTCATTATCTAGAGTGTTTTAAAGGCATTAAATTGAATGTTTTGCAGCTGCTGTTCACCCAAATGATCTCAGTAACTAATGAAGCACGTGGGGACAACTGACTCAAATAATCAGAGACAAATGTGCCCGCTGTGCAGTTGAAAGCTTGGAGGTTTGGATACACAGTGATGTAATTTAAACATTAACGGCATATTTGTAATGGTTTATTTCTTGTGGGATGATTAAGGCAAAGAAAGGGACCTCAGAAGGGCCCATTGGGCCGTGTGTGGGTGTTTATGGGGGTGTAAAAGTATGTGGCAAAGGGCAGTAATGCATCGTACCTGTAGGTTGTTTAGAGGGTCCATCTTCATCACAGGTCCGATGGTGTTGAGAGGGAGGGAGATGTCGATGCTCTGGCTGGGCATCAGTGGAGTGTGAACGGGGAGAGGTGTGGTGGGGATCACTCCAAAACTAAAGACAAGACAACAAAATGTGATTATAGTGTCTCATAGCTCTACTAAATGTATCAGTTACAGGCAGGGGTGTGAAGTAATGATTTACAAATACTCACATTACACATTAAAAAGTAGTTTTTAAAATAAATTTTACTTTTTAACTAGTTTAAAAATTGTGTATTTTTACTTTTACTTGAGCACATTTTAAGTGATGTATCTGTAGTTTTACTCAGCTATTTTCCCTCTATTTGTTTTTAATTTAAAAAAAATTCCATCAACGTGATTGGATAGGGAGAGTAATCAGGCACGTGTGTCCATGGTTTGCAGTGCAGTGTGTGTGTTCACTACTCACTGCTCCTAACGTGTGTGTGCACTAACTTTGATGGGTTAAATGCATAGGATAAATTCCAAGAATGAGTAACAATACTTGGCCTTCACATCACTCACTTTTCGAACAATGTGCATTTACGTTTAAATTTGTAACATTCAGTGGACTGGAATTACAATGTAGTTCGTGTTAGCTCACTATCTCAGCCTATTTCAGTGCATTAGGGGAGATTCACTGTTTGATAATATTAGTGATTCTCATTTCTTTATCTCAAAACCCTTAAACTGGCAGCGTTCTGGAGAGAATAATCTCTCTCTTTTAAACCCATCTCTGGTGTGCGAGACTGAACTCTTATGAATTTCACAAAGGTTCTTATAAAGGGTTTTGTATTCTTTGCACTGTTCTGAACTTTGATATTTCAAGTGATAAAATAGCTTGTTCAGTGTTTATTAAGGCCTTACAACTGATAAAAAAAATGTCCCCATAGATTATTATTTAAATAGTGAGTGTACTGAAAACTTTTTCTTCTCTGTAATAGTCTTTGTGTTGTTTTAATGTATTTTAAAAAGTTGGCAGTCAAAATGAAAACTGTTAAACCAAAGATAGAGAATTACAGCATGTACCCGTTTTTCTACATTTTTAATTTGCACTGTAAAGTGTCTATTATAAGTGTAGAATCGGCAGCTCACTACTCACTACACAAGAATACTTTTAAATAAGCTATTCTTTTACTCTTACTCAAGTAGTTTTTTGGACATGTAATTTTTACTCTACTCACACTACTTTTTTGGGGGGAAAGTAATGGTACTTTTACTTAAACACCCAGCAAATGAGAGAAAAAGTTAAGAGTTGCTGGCTATGTGGTCTGTAACTTAAGAATCAAAAAACCATGTAAAAATTATTATTTAATCCTAAATAGATCTTTAGATTATCTAAAGAAAATTACCATCAGAAGTTTAGTTAGGAAATGGAAAAATGTTTTGCTTTGTTATAATGGCAAAAAATGTATAAAAACTCTAAATAAACAAATTATAAAACAGATAAAAAATTTTTTTTTAAAAAGTAATGTTGTGAAATATTATTACAATAAATCCTGAAGTATCCCTTTAATGTTGTGGAAAACATGATGCATGTTTTTCAGGATTCTTTGAAGAATAGGAACTTTAAAAGCATTTATTTGAAATATAATTTTTTTGTAACATTATCTTTACTCTGACTTTTGTGCGTCCTTAACAAATAAAACTATTAATTTAGATCTAAAAAAGTCCAAACTTTTAAATGGTAGTGTATATTAAATATGTTGTTAAAATATATATTTAACAATATTAATTAAAAAAATCTATTAACCAAAAAAAAATCTATATACAAATTATATATAATAATTTAGTATATAAAATATAGCATATATTAAATCTAATATTAATATACAACTAAATAAAAAAAATTACTGGTTTTATTTATTATAAATCAATAATTACTCATAAATATAAAACCTTAATTTTGGAGCCTGGTAACAGGAAAATATGCCACAGTAATAATCACAATCACAGACCTGTTCTTGTTGAACTGGATGGCAAAGTCAGTCATGTGCTGCAGGGCTTTATTGGTGAAGTTCATGTCCATGTACATGTGTCCCTGACGCCGAGAGAAGGTTCCAGATATCTCCAGTCCTTTGGCCTTGACTGCTGGCAGCCATACCTTCAAAAACCACACCAATGAGCATTCAGTGTACCTCCCATATTTTACAGTCTGTCTACTGATTAAATTAATGCTATGAGGCTCTCTAAGAGGACAACTAGTCCTTCTAAACTAAAGGACACCTAATAGAGGAGTCTGACATCCACCCACACTCACTCACCCAGACACTGTTGCTTACAAGAACTGAGCTGGCATCCAAAATGAAAAAAGAAAATCAGATAAAAAGAGACAAATTAACATATAAACATAAGCAGCATGAGGCACCCAGGTATTTGATAACTCCACAAGGTAGGTCATAAAGTATCCTAATAAGGAGTAATTGTGCTCTGTCCTACTCCACTGACCTACTCTGGCTCTAATGGAGCTCTTATTAATGATGATTCCCGAGACTTCATTCCCCAAGAAGCTGTTCTGCACGCGTTTATTTATGTAGCACATGAAGTTAATGCTCATGCTGGAGAATGGAAATAGACTGATCTGCACTTTTTATCCTCGCAGGAAAAGGCCCTTCATTGTAAATGAAATGGCTGCTGGGAAAATGTGACCCAGTGGCACAAAGTGCTGAAAAGAGAGCAGTTTCTCCCTGAAGTTGGAGGGCAAGAGCTGGGCAATACTTGTTCTGTGGCGTAATGCTAATCCATTACGCTGCATCAAAGCGGCCACTTCGAAGAAAATGACAGGCAAGTGTGTCAGTACGTTAGCCTGGCTCCGCCCTCCTACGTACTTCCGCTCAGTTTTCATTTTCCTTCAGTACTCCGTCTGGGTTTTGTGGAATATTCGTGGGTTTTCTCTGGCCAAATTTTTTACCGGTCCAATCAGCGAACAGAGGAAGTGGCTGAGAACGATGACGTTGAGGTCGTGCGCTAGTTTGAGTTGTAGGGTTACGTCATGACCAAACGTTAGCGATTGGTTATGGCAGATCCAGAGAGGCTCTGGGCAGATCCAATAGTTTCAACAGAGTATCCGCCTTCAAGGAAGTTAACGCTTGTCAATGGAGAGTGGCCAGACTCTCTGTACAAATTAAATGTACAAGAGTCTGGTAGGACCAGGCTATCAGTACGTAGCTGGAAATAAGAAATGATGGGCCTCGCTGGTGGGTGGGTTCAGCTCTTTGGCGATTTCCAGTGGCTTCAGCTGGATGACGGCTCTGGTTCTGGCCTACCCTTGATTGATTTTTTTCGGCTACGTACTGATACACTAGCCTGTCAGTTTCTTCGAAGCTCCGCTTTTAGGACCACGGTAAGATTTTCTTTGACTGTTAGCATTTTTGGGCTCGCCATCTTCTAACATTACACTCAGACACACCATATTTCTTGGCTGCTTAATGAGAGTTGTTTGACTCCGCTGCGTTTATCAGTCCTGGGGAAACACTCGTTCTACACGTATTTGGTGAATAATTGACATGTAAAAGTGTAGACCTTGAATATAAAGGTGTTTTCACACTGGACACATTTGCTGCGGTCTGAGTCTGAGTGCAACTGTTCCCGGCAAGTTAAGTATTTATAAGCGAGTCATTGAATCATTCATTCAAACCATTAAAAAAATAAAAATTATTCATTCAAATTATTTAAACATTTAATTAAATTAAATAGACTGCAGCAACTAATATGTTGTCAGAAACTCTAGTAATTTACATGCTATTTTATTTAGTAAAAAAAAAAAAAAAATCATGATTCTCAATTTTTCCAGAATTGAGCATCTCTAATCGAAGTTTATATCTTAGGTCATACACAAACGTGCACACTGCACGAAAGAAAACAGAACACGGGTTAATATATTTAGTTTTTTCTTAATTTGGTGCTATTTTGCGCAGCAGAGTAAACAACACTTGGGTTTACTGTATGTGTGTCGCATGAAGGCGGCTTTCAGCTGCTTGTGTACAGACTCTTTTGAGGAGACAGTTGATTGCCATTCATTTGCCGCCCTGATTGCACTATGAGCGATTACACTGTAGGCTCACTCTCGCTTGTATCAAAGATAAATCATCAACACTAGCATCCCTTACATGTGTTTTATTGAACTAAATACATCACCTTTGGCTAAAAAGCATTAGCAGGTTACTTTTCTTCCTGAACAAGCGTGCACCCGAGTCCGTGTTGCTTTCACATTCACGCGAATCATCATGGCACAGTTCGAGGGCAACCGAACTCAGACCACCTCCTTCAGGTAGTCTCAGGTTCGGTACCAATTCTTCTATATAAAACTTATATTCTGAACAATATGGTATTTTAGAAAGCATAATATTAATATTGTTGCCTATTATTTGGAATGAAATTTGCACTGTGAATGTGTCTGTGATGCCTAAAATGCCATCACTGGGTTCTGAAACAGAGCTAATGTTTGTTTGCCCTATTGTGTCAGTGGATTGTTACGGTAAAAAAAAGTCAAGTTCTTGTTTTCTGTAGCTCAGAAGTGGTGAATCACTCTGTCAATCAAGCAACATCTCTGGTCTGACTTTGATCTTGACTGCACACGCTTCTCGGTATGAGGAGTTTGGTGAATTTGGAAAGGTTGGTTGGTTGGCTGCTTAAAGATCAGAAACAAAGGCGAGGGGTTATGGTTTAAAGACACGCGGCGAGTAGCACTCACAGTTTTAGGTGTCACATATCCTCCTGTAGCAATGGACATTCCTGTGGACAACTCAAACAGGTCATTGAGCCCACTACTGAGAGCAGCAGGTGTAGGAGACGGCGCAAAAGTGTTGGGCACCGATGACGGGATAAAGTTTTGGCCCACCTGCGTGACACACACATAAGGGTTCAAAGGGTTTAATCTACTTCTGTACATGTTCATGTAACCCTTTATGAGTAGGTGCAGAATTTGAGGAAAATTGTATTTTGATATTATGAACAAACTACATAAGAGCCGTGCAAGATACGAACAAGAAATGTAGGTACAAAAAAATCTGCAGTGTCATTCCGTGTTAACACAACCAGAGGTCCCTGGCAATTTTTTTATTTTGATTCTGGTGGAAAATACATAAATGAAGAAGAAAACCAAATTATTAAATGCCATGGATGAACATTTACTGAGTAATTCACAATTTTGCAGAAGGCGGACAAATTTCACCTGAGCCAAATTACAGGGGGAAATGACTTTAGAAAGATGGTGACATTATTATCTTATTTTTACACAGAGATTGGTAAGTCTATTTGTAACATCAGCTGACTTTAGCAATCCTTGTTGTATTATATGCCAATGGCGACAGTCCAAAAATGAGAAAAGGCACTTTTCGCAGAAGTTTTTTAAAAGTTTGTATGCCTGTAACTCAAGAAGTATTATTAATAATAATAATAATAATAACAATAATAATTCATTACATTTATATAGCGCTTTTCTCTGCACTCAAAACGCTTTACATAGAAGGGGGGGTTGGGTGGTCTCCTCAACCACCACAAATGTGCAGCATCCACCTGGATGATGCGACAGCAGCCATATTGCACCAGAAAGCCCACCACACACCAGCTTATTGGTGGAGAGGAGACAGTGATGAAGCCAATCAGTATATATGGGGATGATTAGGAGGCCAGCCATGATGGACAGAGGCCAATGGGCAAATTTGTCCAGGATGCCGGGGTTACGGTGCTCTTTGACAGAATAGTGTCCCCATCACTATACTGGGGCGTTAGGACCCACACAGACCACAGGGTGATATGGCTGCTGGCTATTAAAGATATATTAATATTCTTTTAGATTCGGATTCTTAATAAACATTTCTTTTGATATATCCATTCTTAAAGTTCTATATGGTTCAATCCCAGAGATATGGGGATCTCAATGTGACTCCATGAGTTACATTTCGTCACCTTCCGAAAATTCTTTCAGGTTTCTCAGAAAACACAAAAAACTTAACCAATAATTGAAAAATGACATGGCCAGTTGTTTTAGGAAGGTGACGATTTTAGACATTTTCAGTGGTCAAAAACCAAATGTGTGTTACTCTTTATACAGCTGAAACAAAGTAATTTTTTCCCTCTTGTAATTTGGCTTCAAATCAATGAAAATTATAATTTTAACCGCCCCATACAGTGGATTACTCAGTAAACATTTATCAATGGCATTGAAAATTTTGCCTATCATCACCATTTATGTTTGTCTTTCTTCAGAAGAAAAAAAATTATTTCTTTAGCTGAGAAAAGTTTTCAAAAACAACACAGAATGACCCTTTAGTACTTCAAAGACATCTTTAGAGAAGTTGCACATCTTATCACCACAAAGCAGAATGGACTTTTGTGCATGCAGGAGAAAAAACCAAAGCAGGACACACAGGAGGGCATCTATTCTATAAACTATTAAGAATCAATGAATAGTGCACAGCATGCTGAGAGTGGACAGGCGGATACGAGCGGAGAGAGAGGAGCTCACTTACTGCAGGACTGCCCCCAACACCTCCTCCCAGATCTCCCCCGAGCTACAACAGAGAACAGAAGACCCATTTCCAGGCCCACAAACAACATGAGAGAGACAGAGAGAGATGTAAAGGATCCATTAATAACAAAGATTTTCCTGTTTACAAAGGAAGTGATGTCACAAACAATGATTAAAGCCTGAAATTTTGCACTTTTTTTCTTGCCATGGTTAAAATCAACCTCAAAGAGTCCTCTAGCTCATGAAAGAGGCTTTCCTGTGGGAAATAAGAGTTGAGCGGTGTTTTCATGTTGCAGGGCTTTACTGCTGCCAACCCCTCATCACAGTAGTTAGTTAAGACTGAAGATGAGCAGTGATATTTCATAAGCTGAAAGCAACAATTCAGCTTGTGTGCGTTAGAAGTAGCAGTGGAATTTAAGGAAAATTTGCTTTGTGAGTGAAGTTAATACACTGGATGATATAATCCTGAAATACAAAAAAAAATAAAAAAAATCCATAAATACACAAGCCTTTCTGAACATGATGACATTTCGAACACTATGAAAATTCTGTCATCACTTACTCGCCCTCATGTTGTATCAAACCTGTATGACTTACTTTCTACCGTGGAACACAAATTAATATATTTTGAAGGATGTTGATAACCATACAGTTTTGGTGATCATTGACTAGGGCATAATTTGGGAAAATAAATAAATAAAATAAAACTGATTTTTTTTTTCTAATGCAATTTAAAAAGTGTTTTTAAAGAGCTTCAGGTTTGCAGTGCTTGTTTTTAGGGCTGCACAATTTGGCTAATTGTGTGATTATATCAATATGACTTTAAATAAATAAATAAATAATATTAAACAAAATAAGAAATATTACTAGAAGGAAAATTCTCAACAAAAAAATTGACCTAAGAAAAATTATATTAAAAAATAACGTTTTACATTAAAATTTTAACATTACAATACTAATATTTGTGCCTTAATGTCTTCATTTTCAAACATTAAACCACTGAGCTTTTATTTTGGTGGGAAAATGTATGGTAACTTTTTTTGCTAACAAGAAAATGCTTCTTAGTAAAAATATGGGGAAATGTTCCACAGAAATAAAGTCATACAGGTTTGGAACAACATTATTGTGGGTAATGATGACAAAATATTTTTGGGTGATCTCCTTTCACTTTCACACAGTGTCCTAACCAAACACATGATAATTCGACATCTCTTCCACTTCGATCAGAGTTTTTGTCTAACCAATTGCGATTGGGACAAGCAGTGATGGGCTTTTTATTGGTTGCTTAGATTATATTTGTGCACCGAACATCCCCGCCCGCCCATAATTAAAAGTCATTGAACCGAAGTATATTAATCAAATATGGATGAGGAAATTATGGAAATGTAGAAATATTGGATATTTTAAGACAAAACCATCAAGATCCACAAAGAAAACAACAGCAAGGACTTCCCCTGGAGATGCATCATGGAAGTCATGAAAACTCTTGTGTGTTTGAATCGGTGCAGTGAGTTTCAAGTGCATTTAGAAAGTAAATGGTGCAAAGTCTGATTGTGTGACGACTAATACTCTGTAGATTCTTTCCCCAAGCCCACATTCCTCTCACTGACCTTCCGCCATACGGTCACCTTGATTTTCACAGCGAGAAAACCGGCATGATTAAACAACCTAACAGATTCATACTCAGCAGGACACAAATCTCAAGCTGAGCCATAAAGTGCAACAGGCATGATTTAGGGTTTGGTAGAAACTGAAGGTTTTGCCAAATGCAACTGATTCATAATGTGATTCAAATTAGACGTTATCTGTGCCCCAGACATGCTAAATGTCAATGTTAATCTAGCTAGAGGCCGTTGAGACTGCAAGTTTAAAAATGCATGCCTTAGGGTGCTGAGTCTGCAGTGTTCATCTCTTTGAAACATTCTCACGACCTTGAGCACTCAGATGGTTCTGTTGAATGTTTAGCATTCCTCGGCTCTGAACATTGTTTCCTTGACAGAGAGATGAGGAACACACTGGTATTTTGTTGGAATGACTCATTTAATGACTCAGCAGGAGCATATTCAGTGCATTGAATGCAAAGCTTTGTGCCAGTGTTAAGCGGTGAGTTTGGGCAAGGTGTTAAATTGGGTGGAAAGGAAAACAATTATTTTCAGTTTGTTTGACAATCCATTCCACTTCCTGTATACTTCCTGGGTCTTCCTGTATACAGTCCATGTTGAGTACTGGATTTTTGTTCTATTCCATGTCATCAACACATTTACACACGTTTTGTTTTTCCTCATTTGTATATACTATATGGTATATTGTGTTATTTTAATTTGTTTACACACAATGAATTTTCCGTTGTTGCAGGGTTTGAAATTAACACCCGCCATCCCGCCAAATGCGGGTAAAAATGACCTGTGTCGGGTAACGCTGTCAAATCACTAGCCAATTTGGCGTGTTATGCTTACTCTCTTTGCTGGGGAAGTTCGTGTAACCCAAATCTGCGCAGATTTAGCGCAAATACTCATCATGATAGATTCATTTCAGCGTATTGCGCAGAATCTGCGCATATCTGGCTTACTTGAACATGCCCGTCATACGCAACAAATAACGGCGCGCTTCTTCATTTGCATTAAAACAATGACGAAGATTAAAAATCATTTGGTTAACAGAAAAGACATTGTTATTTTCCAACATCCTACTTTTTTTTTATGTTCTTTGTACTATATTGATCTGTCCACCTAAAATACATTTTATGAATATATTCTTATTGTTTGAATAAGAAATGATATATATATATATATATATATATATATGAAAAAAGGAAGAAAAAAATGAAAGGGATAGTTCACCCAAAAATGAAAATTCTGTCATCATTTACTCACCCTCAAGTTGTTTCAAACCTGTATGAATTTCTTTTTTCTGCTGAACACAAAAGAAGATATTTAGAAAAATGTCTGTAACCAAACAGTTGATGGACCCCATTGACTTCCATAGTAGGAAAAAAAAAATACTATGGAAGTCAATGGGGTCCATCAACTTTTGTGTTCAACAGAAAAAAGAAATTCATTCGGGTTTGAAACAACTTGAGGGTGAGTAAATGATGACAGAATTTTCATTTTTGGGTGAACTATCCCTTTAAATAACCCAGATTAACTATGTCACAGCTTTTTATATATGAAGTGACGTAGTTAATCTGATTGATTTAATTTATTAATTTATTTATTTTTATTATTAAAACTTTCTATTAAAATAAAAACTATTTCATTATTTTTTTTTTTTTTTTGGCTAGTAGAAGTTCTGATTGGCCGGTAACTTAATTTAGAAGCCAAATTGGCCGGTGAGTGAAAAGTTCATTTCAAACCCTGCGTAGTAGTTATCAGTTTTGGTAATAAAATAAAACATCGTCTTACTTGCAGATCATAGATTAAGTGTCTGCATAATCTTCATTATTTACTAGTACTGGCTATTAGAAAATTCATAATTCATTTCATGATGATGTCAGACTGAGACAGATGCCATCAAGTGAAGGAGTGAATGTGCAGTGAATCTCAATGATGAGTCTATCACTAGTCTAGAGACAGGATTGCAACACCTTTCCTTGCACCCTGCTCAACACTACTTGAGCTAGAACAGCTCCTTCACACAGCAGGCGTCCGGTGTCTCAATCCTGGTTTGTTCAGGGCACCCGTGCAAGGCTGGTAACTTCTCCAATCTGGAGAGAAGATTGGCCTGAGTAGCAGCACCTGCGCTGCCCAGATATAAACTCTTTACATGTGCCATGCTGGAGGTGCTTCCTCCTGAAGCAAGATGCCTGCTTGACAAATCCAATTATTCACGAGGAGGAGGAAACAGGCCCTTTGTGGCTCCAGGACAAAAGATATGGACAAATTATTTCTGGATGTGAGGTTTCTGGCATTTACCCGTAATATTTCCCACAATATTCATTAAAGGGATTGTTCACCCAAAATGAAGATTCTGTCATCATATATTCACCCTTGTGTCATTCCAGGCAGTATCATTTTCTTCAGAGGAATGCAAAAGAAGGTATAATGCTTCATGTTTGAAGCTCAAAAAAACCCTGTCCCCATTTACTGTCACTGAATGGAAAAGAGCAGCTAAGGCATTAATCCAGATGCATTTGAATATGGCATTTTTCGTTTCGTTTCAAGCGTTTTCCAAAAGTTTCACATTCTCACTGAAACATCGGAAAACACCAAATGAACCGTGTTGTGCAAGCTATTCTTCTAGCAGGATCATTTTATATAGCAAAATATCTCACCATTCACTGATGCGTCCAGGTCACACTGACTCACCATTATATGTTTGGTGTAAAACTGCTCTCAGTAGGACAGCAATTGCGAGTAAATTCAGTAATTTTCGCAGTAAAGCGAATATAAGTCACATGACTAAAAATGCATGATGGTTATCGAATACCTCCGTTTTCACAGTCCAAACTACAACTCAAAATGGCGTTTTAAAATGTATCAACTTGGGAGTACGTTCTACAAAAAAAAGTAAAACGGACTGGAATAGGGATGTAACAATATATCGCAATACATAAATGCAACAATATGTATTGCGGATAGCGACAACACAGTCACCAGCCACCTTATTAGGTACAGCTGTTCAACTGCTCTTTAACGTAAATATCTAATCAGCCAATCACACGTCAGCAACTCTTGATGATCTTCTGATGCTCAAACTAGTTTAAAAAAAATTTAAATATTGAATTGGAAAGCGTTATGAATGTATCTCTGAAGGGAACGGACTGTCTTCAGAAAAGTTTTGATGGCATTTTCTTTTCTCTTATCTCAGTATAGTGTTTATAAGCACAGCGCTGCTTCCTTTAGAGCGGTACCCAATAGCCGCGTTTCCACTGTCGGGCCAGGGCCGGGCCGTGCTAGTGCGTGCCAGGGCCAGTCGCGTTTCCACTGTCACTTCCGGGGCTTGATTGGGGCTTACTCGGGGCCAGCGGCCAGGATTTCTGGCCCGTCGAATACCTTGGGCCAGAGCGGGCCAGCTCGGCTAGAGGAGTGGTTACGAACAGAGGCGGAGTTCACCTGAGTCGGGAGACGGCAGCGCCGGATGATTCTGTCAGCATTAAAGACTTTTAAAATAATTTAACTCGCGTTCATGTTTGAATGCCTTGTGTTTGTGATGCAAAAGACTATGCGCGCTAACCATTACCATGGTAAACATAGTAAACGCTTGAAGATACGCATAGTAAAAAAAACATACGCTTGAAGAAATCAGACCAATCATAAAGGCTATCACAGTCATGTTTTTATTTTATCTGTCAGTAGCCCACGTCTCGTCTCTTTATACCGGACTATCGTAAAATAAAGCAACTTTTTTTTCGGGAGCTTCCTCCGTTTCTCTGACGGAAAATATCTGTATGGGAGTCGAGAGAGTGCTAAAGCTCCTCAGGTCGTATTTTTGGTGGCATATATTTGTAGAAATTATCATTCTTTCTAAATGTGATGTAAATATGTTCTGTAACTAGGCTACCAGATAAACAGTAACAGACGCGACTGAAGAAGTAAGTGTGTCCTCTTTCTTTTGTGAAATAGACCTAACGGTAATTTATTTCTGAGTGACTAATGTGCAATTTTGACATAAATGAATTCATTATGATCAATGTATCACTTTTTATTGTAAACCTGTGGTAAAACATCGATGCTTGGGTTTTAAATATTCAAGTAAACAACAAAAATGCCAGCAAACGGCCGCTTTTATCATGTTTGTTTTCAACGCGGTTTCCAGTGATTTCTGATTAGTTTTCTGATAAAACTTCCATTTGTTGGTGAAATGATGGGTTAGTGTGACGTTGTTCCAGAGAGGCGTGTTACGGGCGTGTTTTAGTGAAGCGCTGTGGAGCTTCTGGCACGACAGTGGAAACGCAGGCCTGGTGCTATTAGCCCGAGGCTATCAGCCCGGCACGGCCCGTTTAAAGCCCTGGCCCGGCCCTGGCCCGACAGTGGAAACGCGGCTAATGAAATCGCTGCTGTTCCATAAGCGCCACCTACTGACAGAGAGTGAATTTGCATTTTCATTCAGTCCGTCTACTGTTTTTGTTTTGAGCAGGTGTGTCTTATGTAGCATAATTTTACAAATCTAAAGTCAGACCATTCTTCAAATTATACAATCTAATTCAAATAAAAGACAACTGCTCATGCTACATGTGGTTAACATCTTTCTTTGCACCATGATTAAATTCAGTGGTTGCCTCATTTCAAATGGCTATGGATATTTTTTGTTTAAAGCCAGTTTGCCTGCTATAGAGCAAATAAAAAACAAAGAAATTTGCTTAAAGAAATTAAAAAAAATCGGCAACCGGTATCGGTAAATTAGCTTGTAAAGAAATTGGAATCGGTGCATCACTACTTAAAACATTTCTACTGATTTGTTAAAAAAATGTGCACTCCCTATTAAGTGACCATAGTTTCTGCTAAAATACCACAGTTACTACAGTACAGGTGTTAGTACTGTAAAATCATAAAAAAGAATTTATATGCATCTCCATCAAACAGCTTATCTGTCATTGTTTAATTTCTTTTAATTGTGACAGAATTTACTTTTTCTTCATTTTCCCATAAAAAAATTAAAAAAGAACTAAACATCCTTAAAATAAATTACAAAACTTAATATAAAATTACAAAACTCAAGTGAGGTTTATGCTTAAAAAAAAACACACAAAAAAAACCCTTTGAGGTAAGAAAAATAAACAATTAAATAGATTTTCTCCAAATAAAATAAAAAACTCTTTATTATCTTACAAAATTTGGCTAGGTAAATGTTTCAAGGCTGTTTTTTTGCAGTGCACAGTTTTACTGTTGTAACAGTAGCTGGAGTAACCGTGGTACTCTTACGGAAAATATGGTCATCATTGTAAATTGTTGTGAGGGTCGGTGGACATTAAGATCATAAAATCAAAACCACCAACAAAACATATAATTATAATTCAAGAACACGCACCAAACTGTCAAGACCACCTCCAAGGAGATCCACAGCGCCCATCTGCATGGAAGACACCTGGGGCACGTTGACAGGGGGACCAAGGTCCAGATTAAGCAGGTCTCCCAAGAGGTCACCCTGAGATGGAATAACTTGGGGTTGATCGATGGAAGCAGCTTGGCCGGTACTGACTGGACTCTCCCCGGTGTCGATACTGCAAAAGAATGATGATACACACTGAGATGTGACACACACTGAGATGTGACACACTAAGTGAAACTAAGTGAACAAAAGGATGGGGCCGACAAGCCCTTTTTTCATTGTTTGATGGAGAGGACAACGTAGGTTCTGTGTGGCACTACTTACTATGAGTCCCCCATTGTATTACTGGACTGAGACTGATTCAGGGAAAAACAAATAACAGGGATGCCAGACCTTTTGGCAAAGACTTACCATGACTTTGTGATTTTGAGTTGAGATTATTAGATTAAGGGCCATATTTACAAAAAAAAAAGTTTTAAAAAAGAAGGGACCACAATCCCATAAAAGTGCAGATGGGAGTGGAAAGTTCTGCGGGAGATCTACTGACAATGCACACATTATAGAACACAGACGTAGCATCTCATTTACATTATGACCAACGCAATCTACCAAGAGCAGTGCAAACTAGCGCAGGGTCACAAACCAGCAAAAAGTATCTTGGCAAATGATAAGTTTAGATAGCATCTTCCTCTGGCATTTCCAAATAAATGAACATCCAAATAAATGAGTGGTGAAAATTCTCTCTACTTCTACCACGCACTGTCAGTTCTTTGCGGTTCCTCCTCCAACAGCAACTATCCCAGCCATGTCAAGCACTAAATGGGTCAAGACATGCTTTTTTTAGGCAGTAAATAGTCTCAGCCTCAGACATCACGCCCACAGACCATTGGCTGAAAGTCTGATGCATAAAGTGCAGAAAATGGGCAACGCTTAAGGAGTTTCGAAGTGGTCATCTGGATTTTAGCGAGACGTGTCGAGTTCTTTAACGGTCCGCCTGGAAACAGAGCCGTTGTGACGCCAAACCCACTCATGGAAGAAGAAATCCGTCGTGTTTACAACTGTGACAATGAGCGCTTATCAGGATCAGCAAAACGCTGGATTTTCAAAAGCATGTGAAGTTCTGTTGCAGTAAACTTAAATCTTGAATGAATCATTTATTAGATGTACAACAGTCTGTGTACAACAGGGACACAGACTTTACGTTTTCATGCCCTTAAACATGACCCAGAACAAAACTAACAGTGATTGGTTGCTTGACATGTCAAGTCAGATGGCCTCTTGGGCGGCGCTTGGCCAATGAACGCTGTGACAAACTAGACCTTCTGCCATCATTCTGAAGGATGGCTACGCAAGACTAGGCATTAAAAAAAAGCCACAAATACCAGTAAACTGACTAAGTAAATCACACTGCATGATTTAAATACTCCTCCCATAAATTTTGCATCTGAAAGGGAAACTCTGAAGGAGTGCATATGCAATAAATAAATGCAAAAAAGGGGATACACCGCTCTACAGTCATTTGAAAGTGATTGCAGTACCAGTTTTGGCCACAATCTTACATACGGCTCCTTTAAAGCCAAAAGAGGGTTTGCGCTGGTGCAATCTGTTATTATTGGCCCAAAGACTTTTTAAACCATATTACGGAGCTCACACTTACAGAGAGCAACTTCTAGACAGCCAGTGAAATATTCAAGAGTTTTAGCTAGATCTTGATTTAGCTGTCTTAGTACCTGCCGTGCTGGATGGGCAGATGTTTACGGTGAATGCCGTGGCTTCCTTCCACAAAGGCAGTGGGGGGTTTGTGGTAGACGGAGGCCAGCGAGCCGATGTGGCAGATGAGCTCGTCCAACAGGGTGGGTTCAATCAGGTCCGTCTCCTCTGAGATCAGAGGCTTCTCAGACAGCACGACCTCTTTAGCGGTCACGGGGTCGGTGGACAGCAGACGCCAGTAGATGTAGCCACGATCACGCAAGTCAGGGTTATCAGAGTCCTGAGATGGAGAACGAGACCAGGTTGAAAGAAAACGTGACACTGACAGCCAGACACTGAGCTCCTTCTGAGATGCGACACTATGATGTGAAATTTGTGATGATGTGTAATGCTAATGTTTGAATAAACAGTTGGGAAATAAATCGCATGTGTATCAGTATATTAAATCCGTGCATTCAGTCTTAAAGTGACAGCAGCATCATATTCCTGCTGCCGTCTGTTTCATTAATGTTAATCAAACAACAAAAGACAAAGAGAAGTACATTTACTAGGATTAATCGATATTTCATTTATACAGTCAAAACTATGCAGTGTTGTTTTACATTAGATCACTTTCTGTTCTGTATTCATTTGTATTATTTATTTCACAGGAATGCTTTATTTTATTACTTAAAATACATTGTTGTGTATCTGTATCGGTGATCACATCGGTCAATACTGCTTTCAGTGATCGGTAATCGGCCCCAAAAGTCCTGGTCGAAGCACACTTAATTGTAGAGTAACACTATGGTTTGTGATGCTCAAGCACATCTCACCTGAGTGGCCAGACTGAGCACTTGCTGAACCAGCTCTTGAGTCTCTGAAGGCTTCTTCAGGAACAGCTTCACTATGGCTGTCAGGAGAGTCAACTGGACCTGAAAGCAACAATGCAGTGGATACCTTAATAAGTCCCTTCTTTTATAGAAACTATTTACTATAAAAAAAAATTAAAAATAAGCAAATCAAAGCACAAAACAAAAAACACACTCAAATTGACCTGGGAGGTATTCCAGAAAGCAAAGCTAACTTACCGTCACATATACCCTGAACTCACGGTTGATTAACCCAAACCTGTTAACCGGAATATGTTTCACATCGCAAGCATCAACGGAGCATGAGCAGCACGTGTTATGTTGCTGCCCAAATCAATGGATGAGAGCGATTCACATCAGAATGGAAGCGTGATTGCCAATTAATCGTGCAGCTCTACTATACTGTATATAACATAATATTTTGCACAATCTGTCACGCCCACTGGAGCCTAATCAATAGGGCACGTATGCGCTAAATACCTATGAAGTAAACTAACCCTGGAATATAACCTGCTCCGGAGCAGGTAATGTTCAGAGAGTAAGTTGTTATGGCTACTTACCCTTTAAGTTACCTCAGGTTTTGGAACCGAAAGTTGGTATATACGCTTACTCGGAGTAAACCCGGGTATGTCACATAACCTGCTTTCTGGAATACACCCAATCTAAAACAATAACAATATCAAACCTGAGTGCTTTCATCATGGAAGCCCTCAAGGAAACTCTCCAGGAGTTCATCAGCATTGTCGATACGCTCTGCATATTCGCCCACAATCCAGATCATGGCTGCCCGAGCGTCAGGCTCATCCAGAGAGTCCAGGTTTTCACACAGAGTGGCAATTATGCTTTCATATCTGTGCATATAACAGAGAGGTGATTCAGCAGGCGATTAATTACATGCTCTTTCATTCTACATGGACCTATTTTTTTTTGACAAACTGATATACTCCGTTCCAAAACCCAGTGAGTTGTGTACACAACACTTTAAGGATCACACGTGGACTTCTCGTGTTATGTTATCTTAATAATGCTGAGATACCTCATTTTAGTCTAATTCTAAGGCATGTATTCTTTACAAATAAGACAATCCCAGAATGCATTGTGACAAGTTGATGGAAAAAATATCAAAGTAGTGGAGGGGACAAGAAAAACTGTAATTTCATTCAGTAATGAAAAATATCAATAAAAATTGTTCAGATGAGAGTTATGAACTGACTTGTTGGGGTATTTGCGGAAGATGTCCCTGATGACCACAATGGCCTCTTGCACAACATAATTGACTTTGGTCTGGATGAGGTCCAGCAGGGTGCTAACACAACGCTCAGCTGATTGCTGTACACACAGATATAAGAGAAAACTCAGTCACAGCTATAAATGAGAAAACTCGTCAAGGCACTACAGCTCTTTGAACACAAAAATCAATAAAGGTTTCTTATGCTTGATGTTAAGTAATCAAAAAAACAAGCTAAATAGCAGAGATTTATCAGACATTTCTATAGAGACTAAAGAATAAAGACATACAAATGTAGGTACTTAGGGATGAATAATGAGGCAAGACTAACCTCCACTTTGATGGCACAACGGCCGATGGCTCGAACGGCTTTCCGAACAAAATCTACATCCACCTCAGTGGCATACTCCTTCAGTTCAGCCAGTACCTAGAGAAATCAACATCATTTTTAGTGGACTTCTTTAGAAACAGACTGTGAAAGGCTGAATGACCTCCACAAATGAAAGAACAGGGAATCGGTAACTCACAAGGTAATAAGCTCAGGGGGAAAAGTGTGAGAAGAGTCTAATATTATCGTCTAACAAACAGAGATATTTACGGGGGAAAAGGCTAAATGACATGATATAAGTAAATGAGAAATATAACAAAGATGGAATGTATTATAACGAAATGCAACGAAGCAATTTGTTGTCAGATTCAGTGTAATCAAAGCTGTCATTTTATCCCAGGCAGCTCAATTACCTTAGGTATGGGTTTTAGTTAAACACAGTGTCAAACAGTCACCGAATGGAAAGTGTAAGAGGCCATGTTCCTTTTATGCACACTTCTAAGCAATATGTAATAATTAGAGGGACAAATCGACGATTTGTTATAATTTGTTAACTGTGCACAATCAATTAAGAAAGTAAAGGGCAAAATAAAAAGAGTACATATTTAGGTCTTTCATACTCGTACATAAAGGACTAAATCAAATTGCAGCCCATTTGCACATCAATTAATATTACAGTGTTATATAACATTCAGCTGAACATGTAATTTTTCATTTGAAGAAAAGTGCTGATACATTTTCCTGTTAATAAAATCTAAATCTCAGGGGAATGCTAGAAATGTCCTAGCTACATTTTTTTTTGCTATCACAGGAAATTTAGGAGTGTATAGATCTATGAAAGAGAGTGTGATTTCTACATTTACATATGTGACAGTGAAAATAATGATGCAATTAATTCAGGTTTAATTAGAGTTGCAGAATAATCTATATTATTTGAACTTTTAAAGCCCTGGATAAGCTGACTGCCTCTGTCTACTAATGAGAAGCACTGACTACAAGTTGTGTCTCTGACTATAACGGATAACATTGATGTGCTACACTGTTTTCTTGTTGAATATCCTGTTCTCAGCAAGTAAAACATAATGACTTGAAAAGCTAAGAGTTAAACATCTTTTGAAATACCTGGGCAATGTTGGCATGAGAGGCCAGGCGGATCATGATGTCCAGTTTCTCCAGCTTGACGTAGATGGGGTCATTGTACTTGACAAAGAACACTTTGATCTCTTGCTTCAAGATCTCAGGCCTGCAGGTAGAGAGATCACAGTCTTATTCTCAGTCAAAACATTCAGAATTGCCAAGCAAACAGACAAATGGACAATACTGCCATCTAGTGACTGCATTCAGTCATCTACGGCAGAGACTGAGTGATTAGCACATTAAAAACTCTTAAACTAGTTCCACAGAAAACAAAAAGGACTGAAAAATAAGGACAGCAGTCTAACCGTTTCTGCACAATAAGGTTAATGTTCCTGAGGGCCACATATTGGACCTCCGGTTCCCCAGACAACAGCGTGACAAGGGGAGGAGAGAGCTTCTTCAGAAGAGTGTTGTAGTAATCCGAGTCTTTGGGCAGGAGCTCCAGAAACTTCATCAGTACCTTCACCGCCGACAGCACCACAGCCGAGTTAGCATGAGAGAGACGTGGAGTCACACGCTCACAGATACTAAAAGAGACAGGAAGAGGGAGTTATGCTTAAGAGTGTTTTCATCTGTATTAATCCTGGTTTTTCAATTTTGTATTTGGAATAGGTTGATTATAATTTGTCATTAACAATTTAAATCTTCCCTGTATCATTAGTATGTTTTTACACATGGCAACACACAGCGAAAAGTAATATCAAGTGTTGAGTCCATCAAGGTTCTGTCCTGAGTCCTTCTTTATTTAGTCTTAATGTTACTTTCATTTGATATGATCAGAAATCACACAGTATATTTTATTCCTCCACTGGTAATAGAACAATTGCACATTTCACAAAGCTATTTCAGCCGTACAGACTACTAAAAACGGAAAGGTTTTTCTTTTGTGTTTTTCACGTACAGACGACAATGCTGTCAAAACGATCCCCGTTCACACGGATTCGCCAAAACTATGTATTATGCATTCTAGGCCAGTAGTTGGCGATGTCACTTTGTAAAGAAACACTACACGCCTATAGAGTGAACAAGAAAATACACATGCGCGTGATGTCACTGTTTTCATAAATTAATTTTTTTTTGTAGTTTACATGGAAAAGATAACAGTAGCATTTTCAAAAACGTGCATTCTGAAACCAGTTTTCAAAAGTTTGCGTTTTCAGGCCCCCAAAACTCCATTGTTGTGTAAATGAACGGCCAAAACAGATAAAAGGTTTTTCATTTTTAGTGTGGTGTAAACGCCCCGCCCCCTAAATCAAACCCTGCATTAAAAAAAATTTGGAAAGACCTTGATTTGAATTTCTCCTGTTTAATCTTCCTATTAAAAATATTGTGAAATCTACGCAGCAATTCATATTTCATAAGAACTATGTATGGCTTGTATTGCACAATTATGCATGCTGCTATTTAAATCACATATGAACTCTATGAATGAAATCAAAGACCTAAATAGAAAAGGCAAGTCTCTATTTCCTCTCAGAGGTTTATCCCCCAACAAATCTGTTTATCTCTTAATAACAGTCTGAAAAGGAAAATGAATACCATGTGAATAAAACGTCACATATCATCTTAAATTGAGGAAATGAATTCAATAGTAACATGCAGCTCACTCTAAAGCAGTACTAATTCATTTTATTGCTGTTCTACTCTCAAACCAAAAATAAATAATAATGTTTATCATATTCCTGGTGTATATAATTAATCTTCTTCAACTGACAATCCAAGTACAACAATTAGTTGTTGACATTTACCAGGTAGAAAAGGCCCGAACGTAACCTGTCAGAGCAGACAGCACAGGTTTTTTACAGCCTCTGATCAACTTTTTTTTTTAATGCAAATTCACAGTAAAAGGAGAGAAAGAAAACTTGGCTGTAATGTAATTAACTGCTCCAGACCTTTAAGAAAAACTGAATTCAGAAGATGTCAGATGTTGGTTGCCACATTCACAAACTGGGGTAATAAAGTCTAAACATATTTGTTTACCTGGGCATTCTCCAACTAAGCAATAGGCACTGTATTATTTTTTCCTTATTTATTATTATTTATAAAATAATAAAATAATTCCTTTTAATTTATCATTTATTCAACTGTTTACGTTCACTTAAGACATAAATTACTCTGTTTACCTGCAAATACATGGTCACTTTGACACTACTGGTTGACATATTTGTACCGGTTAATCGTGTCTACCGGTATATCGCCCACCCCTAATTATTATTATATTTTTCTTAAATATACATTTTTTATTTTACAGTGAAGTATTACAATAGTAGTTTTGTATTTTGTTTTTATTTTAGTAATAACTATTATTATTACAATTATTATCTTATAGTCAAATTGATTGGCTATATAACCACACCATTTTGGCAAATTTTGCAGCCCTACAAACAAGCAAAACAATCAATTAAATCTTAATTTTTTTGGAAACTTAATTCACTCTCCTTAATCTCATACACCTGTAGAGATATAGAAACCTATGAGGATCATTATTCCCTCACCTCTGGGCCTCACGCTCATCTTTGGGGTTGTAGTTGGAGAGGCAGTCCAGGATGAAGATCTGGCCCCACTCAGTGCACTCGTTGAGGGCCGTCAGGAGCTTATTGATGTTCTGGGGATTCAGGTCCAGGAGGTTGCTGTTGGGGTGAGACTCGCTGATCTCAGACAGAGCAGCCACTGCATTTGCCACAACCTACGAGAAATTCAGATATTAGTAAAGTACTGTGAATGTGGAGGTATGCATTTAGGGGTGTGCAATGTCTATTGTCTACGATAATATTGTGATTGTATATTGTGATTATAATATTGTGATTGTTGTTTTAACAATGTGTAATCTGACATTATCGAGTATGTTCCTCATTTTACAAAAGCACACCTTAAGAGTTCACACATACACCACGGGATGTAGTGTAGTAGGTAAGATTAAGTGCGCTTGCACATTTAGAGTGCACACTTTCACTGCGGGATTTAGTCTATAATACATTTAGAATGCACCCAATATTCAAGATAAGGGGGCAAAAATACCTCTGTATGTCTTATATATTTATATAATTTAATATAGTTAATCAATATCACACAGAGAGTGCCGTTTTTCCCCCTCCAAATATCAGCATGATTACAAATAGTATTTTGATTTTATACAAAAATTAATAAACAAGAACAATAAACAAGAAGTTAATATTAAAGGAATAAAGAACCTTGAATAGTTCACTTAAAAATGAACATTCTGTCATCATTTACTCTCCCTCAAGTTGTTTCAAACCTGTATGAATTTCTTTCTTCTGCTGAACACAAAAGAAGATATTTTGAAGAATGTCGGTAACCAGATAGTTGATGGATCCCATTGACTTCCATAGTAGGAAAAAAAATACTATGGAACTAAATGGGGTCCATCAACTGTTTGGTAACATTCTTCAAAATATCTTCTTTTGTGTTCAGCAGAAATTAATTCATACAGGTTTGAAACAACAACAACAAAAAATTGGTCAACTATTCCTTTAAGTGACTTACATTTTAGACCCAATATTGCCTGTTTTTGCTCTATTTTGCCATCGAAAATAGTTCCAAACAAAGACACAGGAAAGAATGAACGAATCGTTTAAATGAATGATTCAATGACTCACTCATTAAGACAGACAAATGCTTTGTACCTGAATGAATCAGCCGTTTGAATGAAATGGTTGAAACTCAATGACTCACTCATTAACAGTGACTTTCTGCCTCGTACCTGCAGTTTTAATTTCACATTCAAAGTGTCTTTTAAATCAGTTCAAAACGTTGATCAATATTCAACGTTTTTAAAACATTTATGAATTTGTTACTGCAGTTTAAATGCATCCATGTCCCTCTGAGCTGCATCAAACAGTCTGTGTAAATACATCTATGCCACTTCAGAGGCAGCTTTTGTGTTTCCTCTGCAATGTAAAGATGAATTTTGTTGATACTGACTTCATTTGATTGGTAGCAGCCCTACCGTGTCTTATTATTCTAACTGAATCTATTGATTAAATGTAAGAATTTGAAACAAACGATGATGCATACATTTAAATAGGTTAAAAATGGCTTTATAAAAGTAAAAAATCTATTTAAACTTATTGGAAAAAATATCATTTCTGTCACTGCTGTGAACGGACCACCACAGAGAATATGAAGAATATCAGCTGTTCACGGCAGGTACCAACACAATAACACACAAAGCAAAATATCGTCTAATTATCATTATCGATTAAATCCAAGAAAATATTGAGATATAATTTCTTGTCAATATCGCACACCCCTACATGCATTCAGTGAAATTAGATCAAAAGTGTCTAACCATGGGGTTGGAGTCAGCGATCAGGTCCCTGAGAGAATCCAGGAAGCCCTGGTCCTCCACCATCTGGGCGTTGATGTCATGAAGTTTGGCCACACACACTGCGGCGGTCTTCCTCACATAGGGGTCTTCATCCTTCAGACACTTTCGCAGAGGCTCGCACAAGTACTCAGTGATCTTATCCACACGAATACAACCCATTGTACGCACAGCCAGAGCTCGGATCAGTGGGTTTGGATCCTCGCAGTCCTAAAAAGGGAAAGAACGACTTCAGACAATCTGGTGGAATTTCATAAACACTGGTATCTGATCAGATTGATCCAAAAGTCTTACCTTTACAAAGCTGTTAACGGCCATGATGGCCATGTCAGGTTGACTCTTGGCATAGTTCATAAGGTACAGGTAAACCAGTTTCTTCAGTTCCAGGTTATCCGTCTGCATGCAGTTTACCACATCTGGAAACAAGGAACTAAAGAAGCAGTGAAAAGATGTTAGCTTACTTCATAATGTGGGAAGTGAGAGTCCATCTTTGACTGTGCAATGGTGATAAATGAGCCGAAGCACCTGACATCCTTGCCCACTGTCATGGCTGCGATGACTTTTTTCACTGCCTCTTTCCTCTTCTCCTTCTTCTCATTGTTTAGCTCAGCCTTCAGCTCAAAGATTTCACCTGAAACAGAGAGTAACATGATTAGTGGTCATCTTATCTGAGGTTTTCAAAAGCTGATACGGATACAACCTCAATAGAACACAACAGAAGCATTAAAGTTCGCCGATTATGCTTTTTCCCCCCTAATGTAGTGTGTTATATAGCTGTTTGTGAATCTGAAAGGTCTGTAAAATGTTAAATATCAAAGTGCACGAGTTCTTGTCTCCTAAAAGAAAGACCCGATTCTGAACTGAGTCGATAGTAATTCTAACCTACGGGCCTCGGGCACGAATTGATACGGTAAAACCGATGCCATCATTACTGTTGGTATCACTTTCAGGAAGTCTCTGAAGCTGAAATTCAGATGTGGTAACGGCCGTTTTATTTCTGACACACGATGTAGGAGGTAGAGCAATCACAACAGACTGGGCCATCCGACCAATCAGAGAAGAGTAGGCTTTCATAAAGAAGGGCTTCAGAGAGACCGAATCCTTGATCGAACCATTTCAGACACTGTGAGAAAATAAGTGATTCTGCAATGTATATTATGAGAAAATAAAAGTGTTTTTTGACCTTGGATGCATGTAAACCTATGTAAAGTAATATTTATTTTACACTATATTTAGTCAGAATGAACGTAAAAACATTTGATTAATGTTTTTAAAATAGCAACATTTTCCCTTTTAAATTAATGAACAAATTTAAATTAATCTCTAGATTGTTCTTGATACGTACAAATCAAATCGATTTTCTGTTTATCAAAATTATTTTACATTGTAACTTAATATCCCTAAAATCACCTGAAAACGTAATACTTCATATACATTCAGATAAAATATGATCTAGAAACATTCGGTATCATACATTTCACATTGTTACCATATGGTATCTACATTCAAATCTGTATCAACGCAGCTTGTGCACAAGGTAATTGCATGGGGTAAAAATTTTGGGAAAATGGTGTATTAGAGAATCTGCTTCCAAATATGGTGCATTTAAAAAGATTACAGAGAACAGCCTCTGATTCACAAAATGCTCAAACACAAAGATATCGTGTAGTTTAGCCTTGACGTGTGATGGGTTCAAATTCATTTGTTTCTATTAACTACATAATACGTGGAGGACTGATATGATCCAGGCCTTCTAATATTTGTAATATTCAGGAACAGCAAAAGTACGCATTAATAATGTATGTTTTTGCTTCAAAGTACAGAGGAATTATTACAGTGATAGTTTAAGTAAAGTTATATTATACATCATTATTTTGGGGGTTTTCCCACGAAAAAAAAGATCATCAAAAAGTCAGTTCTGCTGTTTTCTATACACGTAAATGCAGGGCATTGAGGGCAATCACACATATATCAAACTGTGAGAAAATTGTTTGGGGGTTAAAAATAATTTCATTTTAAATTATATGACCATCACATTGCTGAAATTAACATATTTAAGCAGATTTTAAATTTACTTGCCTTTTTTGTTGGTGGTAAAATACTTGGAGTCAGTCATTCTGACAGCTTCTCAGGTCTGGTGAGAAGGGAATCAATTAAAGTAAACATAAAGAACATTAACAGATAAACCTTTTAACAAAGCATTAAATCAACAATAATATAATCTCAAAATATATTTGATTGCCAACTGGCCATTCATTAACGGTCATGAAATTAGAAAACAGATACAATTTTGAAACATGTCAGCAATTCCCATTTTTCACAGGAAATCATCAGGAACAGTTATGTAGACCATTTGCTACATGAACAGACAACAACACAGTAACATAACCACAGTAACAAGACGTTACATAATAAAACATATGTCAGAAATAATATTTGCAGCTGCACCTCACAACTCTAATGATTTATAAGTTTATTAATTGGGCGTGACCCAAAATGATCCAGCTATGCTAAGCTAGTGAAAACCATGGAAGCAGGATTTTATCGACTCAAATACAGGAATCTGTCCTGTCTAAATTATAATGCAAACAATTGATGAAAACACAAAAATATATACGCACAAAGGGATGTAAGAATCGAAGCGATTAATATTTGGTTATTTTTGGAGCTCTTCCCGGCGGGGAGATGGAAGATGCGGTTTCTGCCACAGCTTGGTCGGACGCTGGAAGATGGAGCGCACCCGGAAAAACAAAATGAAGAGCGGAACCAATAAACAAGAGCATGTGTGAGATCGGAGCCACACAGACGTTACACCAACCATCTCTGTTATGGTTGAGGTTGAGAGGCCTTTTTTTTTTTTTTTTTTTTACAGTATGTGGTTATCATGCACCATGGATTTTATACAAGCCCGGCGAGCTTAATATTACATCAGTTCACATTCTGTTGGAGATAATATCACATCAAATGTTATTTGTCTCATATAACGTGGAAACCAATCAGCTTGATTCCAAAATATTTGGATCTAACTTACATGACTAACTTACATGACCCCAAATATTATATATACATATCAAATATTTTCAGTCCTTTGAAAATACTTTGAAAAGTCCCTTTTTGTTAAATTTTAGTTTAATTTCGTAATTTGAACACATTTATAAGAGAACATAAGTTTGATTGGATTGTAAAGTATGCATAAATGTTTGCGTTAATCTTGTTCACTAATAAGAAAATGTTCACAATCGCATTTTGTCATGTTTCATTGTTTCTAATTGCTCTGTACGTTTTGTCTTGTGTAATAAGGAATGACATGCAGACTGTGAGAATGAACAATCCAAGCCACTGAATTACGTATATCATTTTAAAAGTACATCTTGACGGGTCATACTAGGCTTCAATCAGGGTTCCCGCGGGGTCTTAAAAAGTCTTAAAAAGTCTAAAATTCTGAACTTTAAATTTAAGGCCTTAAAATGTCTTAAAAACAGCCAGATTTTGATCCGTGGTCTTAAATTTCATTTAGTCAGGTCTAAAAAAGGTCTCGCCAACAGGCCGTTCACATATCAAATCTTTTGCGCGCTCAAGTTCGTTCAAATGTAGGCGCGCGCGCGCTCATAATTGAAGCGACGCACTCGTTTTTTTCCAGGCGCAGCGAGATAAAAAAAAATCTCAACTCTTCATGCCGCAAACGCACCGCAGGTCATGTGACAAGAACCAACCAATCAGCTTCGCCCCTTTCCGTAACAACATTGAAAGCTCACTCAACTGGAAGGATGCGGGTGCACCCAAACACTACGGGTGTTTTTCTCTTCTCCGTAAATGAATCTTGTAGCAGAGCTACAGCAAGCGTTTCTCGCCGGTGGAAATCCATTAGCCACTAAAACTTCTTTGTCATTGACAGGCATGAAAACTTCTCACCTTTCGGCGAAATTCGCCGTTTTAAAACCAAAATGGGTCACCTACGTGATTTGTGCAGATCCGATGAGAAAATATTTATGGGATGGGGTGGGGTGGGAGGGGAGGGGGTCGTGGTTGTGGCCAGCATTTACCCGCTATATCTCTATAGTTACCATAAACTTAGCAGCTTTAAAAAACCAATCATCATTCCTAATGCAGAAACCTGACAGCCAATCCGAGTCAGAGTAGGGCAGAATTGTTTTCAAAGTCTTTAACACCGCGAGTCTGATGACACACTGCCGAACAAAGAACCGCACGTCGGAAAGCAAGCCTGAGTTAAGTTAGCTTACAATGTTAACTGTCTTGTCAGATACAGACAGCGATGTTGCCAATGTCATTATTTTAAATTTTGACATAGAAGTGGGCGGGATAATATCGCGAGCGGGCGCGGGCGCCGTGAGCGCTGAGCGAGCAGGAACGAGTAGTGAGTTGTCGTCGAAAAAGATGGATAATGCAAAAAAGCTGTCGGGGGCTAAACATAGAAAAAGAAAGAGAGAAAAGGAGATGGCATGTCAATTGATGCAACAGCAGCTAAATAAGTGGATGGTGAAAGGCTACAGGTAGGATTTTGTTTTGTGTCCAGGCATGTAGGCTAATGCCATCGGGACTACCGGGAGATTCCCGGTGGGCCAACGTGCTTTTTGGGCCGATACATCTCATACTTTTTTGTTTCGTTTTTTGTCTTAACGGCCCATAAAACTGGTACATCGGCGGCCCATTCGTTTTGTTTTGCTTAATTGGCGGCGCTGGGTTAGTGCGTAATTAGTGTGTAATGCATTGGTCAATAAAAAGTCAGCGTTAGTTTTTTTTTCTGACACCCCATGAAACACGTAGATCAGCGGCCCATTCGGTTCTTTTCTTGATTGACACTGGGCTGGCCCAATCACACCTTTAATGTGAAGTATAGAAATATACTCTTTCAAGTATAGAAATTAGTACAAAACTAATTATGAAAGTTTCCTTTATTTTTCAGTGCATTTGTTTTACAATATATGGCTATTACTATCATGGGATTAATATTGTAACTATTATTATGTAGTAGTAATGTAGACAGACACTGTAACTAAAATAATTTTTCTTTGTTTAATTTGCACCAGATTGATGAATTTAACATTTAAAAAGCACTATATATATATATATATATATATATAGGCTATATATATATATATATATATATATATATATAAGTTGATTGGATTGGATTTTTTTGCTGCCGCATCCTTCTCACCTTTTTTACCCCTGACCTGTTTTCATGCCTGCATTGTGGAGAGCGCAGTGTATGGTTGCATTGCAACGACAGATGCCACGGGAAAGTCCGACCGAATTTTACTATTAATAATAAAAGATAAGCTAAAGTGCATTGTAAATGTCAGTAATTTATCTTTTTATAAAAAATTATTTAAAGTCTGAAATATGTGAGTTTTATCTTTTTATAAAAACAACTTTTTTGTCTAAACTTTATTTGAACTTGTACATGTTAGTATATAACATGTTGCAAGACACTTTTAAAATCTGGCTATCATTTTTAATGGTATTATTTTAATGTTTATGTAAACAAAAAGTGCATATTGATGCTAATTCTATTTGTTATTTGCTGGTTTTCGACATTGTGTAGTATTAGTACTTTCTGAACAGGATTCTGTGATCACCGTGGTAATTTTTGTCACTATAATCATTGAAATGAAATGTTCATGCCATTTCATCTCTAGTTATGATCAACTATGATCAACTAAAATCAACTAATTATGTGTTTTTTACAGTATAATATGCATAGTACAATTTGACACACGTTGTTGGGTGTGGAAGGTTACTAATCGTTTTATCTGTAAATTAAATTAATGTTTTTTCAATTACTTAATTCATTGAAATAAAATGAATTCTTTGATTTGAAATTTTTTTTTGGTAGGTCTTAAATTTCAAACTTTATGGTCGTAAAATGTCTTAAAAAGGTCTTAAATTTGACTTGCTGAAACCTGCAAGAACCCTGTTCAATTGATTATTCAGATGTGTGAAATATTCCACAGTACAGTACTGTTTTTGTCTGGTAACCCTTCCTTGGTACTAAACAGTTGATGGACCCTATTGACTTCCATAGTCATTTTTTTCAACCATCAACTGTCTGATTAGCGACATTCTTCAAAATATCTTCCTTTTTTTCAGCAGAAGAAAGAAATTAATACAGGTTTGAAACAACTTGAGGGTGAGTAAATGATGACAGCATTTTCATTTTTAAGTGAACTATAGCCTTGTTAACAGCTTTCCAGAAAAAGAGGCTGTGGTGGCAAACAATTTTCTATTACTGAATAAGAGACAAACATGTATCAATTGTCTTCAAAGATTATTTATTCCCTTGCAAGGAAAGGTCAGCAATCATACTGTCATATAAAGTGGCTGCAGAGTGTGACAGTGAGAGGATGCCATCCTTCTTTATAGTCCTGGCTCCCCCAAACAATTTTTCTCGAGGCTAAATGAAGAAATGTCTCAGCCATTACAAACACATTGTTTAGATGTCTATCATATAATACCCTTGAATAGAGACCCTCTGTCTCAGCCATACACTTAGTCACACATTAACTTTTTGTCAGGTCACAAGGTCATACATTTTATAAGGGTATGTATCAACACATACATTCATTCAATAGGGTTAATAACAGTTATTTCTTCTAATAATGTGGCAGAGTATCATGGGACTCCACATGCAATCCTCGTGCATTTCATTACCTTAATCTAATTACTATCATGTTTCTAAGATTCTATGAATATAAGAAAATAGAACATATAAAATTTCTTCCACAGAAGAAATTTTTGTGGAAGAAAATGCATGGATTGCGCATTATCATGCAACTCACATCCTCTGATGGTGGAAAAACTGTCTTTTCAGACAAATCTGGATTTGTGAAAACTTTCACTAGTTTATTTTGCTCTTTCATGAGTCTTAATACATGCATACTGTAAAATAATAGTAATCTATAAAAGGCTTATAACTGATCAAACTGACCACCTAGACAAGTCATATTTGGTTCAAACAGACTGTTCTTATTTGTGAAATATTTCACAGCTCAGAGGGAGGCCGACCATCAAAGGAATGTCTTTAACCTGCCATTTGCTGTAAAATAACGGTAATCTACTGGCAGCTGTGGTTGCCAGCAATGTACTGTTAATTTACAGCCCTTTACCGTTAATTTACAGTTCTCCTTTTTTACAGTATGTTACCGTAAAAATTCCATGGAAGGTAACTCGTATCATTTGGGAAACCGATTGCTTCAAACAGTTTGAGTTCAAAAACTATTTATATTGATAGTACTGTGAACTTACTTCATTTGAGTCCTCTGAAAATTAATATCTCTTAATATTTATCTGCAAACACACTAATTTGTAATAGTGAATTCATTAAAAACATGACTTTAACTAAAATCTTTGCAGTTGGTATAATTAGCGAACAATAGCATGCATGTATGTGCTAAAGTACTTAGCAAGGAGATTGTCACTGCATCAGCAACTACACAGTTACTGCTGTTAAATAAAGCAACAGGCAGCATAACATCAGTGTTTCTCTGCTCATCTTTGACTGAAGCACACAATGGTGACCCACAAAACAAATTAATTAAACGAACAGATCTCTCCATCATTTCAGTTTAATATTTACTCTCCTTATCAGTTATTGACTTTGCATAACTGTTTTTTATGAACTTTTTGTAATATTTCAGTTAAATTAATTACATTTTACAGTATATTACTGTTTTTTACTGGTCAAAAGTATGGACACATTACTATTTTTAATGTTTTTGAAAGAAGTTTCTTATGCTCATCAAGCCTGCATTTTATCAAACTACAGGAGAAAATAGTAGGTATTATTGTGAAATATTATTAAAATAATGGAAGTTCTTTTGTTTCTGTTGGTATTTGTGAAGAACCTGAAGAACACTTTTCTGTTTATTTTTGTATTTGCAATTGTATACAAGTTTATGTATTTAGTTTTAATAAAATTAAAACCTATCTGAGGTGCATTACACCTTTCTATCTTAATTTTTTATTTCACATTTGAAATACTGAGGTTTTTGTAAGAGATGTTTGTCTTCGTTTCATCATTTCACAAATGAAGATGGAGAACTGACATATGTCAGTTCTCCATCTTCATTTGTGAAATGATGGTGTTTGTCTTCATTCACTTCCATTGGATTTAAGTTAATTAAATTACATTAAAAAAAGGACAAATTAAAAACAAAAATAAATAAAACTAAATTAAATTCCTTCTTAATTAAACACATATCTGGGTTGTCTACTAGTTACTAGTTTTCGATGTAAGTGTAAATTCAGTAATCATGAAATTGTTATATGACTATTTGCACCTGGATAATTGCGAGTGATTGTAAGTGTGATGATCATCTGCTAAATGAGCGACAATGACCACAATTCACTCCTTCAGTCAGTGAAGCTCCCACAGCCATTCATGAGAGTTTAAATCCTGGGGAATATTCCCATCTTCCCACAGGAGAAGAAGCAGCAAGCAGGAGGAATTACTCAAGGAGAAACTACTGACATACAATTGTAAAGATGGCGTTTGAGGAAGAACCCTGCAGAATAAAAGATGAAGATACAGAGGAACAAATAAGTTGGTGTTTTCCTTTATTTAATGACTGATGAGGAACATTAAAACTGAAAACTGACATATGACAATACATCTAAAACTATATACTAGTAGACTCACTAGTAAACTGGATTTGTGCTAAATTGAGATTTTTAACACTATTTATTTTTGTTTCTCATTTATCCTTTTATTGAATTATGGGAATTTAATTTGTTCATTTTAACTTTGTGTATTTAAGACAAACTGCATCAGTTTCATGGATATATGCTACATGGAACAGGATATATGTATGTTTGTACATCTGTCTCCGTGCAGAGTGAGACAGGATGGGGATAGCTGAAGAGGGACCTTCAGACCTCAGAGGTCAGGATGCATCTAAAATGTATTGGTCCCAGTGTCAGATGAATAGGAGCATGTGCAAAAGTGTGTCAAAGTTAGTGGAAAACTACTTGGAAAAGCAACAGCTGAAGGAGACCTTGGTAAAGAATATAAAAGGTGTCGCACAGCTCCTCCTCCTTGTCTTACACTCTGCAGGCAAGCTCTGAATGTGTGTATGACTGTCTGACCTTCTCTTGCAAGAGAATAAATACTTTTAAAAGACAATTGGATTCAGAGTGTCTCTTACGCACGATGTTCAAGAAATTTTTGCCACAACAATTCACACTGGAGAAAGGCCTTATACATGCACTCAGTGTGGAAAGAGTTTCATTCACAAAGGAAACCTAAAGGATCACACTGGAGAAAAAACCGTTCACATGCACTCAGAGTGGAAAGAGTTTCACATCTAAAAGTAATCTCAAAGTTCATCTGCACTCTCACTCTAGAGTGAGATCATTCAGCTGTGATCAGTGTGATAAAATATTTGTTTTTGAATCAAGCTTAAGAACACACCCTTAAAACTCATACTGGTGTGAAGCCTCACTTTTGTTCTTTTTGTAGAAAGAGTTGTTCACAACTGGAAGATTTAACCCTCTGATGGTCCTCGGTCATTTCTGACCGAATAATTTTCTGTTTTGAATTTCTAAAAATCACAGCTTCATCGGAAGGTTATGATACTTGGTGACTTTTCTGGGATTAGGTATGTGAATACAAAAAAAAATTGAGGTCATGATCCGAGCATGCTAAGTGGTCGTAAAAAAAATAGTCACACTCGTGGTCTTCGGTCAAAAATGACCGACCCATAGGAAATGAATGGGAAATTTACAAAAACACAAAAATTCTCTGAATTTTTGTCTGTACAATCTACAAATCGGACACGATTCTAAAAAAAAGTACACCGTAGTAAAGGGGCGACACTCTACAACATCAAGAGTGCAAAAAATTCACACCCACCCACACACACACACATACAAACACACGTTTATACACATACACACCAATAAATTCAGATTACAAAAATCTGTTTTGAATTTTTAAAAATCACAGCTTCATCAGAATGTTACGAAACTTGGTGACTTTTCTGGCATTAGGTATGTGAACACACAAAAAAATTGAGTTCATGATCCGAGCATGCTAAGTGGTCGTACAAAAATGAGTCATGATTTTGGTCTTCGGTCAAAATTACCCCCATAGGAAATGAATAGGAAATTGACAAAAACACAAAAATTCTCTACAAATCAGCCACGATGCAGAAAAAAAGTGCTCAGCTATGAAGGGGTGAAGCTCTAAAACATCAAGAGTGAAAAATATAACATAATTAATAATTATAATTAATATATGTATATATAATTAATATAATAATTATTAAAATTATTAAAATAATAATTAATAAAATGTTATAAACCTTGGCAAAAAGTATTATTTGAGAATTTCTACAAAAATACATTAAATCCACATCTTAAAAGTAAGTAATTTGGTCCAAAAACAACTAGAATTCACAAACATCTCCATTTAGAGCTATACAGGCATCTAGTGGTAAACCCATGCAATAACATGTTTTATTTAATTTTATGTTTAATAAATTGATTAATTTTTTTTAATTTTATTTTTTTTCTGAAAGCCTAGTCTCTATTTTACCCGAAAATACTGCATAGAATTTTTTTTATTTAAAAAATAAAAAAATAAAAAAAAATCATTATTTCCAATGGCAAAAAATGGACTATAAATATTGCATAAATATTAATAAGTTCAATCAAATTGTCTCAAAATTCTAAATTAAAAAGAATAAATATTATAGAACAAAAATAAATTGCATTGGTTTTTACTGGGATGGAGGAAGTTTCATTTTTAGGTGTCCGGTCATTTATGACCGGGAAGGCCCCCACTGTGACTGCTAAACGAAGACCATCAGAGGGTTAAAAGAGCATGAGCGTATTCATACTGGTGTGAGACCTTATATGTGCTTTGACTGTGGGAAGACCTTCACTTCATCCAGCAACTTAAAATCACACGAGAGAATTCTCGAGAGTTTCTCTATGTCAGGACACATGAAAGATCACGAGAGAATTCATACTGGAGAGAAGCCGTACCAGTGCTCTTCATGTGGGAAGAGTTACAGTCATTTATCTAGTCTGCAGAAACATAAGAAAAATCATAACCCGAAGGTGTCTAAGTGAGCAAAGTTCACTAATTTGTAAATAAGCTAAAGATGGAATAACCTTTAATACAGTAATTTAATCTAAAATTAGTATTGAAGTTTGATTGTTTGACAAGGAGAACCGGTTAAAATGGTTGTGAATTGAAAATACTCATGTCCGTGTCATCGCTCAAGCAGTGCATGGTCATCTCATACAGATGGAACAAAAATAATAATTCAGAAAACTAGTGTGTTGCCATAAAACATATGATTTATGAAGGGATGTGTTTTGTTTCTTTCTTGTTTAATTATTTTCATTGTACGTATGAGGCATTTGTGAAACAATGGCAACAATAGTCTATCAAATATTCATATCACAAACAACTTGTTTTTAGTCTGCTGTTTAGAGGTGATGCAGTGAGAACATATTGACGAAAAATGAAAATTTTAGAAATAAAAATGAATAAAACTTGTGATTTATCTAGGTAATGAATATGTTTAATTTAGCTTACAATAAATCAAGGGGTTTAACATTGTATTCAGCATTGCTAATGAACCAATAGTAGTAAACACTTTATATTTAAAGAGGTGATTCCATGGACTCTGAAAAACACATCACTGAGAGAAGATAAAATACTTGTTTTACAGCTGCTATCTATTTATGAAATGAGGTTTAAGGTCATTAAGTCTCTTACATTAGCTATATGATTCGACAAACAATTGTGTCCAAAAAGTAATGAAAATTAACTTATTTTGAGCAGATTTTGCATACAAGTTGAATCCATCGTGATCCATGAAACAAGTTAACTGAATTAATTTCGCTGTGTTTATCAGACTATTTTTATTGGGAGAAATCTATATCAGGGGCCAAATGTATAAAGCCGCTCAGAGTAAAATTTTAGTCTTAAGTCTGTCAAAATTCTAAGACTGACATAATTCTACTCTTATTCCTAAACTTAAGAATAAGTGTGAATCATAAAGGTTTCTAAGTGTTAAGACTAGGTCTCAGCTCCTAAATTATTTAAGAGCACTGGAGAGGGATCCTAACCTAGTTAAGAGTAAAGATGGCAGCAGAGAGGAGGAGAACACACACTTTCCAACAAACAAATAATACATTGGAGTTAAATGATGAATTGAGCAAACGATAAAAGCTTGATTATCAAGGTATTCTTTTTGTTACTGACCTTTAAGAAATGTTATAGCTCCTCCCACTCTACAAATCAATACTCTTAACTGCAGAAAGAAACTAAAGTAGGCTAATAATAATATTTTTGGTGACTGTAAAAATGCGTCAGTGCTCCGGTGATGACTTGAGCTCATCAGTGCAGCAGGGTCCCGCGGCCCGCCTAAAAGCCTCAACAACAGCTTCCGTTTGAGAAGCACGTGCTGAAACATTCAAAACCCCGATTTATCCCAAAGCGAAACAGCTCTGCTGCGTTCCTCAGACACGCGCAAACACTCTGCAGTGAATTTGCATGGAACTATTTTAGTCGGCGAAATAGAAAAAACGGACCATATCCTAAAGTAAGGCTTAAGGCTTTAGACCATATCTAAAAAGTAAGTCGCTTAATACTCACTTCTAGTTTATTGAACTGTTGTGTTAGTATATTATAATCAATGTTTATCGTTATTGTGTGGTGAAAAAGTGAGAAATCGTGATTCGTGATTTTCTCTGTATTACTTCAGAAAACCGCATGTGGCGCACTTGAGCATATTTATTGAGCATATTTTTATGCAGCCTCCCCATATAGAGAAAACTGAGAAAAATAAGTAAAATAAGCATAAGAGACATATCTCTTAGCAGTCTCTTATGCTTATTTTACTTATTTTTCTCAGTTTTCTCTATATGGGGAGGCTGCATAAATGTGCTCAAGTGCGCCCCATGCGGTTTTCTGAAGTAATACATTATATATAATTTTTTTTATATATATATATTTTTATAAATGTGTCTAGTTAAAATGAAACACTATAGGGGACCACTTGGGTTGATTTTGGGCCTAATGGGGGTTTAAATGAAAACGAGAAAAACGCTTTGTCACGGACAATAATGTTTAATCACTCTTCATGGTTTTACGTTTCTTGAGGGAAATGTTGTATGAGATGTGAGCACAAATTTTAAGCTCATCTTCTTACAAAAAAAAGTGTTTATTTCCATTTGGACCACTGATGATCTCAACAGGTAGTTCAGTCGCTGCGGTGACCTCACTACCAAAAGACGCGGTCACACCCGCGACTATGGAAGCTTATGGGTAGCAAATTTCAATTTGAAATGTAATATGCAAAATGACAATGCAATATGTAAAATGGCAATGCATTTCTGTATTTAAATTAAAAATTTCCAATACATTTGTGCAACTGCAACGTTTGGTGCAAAATTAAAATTAAATTATATAATTTACATTTGCCATTTCATACACTAGTTTAATATGTAAATGTAATCCATATTTTAACGCTTTATAAGTTGCAAAATTAAAATGTATTACAGAAATGATTAGATATGTTTAACATGGTCAAGCAAAAACTGTAGCAAAATTGTAATTTAAATGTTATTTTTTCTTAATTGCATTTACACTCACAGTTAAGACACTTGCGATTGCATTTCCATTAAGTGTCCCGTAATGAATGTAGCAAAATTCAATGTGCAATTTGAAAATGCATTCTGAGCCGATCACGTGCCCGCCGACAGGCCTGAGTGATGCTCTGCTAGATGTTTTTATAACGTGTGTTTTTGTTCCTCTCAAAAACAATGAGAGAGTTCCAGTGAGAAGACATGCAATTCTATAACTACTTAAATCTCATAAGCTAAGTCATATAAATCATTTAATATTTAGAAGGATATATTAATATATATCTATATCTATATATATATAGGCTATATATTATTAACATTATTTATTTTTAATGTTATTTCATTATTTCTTTGATGGAAATTTAAACTCTTTTTGTTTTTGGCAGAACTACCCCACAGTGATCTTAATTCACACTTGGAAGGAGAGGAAAGTGAGTAAATGAGTGATCCAAAACCCAGTACAAGGAAACATCATGATACTGAAGAATAAAGAGGTTGGTGTCTGTTGGTGTCTACTCATTAATGATGATGCTAGCTCCAGGCGGCTAACTGGAGTCAGAAAATCAGTAGCATGAAGGGCATAGTAAATCTGAGGGGGGTTAGTTCACCCCAAAAAATGGTGATCATTTACTGACCCTCAGCTTGTTCCTACGAGCCCCTAGACTCTAGAGGGATGTGGTGGTGGAAAAAAATTGAAATGGGAGAAAAAAATATTTCTCAAATCTTTTCTGTTCTCTCGCAAAACCTGTTGTGAGCTCAGACAAATACTTCCTGTTTAATGTCCCGGTGGCAGTGTTTCAGACAGCTCTGTACATTAACAATGGAGCTGTTCATAGGGTTTTATTTTGAACTTGGACTCGAATATAAAGAAATGCGGTCAGTGCTTAGTTCAAGGAGTTTAGTAAAGTTGGTAATACATTCAATAACTCGTGAGCTAAACATTGTTGAAACACAAATGAAACCTATTTCCAATCATAATAACGTAGTCAACGAGCTACAACCCAATTTTCCTCAAAACAAGCTTTATAATATAAATTGGCCTCTATATGAGCAGGCGGCTGAGAGACAAGTGCGAAGTTAAGCACTGACCGTATTTCTTTATATTTGAATCCCAGTTAAAACTATGAACAGCTCCATTGTTAATATACCGAGCTGTCTGAAACACTGCCACCGGGACATTAAACAGGAAGTGTTTGTCCAAGGCTTTGCAAGGGAATACACATATATTTGTGAGGGAACGCAAAATTTGTCGGGCGAGAGAACGCAAAAGATTTGAGAAAAAATGTTTTTTCCTCCCATCCCAAATTTTTCTATCACCATGTCCCTTTAGGGGCTCCATATGTTCCAACCCTGTATGAGTTTCTTTCTTCTGTTGAACACAAAAGAAGATATTTTGAAGAATGTTGTTAACCAGACAGTTGACGGCACCCATTGTATTTTATTCCTACTATGGAAGTCAATGGCTACCATCAACTGTTTGATAATGCAAATCATAATGCATTATTATGCAAATCATGCTCATGATATAAAAAATGCTCATAATCTTGCACAGCAGTTTTTGCATAACAAACCATCTTGTTAACATGACAAACTTTTAAAGGGATAGTTCACCCAAAAATGAAAATAACATTTTCTATTAATCTCCCTCCCTCGACCCTCATGTCGTTTCAGACCCGTAAAACTTTTGAAACACAAATTAAGATATTTTAATGTAATCTGAGATCTGTCCCTCTATTGAAAGCTACGCAACTACCACTTTACGCTTCAAAAAGTTCATAAAGAGATTGTAAAAACTACTCCAAAGGAATTGAGACATGATAGCTTCATTCAATTTCAATTCAATTCACATTTTTTGTATAGCGCTTTGTACACATCGTTTCAAAGCAGCTTTACAGAAAATGCACATCTACATTACAAATTCGAGTGATCTGTTATCAGAGGTGACCATGTGTCCAAGTAATAGATTGCATATACAAATCGTTTACATTTGATCAATGTTTATATTTGAATAAAAGCCTAAATTCAATCTGTTCATCATATAAAGCTATCGTGTCTCTTCAGAAAATTTGGCTAAACCACTCAATTTATATGGATTCGTTTTACGATCTGTTTATGAACTTTTTGAAGCGTTAAGTGGTAGTTGCGTAGCTGTCAATGGAGGGACAGAAATCTCTTAGATTTCATTAAAAATATCATCATTTGTGTTCAGAAGATGAACGAAAGTGTTAGAGGTTTGGAACGACATAAGGGTGAGTAATTAATTACATAATTTCCAGTTTTGGGTGAAATATCCCTTTAAAAGAAAGATCTAAACTTTTGGGTTCAATTTTTATTCGTTTACGTTTTGATTTTTGATTGTATAATGTTTTTTTTTTTTTTAGATCTGATGGACGTGAACAAGAAAGGAAAAACGGAAGCCAAAAAATCTGTCAACTGCTCTCATTGTAAAAAAAGTTTCACATGTAAAACATACCTTAAGATGCACATGGGAGTTCATAATGGAGAGAAGCAGAAACCAAAAAAAGCCCTTAGGAGGCACATAAAGAACCACACCGGAGAGAAGATTTCTGCCTGTCACCAATGTGGGAAGAGGTTTACCTGCAAAAGAAACCTTAAGCAACACATGAAAATCCACACTGGAGAGAAGCCACACACATGTGATCAATGTGGGACAGGTTTTATTAGTACATTAATCCTGAAGGAACACATGAAAATCCATACGGGAGAGAAGCTGCACACATGTGACCAATGCGGGACAAGTTTTGTAAAAGAAGGAGGCCTTAGGACACACATGAAAATCCACACTGGAGAGAAGCCACACACATGTGATCAATGTGGGAAGAGTTTCACACAAAAAGTACACCTTCAGGGACACATGAAAATCCACATTGGAGAGAAGCCACACACATGTGATCTGTGTGGGAAGAGTTTCGCACGGAAAGACCAACTCAAGATACACATGACGATTCACAACAGAGAGAAGCCGCACACATGTGATCAATGTGGGACGAGTTTCGCACGCAAAAGAGAACTTGACAAACATGTGAGAATCCACACCGGATATAAGCCACACGCATGTGATCAATGTGAAAAGAGTTACACACGAAAAGACCACCTTCAGAGACACATGAAAATCCACACTGGAGAGAAGCCGCACACATGTGATCAATGTGGAATGAGTTTCATGCTAAAACAAGACTTTAAGATCCACATGCTAATTCACACCGGAGAGAAGCCGCACACGTGTGACCAATGTGGGAAGGGTTTTACTCTCCTACAAAGTCTAAAAAGACACATGCCAGTCCACACAGGAGAGAAGCCACACACATGTGATCAATGTGGGAAGGGTTTTACTTCCACATCAAACCTAAAGAATCACATGAGAATCCACACCGGAGAGAAGCCGCACACATGTGATCAGTGCGGGAAGAGTTATGCACAAATAAGTAACCTTAAGACACACATGAAAATCCACACCGGAGAGAAGCCGCACACATGTGATCAGTGCGGGAAGAGTTTCACACATTCAAGCACTCTAAAATTACATATGCACACTCATTCTGTAGACGGGCCATTTCACTGTGACCAGTGCGATAAAAGTTTTGGTTTGGAGTCAGTCCTGAGGAACCACCAGAAAATTCATGCTAAGGAGAAACATCATTCGTGTTTTGAGTGTGGAAAGAGTTTTAGGTACCTGGCTGTTTTAAGAATACACATGAAAAGACACGACTCCGTGAAGCCGTATACGTGTTTTGATTGTGGGAAGATGTTTTATACAAGTTCTGAACATACTCAGCACCAGTTAACTCACACTGGAAAGAAACCTTTCAAATGTTCACACTGTGGCAAGAGATTCTCTCTGTTAGGAAACTTGAAAACGCATGAGAGGATCCACACTGGAGAGAAGCCAGATCATCAGTAAATGATCTTCTCTATGCAGTCATACGAAATAAAGTAAAAAAAAACAAACACAGTAAACTTTTGGAAATTTGGAAAACTTATGGAAATCTATGGGCCGCAACAAATTAGAGGACAAAGAAATGTCATGTAATGTTGCCACAATGAACAAAGTTCATCTTCATGCCCAGAAGTTTCCAATGTGAGCTTCGTATACCTTCAGAGAGGGAGTTCCTTCCAAAAGAACAATATCTAAGAAGTTTTATTCTTAAGTATAAGTATACCTCCGCGCACCTGCTCACGCAGACATCACACGTCATCAGCGCGTTTCATGCTACGCAGATTTAGACAGACGTCAGTCACCGAGCACCACAACCGAAACAGCAGTCGCCTTTTACAGTTCATCCTGAACCAAAACCACCAGCTTATGCTGCGTTCACGCCACTACTGAAATTTGGAAGAGATGGAAAGCTGTGACTTGCTAGCCTCTCCGAAAATTACCCTACCTTTAAGTCCTGCAAATTGTGCAGTGTATTTATAATAATAATAATATATAAATTATAGATAGCCTTTATATATTATTGCATTTTGTAATATATTATACTTTTATATTTGTAATGGAAAATATTATAATAATTTATTATAAATATTAAAATACATAGTATTAATAGTAGGCTATTATTTCACTGGTTAACATTGCAAGAACATTTAAAAAAATAAAAGAAACTGCAGATTTTTTAAATGTATTTCTTTACGTTTTATCCTATGGCTTTGTTTTTTAGTTAATGGACCAAAATAAATATGAATATAAATTATGGTTTACAAAGAGCCCATATTTTCAGTAACACTTCACAATAAGGTTTCAATTTATGAACATAACTAACCATGAGCAATACATTTGTTCCAGTATTTATTAATCTTTGTTAATGTTAGTTAATAAAAATACAGCTGTTCATTGTTTGTTCATGTTACTTCACATTGCATTAACTAATGTTAACAAATACGTAATTTGATTTTAATAATGTATAAGTAAATGTTTAAATTAATATTAACAAATGCTATAGAAGTGTGGTTCCTTATTCATAATTAATTAAACCTTATTGTAAAGTGTTGTGCATATATAATATTTCCCAGTAATATTAACTGTATGATACAGTGGCACTTTTATCTTTAAGAATAAAAATGCATCAAATACACAAATATTTATTAAACATCCTCAATATAAGCTAAAAATCTTTCCATGACATGATTTTGATTGTTTTTGAAGTTTGCCTATCTGACGTTATTCCATTTCAATTTTTATTTTGAAAAGTAGTTTTCTTAATAGTCCAGTGGTTAAAAGAACAGAATATTTTATAGAATACCATATATTTAACCAAATTTTCTACATTTTATAAATGACTTTACATTACATGTACATCTTTTGGAACAAAACAAAAAAGCAATAAAAACATGTAATGCTTTGAAAGCACTGGATTTTTTATTATTATTATTTCCTGGCAGCTAATGTTAATATAATGTGATAAATTGAATATGTAATATTGTTCTTGTGGCATTGAATAAAAAAAAAAAAAATATATATATATATATATATTTTTTTTTTTTTAAATGTCATCCTCCTCTCACTCCATCACAGTAGGTGGCAGTATGAACCTGTTTCATTGGCTCAGAAGCCTCCAGTGTGAGCACACACACACACACACACACACACACAGAAGAACACCGACAGTAACAGGAAAACGCATTGACAGTTGAATCGTGCATTGTTTTTCTGCACAGTAATTTTCTTCCCAAATAGTCTTGTGTGATGTAATATTACTAAAAGACTCTTAGGACTAACAATACACATTTTAAGAGCACACATTATTGTTGTCTTAACTGTGATAGTTGACATCCACGCGTGATGGCAGAGCGAGGAGCGCATTTGACCAGCGCGGCCCCCGCTGAAGACACTGACAGGCCGTCTGTGTTTGAGGTTTTAGCGCAGGACTCTTTGATGGGTGCTGTCAAACCTGCATTACTGCATGCTGTCAAGGTATGCTTACGAGTTTAAAACACCTTGTACTGCATTTGCAACCGTTTTACAAACATTGGTACCTGACATTATGATGCGTGTAAAGCATAAGGTCAATCTTAAGTTGCATATAAACATCTATCCTTGCCTCGTGCTCAAACACCCGACAGATTTTCAAGTTGTTTCCATTAAGAACTTGGGCTGTGTGCTAAACTGAATACTAACAGTATATACTATGTGTACTGTTTACTGTATGTTTAATATATACCTCTAGTATAGTATATGTCCTGTCCTGGGACTTAATTCAGCCTATTTGAATAACAAGACCCTGTGCTTGTAACCTGTATCCCACAATGCATTGCGTTCAACTTGACCTTTCATTTCCAGTGTGAAGAATGAACTAGATCAGATGTATTATAAACTGGTCATTATCTGATTGAACTGCCTGAAGCATTTTACACAAAACTGAATTTTAAAACACAAAATAACCATTTTATTTTGTGAAATGTGGCACAGGTCAGTGGTTTTCAATCTTTTAGATGCCACAGACCCCCAATTATGATCGTATCCCCCATGATATAATTGAAAATGCATCTATAGGCATATAGTTTCTTGTATAAAGACCCAATATATACTGTGAAAAATTAGTATTATAAATATGTGTAAAATATGTTTTATAAAACATTTAATTTCTACTCATTATAGTTCTGTACGATTAGATTCATTATTTATTTACTCATTTATTTTTATCTAAAATTTATTTAAATTTATTGTTATTGTATTTATTTTAATCCTATTTATTTTCTAGGTTTTTAGTTTTTCTTTACATTTTTCTGTGCATCCCAATTTGAAAACCGTGTCATAGGCTTGTACTCTTTTATTCACTAAGTGTTGCAAGCATACTTTTATTGTTAACACTTACTTTTTTAAGTATAAAAATGAACTTTACAGTATGATTAACTGTGCTGGCATTGACTACTGCTGCTGTAAAATCCCTGTCATTGTCCACAGATCCTTGCTACATCCAACCCTGCTCGCTATGGATTTCTATGGAGGAGGTTTGATGAGATTTATGTTATCCTGGATATGTTATTGCAGCATCATTTCCTTTCCCGCACCAGCGCCTCATTCTCGGAGAACTTCTACGGCCTGAAGCGTGTAGGAGCAGACGGCACACGTGCTGCCCATCTAGGGCTCCTGCGCAGACAGCACTGGCGCTCCTTGCTCCTCCTGGCCCTCCTTCCTTACCTGCACACCAAACTGGACAAAGTCCTGGCTCGACAGAGAGACGAAGACGATTTCTCGATCCGCTTGCCGCAGTCCTTCATGCAGAAGTTGTACAGGGCTTTTTTAGCTGCGTACCCCTTTGTGTGCATGGCCTGGGATGGCTGGGTCTTTTGCCAACAGCTTTTGTATGTTTTTGGCAAAACACGGACACATTCTCCGCTTCTGTGGCTGGCAGGGGTTAAACTCTCATATCTCACGGCTAATGACATCCACAGCCTGGATCTCAAGCCATCAGGGCCGGCACTGAACCCCAGCCAAAGGTGAGTTTATTATGTTTATTTTGAGTTTATTTTTCTATTTTGGCTGGGTAATATTGACACAAATTTCACAATTCGATACAGATTAATTTGGACAGTAAAGGAAGTTCTCAAGGAAAAAAATCTCTCAACTAGTGCTATAAATAAACTATTCAGGGAATCAATTGGTAGCTACATTCCTAAAATATTAAAGGTTAAAATGTACTTTTACCACACCAGCAAATTTTTGATCATTTTCACAAAATTTTCATGGCCTCCAGAATATTTTCTAGTATCTGAACCTGCAATAACATCCAGAACAGAGCCTCGGCTTTAATAAAAACTAAACGTTTTATTCTAGCCTAATGTATAGCCTACTCTTTTTTTTGGTCATGTGCCATCAGTTTGTGCTGCTTGAACAGTTTGTGCTGCAGCACAACGGCGTTACAATGATGTCACTCCACATAGCGCCAAAACGGTATTTATTGTTTGAATTTCGTGATAAAATGGACAGAATTTGAAATCTGAGACTTTGTTTCATATCAAAAGTAGCAAAGCTTATTGCAATTTATTGGATGGGAGGCGCGCTACAATGTTCTGTTCATTCACCAACTTGAGAACAACATAGACTAAAAAGATCCAATTCATGGGATTTAAAGGGATAGTTCACTTTGAAATTAAATTTTGGTATGTTTTAGCTTACCTCAGGGGCATCCAAGATGTAGGTGTCTTTTTTTCCGCAGTAGTTTCAATTTTGATATTTGAATCAAATTAAACAATTCCCCATCGTAAGTACACATTGATGGCCTAAGACACGAAACGAGCGGTTTGTGTGAGAAAACGAACAGTTTTTATATCGTTTTTACCTCTTGAACTCAGCCACGTCCAAGTGATCTGAGAGCGCGGGCGGGTATAGATATATACAATAGATGTCGCCTTGGCTACGGTTTCGCAGTAGCCAAGGCGACATCTAGTGTATATATCTATACCCGCCCGCGCTCTCAGATCACTTGGACGTGGCTGAGTTCAACTGTTCGTTTTCTCACACAAAGCGCTCGTTTCGTGTCTTAGGCCATCAATGTGTACTTACGATGGGGAATTGTTTAATTTGGACGACGGGGAATTGTTTTAATTTGGACTCTGTGCATGCTGTTTGAGACAGTGACCATAGACCTGCATTATATGACTGACAGACAAGAACGGTTTGACCTAAAAATATCAAAATTGAAACTACTGCGGAAAAAAAGACACCTACATCTTGGATGCCCTTGAGGTAAGCTAAAATATACCAAAATTTAATTTCAAAGTGAACTATCCCTTTAAGAATCAAAACTGGTTCATAAATCGATTAAAATTGAGAAATAAAAAAAAATTTTTACCCAGCCCTAGAAGAAAATTCCATGAAGATGAAGCAAGATTTTTCTTATTACATTGTGACATTATTTTCGAGGTTTACAAAAATATAAAGATGCTTAATCATAAAAGTATTTTGATTTTCAGCTTTGTTGAGAAATGTCAGCGTCTGGCCTCTACAGCAGTCGGCGGTGTGGCTGTATCTCTTTCAACCAGCCTTTCGATGGGAGTGTTTTTCCTGCAGTTTCTGGAGTGGTGGTATTCATCCGAGAACCAGAGCACCGTTAAGTCCTTGACCTCCCTTCCGACCCCTCCGCCACCTCTCCACCTACACAGCCAGGAGACATCACTCACACACATTAAAGTCTGCCCGCTCTGCAGGAAAGTGCGCACCAATGACACTGCCCTCGCCACTTCAGGCTACGTGTTTTGTTACAAGTGTATATATGTGTATGTTAAAGCCAACCAGAGGTGTCCCCTCACCGGCTACCCTTCAGGACTGCAGCACCTCATTAAAATATACTCACCCGATGGATAGACTGCTCAAATACGGTTAATGTTTTTCAAGATGCCTTAATGCTAATCTGTCCGATTTTACATAATTATTGCACTTTGTTAAAGTGAACGTTTTGTAAATGGTTATCCCATGGAAAACTAAAATGTCACATTCATTTTTATGATGTGGTTATGGTCTACTAATTTCTGAAATGTGTAAATATTAAATTTGTACAGATATAATCCCTGCTGATCATCATTGCTGACTCTTATTTACTGTCACAGTGCAAAGGAAGTAGTAATAGATCTTTTCTTCTGTATCGTGGTGTACACACAATGGCTGTATAGGAGGGGGAAAAAAAATAATAATGTTGGAGATTTGGTTCAATGCATTGTTTGGTTTTTGAGATGTGGGTATTGTACTCAAGTGGAAGCAGCTGAACAAACGTGATCTAACAGGGTGGATTTAAGCAGACTTTTGGGCCGTTTACTCAACACCATTCAGCTAAAAATGGAAAACTTTTCATGCGTTTTGGCCGTTCATTTACACAACAGCATTTGAGGGCCTGAAAACGCAAACTTTTGAAAACGTGTTTCAAAGTGCAGTTTAAAAAAACAAAACCATTATTGCTTTACGTGTAAACCACAAAAACATGAATTTGTAAAAACGGTGACGTCATGCGCATGCATATTACGTGTTCAGGCGCGTAGTGATGCTTTACAAAGTGACATCCCAACTACTGGCCTGGCAAGAATAATACAGCGTATAAATCGTTTTCGTGGATCCGTGTGAACGGGATCGTTTCGACAACGTCGTCGTCTGTGTATGAAAAACAAAGGAAAAACGTTTTTAGTGCATTGGTGTCGTGTAAACGTAGGCCTACCCTAAAGGATTAGAACCCCATTGAAGAGTGCGGGACAAGCACGCCATACTAATTCCATAAGAGTGATTAAACCAGAGCTTTCAAAGAACTGGTAAATTGACATTCCGGGTATAAAAGGGATTTCCCCAGGCCCAGACTCATTAGACCCTGCTTTACCACTGCATTTTCCTCATTACAGAACTTGTGCTACCAGTTAAGGCAGAAAGACAAGAAAAAGATTCTCGTTTTACTGTTCCAACCTTTGGGTCTCTGCTCAAACGTCCCCCCACGAACGACCTACAAACACGAGAACAGCTCAGAGAGAAGATTAAACTCATTCAGATCTTGGTCAATGATGCCAAAGGGCAGCAATACCAAGTCAGACATGTTCTTTCACTCATCATCGCTGCAGGATCTTCGCTACATTATCTTTTTCACCAATTCATCAGAATCAGTTGCCATACCAAAGTCTGAAACTAACCTGAAAAACACTTGAAACGCGGACTTGAGCTCGCGCCTTGCGTCTTTTGCAGCGTCTCGCGCATGACACGGCATTCTAACAACGCAGAACTCAAGTTAAGAGTTCAACTTTCAAAAAACGCGTTATTATACGCTTTTTGTCGTTCCATTGACGTGCGTCTCCTTTTTAACAACAAAAACGCTTAAACATAGGCTTGTTTCTTTATAAAAATTAGTCACAAGTCAAATAGGCTACTTGCCTGGTTGGCACTGCACATTTGTATTTGTTCTAAAGACCGTGGAAGTCTGTCTGAAACTGGTTTCCTACGGCAACATCTTAAAGCAAAACCCGCTGTTTGTCGAGTCATTGACTGATTAGGCAACAAGGTAACTGTTTTTGCCTTTCAGTCTTTATAGTTTGTCTAGTGTCTGTAAGGCCTTTAACTGCACACCTGTTCTCACTTCATCATCATTAGCCTGTGGCACAAGACAGCTTCACTTGAATTTCCAATCAAGCCCAAGGGATCACTATTAATTTAGAGAACTAATTAATGTCACTGAGTTCAGAAGAGGTTGAATCAGGTTGTTCTCAAACAATTGGCTTCTAAGGCCCCGTTTACACGATGGGAAAACGCAGATATTTCCCTGCGTTTTGGCCTGTCATTTACACGAAAACGCCGTTTTTATCCCAGAAAACGATTATTTCTAAAAACTCCGGCCAAAGTGGAGATTTCTGAAAACGCCGGTTATGTGTTGCCGTGTCAACTGGGAGAAACAGGGTTTTAGGTTCTCAAACGTCACATTATGCGCCAGAAAATGCTTACGTCATGTGAGCGCCCTATGTTTAGAGTTTGTTCCATACTGTCTATGAGTTTGTTTGGCTACTATTTGATCATGGATGCTGTTAAAGTGGTACTCATTTTTACTTTTGTGAAAACGCTTTTGGCCTGTTTGCATTTGCTTCGCTGTCTGTCCACACGAACGAACCTCGCGCCATGTCTATTGTTTTGAAAGGAACAGGAAGTCGCTCGTGCTATTCGTCGTTGTCGATTTTGAGGATTCTGATTGGCTTGCATGGCTTTATCCTTCTCCTTACACTGCCGCCCCTTTGTATTTATGCGGGTTGATGTAAACGACAACTTTTTTTGAAAACGATATTGTGTGCACGATGTTATTTTTGAAAACGGAGGGGGAGAAATATTCGTTTCTCTAAATACCCGGCTATGTGTAAATGTGGCCTAATTCACCAAATTCTTTAAGAGTAAGATGCTTGTGACTAATCAAATACAGCCACAATAAAACTATTGTGAATAAACCTATGTGAGCAGTGTTTTTCCAACACTTCAGCCCTTATTAAATTAATCAAATGTCAATTTTTGTAGCTCAGGAGAGTTTTCATAGGTTGGCTATGTGTGCAATGCATAAGAAAAGGTTCTTTATTGGTTTAAAATGTTTAAATTCACAGAATCTTTCCATTGCACAAAAGGTTCTTTATACTGGAAATGGTTCTTTAGATAATTAATATGTTCTTTACACTATAAGAGAAAAACTGAGAACTGTTGCCTGAAAGGTTCTTTGAGGAACCAAAAATGGTTCTGCATCGCTACGAAACCCACTTTTGGAGTTTTTATTTTAAAGAGAGTACAGTGCAGCTGTACTATTATCAAAAAAAAAAAAAAATCTTATTTCTTGACAGTCCAATTAAATTAGTCATGGCAAGAAGCTGATAACATTGCATTGTGGGAAACATAGTAGGCTGTTATCTGGGTGTTCTGTGCATGTAGAACAATGCTAGAAAATGCACAGTACACATACTTTGTAATGCAGAAATATTCTATTCCAAATACAGATATTAAATCTTAATTATTACAATATCCTTATTTTGGAAATTCATATGATTTTTTGTTGTTGCTGATGTATGTTCTTTTAAATGTTTATGCAGAAGGTTGGCTATATTAGACTTTTAGAATTTCTATGCATTATAACTAGACCCATGCTTTAATCTAATTTGAAATGCTTCTCTCAGCCAGCCTCAGTTCATGTGTGCCTGCCAGTCACAGCCGTGAAACCTGACCATCCACTCACAGTTAGTGAACTGCAGACACTAATGACCAGGATTAGTCTAATGCAGCACTACATGAATCTCACACAAACATGCCCGGGCCATATTTCAGCACAAAGTCTAAATAACAGGCATTAGATTTTACACAAAAAAAAGAAAAGTAACACAATTTCTGTGCCTTTTTTTATTTTTGCATTTTGACAACATTTGTAAGACAATTAAGCACATTTCCCAATCAAGCCAAATGATTTTAATTTCCATTTTTCTTACGGTCAGTGTAATTTTAATAAGATATTAGTTTCGTCCCAAATGACACACTTATGCACTGTAGACAACCGTGCAGTGTATGAATTTTGAGGTTGTTTGGTCACTCAACATCAGAGTCTGAAAGCCCCTCCGCTACGTAACTTAAGCTGCGACAGTTGAGTGCATGAAGTGTCCAACATTTCACACATCGGCTGCATCCAAAATCACATACTTCCCTACTATATAGTAGGCAAAAAACAGTATGTGACAAAAGTAGTATGTCTGAATTCACTGTACTCATAAAAGAGCAGGCAAAAAGTACCCGGATGGCCTACTACTGTAACCTGGGAAAATCCAGACAAACTTCCGGCAAATTCAGATTTGCTCTGCAAGTAGTCTGGCAAAGAGCCCATTCAAGCCGATTTCTAATCCGTCCAAATCAAGGCACCAATCAGAAACGTTGAGGCGGGCTTTACACGATGAAGATCGCTCTGATTGGTTTTAGGTCTAGCCTATCCAATTGCGCCCAGAGACATTTGAGCGACGTCCGTTGGTGACGCCCCTTTGGAAATGAGTTATTAATGAAGCTTTGCCAGACCATAACTCAGTTACTACTGAGAATGGTCTGGTTTTAACCAGGCTATACTTCTTCTGGTGAGATTCATAAGTGCGCATACGATGGACACTTTACTATCCATGAGGCCACGGGAGAGGATTTATGAATGGCAGTAAAGCGACGCAACTGACGCTAGTTCACATGATAATGACAGCATGGCGAATGTAGTACATCTAGATTACACTCATAACTCACACTATATAGAACTTTTTTTTTTTAAGCGTCCGTGAAGTAATTATTCTAAATAAGTACCTACTCAATTCGGACGCAGGCTTAGTTTTTTCGGCTAATTGAGTTTGTCATCCAGGTATTTAAAGTGCACTTTTTCTATTAGGAATTTTCAGTGTGAACACATCAGTCGCACTAAATACTACAAAACAGTGTAGAATAGTGCACGAATTGGGACGCACCTATTGTTTTTTATTCTAGTAATGAAATTGAGAATTTAGTGACATGACCCAGACATTTTCACATTCACCCTTTGTCTGCTGATTCAGTCATTCCTTATAACAAAATAATTTTTAAAAAAGTCATAAGGAAAAACAGCAGGTTTTTTCTTGAATAGATCTCCGAGGCATGCCAAATTTCCATTGGACGCAGAAATGACAAAGTTTTGAAGTAAACAAAAATAGGCTGTTTATTTGACATAAATTAACATACAAGTACAGACAGAGTGTGAAAGGGCATGCTCAACGTAACATTTACGATAATAGTCGGCTACAAGTTCTGGACGCAAAATACGTTTCACACTAGATATTCACTTGAGTTTCTCTACTGATAGTGTGGCACAATGCAACAAAAGTATCAAAAATGATACTGAAAATATTTTTCCACACACACATACACACCAAAGCAAAGTGCTTTTTTTAAAGCCCCTTAAAACAGAGTACACAATTTTGGTCAAGTTCCCTTGTTTGAGCAACTGTGACAAGAGTAGCGCTTCACTATGCCTAATTACAGAGTCGACTCATGAACATACTATTAAATTAAATTAAATTAAATTAATGCTTCAGGCATAACACAAAGCAGCAAACTATAACTCTGGACTCTGAAAGAACTACAGCAGTAGAAATCAGTCTGCATACTGCAAACAAAGCAGACACATCATTTCCATGGACTACACTACAAGTGCACTTTTGACAGTTTAGTTATTTAAGGCAGGCAGAAATTGGTCCGACTTCTTTTCCCTCTGGAATGTTCCTCAAATTGACTCGTTACATGAATATCAGACATTATTTTGAGCCTGACGACAGGACCGCCATCTCGGTTCACATTAAACGGTTTCAGCTCGGCCTGTGATGCAAGCTCTGTCTGAAGTATATTATAACTAACTGTCCCCATCAAAAGTAATTTCTTGGAGCAAATCATCTTTGAGTGTGATTATAGTCATCGACAGCGTTAACTTCTAGTAGCCCACAGGAATAACATTCAGTTGGACTCGTGTGAAATATGGATAATAACTTCATCTTTGTGCTTGACGAGTGACAGTGCATTACATTACACATGCAAAAGCTTCAATGAAATACAAGCGCGCACTGTGCATGGCTAAAGCGTCTAGATTTCACACCCAAGCTAAAAATACTGCACTACATATAGGTCTACTATGAGCGATACTTCTGTAACAGCTTTTAAAACTAATCATTTTTTGCCATGACAAATCTGCAGGCTGGAAAATTACAGTATTACACATCCACTATTAAACATAGATAAAACTACGTGGTGCATCACTTTTAAAGGCATGAACATTCAGTCATAATTTACTCACCCTCATGTCATTTCCAAACCTGTATGACTTTCTTTCCTCTGCTAAAACAGTGTCTTTGTGTTTTTTTGGTCCATACAGTGATCCAATGTTGTTTTGGACCCCATTGACTTTTACTGAACGTACAAAAACATTGAAACACTCTTCAAAATATCTTCTTTTGTGTTCTGAAGAAAGAAAGAAAGAAAGTCAAACAGGTTTGGAACGACCTGAGGGTGAGTAAATAATGACCGAATGTTCATTTTTTGGCTGGACAATCACTTTAAACTGAAGCTCAAACAAGCACGTACACTGAAAACGCTGGATATTTTAGTCAAAGATACTCTGGCAGTGACTCTGGCAGCTCTGATCAAAAATGGATCCAAGACCAAATCATTTGGTCTCACTATCTGTGGCACACTATCGATCCAGGTTGGCATGGCAAAATGAAGAGAAGTAGGCAACTGATATTAAAGAAAGCCACTCTGCGATATTCATTTAGTGTATTTAGAGGCATAGAAACAGAAAATGGCACTTAAAGTGACCTTAAGCCTAAAGAAATATAAATAAATAGCCCTTCTGTTTGAAATCTTGTAAACGTGCGTCTTTTTTTCCGGTAAATCTTCCCCAGTTTCTACACGAGTAATCCTTTCACCAGGCAAAAAGGCATTTCCTCTAAGAATAAAATAAGCCCGAAAGACTCAAGGAGTTTTGATGTGCTTGAAAGCTTAAAGAGTCTAGCAATGGAGCGAAAAGCATCGCTAGGTCTCACACCGACTGCAAGCCTCGCTCATGGCCGTCCAGCTGCACCTTGATTTTGTGCAGTTCCTCGATCTCCTGATGGTGCCGCTCTGTTTTGTGTCGCACTAGCGAACGGTAGAAGTGAATGGTGAACACCACAAAGATCAATCCAACCGGCACCATGATGATGGTGGAGGCCAAGGCCGCCTGCCAGCCACTGTGGCCGGGCGGACCCGCAGGAGAGCTACAGTTCTGCTGCTTAAGGACTGCCTGGACTGCCGCGGATTGCGTCCCAGAGTCTACCGGCAAGAACTTAATCCAGCAGAGGAGCACCACCTCTGCCAGGAACAGAATGATCCCTAGAGCGGTGGAAAAGCCCCAGGCCAGCTCGATGTAGTGGTGCATCCTCTCGTGGGGAGACTCGGAGACGGAGTTGAGATTGTGGATGTTGCTGACGGCTTCCACGTTAGGAAGGATGCAGGTGCTGATGAGGAGGGCGAACAGGTGGACGGCCACCAGCACTGTGGTACATACGCTGAAGGCGATGAGCAGGAAACGTGGGTAGTTGTACTGCATCTCCAGCTGAACCTCCACCATGGCCACCTGGTTATTAAGAAATTATAGTGGTTGTCATAAATGATAACTCAATTGAAAGCAGCTTTTTGATATAAGCTTTTTGATATATAGACATCAAAAGTAAAATTCCCATTAGATTTTTTTTAATGATTAAAAAATATATAAAAATGCATATTAGAATGATTTCTGAAGGATCATGTGACACTGAAGACTGGAGAGATGATGCTGAAAGATTCAGCTTTGCAACAAAGGAATAAATTACATTTTAAAATATATCCAAACAGAAAACATTTTAACAATATTACTGTTTTTACTATATTTTTGATCAAATAAATACAGCCTTCTTTCAAAAACATTAATGCAAGTCAGTGTACTAAAAAAGAAAACTGGGAAAAAAAACTACACTACCCATAATCCTGATGAAAAATCCACAAATAGAGTGCAACAGTGCCCACCCTTTTTTCGTTGGTTCCAGAAGTATTTTTTTCCAATCATTTCTCCCATAGGGATTTCAAAAAAGTCTGTTAAAGCGTTTAAATCCATGAACCAAGTCAACTCACTATGAGGTGAATCACAACATTACAACCTTTGATTTGGAGCAAAAAAGTATTTAAAAATCTGACAAAAATATAAAAAGGTACAAGACTGTGAACTTAACGGCTTTAGTGAGGAAAAGAACTACAATCCCATGAAGCATTGTGAACAATCGAATTAAAGACGATTAAAACTATTCATTTAAAAATGTTGATTATGTATATAAAACCAATATATTTAAAGTTTATTGCAAAATATGCACATATTGAAGTATTTTGAGAGTGTAATCAGCATAATGGGTAATGTGGTTTTTCACCACAAATTCACCTGTTAAACACGATTATTTTAAAACCAAGAAATAATGCAGGCTGACGTCTTCAACAGACGCAAATACCATCGATTAACAACCTTGTAGCTCACTGTAAGGTTGTCTTTAAAGGTTTATAAGTTCTTGTTAAAAAATATTTTCCTATGGAGAAAATGAATGGAGTTTTTACCTCCAGAACCCGACTGTTGCACTATTAGAGAAGATGTTGTCACTACGATAGCTCAACAAATACCGCCCACTCCCATGAATCATTGCAAGTGATCAGATTACACTTTCTTTGTGTGTCTGAATATTTGTTTTATATCTACGTCAATAACACATATAATGATTCTGTTTTGTCCTTAAATAAAATAAAAATAGATAGAATTATAATAACTGAACTAGCTACAGTCTTGTCTTTTCATACACTTTTGCTTGCTTGAAATCAAAGTGTATAATGATGCGATTCATCTCAGAAGTTAGTTGCTTACATAACGGTTTACTGAAGAATGTTTGAAATCCCTGTGGAGAAAATGAATGTGAAAAATACTTCCGGTCATGTGGGTGGTCACTGTTATGATCTATTTTGGCCAAAAGTGGTTCAAAGTTTCACAGGACAATGTTTCAGACAATCTCCCAACCATCTAATGTTTCTAAGAAATTCAACAGCACGCGAAAGCTTTACAATCCACAGTGAGTGAACAAGTCTCACAGGCTGCGTCCGTAAGCTGAAAAATGCTTCCGAGGAACCAACTTTTCCCACTTTTGATGTTATTTTTAGCGTGAACTTACTATCGTGGTAATTAAATATTCGCTTAGTTATCACCAAAGCTCACTCTAATTTGCTGTAGATCATTAAACCGTTACGCTGCCTCAGAAGTCTGTCCCAAATCAACCTTTTTCCTGATCGAGCAGTGATGTAACAAGTCAGCTGCCTAAGCTTTCGAATGCAGCCATTGTGTACCAAGAGCCACACACACACATTTGAAGGATCACACACAGAGTGTAATATACTGACCATGGCAAAGCCAGACAGCAGGGCTGAGGTTCGGCTGGAGGCCTTGAGCTTCGCCCTGCTGAGGTAGAGTTTTCTCCACGAGAGAGCCTGGACCGAGTGATGGTTAGAGGTGACCAGCTCCAGATAACTGCGGCGCACCCAGTCCCTGTAGTCCATCCCACCACCATCCTGCAGCCGGTCTGATCCCCCGGGAGCCGGGGAGCCCATTGGCACATTGAGCTCACTGCTCATATTAGCTGTGAATAAATGTTTAATCACAATGTCAGTATATACATTATTTTTTAATGTAAGAGCATGTGCGGCCATCTGTAACGTGAATGTGTGAGGCTGCCGGTGCCAGATGCTTCCAGTTAATTCAACGGTGCAAAAACAGTCTGTTATTCTGCTTGATATTACAAACTGGCATTTGTTGTCATTACGTTTATTTGCATAAACATAAAAACACTGGTTTGTCGTGCAAACATTTTTACTGTTAAAGGCACACTATGCAAGATTTGTACCTTTGATTTGTAAATAATTTCGATGGTAAATGAACTCGTAGTAGGGCGAATCATCCCGATAGCAAAGCGCCCCGACAAATCTCGCGAGAATCACGACGTCACATACATCAACAACATATGAAGCAGCCTCTATGGAAGACACTAGCACGCATTTCAGACTTGAATCATGGCAGAGTCGACGAAGAAAACGAAGAAAGCGCTGTCGGAAGAGTGAAGAGGCGGCTCTGCGTGAGTGGTATTTACAACAGTAATGTTAAATACAAGTACTCCACATCGACTCTAGGGGTCGCTGTTTGAGAAAAACGGAAACTGCATAGTGTGCCTTTTACTTAAAGCGGCTTATGAATTGTAAGTCTCACACATTCACTTCTGCATTGAAAAAAAAAAAATTTATATAAAAAATACAAGAAAGTAAGTCTATTGAAAAAATAGACTACAAGATTTAAACGAACACTCAATAAGTAACAAAAAGGTACCAGATATATGTTTCCGGACATGATACAATAGAAATGTCATGATTTTTGTTAATTCTTCAGGATATGCATCATGATAGTTTGATGGTATTTTTTGAAGAACCTTATAAATACCCTGGGATATAAATATGGTAATCATTCAGATATCCGTGTGATATAATGACTGGATGGCAAAAATTATTTTAGAAATCTGGAACATACCTGAATGACCTTGCCCTGCTTTAGGACTGGTTTTCATTGCACGTCTCTAGTAAAAAAAATTAAAATGAATATGTTACAGAATAAAACAATAAGAATTGGTAAAGAAAAGTAAAAAAAAAATAATATAAAAACCGAAACTGAAGGAAAACCTGGACTGTATTTGTCTTGAACTCTGAAATTTAAATATGGTGCTGTAGTATTCACAGTACTCTTCAAACCATTATATAAACAAGAAAAATGACAAATAAAACCAAGTTAAATATGCAACAGTAAAATTACATTGTAAGCAAGTCAAAATAATACCTTCAGACTTAATACCTAATCTAAAAAACCGTGCATTCAAGATTTCTTAAAATGGTTTTATCTGTAAACTGTACAACCAGAGGCCACCAACTCCTACTTTGTATGTAGATCTGATATCTTTTTCATTCCCTGACAGCACACACGACAGGCTAACTCCAGAACTAACTTTTCCCCATAATCCTCACTGGCATCCGCACCAGACCAACTCACACTTATTATTGCACTGCAAGCTGTTCCAGTTAATCTATATCGCACCGTTTTCTACTACAGCCTGGTCAAATATAAGATATCCTTCCTGATTCACTCCATACAAGTCTAGGGCTGTAGCTAATGGAGCGGAAACAATACAAGGGAACCACAACATGTTCAATTTGTTATTTTAAAAATAACCATCTAAACATAGAGGTTTGCGCTTTTACTTATTAGCTTCTGATTCCTTTGCATTAAAAATATGGCCGAAGCACTACTAAGCCACCTAGTGTTAATGCTGAATGATTTGTATCAATATACAAGTATCATTACAAATATAAAACCAGGTATAAAAGCACCATCAGAGAATAACAAGAATATTGGGAATGGGATAGTTCACCCAAAAATGAAAATGTTGTCATTACTTACTCACCCTCATGTTGTTCCAAACCTGTATGAGTTACTTCTGTTGAACATAAAATATATTTTGTAGTATGTTGGTAACCATACAGTTGATGGCACCCATTGACTTCCATAGTAGGAATAAAAAAAATAGAAAAATACTATGGAAGTCAATGGGTGCCATCAACTGTATGGTTACCAACATACTACAAAATATATTTTATGTTCAACAGAAGTAACTCATACAGGTTTGGAACAACATGAGGGTGAGTAAATGACAAAAATTTCATTTTGGGGTGAGCTATCCCTTTAAGATATGCAAACTAATTTAACACAGGAAGCAGACACATTTAAAAAGCTTTTTGGACATTTGCAATTATAGTCCATTTCCATAACATTTTGTAAGGATCTGTTGCACATATCAGATCATACAGTGGAGCCAAAAAACATTTAATATGCTTTCCACATACCTCGATATTCTAAAAAAGCATGTGGTTATTTTTAAAGATTAAAGTATCTGCGTCGTGCTGGTTATTTAAATGAGCGCCACGTCATACGCATCCGCTTGGGACACAAATATGTGTTAGTGAACAGTCTCGGTCTTAACATAAGCGTCTACCAGAGGTTATTTTGCAAACCTGAGCTATACACAATGAACGCCAGGCCACAGATGTGTTTCTCACCACACACAACTTCCTTTCCTTTCCTGTCCACTGAAGCACACAATGAGAAAGCATCACAGATCAAACATGCACAGCTGTACTGAAGTCATCAATACGCTCACATATCAACTCACATTTGCTGCCAGTCACCTTTTGTGTTCACATCCACATGAGGGCCGATTGAAAGTGGATACTGGAGAGAAATGGACGTTGACAGCTCTAGCTGGACATGCTTTTCCGCTCAAGCGATGTCCGATTCCTGGACGAATCGTTCTTTTGAGTCGGCTCTTCGGTTGAACAAAATGGGTTCACGAAACGACCTGAATGCTTCATTCACGAATCGGATTGAATCAGTCTGAGCGGTTCTCGAGTCAGCGATTCATTGAACTGAGAATCGTCTCCGCCATAGACATAATAATATGACTCACAATGAGCCGAATGGCAGAAATATTACAAATAAAATCGACTGGAAATATGTTTATTACTTTACTGTATGAGCTTTATCAACACCCATAGAAAATTGTTCGCTTTAATAAATACCGTAATATTTATTACTAAAATGTATTGATAATTACCTTACTATTTTAATATAATAATTTATTAAAGCTGTAAAAAAAAAAAGGTCTTCAGCCAAGGTATGTAAAATAATTGTACTACTGTTTAATGTACAGATATGCCTATATATTGAGGTTCTAAAAGACTTCTTGAACTGAAGCGTGGCTGAGCAAAATGAAGTGGACACATGAAATACCAATATTTTTAAAACCACTTAAACCCAGTAAACAGCAATACGGACCTGTTTACATATGACTTTATTGTATGGAAACGTTATGACAAGAATGGGATGCCATGCCAATACTGAATCAGTTGCTCGAACCGGTTCTTTGAAACGAAAGATTCAAAAGAACCGGTTCGCGGAGACGATTCAGACTTAAGTCACGTGATCTCTACTAAGTTGTATATCACGTGAGGAGGGTGTTCCTGTTCTATCCCAGCTGGAAGTTTTTACGTCACAATTAAAAAAATTATAATTAACGTTTTTGTTTAATTGAATGCATTTTGCTAACTTCAGCCATTTTTAAAACCTCTGTCTCCTGAGCCGTGGCTTTATCTGCAAAGGCGGGATTTTTTCCAAAGACGTCAAACACCCCAATGTCCCGAAGGCGCAAAATGAGTGACAGGCAGAAAGCGTTCTCTGATTGGCCAGTTTAGTACATGGGCCAGCCCCTTACTACTGTGCTGTTCACAGAGCCTTGCGCTTAGGTAGGTGTTTTCTGAGGATCCCATCTAAAAATAGAATTTCTTCTCTAGCTGACAGCACAGTTAAATTTTAAATAGTACAGTCTGTAGTAATTCCGTGGAATTTGACAATTATTACAAGTAATTAGAAAGAAAAATAGGCTATTGGTTGCTCTTTATTTTAAGGTGACGTAGGTACATACGGTTAGGGTTTGGTTTAGGGTTAGTTACTTGCAATTATGCCTAATTTACAATCACTAATATCGAAAGTACATGTAGTCACGTATAACTACATCACCTTATATTAAAGTGTTGCTAAAGCCACCATTATAAATTAATACATTTCATTGAATTTTTTTTTGTAACTACTACTATTTTTCCTTTTTTTGTAAATTAAGTCAGTTTATGTCAAGTTCACAATACTTTCGTATCTATCTAAAAATATAAATCTAACAAAGAACTGAGAAAAGGAAAAAGACACAAATGTTCTCATCCATAATTTTATAATGCCCAAAAACTATGCGTATTTGGCATCTATATAACGCAAACTCAACATTAAAAGGAAAAGAAAGAATTCCAAAAAATGATCCCATCCAAGATATCATTCTGGGTGCATCATGCCACAATTTGGCCTTTTATATAACAAAGGAATATGTTAATATGTGCATGTTATGTGCATGTTATGTTCATTCTTAATCACCCAAAACCTACAGTACATTATTCTTTACACTAAATCATCATCAGTATGTCCATGTTTTTGAAGTCAAAACTTTTCAAATTCCACCAGTAGAGGGCAAACATGGGCAACAAATCTGTAGCACTTAAGAACAGATGAGCTCAATACACACACAGGCTCCTTTTCTTGCAAGTCATTTAAAAAAAGGACAGAAAAGAAAACACAGGCACAACATTACAAGACAAAATATGTTACGGATTACTTTTACTGTGTGAACTGAGCCGTTAGATTAGCATTTCAATTTGGGGACAATTTCGAATCCATTCTGGTAAACAAATCTCAGTCTCAAACATGTTGGCATCCTTTTAAAACATGAACTTAAAACCCATCAAGAGACCACATGTGCAACTAGGTAAAGTGTAAAAACATCCATTCAAATATGAACATCTCTATAAACACTGTTTGCTGGAGAGAATGACAAAAACAAATATATTTTGCGCTACGCTAACCCCAAAAGACTTTTTTGCAAATCATTTCAAGCATGAAATCTACAACAAACTCTTAAGCTCATGTGATCAATATGAAATGTCAAAACTGAACATCAGACTGGTGTGAAGAAAGACTAACAACATTTTTTTCGTAAGGCAGTTGACCTCTAGTCAGAGTTCATAGAAGATTACTAATAGCCTTTCTGAGCTTCTGCATTCACCGCTGGAGTGAACACTGTATCTTTAAAAGAGTTCGAACAATTCACTCATGTTTCTGAAGGAAACCAGGATATGGCAGTCTGGAGAGCATCTTCTGCAAGAGTCTGAAATGTAAGGACTCGTCCCACGCTGGATTTTAATCATGAAATCGCTTAGCAATCTTAAGGCTGAAAGGTTTTTTTTTTTTTTTTTTTTTATCACAGTGAACGACAAACAAAATGCAATGTGAATCCTGAGCATGACACCTATAATCTGCTGAAAACGTGATCCGAAATGTGATGCAGTGAATGAGAATGGGTAATACGAGCGAAAGGCTAACTGTTGAACGTCCTGGTTTTGGTTCAACTTCGCCCCTTAATATCTTCAACATGGTGACGGACCACAAGCTCTATGAAGAGACCATGACATCAAACTCTGAAGCTTTCTCCTTTGCCATCAATGTGCCGGAGGCGCAGGTAGACGTCTGTGCCGATGCCCTGCATCGACTGGATGGCCAAAGAACCTCCTAAGTATTCGGCGTACGCTCGGGATGTGGGCAGGCCAAAGCCAAACCTGGAGGAGAAAACAAGCGGCATTATTGAGATGTTCTTCGGTTACCTCAAATAAACCTTAAACTTTGCTTAATTACTGAATAAACAACACTAAACAGGAAAACAAACTCTTTTAATTAGACAAGACTACCAGTTGTGATGGGCGGTATGAGGATACAAGTCATAACATTAATATAAAGCGCCTATCATTACAAACTTTGCTATATCGTTTATACACAATGGAAATATATCCGCGTAACAGGTAAAAAGTGGATGTGCACGAGTCGCAATAAGTCGTTCTCAACAAGATGTGCTGACTGACACACCCGAAGGGCGAGCACAGAAAGCTGTCTCTCTCAGACAGCATGCAATCCCGAAATCAGTTCTCGTTCATGGCTTATTTCACTTAAATGGACAAATGCACACACAATTATATCAAAATGTCCATTGTGTGGAGTATAAACAGTCAGTTATGGGTGAGTGTGAACAGTTGGGCGAAAACCAGATGTGTCAGTATCGGTGGTTCACACCATGTCGAAATCACTGTAATTACGAGCTCCGACATGTACCACCTGTCTATAATCCCACCCACTTTGAAGCGGTACTAAACTGCAATGGAAAAGCAAACCGAGCCGAGCCGTACCATGCAGTGAAAAAGCGCCATGAGGGGATGTTTACACGACAACGATGTAGTCAAAACTTAGATTTTTTTGCGTACAGACGACAACGCTGTCAAAACGATCCCGTTCACACGGATCCGGGAGAAAACGACTAAAAACAATGTATTCTGCTGCTAGGCCAGTAGTTGGCGATGTCACTGTAAAGAAACACTACGTCCCTATAGACTGAACACAATACACATGCGCATGACGTCATCTTTTTCACAAACACTGTATAGTCTTCACTGTATTAATTAAATATAAATTGATTCATATTAAAGATAAAAAATTGATTCAGTTTTTTTTTTATTAACATTAATGAAACTTTAATGAGGCTGCTGTGCCTTTAAGAATGAATGCACGGATACAGTTACACATCCGATTTTCAGCCATTTGTTTTCATGTAGGACATAACAGACTCTGTTTACACTGAATACTCCACAGCACTGATCTATATAATGACATTCTATATAGATCAGTGCTCCACAGTCCACACGATGTGCATTTTGACATCATTGTGTGTGTAGCTGTGAAGAAAACTGAATTTGAGATCGCATGCATGTGAGACGAAAAGTATTTAAAAAAAGTACAAGTATTCTCGTCGCTTGATGAACTTAAGGTTGAGCCACTGTAGTCACTTGGACTATTTTAACATTGTTTTTATTAACTTTTCTGGGCCGGCAGAATGAAATTACTTAGAAGCCTTTGAAGGAGTGAGACAGCTCTCAGATTTCATAAAAAATATCTTAAATTGTGTTCTGAAGATGAACGAAATCTTACGGGGTTGGGGCAACATGAGGGTGAGTGATTACTGACAGAATTTTCATTTTTGGGTGAACTATCCCTTTAAGTAGTACCACGAAGGTAACTAAGTGTGACACTTTAGAAAATCGATGTTTGAAATTTGTGAATCGATGCAAATCGGTAGAAGATTGAATCGCGATTCATATATGAATCAATTTTTTCCCGCACCCCTACTATATTGTGACATATATTATCGAGAAATAAAAATCTCACATCATGTAATAAGATTTTGGTCATATTGCTCACACCTAACAGTTGGCATCTGTTCTTCAGAGGGTAGTGTGACACTATACTCCAAAGACTTGCAGATCCAGAAAGAACTGGCTGAATCTGGATCATGTGCAGACCACTTCAGCTATTACTCTGGCCTTGCAAGAATGCAAAGAATCTTGCAAAGTCAGCCGCCGCATGTGGACAAGATGTAAACATTTACATGCGAAGAGGTGAAAAGCATTTTGCAAATGCAAAAGAGAAACATGTTCCCGAACAGCACATCAATCATTTACGTAAAATCAACCGAAGCACCAACATTTTAAAGTAGCTTGTTTTGGTACAGATTTAGATCCATCTGCTCTTACCCATGCATGGGTCCGGACTGGGGGCCGCTGTTGGTTATGCTGTCGAAAAGGTTGCTCATGCGAGGATCCTGTGTGCTCTGTTCAGCTGTGCTGAAGTGGTAATCCATCACCTTTTCCAGAATGCTGTGAGGAATGCCACCACCACGGTCGGAGATCCTACAAAATCAGTTCAACATCACTTTGCTTAGTTTCCAGTTTCATTTGCTTGCGTAATGCATATACATCATTTGCAAAAATGGTTCCTCAAACAATTTGTTGAAAAAATATTTTATAACGAAAAATCAGCCATCAGGAGTCAAACTAGTGGAGGTGAATGGACTAATAGAGTTCTCGAACATCACAGCTTTCTGAATCAAAATGAGCTTGAAATTATCTGTGAGCGAGCGAGTGGTTTCATTTAGTGTGGTTAAATGAAAGGTGAAAATTTGTGCCCACACCATCATTATACATGTTTGGTGTTTACCAAGGATTTATGGAGTACTGATCCAAAATGAAGGTGACAATAATAATAATAATAATAGCCAATTTAGTAGTAATAAATAAGCTGGACAAAATAGGTTTTCACTGCAATAGTATTAGTAATTTACTTTTTGCCATTATTGAGAGAGGAAGTAGAGAGAACTGGCAGGAAGCGAAGTGTGTGAGTGTGAGTGTGAGTGTGAGAGTGAGAGAGAGAGAGAGAGAGAGAGAGAGAGAGAGAGAGAGAGAGAGAGAGGAGAGAGAGAGAGAGAATTTGAATTTAAATACACCTTTATTTAAAACAATAAGGTGTTCACAATAATATTACAAACTCACAAAACAAGAACAAATATAATATATACTATTCATGTTAAAATGAGAAACATTTTAAAAAGCAAACATCAAATCATCATCATCATCTACTGTGCAAAGGACCTCATTTATCCCCCAAATGTACATAAAAGATTCTACACAATTTACCATTTTATAATAGGCATGCTCTATTCTAAGCCGAGCCGCCACCAAGCCTTTGAAGATCATCAACACATCCAGAGAACCCTGTCCTAACAACTTATTCTTTCTGGATTTCCATATAGCAAGTTTTGCTGTACCAGACAAAAAATTGAGTAAAATCAACTGACTTTTCCTTTTTTCTGTATACCTTGGACCATATATAAACATTTCATAAGAGAAAGCTTCACCAATTTCAATGAACCATTGAGATAAAAATGAAAACAAATCGTTTAGCCGAGCACACTGTACAAATAGATGAAAAACCGTTTCAACCTCTTTACAGAAGGGACAGCCCACCCCTACCGAAGGATCAATGTGCACCACGTATCTGTTCGTAGCTATCGCCCCATGAACGATCCTCCACTGAAGGTCTCCCGTTCTTTTGTCAATGGGGCGTTTGTATAAGGACCGCCAGCAGCCTCTAGGGGAGGAAAGAATTCCAAAAAAATCTGTCCATTTATTTGAAGCAAGTCCATGCAAGCGACCAGCATTGGATGCCTTCACACAAGAGATATAGAGGGCTTTTTTCCCCACTTCCTCAAAAGCTCCAAGCTGAGGGGTTTCAAAAGACAAAAGACAATTCTCATCATCTTGCCATTCTCCCACGGCAATAGTCACATTCAGAGAAGGGAAAACATAAGGAACCCCCTTTCTCCATTGATCAGTTGCTATAGAGTCATTTGTAAAAATCTTATGGTCCGCATGCAAAGACTTTAAAATTCCAGTTGTAGCTTGTTTCAGCAGCCTCAGAGATCTCACTCCAGTCCTTTCACTCAATTCCTCTAAGCTCTTGGTCAAAATATGTCCCAGCTTTGTGCATCCCGCCGCAGTGAAACATGCACGCAAACTGGGTCCCGACACAAGTCTTGACGGTATAAAGTCATTAAGAAAAAGTGGCTCTTCAAAAAGCCATAATCCAGCATGTGTGTTCGGTGTACGTGAAATGGTAAACACCTTCCATGCCTCCAGAACTGACTTATAGAAAACAGTCAAATTCACACGGTCCTCATTCTGGAGCTCCATTAAGAACAGATGTTTGTCCAATCCCATACCTCTGACCCTCCTGAGAAGAGCAGAAGCCGTCTTTAGCCATGAAGCATCTGTGTGATACAACAGTCTCTGAGCTGCTTGCAACCGGAAAGCCATGATTCTGGATCTGATGTCGATCAATCCTTGACCTCCCTCTTGAACCGGAAGGTATAAAGCAGCAGCACGAAGCCAGTGTTGTCAAGACCAAAAAAAATTCACAAGTTGCCTTTGAATCTCCTCAATAAGTCCAACAGGTGGCTGTAGCACAGTTATTTTATGCCACAGGGTAGAAGCAACCAAATTATTGGTCACTAAAATCCTCCCCCTATAGGACAACTGCGGGTAGCAACCATTTCCATTTAGACAACTTGCTGCACACTTTCTCCACTAGCCCCTCCCAATTTTTCATTTGATAATCATTTGACCCCAAAAAAACTCCCAATAGTTTAAGTCCCTCTCTGCCCCACTTTAGGTCTCCGGGTAACTTTGGGAGACTCTCAAACTCCCCTTTACCAGCCCAAAAAGCTTCACTTTTTGCCCAATTCACTTTCGCTGATGAAGCTTTCTCATAAAGACTGAGAACCTCAGATAGACCGTTAATATCTCCAGCATTGTTTACAAAAACTGTAATATCATCAGCATAGGCAGAGAGATACATTCTTGAGTCTAAAGAAAGACCAGGCACATTAAAACCCGATAGTCTTTCTCGAAGTCTAAAAAGCAGCGGCTCAATAGCTAAACTGTATAGTTGACCAGACAAAGGACAGCCTTGCCTAATACCCCTTAAAATAGGAATTGGCCGACTCAAAGTGCCCCCTATCTTCACCATACATGATGCACCATTATATAACAACTGTATCAACTTTAAAAATGCTTCGCCAAAACCAAAAACCTTCAATACATTAAAAAGATATTTGTGATCCACACGATCAAAAGCCTTTTCTTGATCCAAGGCAATTAACCCAACATTCACATTGAAATCATTACAAATATCCACAATGTCTCGCACTAAAAACAAATTATCCATAATGGACCGTTTTGGAATGCAATATGACTGATCCTTGTTTATAACCAAACCCAAAAAATATTTTAATCTGTTTGCCAGACATTTTGAGAATATTTTATATTCTGTTGTAAGAAGGGCAACAGGACGCCAGTTCTTTAAAAGGGCTAAATCACCCTTTTTTGGTAACAGTGATAAGACCGCATATTGACAGGAAGTTGGTAAAACACCTTCTCTTATCGATTCACATAAAACATCAAAATAGTCGTGCCCAATGCAGTTCCAAAAACTTTTATAAAAGTCTGCTGGCAGTCCATCTATTCCAGGGGATCGTCCTGAATTAAGTTGTCCCACAGCAGCAGTAACTTCCTCAAATGTTATACCAGCATCCAAGACAGTTTTAGCACCAGAGTCCAGCTGAGGAAGACCCTGAAGAAGCTGTGTCATACAGTCACTATTTTCACAGTTCTCTGCAGCATAAAGGCTTGAATAGAAATCCACAGCATGGGTTCTCATTTCTACAGTCTTAGACGTTATCCTCCCATCAGGGAGTTTAAGACATGGCATTTGTTTTTGTTGAGCCGCCTTATATTCCAGATTAAAGAAGAAAGAAGTTGGAGCATCCATTTCTGCTAATGACATGAAACGGGACCTTATCAAGGCTCCTTTAACTTTCTCATTTAAGACTAGACCAAGCTCTCTCTTTTTTGTTTGCAAATCATTATACAATATAGAATTGTGTGCATCAAACAACTGCAATTCCATTAAATTAATTTGCTTTTCAAGTGTTTCAACCACATTCTTTATTCTACTACTACAATTGGCTGTATACTGCTGACAGAATTTTTTTATTTGAGTCTTACCTACATCCCACCACTGTTTCAAGTTTTCAAAAGAACTCTTTTCCTTTTTCCAATCATCCCAAAAGAAAACAAAATTTTCACAAAACACAGCATCCTGCAGCAATTTTACATTAAAATGCCAGTAAACAGACTTTCTAGGTGCATTTGACATGTTCATTGTCATAATAATTAAATGATGATCAGAAAAACCCACAGGACAAATGCAACACTCAATTACTCTACTGTTAAAAGATTTTGACACATAGAATCTATCTAATCGGGCAGCACTAACTCGATTATTGAAAGCCTTAATCCATGTATACTGTCTGTCATTTGGGTGTTTGATTCTCCACATATCCAATAGCTGGAAATCTTTAATGAGTTTTGACAATGCACTTGAGGACTGTATATGAGGTTCCTCAGTATTACGATCTATAGTAAAATGAATAGTGCAATTCCAATCTCCACCAATAACAACACATCCTTCACTAAGACACTTTTTAAGACTCTCACTAAGTATATCTAAAAACTGTAGGCGCTCCTGTCCCACAGTTGGTGCATAAATATTTATCAGAAAAACAAGTATCTCTTGAACTTGAGCTTTAACCACCAACAATCGACCCTTCACTGGTTCCTCTATACTTATAATATCCGCCCTTATTTTTGAAGAAAAAAAGATGCCCACACCTCTACTTAAATTTGTACCATGACTGAGTATTTTATGTCCTTTCCACCACAAATTCCACTCAACTTCATTCATCAAGTCACTATGAGTTTCTTGGAGAAAGACGATATCAAGCTTTTTTTGCTCAATTATTTCATAGACTGTAGCACGCTTTACACTATCCCTCCCACCATTAATATTTAAAGAGCCTATCCTCAAAGCCTCCATATACAAAATTAAGATGGGAAATAAAGAACAAAGCATGATAGAAAAGCAAAGAAAAGACACCGTGTAATACATGGTTTACAATTTTTTTGATTTACTCTTTCTCTTACTCATTGCTTTACTTTTCCTGATAGTGGTAAGAAGCTTTTTCAAACGAAAACGCTTCTTCTCACAAAGTTCATCAACTCCTACAGTCTTCTGATAAAAAATAACAGAGTGAACAAACTTGTCTACATCAGAGAAGAAATCATTTATGTTGATTTGTTTACCATACGTTTCGTCCAAAAAATTGTTAATTTCTTCCAGACTATACAACGAATCTTTATTGAAAACTCCCGAAAAACCTGTCTGAGAAGCATTAAATACACTTCCTTGTGAACTACCATCATTTTCACACATAGAAACTTGTGACTCAGCATCATCAGACTGCTCCTCCTCCATTTCCTCATTATTCAAGACGCTTAAAAACGATTCAATTCCATCATTTGCACTCTCCCCCGTTTTCGTACCACTGGTACTAGCTACTACTTTGTTAACATCAGAAACTAGATCAGTTATGCTAATCTCTGGGGCTACAAAAGCTACAACATCCTCATTTCCAGTGTCCACAGCCGGTAACACAACATCTGAATTCACATCACTCACCTCAACTAGTGGAACAACCTCATCTTGGGCCGCATCAACGCTATTGTTTTCGCCCTCGTCCGCTCCTGTCGTGTTTTCTGCACCCGTTTTCTTATGTGGACACATCAGTCGCTTGTGTCCGATGTCTCCACACTCGAAACATCTTATGCTGCCAGTAGTTGCATACACCATATATAATCTTCCCTCGTGTTTCACACGAAAATTAATATCCAGTGTATTCTCAGGCGATTCTAGAACCATGTAAACGTACCGTCTAAAAGACGCAACGTGCTTCAGAGCCGGATGTTTACATCCAAGCGCAACAGTTTTAAAGGGACTCACAACTTTTCCAAAACGCGCTAACTCACGTTGCAAAACGTCATTGGATACGAAAGGCGGGATATTTGAAATTGTTACCTTTGTTGTCGATATATACATTGGAGAAAGTTGCACAAACGCATCTTTAACAGTAAGGCCATTTACTATCAAACGATTCACTAATTTTTGTTCCTTCAAAAAAACGACGACAGCCTGATTCATCCGTGATGCAGATACAATGTTCTCGTGACCAATTTGATCACCAACTGCAATTAACACATCCTCCACTGTGGCATTATCCTCAGGAACACATCTAAAACCATTGCGGAGTGATAATGACGGCGTCTCATCAAGAGACGCCATCCTGCCACACAACCACCACTATATTTACAATTTATTTCCTAGACCATGTATTTTCTGGAAGGAAAAAGAAAATGTAAATAAGAAAACAAGAAAGTTCTCACCCTCACACAACAGCTCTCACCACCACCACTATCCCCAACTCCCAGCATGCAACAGAGAGAGAGAGAGAGAGAGAGAGAGAGAGAGAGAGAGAGAGGAGAGAGAGAGAGAGAGAGAGAGAGAGAGAGAGAGAGAGAGAGAGAGAGAGATATGCAGAAAAAGAGAGAGAGAGATGCAGAAAAAGAGAGAGAGAGAGAGAGAGAGAGAGATCCAGAAAGAGAGAGAGAGATCCAGAAAGAAAGAGAGAGATCCAGAAAGAGAGAGAGAGATCCAGAAAGAGAGAGAGAGAGATCCAGAAAGAAAGAGAGAGAGAGAGAGATCCAGAAAGAAAGAGAGAGAGATCCAGAAAGAGAGAGAGAGATCCAGAAAGAGAGAGATCCAGAGAGAGAGATCCAGAAAGAGAGATCCAGAAAGAGAGAGAGAGATGCAGAAAAAGAGAGAGAGAGAGAGAGATCCAGAAAGAGAGAGAGAGAGAGAGAGAGAGAGAGAAAAAATCAGGATTGGTCATTGACTCATTCTCAGGTTGACCGATTCATGTCAGAGCGCTGCCCACAAGGCTATCAGCTCCAACTATATTTTTCATATTTTTGAAGCAAAGTTACAAAGATTATTACCTATACACTACCACTCAGAAGTTTGGGGTGTGTGTATACAGTAGATACCCGGGCTAGGAAAACATGAAAACTGACATCACCCTTTATTCAAATATGAACAATTTGTTGAAGATTTGTAAGCATATTGCGTAGTTGTGCTTAGAGTCAAGTATTTTATTTGTGATAACGCAATGAAACATGCCCAATTATGCACACACAATTTTTGGCAAGGCTTTCAAACAAAGAAATTATGAACACATGCAAAAAGAAGAGAACCAACAAAATAATAATAAGGGATTATGTTGTGGTCAGTATGCTTTTACTGTGAGCTTTTTGTTTTTTTTTGTTTGTTCATTTTTTTGTCAAATAATTGTGTCAAATAAGGGTCTTGTTCTTTCCTTGCCAAAATCGAGCTGACATCATGTAGTCTGAACCCGGCATAAGGTAAATGATCATGTTTCATAAGCCTTTAACTTTCTAAACTGTGTACACACCAAATGGCAAATGGATTTACATTGGACCAAAAACAGAGGACTTTGCTTCCTCATTTCAGACGTCCATTAAATGCCACTGAAACACAGTCAGTGCGAAGCATTGAGGTTCATGCTTTCAATAAGACAACGAGTTTATGGTAAAATAAACATTGTCCATGGGTAAATTTGCTCAGTGTCGACAGAGGTTTTAAGCGCACTGCTGAGTGTGCACAGCAAGATAATGGACATGGTTATAAAGGCAGCACTCCACATGATGAGGTCTCTTTGCAAATATTTGACAACTAAATGCTTCACTATGGATGCAACCGTCTCAACAAATTATTCTGCATTTCCAGGAAAAAGCGTTAATTCCATTCTTCTGAGTTCAAAGCAGAACAACCACACCTAAAATCCTAAGTGTTCATGTATTAGGCTTCGTTCAGACAGCCAACAATCAAGATAGTTTTGGCACACCTGACTCATATCTCTTTACTTTTGACAGTTTGGAACATGTTTTTTTTTGTTATTCCCAACTCATGTGTATGTAACCTCATACATTAATGTATAATGTATACAGATTGTGTGACGTGGTTCAATGGCATTAGAATCGGTTTACAGACTCACCTTATGACAAAGTCTGTCTCATTGTTGGCAATAGTGACCCCCACATCAGGCACATTGTAAGGGGTGTCCAAGTGACTCTCCATGGTGGCCCTGAGGATCAAAAAGAAACCTTTCATGAGTAATCTCATCGGATTATAACACGAGAACAAATCAATTAACTATAATCGCGTGTCCATTACCCTTCAAATTACGTAAATTTGCGAATTACGCGAATTGGAAATACGGCCAATGGAAACACGTAAATTTCGCAAAAACTCCCGTTTATCGCAAAAAAGTTTTTACGCTCATATGAGGTGGTTTTTCAGGCAATTCGAAAAAGGAATATTTCGCAAAACTGCAACGGAAACAGTTTTTGCGCAATTACAGTCACCCGACTTAGAAGGCGCGGTGTCTTTGGACAGAATACGAGACAGAGTTCTTTATTAAATTCATAAAAGACAAAAGAATTACAGAAATACTGCCACAATCAAGACCTCGGAGCAGAAATGAGTGAGAAACACCTAGAAACACCTCATATTGCTCACAGTAAGGGTCTTTCCTTGCCATTAATGCTTGGATAACACGCCTATGTTTCCTTCCATTAATAATAATAATAATAATGTCTAGTGCGGTGGCTGTGATATATATAAACCTACCAACGTCTGTTGCCATGATTTTTGGAATGACTTATCGCAAGAAGAAAAAATTACGTTTTAGTTGAATAACATCGGTTAATGGAAATGCCGTCATTTCGCAATAGTTTATCGATAAAAAAACTCAAAAAAAAAAAAACTCAATGTGCTACTGAAATGGTTGTTTACCAATTCATAATCATCTATAGTAATACTCTACTACAGGACAAATCAGTATCTGAGATTGCTTGCTCAACATTTAAACAGTCTGGTTCATTGTTTGCTGTAGGCTAGTCCTGAATAGGGTTGTGTATCGGTTGGGCTTTTTACGATACCGGTGCCAAATCGATACTTTTAAAACGGTACTGGTGCCTGAACCGATACTTTAAAAAAAGAAAGAAAAAAAAGAGCCACAAAATGATGGTAAATGACATTAAAGAACAGCTTTTTTATTGAAAAAAATTATAATTCTTAAAAATTGAACAATACATTACAATTTAAAAGTATACTTAAATAGATGCAAGTAAATACAAAAACAACAAATTTACATTATTTCACAATAAAGCCTAAGCCACCTAACCCAACTACAATAATTTAACACTAAATAACAGTTACAGTACTAATAATAGCAAAGTAGTCTGTAGTCTTGGTATGCTACAAACCAGCTTTAATATTCAGCAATTCTTTTGCAGAAATTCTTTTGCATCTGCCTTCTCTGGCAAAATACATCACCTCTCCTGACTTATTGCATGTCATGCACAAGGTGACCGTTATTTAAGAACGCATCACCTTAAATGCAGTGACGCGAAACCCATCGAGGAAGAAGAACGGCGTCATGTTTATAGCTCTGAGAATTGAATCCGTCAGATTTACAACACGCGTCAATTCATCTGTTTCTCACGAAATACGTGAAAGTGGCCGGTGCAGTGTGAGAGGAATAGGGTAAATTTGAGTTACCTACACAATGTGTGTAACTAAACACATCATCAATTTATAATTGAAAGGATTGTTGTTGCCGCTTCCATAGACATCAGTGTGTATTTTACAAACTATAAATGTATTGTTTTGCTAGTACTTGTGTATTTAAATGTCTGAAACCTAAAATAAACCTTATGTGATTGAAAAGACTGAATAGTTGCGAGCGTCTGTCTCTGGCTCAGCGCTAGCCAACGCACAGATTTGAATTTAGCAGTTGATGATCACACGATCCGAACGTTCCAATCACACCGGTGAGAACGACTGTACCCGTCAAAGGGTTAACTAGCGATTACGTGCGGTGATTATGGTGTTACGTCGTTAAATATTTTTTAATAGACAGCTCAGGCATTTAAGAGGCACCGAAAAATGAGGCACCGAAATCTGCGTTTTGATTCGGTCCAGTTACATACCGGTTACACATTGGTGCCGGGTTTCGGTACCCGACCCTAGTCCTGAAACCCTCCACCTCCCCCAGCTCCACCTGCCTAGATCTGCTATGTGATTTATATATGTCTATTCATGCAGCAGCAGCAGCATATCTTACATGCTCACAGCAGTGTGTCTGAGTATCTGTTAGCAGTATCAAGTCCATACTTGCTCTAAAGCACCAGCAATAATCAAGAGCAGCAGCGCAGCAGATCAAGTCCTCCAAGTCTAAATACATTAACATTGCCATATTCAATAACATGCTAAATCTATATAGAGAGTTGCCATGATTGAATTGAATATAACCAAATTAATTTTCAAAGCAAAACTTTTTCGATGTTTCAATATTTATATATTGTCAGGTGCCACTGTCCCTACCCATTTTAAATAAAGTGAAGCCCAGAAATCAAATGAATGAGGAAAGGGATGTGATGAGGATCACAGTCTGTGTCTCTGGACACTCTCAGTAGTGGGAACTGTACTGTTGTAAACCAACTGTAACTTGCCCTTCTGCCAGGAACATGCTGTTCTCTAATGACTGTCTGAAGAGGAGTCTGATCCAAGTGTAAAGAACCACGAGAACAAGGTCAGAAACATGTCTCTCAATTTGTAAAAAGAAGCACAAATCAAATTTGCAGTTCTGCACTGTAATGGAGGTCATTTGGCGAAGGCATAAAAGCAGAGTTACTCATATTTATTGTTAAAGAATACTATTAATTCTTCCGTACAAAAAAAAAAAAAAAAAATTGATCCTATTGTGTGAAAGTCAAGAGTTAAGTGGCTTTACATACACAGACAAGATTAATAAACCTTTTTTTTTTTTTTTTTACATTAGTCTCATGTTAGGTTTAAATCTTGTGGCCAATGCAATGCAAAAATATTATATTTCTCTATACTAGACTTCTTTTGTAAGAGAGTTAAATGCAAACATTTTGTTTTTCATTTTAAAAGTGGAGGAACGAGTCAGACTTATTAGTCAGACACCATAAACGACGACATCATGTTATTTTTGACATCTGTGAACAACGTGAGGCTGTTTCGGATTTAAGGTTTCTACCTCATTTGTATAAAAAAAAATACAAAATTATATCTGTCTGTCTGTCTGTCTGTCTATCTAAAAGATAACTGTAGACCTCCAGACCGCTCCGCATCGATTATCATGCAGGTATGGAGATTTATATATGGTAAAATATACAAGTTGGTTTCAGCAGACTGTATTATTTTGAGGGTTAATTTTGGGATTATCATAGAAAACCTGTATTGTAATATTGAACTTGGACTGAACTTGGCCGGCAGCCAGTGTCAGCAACACCAGTAACAACAGATAGGTGACCTTATACGAACGTTGCCAAGACTGCAAAATATCCACGGAGAGGGGGTGTGTGAGTGTGAGTGTGAGTGTGTGTGTGTGTGTGTGTGTGTGGTGTACTAGGATAGGTCCCATAACCGGAAATTCAGCTTTCAAGGTGTTGTTTGCACATGCAGACCTCAATGCCACAAAGATAGGGTGCTGTGGTTGGATTTTAGTGCGTTGCTATATGGTTATTAGGGTATCCTGGGTGGTTGCAAGGGCACTGTTACGTGGTAATGGTATCCATGGGATACTTTCACCAGTTATTCATTATTTAGCAGGTGAAAAAATTAGCAATGATTCTTGTCTAAGCAAGCTCAAATAATACAAGTTTAGAAGCCCTTAAAGGATAGTATTAGCAAAATAACCGACTAAATCAATAATTACCAATCGAGCCGCTTCAAAATGAGTTTAACACCACACTGCAAAAAATGCTTTTCTTACTTAGTATGTCTTGTTTCCAGTCCAAAAATTCTTAAATCAAGATGCATTTACTAGATGAGAAAAATGCCAATAAATAATACATCCACATCAGAGAGTTGTTGCAAAAAAAAAAAAAAAAAACCCCAAAATGATCTGCCAATGGGGTAAGAATTAAACAGAAACAAGATTATTTTTCTTATCCCATTGGCAGATAATTTTGCTCGTTTAAGCAAAAACTTATTTATTTCCCCGGAAAGCAAGACATAATATCTGATGGCATCTTACTCATCTAGTAAATGCATCTTGACTTAAGGATTTTTTGATATTTGGACTGAAAACAAAAAAATACTAAGTAAGAAAAGCATATTTTACAGATTTTTTTTTAATGCAAAACCTTTCAAATAACCTTTAAATTCTTCATAATTTATTTATCCTAGTACAATCCTTAATTTTAAAGATTTATATGTACACAGTAGTGATGTCCAGTCTAGGAAAATTTATATATTCACCCTTTATTCAAATATTATTAAAAATGTGTTAAAGATTTGTAAAATTATTAAAGATTTTGTAAGCATAGTGTGTAGTTTTGCTCACTTGCTTTGTGATAACGCAATGAAACATGACAAATGATGTAATTTTTGGCCAAGCTGTCATACAAAGAAATTAACTACATATGCAAAAACAAGAGAGAACCAAAACAAATTAAAATAAATAAAAAATAGTATTAACTGATTATGTTGTGGTTGATGTATGTTGTTTCCTGTGAGGTTTTTTTGTGTTTTTGGTTGGTTTTTTTTGCACAATAAAATGAAACCTGTAGCTTGCTTTATTTTTGCCAAATAATTGTGAGATATATCCCTTAACCAAGTTTAGTGTTTTGTTCTTCCTTTATATTTAAATAATCTAAATAAATATATAAAATTGTATGAAAATGGGTCATAAAAAAACAAATATCCCCTCCAGACATCAATTTTGGCCACTACTATATATCAATAATTACCAGTCATGTAATTTCAAAATGAGTTTGACACCATAAATCATTATGAAGTAAAGAAAGGCAAATGTATTATGCAAAACCATTTAAGCAACCTTAATGGTTTTTATATATATATATATATATATAAAAACCATTAAGGTTGCTTAAATGGTTTTGCATAATACATTTGTATTAACATAATACATAATACAATATATAAAATGTTGTTTGCATTACTTATTGCTAGTTTTATTTCACTATAATATCTGGCACTATATTGTGAAAGAATTATTATTTTTTCAATATTTGAAGACATTATAAGCCTTGTATGACAAAGACTTGCATCACTTCAGTGCCTTAGATTTCTCTTTTTTCATTTAAATAATCATTTCATAACTTCAGTGTGTCGGATGGCTGGGTCTCAATGAGCCATGCTTGCCATAACTGCACCAGATTGAACAGCAAACGCCCAACAATCAACAACCAGGAAAAGTTTCAAATTCCAGGCTTCCTGCATAACATCCCTGAAATTTAAATGACTTGTTTTTCCTGGTGTTTCACCGAAGGCTATTGTGTTCACACAAGGTCACAATACAATAACTCCTTCATGCACTGACGGACAGGCAAAATTGCTCACACATATATTTGGGTCATAGTTACTGCAGCAACTGAATTCCCTTCATTACAGTAATAATGGTTCAATGTTGTCTATATGAGTGGCTGCTAAGACAACAACAACTTGCTACAGTCCAAATAATACAACTGCATTAACAGCAAATCTGACTGTCACACCAGGATTAGATAGCATAGTAGAACAGGAGGTGTGTCGTGTGTCGTGGTTGACCTGTATGTGACAGGAACGTTACCTCATGGCGTTCTTCAGCAGCTCAGGCAGGATGTAGTCCAGAGGCAGTGGAATGAAGGGAAAGCGGGCCGCCACATGGCCATTGATGCGAACACGTGGAGAATTCCCATACTGATGCTCACAGAGCCGTCTGCAGGGAACACAGGCATTGAGACATTTACACTACCAGTCAAGTTTGGACAGATCATCTTTCTCAGTCAACCCTTTTAGGCTGATAGAAGACTGGGGACCAATTATGCCCTATTTTCAAAGCCTTGACTTTGCCTGAATGTTCAAAATAAAATAAAAAAACACTACAATACTTCACATATTTTACATTATTGCAGCGCCTATCTTCCCAGTCTGTCAGTAACGCTTTTAGTTCCTGTCGCTATGAAAAAACGCATTGTGCTCTGATTGGTGGGCTGGACCAGTGTGTTGTGATTGGTCAACCAAGACTACAATGGAGGCGTTTTAGAGAGTTCAGAAACAGTGCAAATTGATATAGAGAATTACTCCCTTTGGAGTGACTTTGTTGCTTTGCAAACCTTTTTCATGCTTTTTCAGCAACATTAAACTAAAAGAAAAAAGTAAAAAGAAAGTAAAAAAAGTAACAAAAAAAAAAAAAGAAATAATATTGACACTAATTAATGAGAGCGTCTCATTTATAGCCAGTCAATTCTGATCTCGGTCTGGTCTTTGAGGGAACGCTTTGATCATCCCAGTGTGAAGAGGAACAGGACAGTTTTGCTGACGCAGCATCTGTTAATCATGAGACGAGCAGAAGCAGAGCAGCCTGAACTTCACTCTTATGAGACCAGGAGAGCGCTTTTGTTAGGACTGCAACAACTAATTGATAATGAAAGTAGATAATTATTTCAGTTCAATCCTCCCTGAAAAGGGAGACTGAATACAAGTCCCCTCATACTGGCCAGAATATGTTGCAAACAGGACCAGACTATGTCGAAAGTGTGTTTTGTATAAACAAGGAGAAACTGATCTTCGATCGGAATGAGAATATAGACATACTCTGTCCATTTCCAGGATGAAAGATCAAGTTGAACTGCTGCGTCCCAATTCGCCTACTTATACTAGGCACTAAAATTATGTACTTTAAATGACTGCATCTTTAACGGACAGCTCTGTTGCTTATTCACCTGCATCCTATCATCGCTTAAACGGCCCTGTCCATCATCTCGTCACAGTTAAAACCCTCCACATTCAGGTTCATTTCATTTTTTACCATAACAGAGGGAAATGTAGTAGAGCATTGATCTGCCAGTCGTGGATCTTTCATGCAGAGACTCTCCTCATGTGTTTAATGACCCATTTAAAAGTTAATGACCAAATGATTAATCATGAGTCAAAACATATCTACTTAAACATCTCACACATCTGCCATGTTTTTAGTGGTTTGTAACACTTTTTATTAGTGTTTGTAGTTCTAATCAAATCCTCGTCTAATGCGCAATGGGTTGTGGGAAATATTACTTATTTCAACATACTATGATCTGGGACACACTAATTCTAAATCTTAAATACTACTTAGGAGAGATAGTATGTGAATTGGGACGAAGCAATTGGTTGGGAATCCGCAGTGAAGTAAAATAAGGGTGACGGCGCAGGCGCATGAAGCCTTAGCAACTGCACATTCCTCAAGGGCGCGAGCATGAAACCTGTGACTACATACTGTACACAGCCTGCATTGTGACCTGATTCTTCTCAACAGAGATTTATAGGAGGAAAATATGCGAGGCAGGCGTAATTTGCGCGCGGGGCGGGTGGGACATGACCCCAACACATAAAACATCAGTGAGAAAGTGTTTTGAGTTGTTACATACAGCCATCCTCAGGACATGGGCAGCAACATTATGAAAACGCAAGTTCCAGTTTTAGTTTTATTATGAAAACTTTGAATGTCAACAATAAGGATTATTTCTGCTGGCCCAGTTTTACAATATCATACTGTATCTACATGTCATGCACCAGAAAAACATATTAAAGGGATAGTTCACTTTGAAATTATTTTTTGGTATGTTTTAGCTTACCTCAAGGGCATCCAAGATGTAGGTGTCTCTTTTTCCGCAGTAGTTTCAATTTTGATATTTTTAGGTCAAACCGTTCTTGTCTGTCAGTCATATAATGCAGGTCGATGGTCACTGTCTCAAAGAGCATGCACAGAGTCCAAATTAAACAATTCCCCATCGTAAGTACACATTGATGGCCTAAGACACGAAACGAGCGGTTTGTGTGAGAAAACGAACAGTATTTATATCGTTTTTACCTCTTATACACAGCCATGTCCAAGTGATCTGATCTGACGTGTACGCAGACTGGTGCATAGATATATACACACTAGATGTCGCCTTAAAGACATTCGTTCCAATGAACTGCCGTAGACAAGGCGACATCTAGTGTGTATATATCTATGCACCAGTCTGCGTACACGTCAGATCAGATCACTTGGACATGGCTGTGTATAAGAGGTAAAAACGATATAAATACTGTTCGTTTTCTCACACAAACCGCTCGTTTCGTGTCTTAGGCCATCAATGTGTACTTACGATGGGGAATTGTTTAATTTGGACGATGGGGAATTGTTTTAATTTGGACTCTGTGCATGCTCTTTGAGGTGGTGACCATCGACCAGCATTATATGACTGACAGACAAGAACGGTTTGACCTAAAAATATCAAAATTGAAACTACTGCGGAAAAAAAAGACACCTACATCTTGGATGCCCTTGAGGTAAGCTAAAACATACCAAAAATTTTTTTCGAAGTGAACTATCCCTTTAATCATTTATTAAAACTAAGTGTTCTATATATAAAAAACAAATATTGTAAATCGTTTTACTCTAATTTTACTAGCTTGAAATTATGCCTCTATAAATTTATAACCATAGTAAAGTGTTTACATGCACTGCAAATCATTCCTGGACTGTTGACACATTAAACTCATGTAGAATAAGTAAATACGCGTTTTGCTCCCACACAGCAAATGTTAGACAGTAGCTTGACAGTGACCTTTAACACTCATCTTGGTAAATCACAAATGAGATCTGGGCTTTGATCCTTTTCTTGGACAAATGGAGCGCAAGCGCACACACACACACACACACACACACACACACACACACACACACACAGAGCTGACTGCACTGATAACAGAACAAAAAGCTTTTCAATAACCTCTTAAAATAGTCCTCGAGTCTTAAGCACTCACATATGTAAACAGACGGCAGGATGAAAAGCGGATGGCAAACAGAAGAACGGACGACATACTCACCGAGCAAAGTCAACCCACTTTTCGATGATCTTTTTAGGCGACAGGCGGCGGCATATAATGCCAACAAAGTCAGCCTGAAATAGAGCAGAGAAAACAGAAAATTGTCAATACACAAAATCATACAGTAAGCATCCATAATAGGGCTTGGTGACTATATATAAACAGTGCTACAACACAGGAAGAGAGAATGTTTATACTGTAAATATCTAGTGTGATTTAAAAAAAAAAAAAATCCGATAGAAGCAGATGGGCAGATCTGTTGTAGACAGCTCTGTTTATCATAGGAGCAATTTAGACGATTGAGCAATTTATGGCATGTCATACACTATGCCTGATATCAATACAGTAATTCAAGCAACATCACAACTTGTATCATTCTACCAAGTACAAAACCAAGTACAATTTTATGACAGCTTCAAACGTAGAATTGTATTTATTTATAACGTATAGCTGTTTTGAATCAAACTTAAAGGTGTGTTCGTGTCATGTCGGAATGACCGTAATTACGAGATCACATTCTCGTTGAACTTGTAATTACAACTTGTAAACTCAGAATATTCTGAGAGCTGCAGATTGATTTTACCGTTGACAGTGCAGCCATAAAAACACATTATTCATAGTCCACAGACGTGAACAGCTCAGAGTAAAATGTCACGTGTTGTCATCTCATAATTACGACATGGCTAAACGCAGCATAACAGCTTCAGGCAAAAATGTCTGAGCTGAACTATTAATCTACTGAAGATCGCAGATGAGTGTGGGAGTGTACATTTGTATATTTAGTCTGTGCACGTGGGTCATGCAAAAATATTGTTGGCCCACTTGGCTGCCTGTCCGAGACACTTATGTCACTGGGCAAACGGTTGAAGACTACATTGCTCTTACTGCTGCGATGTCCTGTCCATGTGCTCATGGGTATTTTAAAGAGAACTGGAAAGTTTCCTAATATAGATATACTGTTCACAGCACATTTTAATTTGTCTAATGCAAATGATTTTAAGATCCATTGCTGATTATCGGAAACATTCATAATACGTAGAGTAAAAACATCTATCAAATATCAACATCAACTGGAGGCAGTAGATCCTTTTATTGAGCACCCAAACTCTGGAAAAGTCTTCCTGGCCTTGTTCGGGATTTGACCGTACTTGGGCTGCTATATAATAACTGAACTGAGCTGGACGATAACGTCATTTTTTCAGAACTGCTTTATAGATGAAATTAACTAATTTCTTAATTGATGATCTTTACAGCAGAACTGAATCAACACTGAACTGTCTTCAGCTGAACAACAGCCGAAATGCAACATTGTCCTGTTATCACTGTAAGCGCTGTATAAACAAAGGTGAATAGACTTGACTTGAGTAAGAAATTGAAAATGAGGAGCTATAATTGTAAGCCAGAGACGTACGTTCTCCTCATGTAGGGCAATGTGGTGTGTGGCCAACATGCGAATGCCCAGACGAGACGTCAACGTTGTGTCCAAGAAATTGCGAACCAGAGTCTCGTCCTGAACAAACAATGAAAAAAAAGGTCAGATCAGGTTCACTGATTATTACCAATATTATTGTGTATAGAGACAGAGCGCAACGCGTCATAATCTGAAGATTATCTGAACAGTCTCCATTGACTTTGCATTGCGAGAGGCTGCCTCCTTGTCATTTATGACTTATAACAAAAGACAGACAAATGCCTAAAAGCTGCTGTGTGACAAGGTGTACAGCAAACAAGCTAAAAAACACAGAAATAAGTTTTTATAATCTGTCGACCCCAAAAAAACGAGCGTTTAAGGACACTAAAGTGGGTACAGGCTGGAACGAATGGGTAAATTGTGGGATCCTGACACTCAGTATGCACTAAAAAAATGCAGTAAACATTTTGTCACTGGTAAGTCAAATATCCAAATGTCAGTTTTATATATTATATTTCTGTAAGCTAAGCTATACTGTCGCCGATTACATTCCCTGCTCCAGTGGACGTAGTTCTCAGAGTAATATGACACCTTGCGCTCTGTTTCAATTGCCTGTATCTACTTTTGTGTCCTTAAACGCTCGTTTTTTGGGGTCGACAGATTATAAAAACTTATTTCTGGGTTTTTTAGCTTGTTTGCTGAACACCTTGTCACATAGCAGCTTTTCGACATTGTTTTGTTTTTTGTTATAAGTCAGAAATGACAAGGAGGCAGCCTCTCGCAATGCAAAGTCAATGGAGACGGTTGGATTGTTTTCCCCCCCGGTGTGGGCGTGGCCTAAATACGCGCTGTCTCTATATGGACCAGGCAGAAAGAGGCTACAGTAAGATTCTTCTGTTGAGGGTGAACAATACCCTAAGGGCTTTGGAAATCTTACCACAATGTGTTTACGACATTCCCTGAATCCTTCAGCTAACATGGTGACAACATCTTTGTGATCATCAAGAAGCTGTTTTACAAGTTTGCTATAGCGAGCCTCAGTCTCCTGGTCTTTAATCTGAAGATAAAAACATTGGTGGAAAGGTTAGCAAAATAATATTAAATGGTATTTTTTCAAATATAATAGACAATTTACAGTCGTTCTAGCTAAATAAACCCTGGGAGTGGTGATCTGTCTTAACTGTTATTCCGCTTATGTGGCTTCATCCCAAACTAATAAACTGATCCAGTTACTCTAGTGGAAAATGGTTGGACACATTTTAATGAATTTGTTTCTCATGATCTTTTTATCTAAAGTTTGTACTTGAATGCTTAAAAGCACTTCAACAAATTTCCTTACAAAAAAAATATTAAAAAATTTAATGAGTTTTTGAAATGGATGGTTTGGATAATGAATTTCAGAGAATAGAGAGTTCCTTCAATATACCGTTTACAAAGACAACAACATTTTGAACTGTAGTGTTAATTTGTGTCATGTCATATTTTGGATGACTTTACTATTACTCTAAAATAAGGGGGAAAAAAGTGACAATAGTAACAAAGAATGATTAGTTGCGTCCAAAATTGACTCATAATGTACAAGCCACCAAAATAACTAGAGTAATCCCTTCAGTTGCCTCATCTTTCCAGTTAGCAGATATTGTGCAAAATGGGGATTTTTAATTTGACCATAAATAAACTTGCATTTGACATTCATGAGTCAGCATTCTACATAGTCGGTGAGTCAGTCAACAAAGACTAATGTTTCACTGGTGAGAGGCGAGACTCCACACACACAATCTTCTACAACGGGCTGAATCAGTACACTAAACTCACAGGCTTCTCAGGTTACAGAATTACTTATAGAAATGTGCAAGCTGGTCAACAGTTGACTAAGCTGTGTATGAATTCATATGTACAGGTCAACTTGAACTTACAGCTGGGAAGTCGCTCAGCATGTGGTAGGCCCTGATATAAAGCTCGTGCTGTGGAGAGAGAGAGAGAGAGAGAGAGAGAGAGAGAGAGAGAGAGAGAATGGATGAGTACAATATATGGGTAACAAATGTGCAGTGGTGCGGTTCCTGGAGCTGGTGTTCCCAGAGGCCTGTGTGCTTCATCCTTCCCTGAACCCCATTCCTGGCCCCTCACCAACCCTCCACGAGCACATGGCTTACATTCTTCTATGGATTCGAGGAATGAATGTCAATAAGACGACAGGAGGAGTGATTGGAAAACGCATAAATGTGCTAAAGGTCCTGAATGATCTTAACGGAGAAGTAGGGGTGTAACAATACCCTCATGTCACGATTTGATGCATATCACAATACGATATTATTGCGATACTCCAAGACATATGATAAAAAGTTAACAAAAAATGTACTGTTGATTAAAATCCTAAATTTGATTTTACATTATGGGTGTAAATGAATAGGCTTGGACTTGGTGCTGGTAACGCAATGTACGGGACAGTGGTGACACCAGAATAAAAAAAAAAATTCTGAATCTGAAAATACAGAATTATTTCAGACGAATATGCTTGCACTCATTCACTGATTAGATATATTTAAAATAATGTAGGCCACTTTTTACTGGTAACATAAGACATTTGGCATTATCAGGACCCGCACATATTCCCCCATTGGATTTTTATAAATTACATTCAACATTATATATAGCCTAGTAGTTTAATGTAGTACTGACACTAAAACTCTGAAAACTTCCTACGATACATATTGTTGCATTTTTGTATTGCAATATTTTGTGACACGATATTGTTACACCCTACGGAGAAGGCAACTGACTTTTGCCAGTTATCACTTTTAATGGTTAGTATGTCACGATTATAGACTATAAAATAATTTCTTAATCAGTATTTTTTCCTGTTTCCTAGTAAAACTATAGAGGTAAATATATTTGATAATCGAAAATGGCATCCACTACTTTTCAAAAGATTGGGTTTGGTAAGATTTTGTAATGTTTTTGAACAATGTATTTTAGGTTTACCTAACAAATGTTTATATGCAAAATGTTAGTTTATCAAAAAATAAAAATAAAAAATACAGCAAATTGAGCAAAAACAGGAATACTGTGGAATTTAACTATTTAAAATGGTTTAAATTGTAAAGTTACATTTAAAAAGAAAAAAAAAAGTACATTTAAAATGTAATGTAAATTATTTACTCCAGTCCAGGCATATTATAGTTATCTGAAACTAAAACCATAAACATTTTTTTTTTAAAGTCCCTTGAAATAAAATAAAACTAACCTTAAACCTAATTTCAGCTGGTTGCCAATGCAACATTTCTAATTTTCTTTTAGTTTAACAATGTACAAGTTCAACTAATTCAAAATATTAAATAAACACCAGTTCAAAATATTAATAGGAACTATAACAGTATCTCAATGATAACAAAATAACACTGCTCCAGTCTTCAGTGTCACATGATTCTTCAGAAATCATTCTTGTCTTTATGGTTTCTTTTGATCAACTGCTGAATAAAAGGATTGATTTTTTTTATATATTTTTTTATATATTACTGACCCCAAACTTTTGAATGGTAGTGTGAGTTAATAATACTTCTACAGGGAAAACACTGATTAATAAACTGCAGTATTTAAGTTTAAAGATTGCTGATTGAATTGTTCTGAACATCTCTGGACTGAACTGGTGAGTTCTAGGGTTGAGTATCGAGAACCGGTTCCATTTTAGAACCAAAAACCGGGGATTCGATACCTAAATACCTGAAAATCATAAAACACTTCATCTCTTCTTTATCATATCTTTGTTCAGTTGTATTTATTTGTGCAATTGCTAATTTGTCTATTTTTTTTATTGAGTGTTTACTTGCATTTAATAATGCTTGAAATTTATATAAGTTAGGCTAATTGTATTTTTAACCATAGAAAAAAGTTCCTTGTGTAAGTGTTCTTTAGCCTGTTGATATTTGTTCGTGGTATTCAGCTACAATGAACTGTTCTGCAATAAGACTTAGAATAAATGTGAATGATATCCAAGGTCTTCTTTGAATCGAAATTAGGAATCGATAAGCAGAATCAGAATCATTCAATTCAAACGATACTAAACCCTAGGTAAGGCCATCTCCCTCAAAGAAGACAAAACAAGCTGTAGACGAGACTCTCTTTAGGCAGATGTGGGTAAAAGTTCACAGGAGGAGGACGACGACTCGCAGAAGGAAGTAAACAAGGAGGAGAAAGGGGAGGGACGTGTATCCTCTTTCGGCTTTATTACTTGCCGATTGTCTTTTTGTTTTGTTTGTCTGGACCATGAAAATGAGGATTGTCTGTGATTGTCCTTTTTGTTATTTATGTTTTTGTCTTGAAGAGAGGAACAGCTCACAGACCAGAACATCATAACATGACATATAGTGGTGTCCAAAAGTCCACACTGAAATCTAATCTAAACCTGAAAATATTCTGGAGAATGATTCTGGATTAATAAAAAAAAACTTGCAGAGTTTGTGCAGCTTGAGTTCTGCTGTCATTGAAGCAAAAATAATAATATTGTAATAAATAATATCATAATTAAATTAGAAAAAAGGAAAACAGAAGCCTTTTCAGTAGTGGCTGTGATGCCCCCCCCCACTGTAATCAAAATGTTGGTATAATACGATTTTATTTGGAGTTTGTACTATAAACAAAACATGAGAGCGGGTGTCTAACCATTCAGTCAGTAAGCCCAGTTTACAGTTAACATGGAGAACAGAACCACAGGAGTAAAGCACATGAAGACTTTAATTAAAAATAACATGGTCTCAGAACATGTTATCAAATACCCGTCAACATAAGATTATTAAGTGAAAGTGCTAAAAGAAACACTACCATTCAAAACATTTGGGGTTGGTACGATATCTTTTTAATGCTATTGAAAGAAATCTTCACCAAAGCTGCATTTATTTGATCAAAAACAATTATTATTGTGAAATATTATTACAATAAACTGTTTTCTGTTTTAATACATTTTAAAATGCAATTTATTTCTGTGATATTCCTCATATTTTTGGGGAAACCGTGCTAATTATTTTTAGAGGTCGACCGATAGTGGATTTTACCGAAGACGATAACCAGGTTAGCCGATAGTTTTTAAAATGGATACTGAATAAAAACAAACATAACACATAAAATAGTGCTGAACTTTAAAATTTAAATATTAATATATTAATTATACCTTGACTAGTTCCTAGTGCATTAACTAATGTTAAGAGATACAACTTTAAAATGTAAATGTATTAGTAAATGTTGAAATTAACAAATTAATCCTTTTATTAACCTTAGTTAATTTTTACAAATGGACTCTTATTGTAAAGTGTTACCATTTCATACAAATCCAAAACGTCATGCTTAAAGACGGCCATCTTTAAATATCTACACAAAGGGCAAAGGCCATAGCATTGTAATTAGACACGTGTAGCCTATATTATATGTATACTCTCGCTTTATTTGCTTCTTATTAGAAGACTTGATGATTATCTAATCAAAATAACAAAACATGTATTACAGTGACGAAAATAAAAGAACAGAAATAGGACGCGTTTCTGATTTGTTAATATGTTTCTTCGTAATATGGTCATCGGTGCCGATTAATCGGCAAAACCGATCAATCGGTCGACCTCGAATTCTTTTTAGTATTCAAATTTGTCAAAAGAACAGCATTTATTTAAAACAGAAATATTTAACAACATTATAAATGCCTTTACTGTCACTTTTGATCAATTTAATGCGTTCTTGCATAAATAAAAGTAGTCATTTATTTAAAAATCTTGCTGACATCACACTTTTGAAAGGTAGGGTAAGTGGATTTTTCTGAGGAAAGTTGCATGGTCTGATGGATTTCACCAAACTTATCAATGCACTGAATAAACCCCCTGCATGTATCGATAAAGCACTTCCCATCCATCCCAAATCAATACCAGGACACTGCAGAACACTAGGGCTTTTGATCAACACTGACATTTAAGCAAACATGGTCAGTTCAGTTCTCCATCTTAACACTGTGCCAAAGTTAACCAACCCCAGCTCCTCATCACCTAATATGCCCTCTGAGAGTATCAAGGGCGGAGCTTCTCCAACAAACCAACTTGTAAGAGAGACGGTAACCCTAGCCTTCACAACAGAATGAATGATAACAGAGAAAACTTAGGCTACAGAGACGTAGGGGAACTCACCACTTGGAGAATGGTTGGGTTGCAGCCGATAATGAAGGGCAGGCTGCGGAAGCCCTTAATGCGATGTGCGATACGGACAGGCAGCTCTTTGTGCAGATACTTGGCACTGCTCTGCATTGAATCAAATGACATACAGAATAAAAAGCTGAAGCATTTTCTCCAACACTAACAGGATATTAACAAGACTAACAGTATAGTATATTAATATGCTCATATCCTATGATACCACCACTGCATCATCTAGGAGTCTACAGTACACATAGAGAGGATTGGTGATCTCCAATGCAATAATGATGAAATGCAAGTTTGTGTGCTGACAAATGGCTGAAACAACTACTTTTTAGAAGACCAGCACCAATGTGGGTTGGGATAAATGCAGGACAGTGGACAGGAGTGTGTAATTACCAGGATATGTTGTCCATCTGGAGACTTCCCTACATATAGCATTGTGGCTGGTGTCAGTCTGACAGAAGGCTGTGAAGAGAACATTGCTGTTAAAAATAGCATATACTTTAAATATAGCAGTGCTTGATTTGATGATGTACGTGCTGAGAGACTCTTAAATAAAAAACTAGATGTCTTTCTTAGAAAATTCACTCATTTGAACTGTCTATGATTCAAGGTTTCAGTCCGTTTTGTAAAAGTATAATTTAGTCTCCAAATCTATTTAGTTTTATTGGATATCGTGACTAAGGGGCCGTTTAATCAACACAGTTTTCAACTAAAAACGGAAAACTTTGAGCGTTTTGGCCGCTCATTTACACGACAACTGTATTTTGGGGGCCTGAAAATGCAAGCTTTTGAAAACGGGTTTCAAAGTGCAAGTTTTTGAAAATGATACCATTATCGTCTCCATGTAAACAACAAAAATGCGAGTTTGTGAAAACGGTGACGCCATGCACATGCGGTCTGAGGTCTGGACTCAGAGGTGTCAATTCATGTGTGAAAATGATTCTTCATTGTCATCCTGGAATATGATGAGTCTTCCTCTTCCTACATGGTTGTTTAATGCATTTAATGCTCCATGAGGGTGAGTAAATGATGACAGAATCTCCATTTCTGAGCAAACTATTCAATTGGCTTTAAATTGCTTAACTTAAATGTACATGATGAACCTGTTAGTACAAAAAGAGCAGTGGCAGAGCACAGTAATCACATTGGGTTTTGTTGAGTCACCAACGCAGTCCCAGTGAGATGCTCAAAGTAGGACAGGTTACATAAGGACACCATGCAAACCAGCACAACTTAGACCATGATGGATATTCAGACGTGTTAGAACAAATAAAATTGACTTGTCAAATGGTTGTGAGATTTTTGAAGCCTACTGCCCTTGGTGTGTGAGACCTGTGAGTGTGTGTAGACCTCATGGCTGTTTAACTGCTGACACCTAAGATGTTTGCCAGCAATCAAGACACAGTTATTGGATATTATTGGACAAAGGCAACGGGGGTAAAGTAAAACGTTTAAACATTGCAGAACAAATTATGTTATTATTAATCACCATTTTCCCCCCAAAAAACAAAATGTAGGTGAACACGTTCTGGTTATTGTTAACTGACTTCACACATCCACTAATATCACCTTGTCATTACCTGATAATTGTAAAAATGTCTCAGAAAGTTAAGTTTGACGCAATTATATGTATTTAAATGATTAAGTTAAATTATTTTGTGGATATGGCATTCCTTTTTTATGGTTACTGGAAGCAGAGTAGGCTATGTGATAGAGATTATTAGCAGCTAAATAGCTAAATGGAATTTCACCGGATGACTAACTTACAGCAATCTCATGTGTGGTAGTGAATGTTACCGTACCCATTTTACCACTGAAATAAAAAATTTGAGGCTATATAACGTCTAAAAAAACTAGAAGCTGAGTAACGTTAGTCTAGGTCAGTGTGATGACATCACGAGTAACCGTCAAAAGTGGGTTCATTAGGCCATCCAAATCATGGATGGAGACCAAAGCGTATCGACCTCCATTATCGAGGGATTAAAGAGATATGAGTTGATGCAAAAACATCGGGAAATGGTGACTGACTGACCTTCTCGGCAGATGCGTCGATGGCAGACTGGTTGTAAAAAGACGTAACGGTTTTGGACCGCTCCCGAGCCAGCTCAGAGTAACTGGACATGGACGATGTAGATCGAAATCTTTTGTCGATGCCGTGTAGCGTTACTCCGGTCGACTGCGGAGCGGAGGCTTTGGCTGACGGGGATAGAAAGAACCTGGTCACGCTGATCCTGGAGCCGCCGCTGCCCAGCAGCTCCATGGCCTGGCCTGTCATGCGTCCGCGCATTTTCACACTCTGATAACCCAAATAACAAACAAAAAAAAACCTTGTCTGTAAGTTAAAACCTTTCTACCTCGCCCTCCAAAAAGCTAGTGTATGTGTGCACAAAGGCTGCATGTCTCAAGCACCATCACATCACTAGATGTGAAAAATGCCGTCTCTTGTGGTGTTTATCTGAAGACACTCGTGATCAGCCAATCAGCGATCAGAGGAGGCGGGGCTTTTGGGTCATCACGACCTCAGCAACGGAAAGCCAATGAGTCATGGCGCAGCACAAGGACAATGAGACACACACACAGCAGCGCGCACTTCCTTTGACTACACCACCACATATATTCGCAGATTCTATAATCAGAATTTTATTGTGTAATTCGCTTTGAAGAGAAAGCGACATTTATTAAGCAAGAGTACTTTAAATATGTATATTTAAGTTTCTTTTTAAATGACCAACACCCATTAAGCGAGAGTGGGGTAAATTGTGTCATGTTTTCCTTAAAGAGATAGTTCACCCCCAATAAAAGCAATTTCTTCTTTTACTTACTGCCATGGTGATCTAAACTGTGCTGGTTTATTCCTTCTGTGGAACGCTCATCTCAATCATAACTTACTTTTATTGTATAGATTGCAATTTGCAATGAATCCGAGATGCAATGATGCATGAGCTGGAGATGCAAAAAAAAAAAAAGAAGTGAATAGTGACAGGCTGTCAGTCACTGTCATTCTGATATAACATCTCTTTTTGTGTTACACTAAAGCAATTAAATCCTACAGCATACGGGGGGGGGGGGGGGGGAATCATCCCTTTTAGGCAAGGCAAGGCAAGGAAAGGCAAGTTTATTTATATAGCACATTTCATACACAATGGCAATTCAAAGTGCTTTACATAGAAAAATTAAAATAATAAAAAGAAATAAGAATAATTAAAACAGTTTAGAAAAATAAAATGAAATACAGTACAGTACAGTCGGACGAAACAGCGGCACAGTGCTCATTCAGTAAATGCATAGCTAAACAAAAGTGTTTTGAGTCTGGATTTGAATGTGACCACTGTAGGAGCACATCTGATCTCTTCTGGAAGCTGGTTCCAGCTGCGGCTGGCATAATAGCTAAAAGCAGACTCACCATGCTTAGAGTGAACCCTTGGTATTTCTAGCTGATATGATCCTAATGATCTGAGTGATCTGTTGGGTTTATATTCAGTGAGCATATCTGCAATGTATTGAGGTCCTAGGCCATTGAATGACTTATATACCAGTAATAAAACTTTGAAATCAATCCTAAATCTAACTGGGAGCCAGTGTAAAGACCTGAGGACTGGTGTGATATGTTCATATTTTCTGGTTCTGCTCAGAATCCTAGCGGCAGCGTTCTGTATGAGCTGCAACTGTCTTATGGTCTTTTTGGGAAGGCCAGTGAGGAGTCCATTACAATAATCCACCCTGCTGGTGATGAAAGCATGCACAAGTTTATCTAAGTCTTGTCTGGAAACAAAGCATCTAATTCTTGCAATATTTTTTAGATGATAGTATGCTGATTTAGTTATTGCTTTGACATGACTACTGAAACTAAAGTCTGACTCTAGTGTCACACCAAGATTCCTGACTTGATTTTTTGTTGTTTGACCCCTAGAGTGAAGGTATGTGTTCACCTTGAGAACTTCATCTTTATTTCCAAATGCAATAACTTCAGTTTTGTCTTTGTTTAATTGAAGAAAGTTTTGACACATCCAACTGTTGACTTCGTCAATGCATCGGCACAAGGAGTCAATGGGGCTGTAATCATTGGGCGATAGGGCTAAGTACAGCTGTGTGTCGTCTGCATAGCTGTGGTAAGCAATTTGGTTCTTTCTCATTATTTGGCTCATTGGGAGCATATACAGGTTGAACAGGAGTGGCGCAAGAATTGAGCCTTGAGGGACTCCGCATAATTTGCCTGAATCAGTATTTAAGCGAATATCGTTTATTATCTTTATGAGTGCTGTCTCTGTGCTGTGGTGCGGTCGGAAACCAGATTGAAAATTGTCAAAGTATCCATTCGAGCTTAAGAATTTGTTCAGCTGATTGAAGACAACTTTTTCAATGATCTTGCCTATGAAAGGAAGATTTGAGATCGGCCTATAGTTGCTTAATATGGTCTTATCCAGATTGCTCTTTTTCAGGAGGGGCTTGACAACTGCAGTTTTCAGGGAGTTTGGAAAACTCCCAGAGAGAAGTGAGGCATTTACCACTTCTAGAAGATCTGCTTCTAAACTGTTTAACACACTTTTGAAAAAAGATGTGGGAAATGTGTCAAGGGCGCATGTTGATGTTTTAAGGTGTTGTACGGTTTCTACCAAAATTTTGTCATCAATTTTTTTGAAATCAGATAAAGTTACTACTTTCTCAGGTGGTCTGATCTGTCTGACCCCAGCACAACTCAAGGATGTGCTGATCACCTTTCTGATATTATTGATTTTGTCAGAGAAGAAAGAAGCAAACTCACTGCACTTACTGTTTGAGAGCATTTCACTGGGAATCTGGCTTGGGGGGTTTGTCAGTCTCTCTAAAGTAGCAAAAAGAGTGCGTGTGTTGTTTAAATTGCTGTTTATAATATTTGAGAAGAAAGTCTGTCTAGCTTTGCCTAGTTCCATATTGAAAGCATGAAGGCTGTCTTTGTAGATGTTATAATGGACTACTAGTTTTGTCTTCCGCCACATGCGCTCTGCTTTTCTGCATTGTCTTTTCATATTTTGCACTGCTGTTGAGTTTCTCCAAGGTGCTTTTTGTCTGCCACTCTTCTTCCTGACTTTCACAGGAGCAATATCATCAATTGCACTTTTAACTTTTGAGTTAAAAGAATCAAGGAGAAAATCAACAGAGTCAGCAGATATGCTTGGTGTTAAGGATATAGCCTTCATAAATAGTACACTAGTGTTCTCATTTAAGCATCTCTTCTTGACAGACACAGATCTAGCTTCAGTGGCAGGAGAGATCAATATATCAAAGAAAATACAGAAATGATCAGACAGTGCTACATCCTTAATAACAATCGATGAAATGTTTAGACCCTTACTGATAAGTAAATCTAGAGTGTGTCCATGATTGTGTGTGGGTCCATGTACATTCTGAGTCAGATCAAAAGTTTTTAAAACAGTTTTGATTTCTTTTGCCATATTGTTTTCTGCATTATCTATGTGAATGTTAAAATCTCCAGCAATGGCAAAACAGTCAAACTCTGAGGTAATTGTTGATAACAGTTCTGTAAATTCCTCAGCAAAGGCTGGGGAATATTTTGGAGGCCTGTAAATAATGATGAGTAAAATGCGTGGAGCACCTTTTAATACAATACCCAGATATTCGAAAGACGTGTAGTTCCCAAATGATATTTGCTTACATTGATAGATATCTTTAAAAAGAGCAGCTAGACCCCCACCTCTCTTAACAGCTCTGCAGACACTCATAAAAGTAAAGTTAGGAGGGGCTGTTTCATTGAGGATTGTTGCACTGCATCTGTCTTCTAGCCAGGTTTCATTTAGAAGCATAAAATCCAGGTTGTTTGTGGTTATTAAGTCATTGACTAGAAGTGATTTATTTTTAAGTGAGCGGATGTTTAAGATTGCTAACTTAACAGTCTTACTTTTTTTCCCTACACCAATCTTAGTTAGACGTGCAATAGGCACCAGATTAGTTGAGTTTGCTGTACGGCTATTGAAGGCCTTAGACTTTCTATCTTGTAATATAACAGCAATAGAGAAAGATACTTCAACTTTTAGTTGAAGCAAGAAGAAATAAGAAAGAAATATAGGCCTAAGTAAAATCAATATTCCAAACTAAACTTAAAAGAAGACATCTTTATCACAGGACCATAGAAATAGCACTTCTAAAAAATAAAAATAAAAAGTAGAAAAAAAAAACAATTTGCCTTGCATAATGTTAAGGGCCGAGTTGAATCACTAGGGAATAAGTGTTCCAAAAAAAATTTGCTGTACTAATCCCATTCCAAAGTCTAATTCTGCTTTTGTTCACATTTCAATAAACCAGTTAAAGAGATACTCCACCCAAAAAAGGGATGGTGAGCTCTAGCATGAGTTGAGTAGAGTGAGAGAGTAAATGATAAGAGAACTTCTGAGAAACCTCTGGAAACAAAATATTCATCCACTTGAAAAGATAGACCTCTATATAAACTTGCAACAAATATTATATAAAACTTTTTTCAGTGTATGGACTATTTTAAGATGTAAAGTGAATTGGAAATAAAACATTTAGCATATGGTTTGAGCAGGCAGATAGGCTACAGTATGTAATGATTGTACTAAGAGGGCAGAGACACCTTCCCAAACTCAACAGCACCTCACATTTTTCTAATGTATATCTATGGTGAAATATGGAAATGCAGCGCACTCAACTGAGAGCTGTAGAGGCAGAAATCAGTCACTTTTATGTTACACATAGTTCCCGACGTGTGTATCTCTGCATCAGTTTAGCAACTAGTCAGATTGTGAACATGTCCTATGAACATGAAGTGTGAAGCATGAATGAGAGTCGTATAAATAAGTAAATGGTGTATGACACCAGTTTATTCATTAAAACAAAAATATAAAAAGTCCTGTTTTGTCATTATTTTCGAACAATCTTTTCTCTGAAATTAAAGGGGTCCTATTATGCTTTTTTACAGTTTTATCTTTATTTAGTGTGCAATGTTGCTGTTAGTGCATAAAAAAGGTCTGCAAAGTTACAAAGCTCAAAGTCACTCAAAGTAGTTAAGGGGGGTGAAATTTCTAAAACACACTTGAAGTGGATGACTAATCACAACACACTGGTCCAGCCGACCAATCAGAGCACACTGTGCTTTTCGGAAGGAGGGACTTCATAGAGACAGGAACTAAACAGGGCACGATGCAACTAAACACAAGCACAAGCAACTAAACACGAGCTAAGTTGATCGTAAAGAACATTGGTGCCAATGGTTCTATGATCTTCCTAGGCTTACGTTGCTTTTGAGAAGCGCAGCTCAGACAGACTGGGAAGAGAGTTGCTGTTTTTTTTAACATTCAATTATGAAAACCTGTTCTAGTAGATCCCAAAAACAAAATTAAGACAAAAATGGCATAATAGGTCCCCTTTAATATTTTTTTTGAAGACCAAAATAAGAAAAAATGATGAATGAGTTTGCAATTATAATTGCCTTCTACCTACTAAAACTAGTAAAAGTGGAAAAGGAACAATTTACACGATGGCTAAATTAGTCTTTGTCTCTTTGAGACAATAAGTCTTAAAAACAGGTGAAGTCTTCATTTTCTTTTTAACTCCTGCTCTCCTCAAACAATCATGATCTCAATTCAAGTCGAGTTCAGAATAAGGAGAAATACTGCCAGCAACTGAACATCTCTTTTTCCTCAGTGATTCTCACTCTTCCAAACCACTGCCATATTCTTGTCAGTAAGGGCAACTAAGTAATGTAGATCAGGATCCATGGCAATGCTGTTGATAGAAGGCCCCTCTAATGCACCCATTCCAGCTCGAACCGGTGACGGCCACTCCAGCACCTGAAATAACACAAGCAAAGGAGGAAAATGAGATCCTCCAGGAGCTCTGTATACAACCATAGACAACAATCACTCCTCTAGAGTTGACATGTTGACACTTTCTTAAAGGATTTAGTGTGTCTATACTGCAGCTAACAGATTTTATTGAGAGAAAACTTGACAAACAAAACACCAAAAAGTGGTGGCTATTGCTTACTTGATTTAACCCATAAAAATGAATTTTGTTGGTATAAAATAATGCATTTAGGTTGATTCAGCAATATTAAATAATATTTTTGACTTGAATAAAACCAGTTCATTAGGATGTTATTATTTATAGTTCACCATTTATTTTCAGTGCATGCCCTAAATATTATCATTAAATCTATACCGTATCGCTCACCCAGCAATGGTTAACTTACCTCAGTGGCTGAAATTGTTTTTCCACTCTTGAAGTTTTCCATCATGGAGTCTGTGATATGGTACATCCATAGTCTGCCTTGATCATCCCCACACACCACATAACCATAACCTACAAGAAAAAACAATCACACATCAGTTTTGCCTTCAGATTTTCTGCATATACGCATACAAATCTCACCAGAGATTGGTACATTATTATTGAGCACTGCCCAGACAGATTCTGCATATTTATACTGACTTTTTTTTTGTCCCAATATTTGACCATATGACATTTATATAGACAGAACATGAATACCTGGACAGGTGCCTAGAGACAGGTATGGGATCTCAGTGCTGGACCACTGCAGCTCTGCCAGAACAACAGCTGCCACCTCTTTCTTTCTGCCATTCCAAGATGCCCGTGTAGCTCTCCAGCTCCACAGGTAGATAGAGCCCTGCATGTGGCTCTTGGACGCTGGGAGGAGAAATGACAACCATCATTACCGCCTTCAATATAAAGGCCACAAAACGTTTTAAAGGAATAGTTCACCCAAAAATGAAAATTCAAAATGTTTATAAAGAGATTGTAAAAAAAATCCACATTAATCAAATGATTTAAAAATTGTCATTAATTACTCACTCATATGTCGTTCCATACCTGTAAGTCTTTCATTCATTTTTGGAACACAAATAAAGATATTTTTAATGAAATCCCTCCATTGACAGTCACTTTGTCGCTTCAAAAAGTTCATAAAGAGATCATAAAACTAGTCCAACATTTCTGAAGAGACACAATCGCTTCATATGATGAACAGATTGAATTTAGGCTTTTATTCACATTTATTCATTGGTTCTTGCAGAAGCTCAAACATGCTGCGTAACACGAGAATGAACCTCATTGGTTCTCACACGTCAAGTGAACAAACTTGAGTTTCCGTTTGTTTACCACAACTGATGTGTGAGTTGATATATGACTAAAAGCCTAAATTCTATCTGTTCATCATATAAAGTCATCCGAGTCTCTTTAGAAAATTTGGACTAAACCGTTCAATTCATATGGATTAGTTTTACGATCTCTTTATGAAATTTTTTAAGCATCAAGGTGGTAGTTGCGTAACTGTTGCGTAACTCAGATTTCATCAAAATATCTTCGAGTTTCGAAGATGAACGACAGTCTTGAGGGTTAAGGTGAGTAATTAATGATAGAATTTTCATTTTTGGGTGAACTATCCCTTTAAGAGTCACTTTCAAAGATAATATGCCTAGCCTTACACTAGGCACAATTGTAAATGGAAAATTTACAGGTACAAAATGTCCAGAAAAAAAATGACGACCTTGAAATTATTTTTACATGTGTTTAAAATTATATATTTAGTGAATAATAGTAACAACAACAACAACATCAGTAATAACAATTATTAATCATTTAAATAAATAATTATACCAAGTATTAAAGTAATAATAATGATTCATCAATAATAATCCACCTAAAATATACATTATATATTAAATGTATTCTTTGGTCAACTAGTCCTGTACTTTTCTTATTATTTACTCACCCACTATATCATCTGAGAGGAAGCTCAGTCCGTCAATAGTCCGGTAGGTGTTTTTCTTGTCGTTTTTCTTGTAAATTGGAAACACAACCTCCATCTCCTCATTTCTGGAAAAAAAAAGCAAAGTAAATTTCAATAAAGAAACTTTTTTTCTTTGCCACACAGATTAATCAGCAGAGGGATGATAATATCTGAACTGATGGAAAACTCAAACCTCTTCTGTGTGTTTTTACTGAGCTGGATGTCAAACACATACAGCCCGTCATCACAGGCCGAGAGAAGGTGTGTGTCTGGAGACGCGGGGAGCAGAGAGACATGCAGAGGAGTGGAGCATGTCTCCAGGACCAGCAGCTTACTGTGGGTAATAGAAGAAATACAACAGTTATGGACAAGTGTGCTAGAGTTTAAAAATGAAATGTAAATGCTTTTGAACATAAATGCAGCACACAAATTACAGGAAATAAATAATAAATAACCTGATTTTAAAGTTGTAATCACGATCCAGTCCACCAATGTCCCACAAAAAGATCTTATTTTCATACGTTCCAGCTGTAAATAGAAACAAAGTGATTTTTAGTTATGTCTATATAGCTCAAATAAGTTGTTATTCAGTCTATTCAATTAGTCTCATAGGGGCTTTTGCACCAGGTAGTTAGAAACTCAGTTATAGGAACTAGCCATCAGGGGTGCGGTTTCCCAAAAGCACTGTAAGCCTAAGTTGATTGTAGAGACCATTGGTGGCAATGTGTTCCCCTAGGGCCATTTTCCTGGTTGCATTCACACCGCCAGCCAGAACTTTGAAGCGACGTAAGCCGGCCGACAGCTACATCGTTTAAGCGCAACATTCAACAATGTCAACAACTCCGTAGCGTTAAAGGGATAGTTCACTTTGAAATTAATTTTTGGTATGTTTTAGCTTACCTCAAGGGCATCCAAGATGTAGGCGTCTCTTTTTCCGCAGTAGTTTCAATTTTGATATTTTTAGGTCAAACCGTTCTTGTCTGTCAGTCATATAATGCAGGTCTATGGTCACTGTCTCAAAGAGCATGCACAGAGTCCAAATTAAACAATTCCCCGTCGTCCAAATTAAACAATTCCCCATCGTAAGTACACATTGATGGCCTAAGACACGAAACGAGCGGTTTGTGTGAGAAAACGAACAGTATTTATATTGTTTTTACCTCTTATACACAGCCATGTCCAAGTGATCTGATCTGACGTGTACGCAGACTGGTGCATAGATATATACACTAGATGTCGTCTTGTCTACGGCAGTTCATTGGAACGAATGTCTTTAAGGCGACATCTAGTGTATATATCTATGCACCAGTCTGCGTACACGTCAGATCAGATCACTTGGACATGGCTGTGTATAAGAGGTAAAAACGATATAAATACTGTTCGTTTTCTCACACAAACCGCTCGTTTCGTGTCTTAGGCCATCAATGTGTACTTACGATGGGGAATTGTTTAATTTAGACGACGGGGAATTGTTTTAATTTGGACTCTGTGCATGCTCTTTGAGACAGTGACCATCGACCTGCATTATATGACTGACAGACAAGAACGGTTTGACCTAAAAATATCAAAATTGAAACTACTGCGGAAAAAAAGACACCTACATCTTGGATGCCCTTGAGGTAAGCTAAAAACATACCAAAAATTAATTTCAAAGTGAACTATCCCTTTAAGGTTGTTAAGTGCCTGGACTTCAGCGATCCTTAAATTGCCGGCCTTCGCCAGGTTCCCGACTGTAGTGGGTGTGAGAGAGGGCCCTGCCCCTTAAACGCTGCGGTCCCAGGGAAACCGAGCTGCCGCTCCTCACATCCCAGAGTGAAGAGGGAGGCACTTTTTCCCATTGGACACTTCTTTCCCTTTTTGGAGGGAGACCACACCCACTGTGTCTGTCGTTTGCTCCTCCCGCCAAGGTATATGTAAACTGTGTTTATATGTTTTTTTTTAAATGGCAGGTGCTGGTGTTTCATATGGTATACGTCGTCCAATCCACGTACACTTACATCACTGGTAGTTCCTATAGTGCTAGTTAGACCCTAATCTGAAGTAGGAGCTAATTTAGTTCCCCCTAAAGGCGTTCCTATAACTAAAATCATTCCCAGTTCCTGCAGTGCGAACATGCCAAAAAGTGTGTACTTCCGCCAATAGTTATAGGAACTATGAAAACGTTCCACCGGTGAAAGCCCCTAATGTATTACCGGTTTGTTTCACTCACTGAAGAGAAAGCTAGCGTTGCGTGGACTGAAGCGCATAATGGAAATGGCACGACGACTGGCGCGAAACTCTCCGAACGCCAGGTTGACTCTGGGATGGATGAGCTTTACAAGACCCCTCTTCCCCCCAGCAGCCAGGATATTACAGGGTCGGGCAGAGCCTCCTGTCCTGGACATCAGCACCGTGGACCATGCTAGTGAGAAGAACTCCTGCAAGACAACAGGGAATGCAACACTGAATTTACAGGCATTGGATGCAGACAGGCTAGGTTGGATTCTGTGACATCACACCAAAGAAAATGGAAATAGATTTGTCAGTGCCTGTTCACAATGGAATATAGTACTGTATACACTGTGTATTAAAAAAAGTATATGGGATCAGTAAGCATAAATTTCAGTAATAACTTAATAACTTCCAGTATGTTCTAGAGATTGAGAGATAATTGGTTTTACCAACATTCCAGAAAAATCTCGCTAGTATATTCATTACAAATGGACCATCAAGTTGTGTGCATTGCATTGTGGGACATTTTTTCTCAAAGTCTGCTCTGATGAATACTGAACTGAACTCAGGTATTCAATGCATATGGAATATTTGCATACTGTGCACATGCACATACTGTATAATGCAGACAGCAGAACTGAGATATGATTGTCTGAATAGCCAGTGTATTCCATGACTCATGTGTTGTGATTCAGAAAACTGATTGGCCAACACCACAGCCACCTGGTGGAAAGAGACGGTATTGTACAGAACTTCTTTGCACTCACCTCACCAGGAACCTTGTATTTCTTCAGCACATGTCCTGACTCACAGTCAATCACACACAAAGTTTCCCCTCCACATGTGGCAACTGTCCGAGACACATCTCTGATATCTAACAGATTAAAAGCAATGGCAGACGTATCAGATCAATAATACATTGAAGCATACAGCACAGCTGATTTCATTTCATTGAATGACTTGACCTTGCTCACCTCCACCACTGCATTCCTGCGCGGGCTCAAACGCACAGGCCCAAAGCTGCGTGCTGAAGTCGTCTGGACTGTCCTGTCGACTGTGACACTGCAGGACGTGGAACGGCTGCAGACTCACCGGCTCCTGGAACGGCACGGGAGAGAGACGCACATTAATGATGCGCTGATGACTGTGTGATGAGCAATCAACAGTAAATGGAATACAAATACAGTAAAAGCAACAATAGGAAAGCACAACTTAAGAGTGATTCAGTGGCAATAGACATGCAAATACAATAATCTGGAGCAATAAGGGAATTGTTTAGACCAAAACCATGGTCAGAAAGCTGATTAAAGTTCAAAAACAACAAATAGGAGTGTCTGAGATAAAATAAAATTAGTTTACAATACATGTTTTGTATTCATGTTTTTATTTGATGACTAAAAATGTCATGTGGTCCAAGTAAAAAGTAACTAATGCCAAATTTTCATTACACCTCAAAACTATGACTAAATATTTTCAACAACTATTTTTCAAGGTATTTTACAAATATCAGAAATTATTTATTTATGTATAAATAAATAAATATCATAAAATGGGGGGCTAAGCCACGTGATGTTTTACAACCTAACCCAACCTTACCTTGTCACAAAAAAGGTCAAATTATCAGCATTTTTTTTCTGCATGTTGGTCACACCACATGACTTTAATTTGGCATAAAAAGTTATAAATGTTTAAAAAGCTTTTGTTTTAAAACAAATAACTTAAAGTAATAAATGCTGAAATATACTTAAAACTACTTGAGGTTTTCAATAATTGTATTCTTCTAATGAAGTGTTTTTTCTTCATTATAATCTGAGACCTTGACTTTTTTTATGCCCCCCAAAAACACAAAAATGAGTTAGAATTCAGCACGTTTTTAATTTCTCATCATAGATGATTTATATTCAAGTCATTGTTAATGTATCCTTTAACTATTAACTATCCTATTAACTAAACTGGGCGTTCCTGACAGACTGGGAAGAGAGATGCAGCAATAATGTAAAATATGTGAAAAAATTATGTTTTTTGAACATTCAAGCATAATTCTAGTAGATCCCAAAAACAAAGAAAAAAAATAAGCGCCATGTCTTTGACCCACCTGAGGAACATGGAGTTTGATTCTGGTAGTTTTCCGAGGAGTGTTGGCAGTGGTTTGTTTGCTTTGTTGAGCTGTAGTCTGATCTTTAGCCGTTTTCATCGGACTCTCACGTTTGGCCGGCCTTGATGTGGGCGTAGAGATGTCTGGCCTCTTAGAAGCTTTTCTGGGGCTTTCAGTTTTGCTAACAACTTTCTGAGAAATATTTTCCAGGCGGCTTGATTTCCTTGGACTTCCCTCGGGAGAGTCCATGCTGGTCATTCTGGCACGCTTTCTGGGGCTGGACAATCCAGGGTCAGTTTTCTGTGGAGTGCTCAGCACTCGAGTGGATTTCCGTGGACTAGCCTCAACCGGAGCTGCACTCGCCAAGCGACTTGACTTTCGTGGACTGGCCTCTGCAGACACCTCTGTGTTGTTTCGGGTTCTTTTCTGAGGACTTGTGATACTGTTACCACCAACATCACGAGTCTTTCTCTCTGTAGCAGTCTGTGTTGTGTAAAACAATGAAATATATATGTTCTTTAACTTCTATGCAATTATCACCTGGGATGGGAAAAATCATTTTATCTCTATAAAGCCTACAGTATTATATTTGATACGCAAATTTCTAAAGCCTCTAAATTATCAACATGATCAAAATCTGCTGAAAAACTTGTTCACAATCTACTACATGCCTTCTGTCGTCTGATTGATAGTTCATACTTTATTAGAATATGGTTTTAGTTTTTACAGTGAAAGAGTGCGTGCGTGATAAGATGGATATGTTTATGTAAGTGTTTTACATGCGTGATAAGATGGATATGTTTAACGACCCACAGTAATATACAGTGATGCACCTCTTTTTCATTGTGATTTCACCATTTTGAATTGAAAATATGCTATCATTTAAATAATGATGCCATTCAAAACTGAATGTGACGAGGTAAGAAACGAGTGTGTATGATTTTTGGCAAAAGGTTCATTAAAATGTACCATTAATATTTTGATTTGATTTGGCTTTAAAGGTGAACTAAGTAACTTTTTTTACCTTAACTGAACAGCTTCGGAGTCATTGGAATGGTTATATTACTTATTTCGGGTTGAATGGTGGTCGTTTCGCACCCCCCTGGTGCCCGTGAGCGGAAAATACGCACTTGCAACTTTGAGCCGGCGGGCCGCCGGCCGCTGCGTCAGGAAGTCTCGCGTGATATCAGGTCTCGCGATGTAAACAATTGCTTTACGGCCAAAAGAAATCTGCTAAAATGCTGTCATTATTGCGCTCCCTCACGCTGTCCGAACCCGAATGAAGAAGACGTTTTAAAGAATGTCCCATCTGCTTTGATGTCGTTGATCTATAGCCTCTGGTGTCTGAGAATCACCAACGAGTTTTTACAACAGTGTTGTCAAATATCTATTCCGAAGCTGTGGGGGGAGCTCTAGAGAGAAACCTGCGAGCAAAAAGCGAGAATACAGCGAAGAAGTCCCGAAGCTACTGAGTGCTGCTTTAAATCGAAAAAATTAGGCCACTGTCTTTACCTCATTCTCTTTTGTTGGAGTGACGTCTTGGACTTTGCTTCCTTCTTCACTGCAGGTCAGTGACTTCAAATATTCCTTTGCAATCATTTCAAGCTTAAAAAGCAAAAACAAAATGAGTTCAAATGCAACCACAGAGACACAGCAATATAGAGGCTCTATTAATGCAAAGATCTGCGTCAGTGAACGCAGTAAACACACAAGAGTACCGACCCTAAACTTTGTGTACTCGCTCAAGGAACTGGGGCCGTATTTGATTTCGCTGTAGGCAGCATCGACAAAACTCTTCTCCACAGCAGCCAGACTCTGTGCCGTGACGGGATCAGGGAGACTGAAGCTTCGTTCCCACAAAGCAATCACCTGAGGGTGGTCAAAAAACAATGAAGAAATACTATAGCAGTGTCATGGGATCTTCAAAAATATACAAACTAACTGAAATTAACAATAACAAAAACCAGACAGAAATATCACATAGGCCCTGTTTACACCTGGTATTAATATGCGTTTTGGCGTTTGGATCACAAGTAGACGACACTAAATACAGGTGTAAACGGGGTCTAAAATGTTTGTCCACTTTTAACCACTTCCAGAGGTAGTCATAAACGCAAAAGACTGGACTGATTTCGTAGTGTAAACGCTCATGTGTTCAAACAGCCACAAAAGACCGTCTACTCTCTGCCTTCTGACCTAATGTGTAAAGATTATGGGAACCGCACTAGCGAGACTGGATTTAAACTCTGTCGGCTGGAGACCCAAGTTTGGTTTGAAGACGAAAAATGTACCAAGCACAATGTTCTCTCAACATTCCTGATTTCTAACACACACTCACACTTGTGGCTGTCAGAGCATGTTTTTCCGTCGTCTCCGGTCGTGTTCATATGTAAATTGCACAAGCTTACAGTATTTTGTCCATTAAATCGAAAGATCTGAAAAAACTATCGCCCATAGACCCTCCCCTCGAAGAAATCAGGACAGAAGTGGTTGAAAGTGGACAAAAGAGACGGATTAAAACACCAGGTGTAAACGGGAATGTGTCTCCCTCGTCTACTTACGATCCGATCGACCAAAACACATCTTAGCACCAGGTGTAAACAGGGCAATGGGTGACAATGATATGAATACGTGTAAAAGTCAGTTCTCACCCTCTTCCTGAGGATCTCAGTGCTGCCATGGCGAATATGATGTGCCGTAGAGCTGATATCCTTCCCATTGAACATCCTCAGTCTAGGTAACAGGAAGATCACTTTGTGTTCATCATTGACCTAAAAAAAAAATTTAAACAATTTATAGAGACAGCAAGATTGATAGTGTCAACAAACGCCACTGATGATGCTCTGATTTCAAATAAATATGAGGGTTGAAAGTGTGATTCTCACTGTGAGGTAGAGGTTGTCCTCTAGTCTAAGCTCTTCGATGTTTCTCAGGGCTTCCAGTGATGTCACATCCTCCATTTCGTTGTCTGAGCAGTTCAGGATCTTCAGGCAGGGTAGACAGAGGCCTTTGGGAATCTCCTGCAACATGTTCCCAGACAAATCCAACTGCTCTAGACTACAGAGTTTAGACAGCAGAGGCACAGGCAGATCCTCGCTCTTCAGACCCATGCGTGAGAGACTGAGCAGAGAATACACGCATATATCAGATCATATATTTTACAAACCTAAGGACATTCAAATAGTTATCTTTATTCTTTTAATACACTGGCGGTCAAATTAAGATTTATTAATGTTTTTTTGATTGCTCAGTCTTTTCTGCTCACCAAGGCTGAATTTATTTGATCAAAAATACAGTAAAAACTGTAATATTATTACATTTTAACACATCTGTTTTCCATTTTAATATAATTTAAAATGTAATTTATTCCTGTGATGCAAAAGTTGAATTTTCAGCATCATTACTCAGTATAATGCTGAATTACTGCTCAGTTACTATTTGTGCTCAATGATTAATAATGGCTCTAATTGATATCAATGTTGAAAAAAAACTGTTTTGCTGCTTAATACTTTTGTGGAAACTCTGATATGTTTTTTTCCAGATTCTTTGATTAATAGAAAGTTCAAAGAACAGCATTTGAAAGAGAAATCTTTTGTAACATTATAAATGGCTTTACTGTCACTTGAATCAATTTAACACACACTTGCTGAATAAAAGTATTAATTTATTGACTTATTTACTCTAAACTTTTAAAAGGTAGTATATTGCAGTTTCCACAAAAAATGGTTTTCAACACTGATAATAATAATAATGTTTCTTGAGCAGCAAATTAACATATTAGAATGATTTCTGAAGGATCATGTGACACTGAAGACTGGAGTAATGACATCACAGGAATACATTTCACAATATTACTGTTTTACTGTATTTTTGCTCAAATAAACACAGCCTTGGTGAGCATTAGACATTGTAATTATTATTAAAAAATAACTTTTGACTGACAGACCAAAACACATCATAGTGTGCCTTGAAATCACAAACTCTTACTTGAGGGTCTTGATCTGGTCCAGTTTGTTGGCCTTTGGAGAGCTTTTCTCCAGCAGTATCTTCTCTGTTATCTTCTCCATGGCTGCACACAGTGAAAGTGTGGGTTTTGTGTTTAATCAGACCTTATAAAGGTGGGCTGGAATGATTGCAGGTTTCAGACACTTTGTAAATCTCTAGCTATTGGGCATTTAGGTGTCAGAAACGTGTATTGTTATGTAATGACACAGGACAAGTGGTCTATTCACACCCTATGAGGGCTCTGAACACAGGAGATTGCAGTGAAACTTTTATAGAGACTAGAGAGCAATATTATTTACATTCCGCAAATACTGGAAAATGCTAACGTTAAGTAAACAAAGAAAAATATGTAATTATAATTCCCAAAAGAAATGTCAAAATATCTAAAAAAAATAAAAACTTGCATTATTTTTAACTCACATATTACTCACACAAAGCAATACTGTTGGTAAAATCAACTTTGAAAGGCAACTTTGAAATCATAAATACGATGCTGCATATTGTGCATCCGTTATTACGTATTTGTTGACTGATTATGACTGCTCAACTCCTTAATTATTTTATTTTATTTTTTTATGTTTATTGTGCTGTTGAGTTTAGTTGTGTTAAATAAACGTTGTGTTTTACAGACGTTAGAGTAAAAATAATTTTATTGGTGCTCAAAGCGATTTACACAGCTTACCTCTCACGTACACGCGGGGCCAGAAATCTGATTTAAATGTAAATACACACGAGGTCATGAGGATTAGAACGTAAGATCGTTTTCCCGGGAAAATACAAATGACCTTTGACCAGCTGTGACGTACAAGTTGGTTTTGGCGTCATCATTCCGCCATATTGAGTGTGGCATTGTAGTCAGAAAACCTGAACGTGCAGTTATACCTGAAATATTTCAAGCACACTTATACAAATATAATTATAAACCAGTGAATCTCAACCAGTGGGCAAACTTCCAAGGGAAACTAAAGTCTAGAAACTAAAAGTAAAGATGTACAACATTAAACTGTTATTTGTATTTATTACAATAGTAGTACCAAAGGTACATATCAGCTTAGATAGGAGGGTCTTCAGATATTGTCTCAGACAAAGGAGGGGCTTGTAGTAAAAAAGGTTGAGAACCACTGATATAATAACCAAATCAAAAATATTTCTAAAAAAAAGTTATCAATTTAATGTAAAAGGCTTACAAATAATAGTGCAGCTTTACTAAAACATTTAAAGTCACAATAAAATCAAAATTGAGAATTTGTTTATTATAAGTGATTTATCCATGCACATCATTATTTTTTTATATTCATGTGCCCTCACAATCATGAATCAAAATAATCTCTTCTCTTCTCTGATGATGTGTTTACTGGCGTGAGGGCGGGACAACCTGTCACTCACATGACATCACAGCTATAGCAAACCACAACCATCCAATCAATTCCTGATGAACAAAATCAAGTCCCGCCCGACACTGAAATCTTCCGTTTCAGGGCAACTTTTTAGATTACTTTATGCAGGAAATGTTTTCATAATCATGAGTTTGAACCACACCCAAAAAATATGATTTAGATTGCTCTAAACATATAAGGGAATCATTAAATTAGTTAGAAATTATTGCAGCTCATAACCATTCTTCTTTCACAAAATAACATAACAGTGAGTAAAAAGAATATGCCTTTATTTAAATTAAGAATGAAAAAGAATCACTTTACAGTTGTGTGCAAGGAAAACTGAAGATACATTCACTTATCTAAGCTTATAGAGGAGCACCCTTGAAGCTCAGTGCTATATCTAACAACTCTGAGCCCAGTTTCTCCTGCTCTCCTCCCTGTAGAAACTCAGCAGACAGTTCCCGGAAGGTGCTGCACACTCTGCGCCCGTGAATGTCTTTTCTGTGGATGGCATGTTTCCAGCGGTGACGAGCCTCTCCGTAGAGTACAACCAATGATCTGCGTGGTAAATGCACAGCCACTCTCACCTCCCCGTGCTCCACGTCTCCCCAGCCTCCATCTAAACTCATCGTGAGGACAGTGTCCGAGAGCAGGTTAATGGTGACCAGGTGCTCTCCCCACAGCCAGCTGTCATCCAAGTGAGGGTCAATAGCAGAGCCTCTGACGGGATCATAGTCTAGGTTGCACTGCTCTACTGGTTTGAAGGAGGCCAACTGAGAAGCCTGTGACATCCTGTCCACCAGGTGGCGACTGATAGCAGGCAGGCCAGTGAAGTCTCCCACACGGACACGCCGTTTTTTGAAGTTCACCTTTGGCCCAAAGTCCTTTGGATATAAATATATTGTTATTTGGATGTTATTACAATAGTACCGTTTTACAACTTTTATAACCTAATATTAATTTAGAAACTACATAGAATTTCTGAACTTTTAAGGGGGACCTATTATGTTTTTTTTTTACATTTTCAACTTTTGAATTAGTGTGTAAGCTTGAAAAAGGACAGTAAATTTACAAAGCAAAGGAAGTTAATCTTTTTTTTTATCAGTGTCACTGTTTCTGAACTCCCTGAAACGCCTACATTGTAGTCTTGAGTTTTCTTAAGGAGCGAACACATCACAATATTCCTCATAGGCCTATAAATAATTCCCGCCTAAGATATACGCCAAAAAAAAAAGAAAAGGGGTCGAGGCCTGGTTGAGTTGCGTTAGTAATGTCGAAACTCATGGTTATGGTAAGGGGCGTGACACTTCCAAAACAAGCTCTACAGCGGTTGACCAATCACAACACACTGGTCCAGCCGACCAATCAGAGCACACTGTGCTTTTCAGAAGGAGGGACTTCATAGAGACAGGAACTGAATAGAGTGTTACAGACAGACTGGGAAGAGAGGTGCTGCAACAATGTCAAATATGAGAAAAATAATGTGTTTTTGAACATTCAAGCATGAAATCCTATTCTAATAGAGCCCAAAAACAAAATCAAGACTTTGTATAAGGGCATAATAGGTCCTCTTTAAAAATGCATCTCACACACCAGCACTGTTGTAATAAACTGAACAAATCCTCAAACTAGAAAAAAAATCATCTTTAAATCATATATGTTCTTATATACAATGTTTACTACATAAATGATGTGCTGCTGTGCTGATGAATAAAAAGTGGAAGGAATTTATTTCTTAGTACAGTGTGTCAGTGTTTTCCCCTTATTCACCTGTTTCCGTCGGCCTGACTGAGATTCTCTCCAGACGTCTTGATCCATTCTGGCGATCAGCTCTCTCTCTTCATCTTCTGACACAAAATTCTCCCACAAAAATATTCCAGGAAACACATAGGACTGTCGAGAGCCACTCTCCTCCTCTCGGACCGCTGTCTTTGACACGGGATCATAGGTGAAATCATATTGGATCTGCAATAGAATATATGTACACTTTTTTTTTTAAATATATAGTGCCGTTCAAAAGTTTTTTTTTGGGGGGGGGGGGGGGGGGGGATTAAAATGTAATGTTACAAAAGATTAATTAATTGTGTTCTTTCAAATTTTCTATTCACCCCAGGTGAATATTTTTTTTTATTAAAAAAAATAACTAATAGATATCACCATACTTCCACAGTCAATTGATTACATTAAGAATTGCAAACATTTTTGTATTACAAGTTTTCTGAAATGTTTAAATATGCAAATAAAGCATTATCTAATTAAATATGAACTAATTTGCATAAACTTCTAGAACAAAAATTAAATTAAATAAAGCCAGGTTCAAAGCCAATTGTTTCATTTTGTTGACAGAGTCAAACGTTTTTACAGAGGAGATTTTGGATTTAGGAATACATTTTTTATTTTGGATGTTTTCTTTCCACTCGTCTAAAATAACACTTTATGAAAAGCCAAAAATTGACAGATGCATGAAAAAACTGTGTTATAGCATGTAGTGTCTCATCTTAAAAATTATGAAAAAATGCATCATGGTTTTGACACAAATATTAAACAGCACAACTGTTTTCAACATAGATATTAATAAGAAATGTTTCTTGAAGACCAAATTAGAATGATTTATAAAGGAACATGTGATACTGACTGAAGACTCGAGTAATGATGCTGAAAATTCAGCTTTACATTTTAAAATATTCAAATAGAAACGAGTTATTTAACTTCTTAATATTTTGCAGTATTATTGATTTACTTTATTTTTCATCCAAACAAATTCAGGCTTGGTAAGCATAAGAGACTTTTGCTCACAATAACAAAAAGCAAAAATCTTACCGAACTCAAACCTTTGAACAGTTTGAAAAGCTTAGTAACACAATTTTGAGAGTCAAGGCAGAACAATCTGAATTTTATTAAATGGAGGATCTGGTTGAACTCAATGCTGACTGTGACTGAGTGCAACTTCGGCTCATTTGTGCGCAAACTACAGATGTCAAGGCAATCTCTTTTGAACGTAATGTTGTTGACTCACCAGGTCATTCTTCTGCCGTAAATGTTGTTCAGACTTCTGTGCCTCACACCTCAGACATGTTCTTATTCCTTTACAACCACAGTTATTAATACTCGGAAAATACCCGGCAGCCATCAAGCAACGTTTGTGCATCACTTTAATGCGTCCCCTCACAAACAACTGAAGGCCTATCAGTTCCCATCTCGAAAAGCCACATGTATATCACAAACCCATGAAACAATGCGACAATATTAAGACTCGCGTAAATCACAAATCAATGCATTTCATTAAAAAAAGGCAATTTATTAACAACAAAAATAAAGTACATCACAATTAAGCGGGGCGCTGAAGAGGAAATAATTTCCTTGAACATAAACTTGATGTGCAATGAAAATGTGCATTTTCAAAGAATGTTCCAAGATCTGATTTATTATACCAGTATGCTTTGTTAGAAAACCAATATTGGAAGAGGAACTCCAAAGATCTTAACCTCAATGTTGTTAGAGACTGTTAAAGATCTTATATTATTTATTCTGAGAGCTTGTCAGCTGTCATTTTTAAATTAGGGCCGTGAAACAGTTAATCGCATCCAAAATAAAAGTTTGAGTTTATATAATATATGCGTGTGCTGTGTAGAATTGTTTTTTAAATATAAAATATAAAAATACACACACGCATGAATGTATTTAAGAAATTTTTGTATGTATATTTATATATCATTTAAATATAACTAACACATTTTTCTTGAAAAATATACATGCATGTGTGTATATTTATTTATACAAAATAATTATACACAGTACACACATATATTATGTAAACAAAACATTGTTTCACAGCCCTAATTTAAAAAAATTAAATAAATAAATGGGAGTATTGTAGCAATTCAGTTAGTTGAGCATAAGTTGTTGTCATCCAGTGGAGTGATGGTTCTTCATTCTATTCCCTCCTGCTTGTCTTTGATGGCAACCTAAAATAAAAAAGGTAAATTAGTAAACAAGACTGATACGCAGTACTGCGAAATCAAATCACATCAGCCCTCACTGGCCAGAGGAGAACTGGATTCTCCCTCCATTTCAGTCACCTGATGGAGTTTAGGTTCCCTGACACTGGCTTCCTTAGTTTGGGACACTTAAAGAGCCCTTTTACAAAGTCTTGATTTTGTTTTTGGGGTCTACTATTTGAAACGTTTCGATTACCCTGGAAATCCAGAGTTCTTGTGAGAGCACAATTTGAAGTTACTCTGGCATTGAGTAATGATGCTCATTAAATATGCCCTTGTATCCGAGCTGCACCAATCACATCGGGTTATCTGATAGAGGCGGGCCAGAGGCGAGATGATGACAGCTCTGTGACGTCGAAGTCATTAGTAAACATTGCAAGATGGCTATGGATGAACACCAGTTGTTTGAAACGACTTTGGCCGCTACAATGAACAAGTTAGACTTGGCTTTTTATCTAAAAGAGGAACAGAAGACGCCGCTCGAATCGTTCTTTTGCAAGAAGGCCGTTTTTGCTGTTTTGCCGACCGGATACGGCAAGAGTATAATCTACAAGTTAGCTCCGCTGGTAGCGCATGGGGTTTATTGTTGTGATTGGTCGTAGTGTTATCCAATTGCGTGCAGTGAGATTTTCATATGCATGCTTGGTGCCGCCCCTCGAGCTGGCCGATTTTCATTAGTCGATGCCATACCATTAATCTTTCAGATTTAGGTCTGGATTTCTAGGCTAAGTTTCGATTCCAATATGTTAGAAAATAAAACTCCAGTCAAACATTTAGATATCAAATATTAATTGCAAAACGTTCTGTTGCAGCTGAGCAACATGAACAAAAATCAGCAGCCTAAAGAACAACTAACTAATAAACTAGACTAACTAGTTTAAATTTCAAACATTATAAAAGTAAAGTATGCAGTCAGTAATAAAATAAGAAGTTAGCAAATAAAAATACAACTGAAAGTTTAGAACTCAGTTATTGTAATAGCAATAATAAGTACATAATTTGTACATGGGGAACAGAACTGCTACAAGAATTTAAACGTATCATATATTTGATAACTTATTATTGATTGTTTGTTACTTTAAAGCTGCTTCGAAACAATCTGTTATGCTATGCACACGACACATACCCTGAATCGCTCCTCCAGCAGGGACAGCTCACTGATCAGATCAGTGATGGCATTAGTGAAGGCTTCCTGGGGACTGTAGTCTGGTGTCGTCTGAACGCGGATCACAATCTTGTGTTCTAGAGGATGAGGAACCTTATACCCAGCAAACAGCACCTGAGGGTCCTTCAGCAGTTGCCTTATGGAAACATGTCACAGGTCGATTACACAAACCAGCAGAGTGTCCCAGTAACGACTCAAACATGTCTGGCCATCAGAGACTTACGAGCGGATGATGTTCCCCAGCGTGTGATCCTCTTTATTCAGTGTGAACAGACATGCATTCGGCACCTTGGTGTCTTTAACTATTGTGATTCTGGAAAAGGAAGTTGAGCAGGAATATTAGACAAGTGCTTCTAGATTTTTTTCTTACTCATTCACAAACAGTACTGTGGCGGGTACCATGGTAAAAAAAAAAAAAAAGGTAATAATTGTGATACTTTGATAAATATTATAGTACTGGTTAAATACCATATACATGTACCATGGTATTCTAAAGAATATCCAAAAACTTTAATATATAGGTGTACATACATACATACATACATACATAGACTTACCAGCTGTCGTTCAGTAATGGCTCAGAGCAAATATTTACTTTTTTCTTTTGTTAATGCGGTACTTTTTGAAAATGTGACTACGTTTAGTAAGTTTCACAAATAATCTTATTCATGAACACCCTTTTTCCAGCTTATATGTTCTAATATATATATATATATATATATATATATATATATAAATACTATTTTTCCCTTGTCTAGCACCCCAAAAGTGGAACATGTCTGCTTAAAATCGCAATATTGTTTTTTTTATTATTAATTAATTTAATTTTTACAAATGGGCTCACAATATCTGTCGTTAGCCAACAAGCTAAACACTTTGCAAGCTACCTCCTGTATTCCAGCTGACTGTTTGTTTCATTATATGCAGCTATCCATTAGTATCACTTAATAGTAGAGATTGCGTTGCACTGCACTTACTTCTTTTCTCCCTCGAATAGTAAAAAGGACTCGAATGCTGGTGGCGCGTTCATCCTGTTTGAAACCCAGCAGCGTTCCTCCTGCTAATGGACGCACACCACACTGCGCATGCGCACTACGTCAGTTTCACACACAACCAATCTTAAGCGCAGTGTTAGGTGAAGACCGCTGGAGGGCAGTGATAAGCCGTAAATCAATTACTGATGAAAAGAATACTGACGCTCAATAAAGGCTAATAAAGATGTCAACCTTATTTTTATAGTACATTTCTTAAATATTTGTGTGTGTTTTTTAAGATTATTTTATCACAAGTTGAAATGGTTTGAAAATAAACCTAATGTTTTCTTTTCGATTTTGCACATTTCTTCGTACTTTTTATAATTTCAATTTGTTTAACATACCTGTAATTCAAAAAATATGCTGAATTTCATGGTTGTGCAACAATCAAACAAATTTTAAATGCATCAATAATTATTTCACACCCTACTGCAGTGATATTTATTTATTTATTTACTTATTTACTTACCATATTTATGTAGGCTATAGCATAATTATATGTGTCGCGTTTTGTGTTTGTTTGTTTGTTCACGTTTAGAGTTAGTTTTTGATGGGGCCCGTTCTTCGTACGTCGCTAACTCACTTAAATATTCTTCTGCAGAAGTACCCATTTAGCTATTTTGGAATTGTGGCCCTGTGGCCCAGTGGGCTAATGGATGTGGCCCAGTGGCCTAATGGATAAGGCATCAGCCTTCGGAGCTGAGGATTGTGGGTTCGAGTCCCATCTGGGTCATCTGAGAATGTGCATGAGGTCAAGCATGTCACAGTCTTTCATTGCCACTTGCTGAAAGGATTCTTGGACATATTTCAAGATACAGACATTTGTCATTTCAGCTTGAAATTTGAAATGATTTCCAAGAAATACCCTTCTTCTAAAAGACTATTGTGGGTTTGATTCACACTTGCATTGTTTAAAAGGTTTTTCGTGGTGGAGGGTGCCTACAATGCACATGCAGTTTATTAGAATGACAGTACTACTCAAATATAGCAGTACTGCTATACTACAGTAAAACTGCAATTGTGGGATAAGACTTTGGAGCTCAGCATTGTGCAATTGACTCACATCTAGGTAATCAAAAACCAGTACTACTCTAGTAAAACTTGTTGTGCAGAAATACCCATTTAGCTATCTTGGAATTGTGGCCCTGTGGCCCAGTGGACTAATGGATGTGGCCTAATGGATAAAGCATCAGCCTTTGGAGCTGAGGATTGTGGGTACGAGTCCCATCTGGGTCGTTTGAGACTATGAAGGAAATCAGTAGCATTATAGCCTACTATTCCTGCCAAAGTTGCAGTTAGTGTTACTAACGTTACTACAGTAAATCCATGGTGAATGTTGCTGATCTGTGGACACCGGATAGTTCATTCATGTCACAATGTTTCTTCCTGGTTTCCACGTCAGCGCTGTTTGATCTGTTAATAACGGCGATGTTATTACTTTAGTGGCAAATTCAAATGCTTTCTTCACTGGATCTCTTATTAGCGCTGTGTAGTATAGTATAGATCGGCTCGCACTGCTTTGGTCCAAACTGATAAACAGTCCGTCACGAGTAGCTCCTGTTTCTAGTTTTACTGTGTTCAGTTCATGTTTCCCTGTGTGTGTGTGTGTGTGTGTGTGTGTGTGTGTGTGTGTGTGTGTGTGTGTGTGTGTGTGTGTGTGTGTATTCCTTTCACCTGTTCATCTGTCAGCTGTCTCGTTTATTTGATTAGTCCCTGTGTATTTAAACCCTGTGTTTGGTTCAAGTTGTCAGTTCTACGTAGTTTTATGTGATTGTTCTGTTCCTGGTCCTTGTTCCTGTTCTTAAGATTCTGTTTTGTGAATATTGGAGTTTATTTTGAAATAAAAAAGACCGCTGCACTTAGTTTCATTTCTGCTGCAACCAACGCTGACAATATGTAAATCATAATAGGCTATCAGGTTAGCTCTGAATATATACAGTGGTGTGAAAAAGTGTTTGCCCCCTTGGTAAATATGATCAAATATGGCTGTAAAAAATAAATCCGCATTTTTAATCCTTTTGATATTTTATTTTAAAAATTTGCAAAAATCTAACCTTTCATTGAAGTAAAATAATTGAAAGTGGGGGGGAAATCACATTATGAAATAAATGTTTTTCTCCAAAACACATTGGGAACAATTGTTTGCCCCCTTTTATCAAATACTTTTTGCAACCTCTTTTTTCCAAGGTTTTCTCCTATAATGCCTGATGAGTTTGGAGAACACCTGACAAGAGATCAGAGACCATTCCTCCATACAGAATCTCTCCATCCGGTTCTCCGTTATAAGATTTCTAGCACAGGCTGTCAGGTTTAGATTTTTTATCTGCTGGTATTTGATCGAATCCGTGATGCCATGTATCTGAACTAGATGTCCAGGACCTCTGGCAGAAAATTAGGCCCACAACATTAAAGATACAGCAGAGTATTTCATTTTACACATGGGGTACTTTTTTATCCCTGTGTGCACCAAACCCGGCTTAAGTGTTTGCTGCCAAAAAAGCTAATGTTTTTGTTTCATGTGACCATAGAACCCGTCCCGTTTGAAGTTCCAGTAGTGTCAGTTACTTTTCAAATGTTTGAAAAGTAACTAACTTTTCAAAAAAAGCTGCATTTTTTTAAGCTTTTCAAATGTTTGGTGTATTTAATAAAAGGGGGCAAATAATTGTTCCCAACGTGTTTTGGAGAAAAACATTTATTTCATAATGTGATTTCCCCCCCACTTTCAATTATTTTACTTCAATGAAAGGTTAGATTTTTGCACATTTTTTTGATCACAGATATTTGATCATATTTACCAAGGGGGCAAACACTTTTTCACACCACTGTATATATACAAATCTAAATATATAAATGGTAATATAAATATATAAATGTAAATCTGAATATATAAATGTAAATCCCAATATACAGTTTATAAGCCTGATAAATGCAAATCTGAATATATAGTTTATAAGCCTGAATATATAAATGCAAATCTGAATACATAAATGCAAGTCTGAAAATATGAATATAAATCTGAAAATATAAATGCAAATCTGAATAAGTTTAAAAGCCTGAATATATAAATGTAAATCTGACAATAAGAATATAAATCTGAATATATAAATGTAAATCTAAATATATAGTCTTAAAGTCTGAATATATAGTTTATAAGTCTGAATATATGAATGTAAATTTGAATATACTTTATAAGCCTGAATATATAAATGCAAGTCTAAATATATAAATGTAAGTCTGACTATATAAATGTAATCTGAATACATAGTTTATAAGCCTAAAAATATGAATGCAAATCTGAATATATAGTTTATAAGCCTGCATATATATAAATGTAAGTCTGAATATATAAATGTAAATCTGAATAAATAGTTTATAAGTCTGAATATATAGTCTGAATATATAAATGTAAGTCTGAATATATAGTCTGAATATATAAATGTAAGTCTGAATATATAGTTATGATTATATTCAGATTTACATATTTAGGCTTATAAATATATATTCAGATTTAAATGTATATATTCAGATTTACATATATAATTATTTCCTATTTGGCCCAACACATTTTCTCTATTACAAATACTAAACATAAACTAAACAAACTATAAGCAAAAAAAGAAACGTCCCTTTGTCAGGATACTGTATTCTAAACATATTTTTTTTAATAAATCCAAATAAGCTTTACAGATCCTTTCTTTTTCGTTTTCTTGTTTTAAATATTGGAAAATATTTAAACAATGTTTTTCATGCTTGTTCAATTAAACATATAGAGAAAGTGTGAACCTGTGTAAACCTTATTGTTCAGTCATGTGTCCTCATGACCTTAATCTCTCAACATATGACTCATACATTTTACAACTCCTTGCGCTATGGTGAGTAAAACATAAACAGTGATTTGGCAATTGGGTAACAGACAGCTTTCTTGGATTTTTGTCATTAAAGCACAATAAATAGCCCTCAGTTAAAACAGTTCTTCAATGTTATTAGTCATTCTTCATAGAAATGCATGAAAAGTAGTGATGCAAGCAGTGTCTGGTGCCAGTATCAGGAAACCCTGAAGCACTGATGATCTCACAGTCTGTTTTCTTGTTTAAGCCAACATGATATCAGAGGAGACTGTGTAAATGCAGGAAGATTGAGGAGTTGTCATAAAATCCATCGCATTTTCGCATTTTTCTTATTAAAACGAGATGTTATAAATATCACACATGCAGAGTTATGAGAAAAAGCAGACATCAGTCAAAAAAAGGAAAAGATGTGTGTGTTTAGGGAGTAAGTCTTGTGTGGGTGAAGAAAATCCACGAAGAAGTCACCCAGACCACGAGTCTTTCACAAGGTTCTTCACTTCTTCCACATTTTATGTAACTTTAATAATGACTCAGAGACAAATATTTACTTTTTGTTTTAATTTTTTGAATATTGTTAATGTGGTAACACGTCATTGAAAAATGTCATTATGTTTAGCAAGGTACACAAGGAATCTTATTCATGAACGGGGGTATTTCAAGTTTATATTTGATATAATTCAAATCAAAAGCTGAACATGTCTGCTTAAAATTGCTATATTTATTATTATTATTTTCAAACTATTAAGATAGTTTGAATTATAATATAGTCCTGGCTTTGATTATTTTATATTTAATAATATTAAACTATAGTAATAACTACGGTGACAAATTATGTAGATTTAGTTTTTTTATGCCAATGACCCCCAGATATGATGATATGAGGGACCCCTTCCAAAAATATAAATGCAATATAATTTCATGAATAAAGATCCATTTATTTTTGTTACAAAAAAAAAAAAGTGAAAACCTGTTGTTAGCAAAGTGAGTTTATGTTGTTACTGCAGGCAAAACCAATCATTTAAAACTTTGTATTAAAATTTATTTTTTTCTACCCTTTATTGTATAAAAAAAACACAGGAGAAGAGAAACATTTTAAGTTTAATCCCAATTTATTTATGTAGCACTTTTTTTTCTTTTTTTTTTTTACAATAAATTTAATTCCAAAGCATTTTTACAGTTACATTTAAAAAATACTACACACAAACACACACATACAATAGTATTTTTATTATTATATATTTTTACGGTTGTCAACATCAAATATAATGTCATTTTAACCTGTCCATTTATGGTTAGTTGAGATGTAATTCAAATCTTGTATTGTAAGCATTTTGCATGTTTAAGGACGCTACATGTGGGGATGTTTGTGGTTACATATTTCATCAAAAATCTTCTAAAATCCCCTGTGAAACCCTCTAGCTTGAGAAATGCTGTCACTGTGGTAAAATAATGTGAAAATGATTCTAAGGCTTTTATCAAATGTCTTCTGAAGCAGTGTAATATTTCATCAAATTTATGAGTCATGTCTGTTTCCAACTATTCAATGATATCTGACTAGAAAGAAATCTGATACTTAAAAAAGAGAAACAAGCCATAAAAGGCAATGACCACTTGAAAGAGGTTTTATTTTTTACAATCGCTTACTTCTCTTTTTCGGTAAATAAGGACCTCTAAAAGACACAAATGTGAACGTGAGGAACTGCTCATCAAGTATGCCGCCATTAACTGTAAGCCAACAATAACATAAACTATCAATGACTGTAAATATTCATGTACATATTTATATTTCTCTGTATTGTTATAACCAGTGTTGGGGTGATGCATTACAAAAAACACGAGTTACATAATCAGATTACTTTTTAAAAGTAACTGGTAGAGTAACGCATTACTTTTAAATTTACAACAAAATATTTTAGTTACTTTTTCAAATAAGTCATTCAAGTTATTTTTTTGATTTATTGACTGACACATCTTATGTCCCCATAATTGGGAGGAAGGTGCAGAGGCGTGTGTGCTGTCTCATCGAAGGATCATGTCACTTTTAGTGTGAAAATGACTATTCATTTGCCAAAAATAGAACTTTTTTTTTGTTTGGGTTATTAAAAAACAAGCAAGCAAGCACAGCCCTGGTGAGGAAAAGTGACACAAAAGTAGCCATAAAAAGTAACTATGTACCACAATAAGTTACTTTTTTTAAGGGAGTAATATTGTAATGCATTACTTTTAAAAGTAACTTACTCTGATTATAACTCTAACACAATCAATTTATATCTCTAACACATCTGTTAGATAATGTATGTCTATTTACTCTTAGTTGGATTGATTATAATTGACCAATTTAAGTCACCTTCTTCATTTATATAGAGCTTTTAACAATATAGATTGTTTCAAAGCAGCTTTACAGAGATAATAGGAAATTAAAGTAACAGAGATTGTTTTGGCTTTACAGCAGCTCTAGAATAAAGTTATTGTTCAGCTAAAGTTAGTTTTGATTGATTCACTTCCGTCGCAACGATCATTAGTTATTAACTTATAATGAACACGACACCGTTTTAACAGAAAACCCTGTTATTTCTTCCCAAACTTCAAAAAAAGTGAACCTGTGAGAGAACGCTGACGGTGTGTGCACATGCGTATTACGGAATTATCCTGACAACTTTTTATCTGTATAGAGGTGAAGGGAAGGGAAGGAGGCCTTCATAGGGGAGAGACTAGTTGACCCTTCAGGACTGCGTTGTCGTCATGTCCAGGCGCAGGTCCTTCATCAGATCTGGATACGGCCTGGATCCGGCGGACTGCGGTAAACCTCGGGATAAACAGAGAGACTAATATTAGCGTAGACGCCATCCTTCTTATGATGCAATGAGTACATCAGGATTTATGGGAAGTGTTCCCGGTTCCGGCTAACCTAATCTATGCAGCCAAACATTGAATTATACTGTAGATGTCTATAATGTGTTATGTGTATGCTAGGTCAAAGAGATGTGTTTTTAGTCTAGATTTGAACTGACAGAGTGTGTTTGCTTTCCGGACAATGTTAGGGAGACTGTTCCAGAGTTTAGGTACTAAATAGGAAAAGGATCTACCGCCAGCAGTCGATTTTGATATTCTAGGTATTATCAACTGGCCGGAATTTTGAGATCGCAATAGACGTGAAGGACTATAATGCGTTAATAGCTCGCTAAAGTACTGCGGAGCTAAACCATTTAGTGCTTTGTAAGTAATCAGCAAAAAGTGCTTTGTATCAGCAAAAAGAAAGACACATACAGTAATTTATTTAGGAATTAAAGTTGTTTAATCATAAAAAGCTCATGCAATCCTTGAACAATATTGTAATTGTTTGGTTTCCTTCTATGTTCCTAAATGTTCCGTTCCTGCATTTAAAAATAGCACCAACATTTTTTTTTTAGGTGTACATTTCTCACCCGATAATGTTGTTGGGATCTTTACTTGTCTAGTATCTTTTCTTTCTTTCTTTACTTTCATGATTAAATGTGATTTACTATTTTCCATTGCATGTATTACATACTATTTTGCATTATAGTGTGCAGTGTACATCATATCATTGGTTAATTATCATACATAACGTTAACTACACTTACTGTACCTGTAAAATATTAAACACAAAACTATTTCTGGAAGTTTCTATCTGTATTTCCTCATCAGGGTTTGTGGAATAGGAAGTGTTTGGTGCAGGTCGCCCCTCCCACGGTCATAGTCCATATAACTCTACAAACCCCAGCGGTGATCAGATCATAACAGCTCAGATCATAACCCTCGCCCGCGGTCAGACCTCTGTTCTGCAGGATGGCTGAATCTTATGTGCTACACGTGGAAATGTTGGGCTTTGAGAAAAGATTCTTTCCTAGCCAGCACTATGTAAGTAAACTACTCCAAAATCAGCATTTCACATATGATATTTCATATTTTACACATTATTGTGGTGCATTGACACTGTATGCTATACATAATGAACGAGTGCTATGATGATTACATTATGATTATCATAGAGTGTTTTTTCTATAAGAGAAAATAAAAATAAAAATTTCTAAAGGTGTACATGCTCCTGGTTAAATGGAGTGATCAGTCTGAAAAGCTGGTGTACAGACGCTATCCAGAAATCCACATATTTCATGTAAGTCTCTTTTTCAGTTTTCTACAATTGAAAGTATGGTGGTAGAGTGTTACATTTCCCTTTACCTAACTGATTTAATTTTCATTGCTGCAAGCATTTCCTGTATTTGTAGTCACGCTTTGTCACATTTATATAGAAGTATGGTAACACTTTACAATAAGGACCCATTAGGGCATTAACTAGCATTAACTAACAATGAGCAATGCATTTGTTACAGTATTATACAGTATTAAAAAAAGTACAACTATTCATTATTAGGTCCAAACCATTAAATAAACAACTTTTGGTTTTAAAAATGTATTAGGAAATATTTGCTAAGATTAATAAAAGTATTTTTCATTGTTTGTTCGTGTTCACTAACTAATATTAACAAATGGAACCTGTCTGCAACATGTAGATGGATAAAATTGAATGCAAAAGCTTGTTTTTTTAACAAAAAAATTCCCTTTACAGAAAACTATAAAGGAAATGTTCCCTATTGAGGCAGGAGACATTGACGCAAATGACAGAATCATTCCCACATTACCAGGTACATGTCTTTACTGTCACTTTTTACAGTAAATGTCTTTCAGAAAGAAAAAATGTTGCATCATAAATGATTGACCAGGTTAACAGCAGCTAAAGACTTACCAGCCAGCAATAAATGTGCCATCATGGTGTGACAGTTTCATTTTTCAGAAAATACAGAAATAAGTTTTCGGTCTATCAGAAGAGGAAACACCTGCTTCACGTCAAGCATATCAGACAGTCTGTATAGAGTTCATGAAAGTGCCTAACACGTTATGTTAAAACCTTTTCTATTAGCATGCAATACAATGATTTGCCTTCTTGTTTTTTTTTTTTGTTTTTTTTTTGAGTTTCAGTTCTGCAAACTATTTTATTTCATAGGGGATATTGCAACGGATGCTGATTAGCTGTACTTTCTTTGGACTTTCCAATGTGGCAGGAAAGATACAGATAGGCTATTGTAACATAAAAAGTGTCTTAAAAGAGTTTGTGCAACATGGTCATACCACAGTTCCTGTATTAAGACAACACAAGTGAAACATTCCATCCGAAGATCGAACTGGATAATATTCTGAATGCTCCAATCCAACCTGACTTCTGACCAACAATGCTGCCTGAATCATAATCATACACTGTTCGTTCGTTGAATCATTGGGCAGAGGATATATATATAAACTAAATTAATTAAAAAAATATATATATATGAACTAAATTAATAAAAAATAAAAAATTGAACAGAAATGAACCATCACTGAACTTACTTAAAGGGTAACTAAACCCCTGGTCAGAGCCTGACTCCACCCATTGGCAATATTTGATTGCCACATTTTTCCCAGCGGAGGGGGCTGAGACGCGTCTCTCTGTAGTTAAGAGCGTGGTTGGCTGATACCCTCTGACGTCACAGGGTACCACAACTTCCAATAGGACAATTCAACTGCAGTAGCCACCGTTCAACCTGAAGAGGGCAGCACTCAGACGTTTTTACACCATATATTGTTGAATTAAAACACTTTAAACCCAAAATGTAAAAAAAAAAAAAAAAAAAAAAAAAAAACTTGAATCAATGAACAGCATTAATAAAGCCCCAGTCTTACAGATCATTAACTAAAAAAAGTTGCTTTAGTGTTAGTTACCCTTTAAGCAGGACTGTCACGCTATTTCTTCCAGATCTGCTGTATAGAAGAAACAAACTTTGTTGTATTATTATCCTGTTATCACTGTAAAGCTGATTTGAAACAATCTGTATTGTATATAATCAATGAAGGACTTGACGATCTGTAATTCAATCTCTCTCAGCTCCTAAATGGCTGGACAACCAGAAAACGACCGAGACGAGGCAGGTGACTCTTGCTGAATACTTTCGTTCCCTTCTGAACCTGCCAAAGAAGATCTCTCGCTGTCAGCTCGTTTGTGACTTCTTCAAAATGCGGCCTGAAGATGAAACTCCACCAGCACCACACCCGTAAGACTGTCTGCTTAAACTCAGAGATGTGGTATAACTTAGTGGTTCACGTTCTAATGCTGTAAACCATAGTGGTTATATGGGCAATGCTCAAATATTGCTCATGATGTTTGCTGATCATGTTCCCTCACAATCTGTTCTTATGGGGAAACATTTGACTAGCTGCCGATTTCTTATGAATTTGTACGATGTGAATCTTACAAAGATGTATGATTGTTAGAAAAACTGTACAAACGAGATCGTACGTAGGCCTATAGCCTACATATGAATTATCCACCAAATTGCCAAAACGTAAAATAGTTACGGATTGTGCTGTCCCTCCTGTGTTGTATCCTATCTGCTTTGTAGGCCTACTATGAATTAAAAAGGCCACAAAAAAAAAACATCTCACCTGCAAAAGTTGATCAACTTTTAAGAATTTAAGAATGCAGTATTTTCAGAAATATATTTCTTTCTATAGATACAAAAGAAACGAGACCTTCATTATGTCCACAAACAGAGCACGGAGCAACACCACATCAGGTGAGATTTCCTGTTTCTGATGATATCATTTAATTGCAAAATACCTTATGCCATTTCCCGACAGGTTTTATATCTGCTGTTCTTTGTTCAGAAATCACAGGGCCAATTATGCTTGAGAGCTACAGAGTGATTGCAGACTACAGCAAGAGCTCAAAGTACGAGCTCACCCTAAAGATGGGAGACATGGTGGACATTGTGGAGAAAAGCCAAAATGGTGAGGGAAAAATCCATCTATCTATCTATCTATCTATCTATCTATCTATCTATCTATCTATCTATCTATCTATCTATCTATCTATCTATCTATCTATCTATCTATCTATCTATCTATCTATCTATCTATCTATCTATCTGTCTGTCTGTCTGTCTGTCTGTCTATCTCTTTCCACATTTTAGAAGAACAGTAAAGTGTAAAGGTGGTCTGATGTGTGATCTGATCTGATGTTTACAGGCTGGTGGTTTTGTCAGTGTGAGTCCAAGAGAGGCTGGGTTCCTGCTTCATACTTAGAGCCACTGGATGGAGCGGATGAATCCGAGGAACCAGAGCCTAATTATGAAGGTCAGTGTGTATTGCCATAATGCCACTGATATGAGTCCCAAAACACTATTTTGGGACCGAGTAATTGTGCTGTTTGAATTATGCTGATGATATTTACCCACAACAGGAGAGCTCTATAAAACCATTAAAGGCTATAAAGCTGCCGAAGAGGATGAGCTGACTCTCCAGGCAGGAGAGATGATTGAGGTCATCCATAAACCTCTAGATGGGTGGTGGGTGGTCAGGTATGAGTCAACTAACTTTAACTTCATGGTGTGTCATAACAATCGAAATGCTCGCAGTCATTTGATGATTCATAATTGAATCACATTCCCAAATGTCTGAAAAAAAATTTCTCATGCAGGAAAGGAGACGATACAGGCTTCTACCCATCCCTGTTCCTGTGCAGGACGGGAGAGAAGAAAGAGGTGGATGCTGAGAGGAATGTGGTCAGTAGAGCAACACCACCACCAAGAAGGTACAGCAAAAATAAAACACCACATAACAATAACTGAACACTTTGGCGGATCATACTTCACAAAATATCAAAATATGTAATAATTTTTTCATTTGGGCCAACAGATCTACCATACGCAACGCCCAGAGCATCCATCCCACTGGACGTCGGCGTCTCAGTCAGGACTCCTATCGGAGACAGAGCCGACGGTTCTTACAGCAGCGAGGAAGACTAAACTCCCATTCCAATGTCACACGATCTCCACTGCAGGAGAGGAAGACAGACAGAGGTGTGTATTCTCCATAAAGAAATATGTCTAACAACCAAACACCAACAACCAAACACACACCACACACACACACACACACACACACACACAAACACAAACACACACACACACACACACACACACACACACACACACACACACACACACACACACACACATTTATAAATTGAATATATACTGTATATACACATATATTATATGAATGCACATTTTTATTTTAGATGCGATTAATCGATTTGACAGCACTAATATATATATTAGTGTATTGTATATATATATATATATATATATATATATAGAGCATTTAAAAATGAAATATAAACGTTAATAAAATAAAATAATTAATTTAAAATTGATTTAATTATTATTATATAATGTAGAATAAAGTATATTAGCACAATATATGATAGATAAATAGATCTGGAAATAGTTATATTAAACAGGACCATTGCAAATACATAACGTCTTTTTTGTAATGTTAATGTTGTCTAATGATTGCAGCATTTACATTATATATTATTATTTCATATACATTTACTTTTTGGTTACACTTTACAATACATTTTCATCTGTTAACATCAGTTACCAATATATTTTTACATCATTACTTGTTAGTGAATAAAAATGGTCATGCTCATAGTACATTAACTCATGTTAACTGATACAACTTTTGATCTTATAAATGTATTTGTAAACGTTGAGATTAACATGAATTAGAATTATTAGATGCTGTAAAAGTATTATTCATTGTTAGTTTGTGATAACTAGCATAGTTCATGCATTAACAAATGTTAACAAATCAGGCCTTATTTGAGTCCTTATTGTCCTTATTTATTTATTCAATTATGTCCTTTATTTCCTCACAAAGTAACTGACTGTTCACTTCATGCTTCTTTTATGTGGCTGTTAGTAACATTAATGCATTGCCCACCAGATATGTAGATCTGGTTGACAAAAATCTCAAACCTGCTGACATGCTGTATTATGTTTGTGTTTATGTAGAGAACATTGCAAAATCCGGCTCTCCTCAAGCAGAAGAACTGGGTAAAAGTATCCCAGTCATTCCTCCTCGGCCCAGTCCTCAGCTCATTCTGGAGCGCTGCACTGAGAACACATGCAAGAGAGTCAGCATACATGAGGCTGACTGAAATGTGCTAATAATGTTAACAGGCATTCAGATACTTGTATATACAAATAATCTGTTCATTCCTGCTTAGCCCAGAACCTGTTATAAGCTATGTTTGTGTGTGTGTTTATGACTTACTGTGTATAACCCTATTTTTAATGTTTCTACATAGAGTGATAAATAAATAAATATGAATTTGCAAATGAAATGCGTGGTGATATGAAGTCAAAAAGAAATTCCCTTGGTGCTGTGAGATGGTCAGATTTGACAGCATTTGATCACACCATTACACAAATCACTTTTACGAAGTGTTTTCTCAACATTGCCACATTGCCTGATTTCCTTATTTACATGCAATGCAGGGATTCCCCAACTTTTTTGTCAGCTGAACCTTTTTTGACCTAATATATTTACTTGAAGTAAGCGCTTAGATTTTTAAGTTAATAAATTTGATCAAGTCAATAATAATATTAATAATAATAAAAAATTATAATAATTTAATTAAGTTCACAGTTCTCTGATCTAGGTTAATGGTCACATGACATGCAGGTAAACAAATCTTTTTCAGTGAATGTTTTATTTCAATTGTTTTTATTTTAAAGGTATTTATTTGAATTTAAAATGTGTATGACTTAATTACTTAATAGCTTTTGATTAAACTCACTTGAACCCCCTTGCAGTTCCATTATGAACCCCAGTCTGGGAAACCCTGACGTAGTCTACTTGATGAGTAGGCCTAATATTTAATACACTGCATATTGTTGAAAACAAAGGAATATATTTTTCTTCTCTTTATATTTATATATTGATTTTTATATCAATATGGTAAGCTACAAGATCATCCTATTTAAATCAATGATAAACGAGTTTGGTCAAAAGTTATCTAAAAGTAATCAAAAAAGTAGTCAGAATACATTACCTAAAACGAATAATCTAGATTACATTACCAACCACAATTTTTGTTATGTAATTTGGAATCAGTAAAACAATGCCATGACGATGCGCTTTTGCATTTTTGCACTTTAAACACGGGAAACGTCCGTCATCTACAGGTTATTTCGAACATTACACTACTAGTTTGTGTGTACGTCATGCGTCATACGTCAGTGCGCGCGGAGACTGTCATGGCCGCCTCCATAGAAAACATGTTAGAGCAGCATAAAACACAGAGTGGACTTTATTCACATTATATCACCGTTTATTTTTTATTTCGTTGTTTACAGATGTACAGATATGCGCATGTGTGAATCATATTATGTGATAAGAAGTATTTGAAACAACTTGACAAATATATTATAGAGGATTTTCCGATCTTTGAGCGGTGAGTAACTGTAACGAGTTAACCTCCAAACTAAATAACGTTAGAGTACAAAAATACTCTGGTATGATATGCTAATACAGTGTTGATATATATCGTAGTAATGAAACTCATGTACCGTGGTATTTACAAGGTACACCATGGTACCTCCAAGAATATGGTGCCATGCCCAGAAAATAATGGTAGTATTATATTTTGTATTGTGATCGTCATATTTATGGTATTTAAATGCTGTTCCAAGGTACTTCAGAGAATATGGCATTGACATGGTACATGTCCAAAAAAATTATAATTCATACCATTTGTTAGTGTTGGAAAATTCTCTTAATTTGCCTAATATTCAGTTTTGGTATTAAGTATATCAGAATTTATTTTGTATTTTATGCAGGTGACTGTCACAATGGCTTTAGTCAACATGCGCTCCTGTGGCCGTCCTGGTTTTCATCTGGGTCTCCGTGCGTATGCCACACGACCCATTGGCTCCTCGAGGAAGCGGGAGCAGCAGGATGACACCCCTGTGTTCCAGTATGTGGGTCAGCACAGGAAGCCCCAAGAGAAGGTGTTTGTGTGGGGCTTCAGCTACACGGGAGCTTTAGGGATCCCAAGCTTTGTAGTGCCGGACAGTGGCAGGAAAAAGCCCAGGAAGTACCAGCTCACACCGTACCGTCTGGATACTGAACAGAAGGTTATTTCCTACCCTAGCTTTAACAAAAATTGCCAACAATATTTGGAATGGGTTTTCTATTTTTTTACACTAATGTTCACATTTTTATTTATTTATTACATTTTCATTCATTGCAAATTCAAAGCCATATACATAGACAACAACCATAAACATAATCTTCCCCATCCAGACTTAACCCTGACATACAACATATGTATTCCAAACACTCTTTTAAATAAATACAAATAATAAAAATAGTAATAATATCATAATAATAATAATAATATTTAACCCTCAAAGATACAACTTAATTCCATCAAGTATGGTCAGCCACATATTGACATTTTCTTCTTTTGCACCATTACATCGAGCCACTGATAGTTCCATATATACAATGTCCAAGAACTCCATATACCACTGTTTTAAAGATAAGACCTGGGCATTCTTCCATGAGAGATCATCTTCTTTGCTGCTGTAAGTCCTGCAAGCCATATTCGTTTGTCTTTAACAGTAAAATACAAGGTTGAGCTATCATTCAATAACACAACTTAAGAAATTTCTATATAACCCAGACAAAGCCTATGGTAAAGCTTCCCAAAAGTTACAATCCCCATTCACAAGACCAAACCACACTTGGCTGTTGAGAGCACCGTTGATAGTTTGGTAAAGAAGACCTCTTAACCTGAAAAAGTTTCCGAGGTGCAATATAATCGATGAACAAAGTTAAAATGAATATTTTGTTGATTTGGATTTCTGGAAGCTGACGTCAAATTATTCCATACAGTATTCCCATCAATATCAGACTGTGGAATCTCCATAGATATATATATATTTTTTTTAATGCATTGAAAGAAGTCTCTTATGCTCACCAAAACTGCATTTATTTGATAAAAAAAAGTATTACTGTGAAATATTATTACTTATTTTACTTAAAGTCCCCCTGTAGTAAATAATTGTATCCCTTAAAACTCATCTTTGATCACCAAAATTACATATTTAAAAATGTTTTCCTCCTTCATTCCTTAAAATAGCTTGAATGTAACTCTACACCCTTGCCTCAATTAGTTTACATGGTTCTATGAATATGCAAATTAGCCCCGTCTCCACTCACTCACACCTCTCTCTCGTTGACGATCACACATTGACGTGATTGGTTACAACGTAGTTTGTGATGTCAGAAACGATTTTCAAACCGTGTTTTTGAGACTGTCTTTGGTTCACTGCAGTTTTAAAGAGAAAATTCTCAGCAATGGTGCCGACTTATGAATTTGCTCATGATTTCTCTTAAAGCACATTAAAAACACCCCATAGACATATAAACAACATTAAAAGCTTGATATTCCCCACAGGGGGACTTTAATAACTTTTTTTTTTTTTTGGATTCTTTGATGAATAGAAAGTTTAAAAGAGCAGCATCTATTTGAAATAGAAATCTTTTGTAACATTATAAATCTCTTTACTGTCACTTTTGATCCATTTAATGCATCTTTGCTGAATAAAAGTATTAATTTCTTAAAAAAAAAAAACTATTTTAAATGGTAAGTGTATGTTGTGTGTGTGTTTTTTTTGGTAGATTTCCTCAGCCGCCTGTGGATATGGCTTCACCTTACTGGCCTGTAATACCAAAGATCTGACCAAATTGTGGGGCATGGGCCTTAACAAAGATTCCCAGCTGGGCTTTCAGCGTACTCAACATGACCGAAGTAAGAAACCCCACAATCCCATTGCATTCCTGTTAGTAACTCATATGCTCTTCGTAAAAACTACCCAAACAAGCAAGTTCCTGTTATACCAGAAGGATCAGAAGGCTCTCTATATCACTGGGAACTTCAAAAAATACTGTAGAGCCCCTGTACTTTTTTTTAGGGAAGTAGGTTTGTTACGTTAAAAAGTGTTTTTTGAGTTCTGGTCTGAGTTTGAGGGTAGTGAAAGTGTTCACTTCCTGGGACAATTCATGTTCTGGCTGATGTTCATGATCCATTCTGTTCTTCTTTGATGGAATGAGTTTCCAACCTTCACCCAATCTACTGGGACCATTACAACGTCCAAGAAACAACCTTTTCCTTAAGCACTTTATCCTTCCTAAATCAAGTGCTTTGTCTTGTGTTTGTAGATAAAAGTTATGAGTATGTCCTGGAACCGTCTCCCGTGTCTCTCCCGCTGCTGAACCCTCAGGAGACACGAGTGCTGCAGGTCTCATGTGGACGCGCTCATTCTCTGGTGCTCACTGACTCTGAGGGAGGTGAGCAAACGTTACCCATGTTTCCATCCAATGTTGCAAATTTAACTTATTCGCAAACTTGAATATCGCATAAAACAGTGCAGAATAAAGAACCGTTTGTTCAAGAGAACAAAATCGTCACTTCCTGGGAAGTTAGTGTATGATATCTGCAATAGAAATGAAAGTTTCTGCAATCGGGGAAGCAACTGTGGCTCTTTTATTGTACATCATAAATGTCTTGCGCCTCAGATCAGGCAGACGAAACACAATAAATGCTGTCATGTTGTCTTGCATTCATGTGAAACCAAGGTCATTATACCAAATCATTTTGATGACTTATGTTCAGGCATTTCATAATGACCAAACCAACATTTGAGATGCTGTGCGATGAAACTGATCTGCTTGTTAGCCCAGTTGTTCAGTCAAAAATCAAAGTCGTTGTGTGTTTTATTTTGTTGTATACTCCTGGGCAAAAAAAAAGGCTAAACATAAAGCTTTTAATAGTCTTAACCACAAATTATTGGTCAGGAAATTAGCTAAATTTAAGCAAATGCACTACTTAAAGGGGTGGTTGATCATGATTTAACTTTTCTAACTTTAGTTAGTGTGTAATGTTGCTGTCCGAGCATAAACAACATCTGCAAAGTTACAATGCTCAAAGTTCAAAGCAAAGGAAGATATTTGCTTTTAAAGAAATCGTTTTTAAGGACTAAAACAAAGGACTGGTTGGGACTACACGACATTCCTCCCGGGTTAGTGACATCACCAACCCTAAAATTTACATAAACCCCGCCCCCAGGAACAAGATTTATAGATTTTCATGACAGAATATGCTAATCAATGACTAGAAGATAACTACACATAAGCTACATAAATTCATCAACTAACGTCCTGTTGCGTTCTACATGATGTCACTTCTTCTTGAGTCTCTCCATCATTTTCTGACTCCGGTTTGAACATAAACATTGACATTTTAAGTGCATGTCTGTGTGAGATAAAATGACACAAGCTACATTCAGATGCAAGTTGTTAGTAAATCTGGCCCTTAGTGTGAAGATTTATTATCATTTATAGAGCACTTTTTTTTTTTTTTGTCCTTGGTTTTTCACTCAAGTAGTAAAGATGTAGTTACAGGTGTTCAGATTCAGTAGATGAATTAGAGGAAATGTTCCTGTCCAAGCATTTGGATGGCTTAAACTGCAATCATTTCTATTTCAAATTAAATTAAATTGTGCTGTGGTGTGATGAGTACTTCATGTCTCTCGTTCTCTGTCTCTCTCATTAGTTTTCAGCATGGGTAATAATGCTTATGGGCAGTGTGGGAGGAAGATTGTGGAGGATGAAGTGTACAGGTTTGTCCTTCAGCAACATATGTCCAATATTCTGCACCAAAGGAAACTACTTCACATTATGAACAATTGCTTTCCCTGGATCCCAGTAGCCTTGAATTATCCACTGTGCATAACTTTGATATGCTATATTTTGTGATTTGCTTAGAGTGAAATGATTATTCAGTATAATGGGGAATTGGGTTTATAATTCATTTATAATAATGTTCAGCAACATCAGAGGCAATATTATCAACTCAGTCATTTTCATCCAAGTAGAGAACGTTATGTTCTAGTATACACATACTCTTGTTTCCTTTGCTAATATCCACATATTCCTGAGCATATGGGTTAAGCTGCTTTTTTTTCTTCCTGAAAACTTGTTTAAGAATAGGATTTCTGTGTAATGGCTGTCCCTTTCCTATATTCCCTGCAGTGGCAGTCATCTTGTTCACAAGATTGAGGGTTTTGACAGTCGAGTCACCCAGGTATGTGATGACCCTTTACTTTATTAGCATGATATGTTGGTTATTCATATGTGATCCTGACCTGGATCACAAAACCAGTCACAAGTCGCACGGGTATATATGTGGCAATAGCCAACAAAACATTGTATGGGTCAAAATTATCGATTTTTCTTTTATGCCAAAAATTATTAGGATATTAAGTAAAGATCATTTTCCATAAAGATATTTTGTACATTTTCTACCGTAAATATATAAAACATTTATTTCTGTGAGTGAATGCTGCACAGTCACAAACATAAATGGACAACTTTAAAGGTATTTTTCTCAATGTTTTGATTTTTTTGCACCCTCAGATTCAAGATTTTGTCACATCCTAACAATATTTTCTTTTCATTCATTTTTGACCGAAAGATTTGACGTTTTTTTAATATATATATTTTTTACTTCATCATAATGGTACGAAACTTGACACTTGCTGTGTGAACACACACACACACAAACAAATCATGGACATGATTCAAAAATGTTAAATGGTCCTGAAAAAAAAATCTTGCATTGTTCGCAGTAAAAAATGACCGCATTGGAAATGAATGGGAGACGAATTTCATCTATTAGAAATGTTTGGTACTGCGCACAAACAAATTCTTTGAGATATCAACTTCAAATTCGGAACACAGCTTGTTTCGATTTATGGCTTTGATTTTCTCTCAACTTTAGAGTAAAATATGTTTTGGAAAATATATATTTCATATAAAAATTGTAAATGGTATTTTTTTTGCATTTTTCATAACAATAAATGTAAAATTGTCTAACTTTTTTTCAAGTTCACTTTTCACAATTTTTTCACTTTCAACTTCAAGTGTCTTCTTTAAAAAGAGACCAAACTTTAGTCTGTGCACTAAATCATTCTAAATTTATTTATTTTACAACTTAAAAAGATTTCAATTGGAAATGTAATTTTCAGGTCCAAGCTCAAAAAGTGAATAAATGGATTATAACTACTGCATAAATATAATTTTGTACCATAAAATCCATTTGTACCATTTTTTTTTTTTAACAAACTGAAATATAGTACAAGCATTTAATTGAAATAAAAACAAATTTCAGCCATTTTTGACCGACACGCGAACAGTATCAAATGGTTAATCTACTTAATGTACCCAAATTTCTCTCACGTTTTCTTCTTTTGTTGGACATTCACCATTATATCCTTAATTTAAGCAAAATATGATGTATTATTATTTTCCTGTGAATCTGGGTTGAGATATGACCTGTCTTTGTGAGATTCACTCCAACTGTCCTGCTCCTCTCGTCCTGTAGGTGGCTTGTGGGCAGGATCACAGTTTGTTTCTAACAGAAACAGAAACGGTGTATGCCTGTGGGTGGGGGGCAGATGGACAAACAGGTTTGTTTCACCATCCGTCTGTCATTATCTCTGACCGTCTCTTTTATTTCGGTCCCTCTTTTTGTTGCACTCCATTATTAAACCTGCCTAAAGGCGTTTTCTAAAAAAATGTATCCAGACAACACTAGGTGACTCATAGCTGAGAACATGTGAGCCTTCCCTCACAATTAATGTCTCTGGAATGTATTTTAAGGTCTGGGCCATCACAACAAGGCCCCCTGTCCGGTGCCCGTCGGAGGAGATCTGGCTGGGGTCAAAGTTCAACAGGTGACCACATATGGAGACTGTAGCTTGGCCGTGTCCACAGATGGGCAGGTTTTTGGTTGGGGAAACTCTGAGTACCTGCAGCTGGCTTCTGTCACTGAGGCCACACAGGTAAAGAGGTCAACACACACACACACACACACACACACACACACACACACACACACACGCACACGCACAACAACTGGCAAACAAATTCCAGAAATGAAGTGACCATTCACTGTTATTGAATTATCCTGATATGTACATAAAAGTATGTGTAAAAACAACAGTACCAGCCTGTGCAGCTCATTTGTAAAGCCTGATTTCCAGATTAGCTCTCCGCGGCTGCTGCCCCTGAGGGGTCTGGGTCGAGTCAGACAGGCGGCATGTGGAGGAACACAGGTGGCTGTACTGAACGGTAAGATTACAGTCTTATTGAGGCATAACATCCTAGAGTTTCCTGGAACAATTCATTACACTTGCAAAAAAAAAACAAAAACATTGTACCATTGTGTTCTCTGAAGTACAATATAAATAGTACATAAATATGGCAATTATTTAGTACCATACTTTGTAATCATTTGCATTACATTTATATCTACTTCAGTCAAGAAACTCTAGATCTGCAAGCTGTCTCACTATAACCACAAGCCTCTTCTGATTCTGCAGCCAATGAGATTGCTTGCTTAACATTCATACAGTCTGGTTCAGTGTTCGCTGTAAGCTAGTCCTGCAGCGTGCTGACATCAGAGTTCCTCTGAAACTCCTCCACCTCCCCCAGCTCCACCTGCCTAGATCCGCTACAGGATTTATATGTATATTCCAGTGTTCATTTCGTTTAATAATCATTCTTTCACAGATGAAAACGAGATGAGAACTAAATAAAAACCAGTTTTGAATGACAAAAACTGCAGCGAAAATCTATTGACATTTTCATCAACGAACAAAAACTAGACGAAAATGTTCGGTTGGGACGATTTGGGGAGAGATCCAGTCAGAACTGATGTCCTGCGTCTGTGGTAGATGCGCACATTTGAACTGTTACGCGCTGCTCTACCCTGAGGGACTTAAAATGTCTCATAAAACAAAATGTACTTTTCAAAATTTACTTCAAAAATGTAAACGTCTGGGAGAAAGAAAAGAGCAGACATAGGGATAGATCTGAATAATAGGGACGACGCAAAAGAGCGCTCTATTCGGTACGGTTTTCTGTGCGCTCACACACACCCGAAGCGTGCAACCATGCTGAATTGAGCTTCTCTTTCTTTTCTTTTCTGAATACCCGAAGCGTGCAACCATGCTGAATTGAGCTTCTCTTTCTTTTCTTTTCTGAATGGACAAATACACACAACATAATGTCTAAATGTCCGTTTTGGAGAGTATTCACGTAAACACAGTCGGTTATGTCTTTACAAAACGTAAACAGTTGTGAGAAGAATATCGGATGTGCATTTGGCGCAATTGGATCCGCACATTTGGTCTTAAAGTGACAGTGTGTAATAAACCTAATGCCGTCCGTGCACTTAATATTAATCGAACAACAAAAGAAAAAGAGAAAAGCATCACTGATTTTAATAGCTTTAATAAGGATTAATTATATTTAATTCATACAAATAAATGTGTTTGCTTGAAAGAATAAAGAATGATGTATGCAAGTTGTTATAAAGAATGCACATTCATTGAAAAAAACAAAACAACGTGTTCTACTTTAGGAGAAGTGGTTTTATTTCATTTTAAGATTTTTTTTTTGTGTGTCACAGCAGTTAAATCTGTGTCTCTATGTTCAAACTTTTAAAATCATTAATATTAACAGGTTAATAGATGTTTTCTCTTGGAGTATATAATGGGTTTGGAAATTTTAGAGAAATTCTAAATGAATGCATTATAATTTAACTAAACCCTATATAACCTCATATAAACCCTCATGAGATCTTTACCACTACTGTAGATTTAGTCAACTAAAATCTTACTGTATTTTGTCGACTACAACTAGACTAAAACTAAAAGGCATTTTAGTCAAAAGACTATGTCTAAAACTAAATAAAAATTTGTTGTCAAAATGAACACTGGTATATTCATACAGCAGCAGCAGCAGCAGCAGCATATCTCACATGCGCACAGCAGTGTGTCTGTGTATGTAATGGCAGATAGAAGACCATATTTGCTCTGCAGCAACAGCATAGCAGATTCAGTCCACTAAGACCAAATGCATGAAGAACCACGTACAGATCTAGGCAGGTGGAGGCCTCTTTGGGGGAGGTGGAGGTTTTCAGTGTAGATATACCAGCAGGGACCTGGTAATACAATATTATATATATTGATATGAGGGTCATGACACTGTAGTGACACCATGCCAGGTTTGGCCTTGTCATAGACATAGGGTTTCCCCAATTGGGATTGTGTATATTTATCAATATTCTAAATATTTACAGAATTTGTATTAATATTCTGAATTATTCTAATATTTTATAACCAATATTCTAAAAACAATTCTCAGTATTCTAAATATTTTCAAATGGATTTGACTGTCTGAAAAGTTTGGGAATCCCAGCTCAAAATTCGAATTTCCCCCAAAAGGTATTTATGTAAGACATATCACTAAAAATATTGTTTTTTTGTGACCAATTATACAGTATCATGAGGTAAAATACTTTGAAATATCTATTTTTGTGAATCTACCGTGCTCTACCCAAAACCCTATATATAAACTAACTGAATATTTTATTTGCAAATGTTTCTTTTATTTTGATTAATCACTTTCATAATTCAGAATGCTCAATGGGTTTTAATGTCTGAATGCATAATTGTTGAATTGTACCCGCCTTACAACTATTGTGGAAAAGTACAAATTGCTTTGTAATTTTGGCTTAAATAATGAATGAAATAATTTAATCTCCGTAGAGGAAGGAGATGTGTTTGTTTGGGGTTTTGGAATTCTGGGAAAAGGCCCAAAACTTTCAGAGTCTGCTGTCCCAGAAAGAGTGCCAGCCACATTTTTTGGGAGGTCAGAGTTCAACCCCAATGTGAAGGTCTCGTCCATCCGCTGTGGACTCAATCACTTTGCTGCAGTCACAGGTAAAAACTTATCTTTGCATGTAAATTCACTCAAGATATCAAGTATTGTGTAGTTATGAGATTTTAGACATTTTAAATATGCTAACACACATTCTCCTGAAAACACCTGCTAGTAGTGCTTGCATAACCAATGTTGGTATTAAATCCAGCCTGTTTCCTGGCCAGCATCCATGTAAATAGAGAGTTATTTGCTACATGAATATTGTTTTCAGATCGAGGTGAGCTGTTTGTTTGGGGTAAGAATGTGAGAGGATGTCTCGGCATTGGGAAACATGATGACCAGTATTTTCCATGGAGGGTAAGAAGCCAACAATGCAGCATTTTTTTTTTTAACATGGAAAAGTGTGGATTTGGTTTTGCAAACTGGGGCTTCCAATTATTTTTTCAACCAAATTAATTAAGTGACACGCTGATTAATTATCCAAATGAAACACAGCTGACCACACATACATATTTTCTGAGAAAAGCCCCCAAATGATCACATGCTGCATTATTGCGGAAACATTAAATAGACAAAATGTATCCTATTTTTAATTAATTGTTATAAATGAATGTTAAATTGACAACACTATACCCAGTAGATGTTAGATGTAATCCATTTTCTTTATCCTAATGTTTGTCATTTGTTTTAGGTGACAGTGCCAGGACACGTGAAGGATGTTGCTTGCGGTGTTGACCACATGGTGGCGCTGGTCAAATCCATCATATGAGACTGTCTTTGTAGATCCAGGCTATCTTCTCTTGCACATCTCAGTGACTTCAGCGAACTCCATCAGCAAGCAAGGTTTCATTATTTCTGCATAAACTTTGGACTTGTTAAGGGCCGTCACTGAAGAGTCTTCATGTCTCACTGCATCAAGCAAGCCAAGGATGCGTTTAAGGTAACATAGAAACAAGACACCTCCTCTGCTGTTTACAGTGTGGACTTCAAAAATAGACGTGAGTCTGACACCTAAATAACGCAAGACCTATTAAGTCTTATGTTGGCTACTTGACATTTTGGAGGTTTCCTCAATGTTTTGGTATTTCGTCGTCACCTGAGTTTGACCCTGTTCAAACTAAAGCCACATTATCAGTGCTGTTTCTGCATCGGCTTTTCTTGTAAAAAAAAACACGTTTTTAACTATAAGGAAGGCTACACAAATGCTATATTTAAATTAAAGCACTTTTTTTGGCATGAAATGGAAGTGGAGTTATTGTGACCGAGTGAAACGAGTTTTGAACAAGTAAAAATGTGGGGCGGGACTTGCTTTTGTCTGTGGGGAATTGATTGGATGGTTGTGGTTTGCTATTGGTGGATCTCATCTGAGTGACATGTCCTGCCCTCACACCAGTAAATGCATCATCAGAGAAGAGAAGTGATGTCGCTGCATGAGGGAGGGAGTTATTTTAATGATTACAAGGGCAAATGCATTAAAAAAATTATGCAAACTGATGAGTCATTTATAATAAATACTGCAATATTTCATTTCATGGTGATTAAGATGATGATAATGGTTCTTTCAAGTTCTGAGTAATGAATTTCCATTACCTTATATTGCATTTGTGATTACTATAACAAATGCAATATCAGGTAATGGAAAATCATTACTCATATTATTCAATATTAAACAAACATATTACTATATTACAATTCTATAAAATTAAATGTGTAAAATAATCTGATGAAATATTTTAGATTTATTATATAATGCACTGTAGATATCATTGTTTCCAAGGCTGGAAAAGCGTTTTAAAATTCCTTTATGTGACTGCGAGAACCCTAACAAGTGGTCCAAAAAAAAAAAAAGTAACTTCTAAAGAAGTTTAGAACTTCACCCCTATGGTGAAAATATATATATTTTTTAATGTTCTTTATACGCATGCCTATGTGGTGTTTTTAATATGAATTTGCACATGGTTTGTCTTAAAGCATAAGTCAACACCATCACTCTTCCTCCTCTGAATCCTATCCTAATATGGCTGAATTAAACCAGCATTTCCACTTGCCATTCAGATATTTTGATCTGCGTATAGTAATGAGGCGAGGGTGTAGAGTTACATTCAAACTGTTTGAAGGCACGACAAAGTTATTTTCACAGGAATTTTTTTGTTGTCATTTTGGTGATCAAAGATGAGTTTTAAGGGATAAAATTGACTACAGGGAAATTACTTTAACTGATCATTTCTAATGGAAAAATGTGTTGTTGGATGCCTCAAATATAAATGGCAGACATGCAAGAGCAGACTGGGTCTCAAGCCACTTCAGGAAAAAAAGAAAAGTAATTTAAAGTTATATTAAAATTCCTCTATCCTTCATAATCATGTACATTTTATTTGTACCAAACTGTACTGATAGATCACAAGGTTATAGTACCATTTATAAAGCGGTATACATTCTGAGGGAAAATAAGGGAATAGTTGAAAGTCACCCTCTTTAATGTGCAAGTATAAAGGAACAGTTTCTGACCTACACTTTGTGTCAAGAGACAGAAAAAAAAAATATAATCATGAAGGTAAAACAAGTAATCAATTCATAACCTTTTCTGGTGTCTGAGCTGGTTTAATCAAATTGTCAAAATCAATCATTTGTATGGGTAGTTAGAAATAGCTTCAGCAAATCTCATCCCACAGAAATCATTTGTAAATCACAGATATGACTAAATCTCTTTATAAACTAGACAAGAAATCTGCAATTGGCACATGGTCTAGCTTCGCATGGTGTAAACCCCCACTGTACGCTTAAGAAAACATGATTCAAACAGTGGAAAAAAGGAGAGTAACAATTGAATAAAATCAAACCTAAATACAAACTAAGCAGAAAAAAAAAAAAAATGTTTAACATCTTTAATTGTCAGAGAACAAACAGGTCACCCCTTCTTAACACTGATTTCTGCTTCATAGCTGATAGAAGAAAAACTTGTGGAAAGAGACACCCATCCATGTGTAAAGAGCAACAAGTGACGCCTTCTAGAAGAGATTCCTTCAAGGGGAAGAAACTCATCCCCGGTATTTCACATCAGAAGAGTAAGATCTGTAAGATAGACCTTAAATAAAGTGCAGACAAGGGGAGCTTGAAGGCCTAAACTAACGCCAGTGTCTGCGACACCTGACCTTAACTAACATTCAACGAACGACAGGTTTCCCCCAACAGTTTCCTCCGTGGATGAAGAGACAGCTTCGCAAAATACTCAAAAGAGCGAGTAGTGGTGAAGACGAAAGAGGCATTTTGTGCGATCGCAAGCGCGCAACGACTCCAGGGCGGAAATAAAAACAACGTCCTCATCAGACCAATCTTTTAAAAACAGTATACAGTAAACTGCACGATTCATGTACTTGTGTGTGTGTGTGTGTGTGTGTGTGTGTGTGTGTGTGTGTGTATTTAACCTGAACATGTGCATGTGAAAGGTTTCACCTCACCTGAATCCTTTCCAATCACTTTCCAAACGCTGCCAACTCGGTCGGGTGGACAGAAAACCCATTGATTGTACTTTAAAGGCAAAAACAACAACAACAACAACAACAATTCATTACCCAGCCACTTGGCATTGAAATGTGTATATAAGGATTGAGGTGAGGGGAAAGAAACAAAAGCTCTAAATAAAAAACGGGAAATTTTCCGAACAAGCGTGAAAAGCCTCTTTCAAAGACTTAACTTGTGACTGGACCATTTTGCAGAACGTAAAAAAAACAATACCATGAACCATCAAATTGCATCCAGAAAAACATCACGTTTTAGACGAGGAGCCTGTTTATGCCCCGTGTCTTGGCACTGCAAGGGAAAACAGGAAGGGGGAGGGGGGAACTAAAACTAAATCTCGAGATTCATTGGAGTACATTCTGTGTCCTCTAGGAAGAGGACCTGCCACTAATACATAATAGTTATTTTCAACGTCTTAAGAATTGCTATCTGAAGTCCAGGCCCTGTTGCCATGGTAAAATGACGAGGAGGAGTGGATCAGAGGAAGAGGGGTGGGGGAGAAAGAAGAGAAGAAAACACTGGATTCACACACTATCGCAGGGTCCCTGTAGAGGTGCTGGGCAGGGATTAAGGAAACGGACAGGAAGTGATGTTGTCGCTCAATACTGACTGCAAGACTAGAGTCGTCCCCCCCCCCTCACTTATCCATTCCCCTTCAGATCCTTCTCCCATAACCACCCCCAGAAGCAGTCCTCGGGTAAGATCTTGGCACTTTAAAGAATTATAAGAAATCTAAATGTTTTCACGGACATGGGACCTTCTGTCCAATCACCTCACTGTCCTGTGCTCTCATTGGTCCTCAAGGCTCCGATCACGCTCTGGATGTTCTCCTCAGGAACCTGGGTGGAGCAAGATGGCTGGTGTTAAACATTGCCCTCGCTTTCTGAATTTTAGGAGATGGGAAAGCGTTTATATGTGAATGCTGAAACTCACCAGAGCGTGATCGAACTTGAAGGTACTGATATAATAGGCTGGAATGTCAGCGGTCGCCAGCGGTTCAGATATCTGAGCCACAATGCCACATTCATCTGATGGAAGACAAACGACTTTCATTAGAAATTCAACAAACACATCCTCAAGTTTAAAATTGTGCATTTGATCTTATTTACTGAGGTGTACTGTGCTTAGAAGTCGGGTCATTTGTTCTGCAAATTTCACATGAGGGATTTTGCATTGGGTTCAGCTGGCCATGCAAATTTACTGCATTGACCGACCGACGGCTGCTTGGTTTGAAAGTGACTTGTGTGTGTGTGAGTTGTGCTTCATACAATCGCTACACAATTGACAAAAGACGACAGACCTTTTTTTGGTCTACAAAATTTGGCCGAACTTTGCTAATGTGACAAAAAAAATTTGTGCAGAAAGCTAGATTTTTACAATCAAATAAAAGATGGGTTCTACCATTACAACATGATGGGGCTAAGCCTTTGCTAACGTGCTCTAGGGCCCCGTTTACACCTGGTATTAAGATGCGTTTTGGCGTTTGGATCACGAGTGGACGACACTAAATACAGGTGTAAACGGGGTCTAAAATGTTTTGAGCTTGTCCACTTTTAATCACTTCCAGAGGTAGTCATAAACGCATTCGACCAGATTGCTTTCGTAGTGTAAACGCTCATGTGGTCGAATGTGTTAAAACAGCCACAAAAGACCGTCTACTCTCCGCCTACTGACCTAATGTGTAAAGATTATGGGAAGCGCGTTATACAGATGGGATTTAAACTTTGTTGGCTAGAGACCCAAGTTTGGGTTGAAGATGAAAAATTTACCAAGCACAATGTTCTCTCAACATTCCTGATTTCTAACACTGACAGCTGCAAGATCAAGCCGAACGCTGTGTGAGCAGAAACGAAAGCTGATGCTCTACGTATGTTTTTCCGTCGTCTCCGGTCATGTTCATATGTAAATTACGCGAGCTTATTTTGTCTATTAGATCGAAAGATCTGAAAAAAATATACAATAATACATAGACCCTCCCCTCGAAGAAATCAGGACAGCAGTGGTTAAAAGTGGCCAAAAGAGACGGATTAAAACCATCTTAATACCAGGTGTAAACAGGGTCTAGGTGTTTTTAGCACATTCTAGGTGGTTGATTAATGGTCCAAATCAAAAGAACCAACCCTCAAATTCTGGTTCCTCGATATTGCTCAGGTCAAAGGGATTTTCATTGTCACAGTAACAGCAAGCCAGAACTCACCAAACCCTAAGGGTTGTCCTCCGATGCGGACCATTTTCCAAAGCTCTCCTGATGCACTGGTGAAGAGGACGTTGTTTGGAAACCTGACAAGAAAAGAGCAGCATCTAAACCATATATAATGATAACAGAACAAAGATACTGTACATTTCATTAGAAATTTAAATCAGAAATATATTCATGAAGCAAGTTACATTTTAACTGCACACACAAAGACATGATTCAACAGGCTACAGGATGGAGGTATTTTTAAATAGAATAAATCTGATGAAACCACTGCAGACGAAGTAGAGTCAAAAGACAAAGAAATCCACTTTACAACTCATGCAGGTCCATAAGTGTCATAAAACAATGAACAAACATTCAAATCAATATAAAATTATGTTTGCAAGCCATTTTACTTTAATTCACATATAAACACTGATCGATGCACACAAAATATGGTAAACAGAAGCTGAAACATGCTTCAATGCACAATTTGTTATCACATGTTACGCAAACTATGGCTGAGATTCTGAATGAACCAATGAGGTTTCATCTAAGGTTTTATTACTTTACAATGTCTTCATGAACTTTTTGCAGTGTCAAAGTTTTGGTTGTGTGGACTTTCAATGGAGGGACAGAAATCTTTCAGGTTTCTTTAAAATATCTTCATTTGTGTTTTGAAGATGAACGAAAGTCTAATGGGTTCGGAATGACATGAGTGAGTAAATTATGACAATTTTCATTTTTTGGGAGAGCTATGCCTTTAATGTGACATTTCCCTTTGAACAAGGAAAAGAGTTTGGGAATTAATTGGATCAAGAAAAGTGGGTGTTTAATACAAAGTGTGTTACAGGCGGCTGGAGGAAACGTGTTAGAAAAGAATAATGGAGTAGGTGAAGTCAGCCAAATTCAGAGGTGGTGCAAATTAGCAGGTTTTGATGAAAGCCTTTTCTCCTTTGGAATAGACCTTAGTTATGTTAGACGTCATATTGAATTCAACACAGATGAAAACGAGGCTCTGAAGGACAGACTTAGTCTTTACAAAGGCACACACTGTGTAAAGATTAAGATCACATAACTTTTAAAACGGTTTCATAGAGTTTTTTCTTTTTTCGGAAAGTATTTCGTCAGCTGAACAAGTGTCATGTTGTTAAACAACAATACAGCCCATTGAACACAGTACTCCATCCCTCACAACCTTGTTTTCATTCAGGTCAATATTAAAATATGGCGCTACCCTGACAAAGGTCTATATCATTCACTTATGAATCATCCACAAGACGAGGGGTGTGTATTGAGAATGTAAATGTGTTTTCATGTTGACTTTAATAGAGGGTGTTAGAGGCAGAGCTGTGTGGTCTAACCTCCGGGTCGTCTGCTCATCCATAACTAGAGAGATGTAGCCCTCGATCAGGGAGAAGGAGAAGAAACGGATGTGTCCAGAATCCTCGCTCTGCCCCCCGGTCTCTTTTGCTCTGTAATAAAGCACAGCAGGGATTCTTGTCATTACACAAGCTTCATTAGAGCTCAGCTGACACTTTTGCAAGGAATAGGAAAAACGGGAGGAGTGTGATAAAGGCCACTCTGATCTTATCTTTCCCTCTAAGGGTTGGCCTGATGCCACTGTCTGAGCAGTAAACAAGTTCAGCCACTGTAAGGAAGGGCAAACTAGTACAAATACACACTGCTCATCTTGTCTCCAGTCTTTTCTCCCGTCGTCACGTAATGCACTCCCTACAGCGACCTGTGTGCGTTATCATCATTCTCTAATAGATCTGGCAGATGGGTCTCGGTTATGGCCATATGTGAGCCAGGAGGAGAGGGTCGGCATGGAGCTCTTACCCGCCCGAGTAGAACATGACGTCCATGAGCAGCGTGGCCACCGAGGGCAGCGTGTCGGGGTCAAGGCTGGTAACACAGAACATGTTACTGGGGCTGGAGAGTGGGTGAATGATTGGCCGAGGAACTGAGGAAAGGAAGAAGAGAAGAGTTGTTTATTTTACCATTATGTACTGTAAACATTCAGGCATTAACAATGCAGATCCAGGATGTTTCATGAAGGGATGTATCTGTAAACCTGACAAGTTGTTTAACCCACTGGTGGTCTTACACCGAAAAATGTAACGTCTTTAATGCGGTGTCAATTTTTTTGAAATATTTATTTCTATTAAGACTCAAAATAATTAACATTATATGTTCATTCTTAAAATATGATGCTATTTTCAAGATAGTCTGCATGATTTATAACAGCAGCCTGAAACATTGCTATTTGGCAACCAGTTAATATCACTTCCAGTCTAGGTGACACCAGTCACCAGGAAAGTCATTTCAGATGCAACTTATTAAATTTTTAATGGAAGTTTACAAAAACAACAAGTTCTTTCTTCTACACTAACGCGCACCAAAGAATTGTGCACAATAAGATCAGGAACATATGTTCAGTTGGTCAAACATGACAGCCGAAGGCAGAAGCTGAAGCCTAACCACGAACACTTTCAGCAGGTGTTTCTCTATTACACTGACTGAATGCTGAATGTGATGAATCTAAGTCCAAGTCTGTGCATCACGGTAGTAAAATACAGTCTGATCTAAAGGAACAGTTCACCCAAAAAGAAAGAATAGTATTTTCTAGAAAGAAGATATTGTGAAGAATGTTGGTAAACTGAACAGTTTTGGTGACCACAGAATTCCACCGTATGGACAACAACAACAACAACAACAACAACCAGACATTTAAAAAACAAAAACATTTTTGGGTATCTTTACATTTCTGAACTGCCTGAAACGAGTCGTCAGTAATTCCATGTTTTATTTCCTTGTTCGAACTGTAGGTTTGTAACAAATTTGCATAATGCGAGCCTATGGTCTTTATTGCCTGCCCGCAAATGACGTCTACTTTGACCCTCAAACACTGTTGTTGTAGCCGAGACTGGAAGAGTTTGATTTGTTTGTCGACATGTCGAGAAGACGCGGTTATCTATTATGCTATTTTAAAGGATCCTAATTTTGTTTCTTTCAGTCTCCTACAATAGATTCACATGCATCCAAGATCAAAAACACTAACTTTCTCATAATGTACATTGCAGCATCACCTCTTTTCTCAGTGTCTCAAACGGTTCGATCATGGATTCGGCCTCTCTAAACCCCTCCTTTCCGAGAGCCTACTCTGCTCCGATTGGTCAGATGGCCCATTCTGTTGTGATTGGTCTACCGCGTGTCAGAAACCAAACGACCATCTTAAAGGGATAGTTCACTTTGAAATAAATTTTTGGTATGTTTTAGCTTACCTCAAGGGCATCCAAGATGTAGGTGTCTATTTTTCCGCAGTAGTTTCAATTTTGATATTTTTAGGTCAAACCGTTCTTGTCTGTCAGTCATATAATGCAGGTCTATGGTCACGGTCTCAAAACACAAGCACAGAGTCCAAATTAAAACAATTCCCCGTCGTCCAAATTAAACAATTCCCCATCGTAAGTACACATTGATGGCCTAAGACACGAAACGAGCGGTTTGTGTGAGAAAACGAACAGTATTTATATCGTTTTTACCTCTTATACACAGACATGTCCGAGTGATCTGATCTGACGTGTACGCAGACTGGTGCATAGATATATACACTAGATGTCGCCTTAAAGACATTCGTTCCAATGAACTGCCGTAGACAAGGCGACATCTAGTGTATATATATCTATGCACCAGTCTGCGTACACGTCAGATCAGATCACTCGGACATGGCTGTGTATAAGAGGTAAAAACGATAAATACTGTTCGTTTTCTCACACAAACCGCTCGTTTCGTGTCTTAGGCCATCAATGTGTACTTACGATGGGGAATTGTTTAATTTGGACGATGGGGAATTGTTTTAATTTGGACTCTGTGCTTGTGTTTTGAGACCGTGACCATAGACCTGCATTATATGACTGACAGACAAGAACGGTTTGACCTAAAAATATCAAAATTGAAACTACTGCGGAAAAAAAGACACCTACATCTTGGATGCCCTTGTGGTAAGCTAAAACATACCAAAAATTAATTTCAAAGTGAACTATCCCTTTAATATCAACTCTGCAGGCTTCCCCATCACTCGTACATGCAGTAATATGAACAGTAACGATGGAGTCAGTTTTATCTTATCAATTTGAGCCTGAGTCCTCATCTTTTGGAAGTGCAAGCAAAATGTCTTCTCGACATGCCGACAAACAAATCAAACTCTTCCAGTCTCAGCTACAACAACAGTGTTTGAGGGTCAAAGATGACATCATTTGCGGGCAGCCAATAAACACCATAGGCTCGCATTATGCAAATTTGTTACAAACCTACAGTTCGAGCAGGGAAATAAAACATGGAATTACTGACGACTCGTTTCAGGCAGTTCAGGAATCACTTCTTTCATTTGGGAGACAATAACTATTTGTCACATACTTTTACATTCACAAACAGCTACATTACACACTATATGAACGGTTATATCAGAAAAAGCATAATAGGGGCTTTTAAATTAAGGAAGCATCACTTGGTACTTTAAATTAAGGAAGCATCACTTGGTACTTTAAGACGCCTTGTGTCGACATATACACAGACTAATGACTGATGGTTACCTAGTTTAGGCTTGACAAAACCATTGGTGACCCCAGTACTGTTGGCAGCAACAGTTTCTCCGTTGACAACCCTCAGCAGAGTGAATTCTGAAGACAGCGTGTGCATGACCATGGGCAGATCCCTCTCTCGAACCTATGGACAGAATCATACATCAGTATTTAGTTTTTATTTAATAAACATACTATAAGTGAGGTTCCAGGTTAAATGAGCTCAGGTGTTCAAGGAGGGAATAAATAATCGTAAACCATTACAAAAATGTTTGCAGACAGTGCCAAACCCTGTTAGATAATAATATATATACACTCATTATGTACTGTGATATCTAAAACAGAGATGACAAATACCAAGCAAGTTATCTGGAAGCGCTTTATCCCTCCTTCCACAGTAGGGAAGTGAACAGAGTACAAGCACAAGCCTAGTAATCAGACTTATTTTTTTTGCATTTGGCAGAGACGTTCAGATGTTTCAATTAATGAAAACAGCATGAAAGTTCAATACACAAACATGCACAAGTAGAAATCCTTATTATATTAAACACAGCTTCTTCCATTTCCTTCAGTAACCAAAACAAGCTGACTCAAACACATCACATTCACAAATGAACATTCATTTGCATTTCAAACACCACTACCAAAACCAGAATACATAACAGTAAAAACAATACATAAGGATGTCTTAAGCAACCGATTAAGCTGAACTTCAAAGTGTTCCAGTGAGGTCCTGATGGGTGCACTAAATGAGCAGCACACAGCTTTTCAAAGGTAATTATCTATGGATATACGGTTTCCTTGGACTATTTTACAAGCTTATAAAAGCTCTAACTGTTATTAGCTCATTACAAAAATAAATATAGTCAAACAAGAGCAAACATTTTACACAGCTACAACAACAGGACAGGGCAAAAATATACATACACATTGCAATATCACAAATATTGCTATCATTTTAACGGGGCTTTAATGTTTTAATTTGCCTATTAGGTTTATGTTGTAATGGCATCTCAGATTTAAACTTCAGATGCAAAAATAGTGTTAGAGTTGGTAAGTTTGATTTATTTCTGTGATACAAAAATAAAGTTGAAGTTAAAGTTAAAGTTGAAGTTGAAGTTTGTAGTGAATGGATTCAAAACTCTGATTCGACAATTAGTTTGCATCATCACTCATCTGTTAAATCGGTTTCATTTTTACATGTTTTTAGTAAAAATATGGACCTATTTATAAAAAATATTAAAAAAATAATTGTTTCTGGTCATTTTGTTAAGAACATGCGGGAGACAGAAAGTGCTCAGATTTCATTAAAAAGATGTTCTGAAGATGAACAAATGTCTTACAGGTTTGACGGTGAATAATTAATGACAGAATTATCATTTTTGGGTGAACTAACCATTTAAAAAAAAAATCATCAAGAGGCTGAAATATAATATCTGGTATATTTTAGGCCATTAAGTCAGTCCTTCCCAGGGATGGAAATCTTAAATCCATCAACTCCTCAACATTCTCTTTCATTATTTTGTAGTTATCCGAACAAAGGAGACAACACTGTGCTCTAGGCCAGATAGGCCAGATACACACGGGGATTTCTGCTCTCAAGGCTTTGAGTAAGCAGGCCAAGAGCTGAGGATGAGAAGGAAATGTCCTCTCCAGTGGCCCAGCACAGGAGGCAGGTCATCTCCTCTCTTTCTATAAAGCTCTGATTATTCCTCTGGCTGGGAGCATCTGGTGTGGAACGTGAACTTTCCGGTAAATTCCAGCAAGCGGCTGCTGATCCACAGGCTTTATCCTCTTTACATAACTACCCCCAGATTACCACCACTCCCACATTTCTTGTTATTTTCATAAACAGGCTCTGGTGACCGTGCCGCCACTGATACTGGGCATGTGTTCACAAACACACACACACACAGTGGAAATGTGCTGAGATGACAGCAGCTGGCTGTGGTCATGGTAGATGGGTTGGTTTAACGAAAAGAGAAGTGATGACTAGCTTAGTATTTACTGTAAGTGCAGTTCATGTTAAAAGTTTGCTCATCCAAAAGCAATGATCAGACATAATGCCATTATATGCCATGTCCTTATATAAAATTACAAGCAACAGTTTCAACCCTGTGTTTTAACTGCAGATAAGATGACATATTCAGACTACAGATCAAAGGGCTTCTTTTTATATAATCTGTTGCAATAGACTGGCTCATGTTTGTCATGTATATACAGCAGTTTTTTCTCTTATGATACTTATACTGGTTTTTAGTTCTTGATGTGCGCATTTGTATAATTTCCTGAAGTTTAATTAATGAGATTAGTCAGTGTAAAACCAGAATAAATCGGAGATGACTCCATGATTTACTATAATCTCTCTCTCACATTAGCTGTGTTTCTATCCACCTATTGTTATATAGCATTAAAAAATGCTTAGTGAAAACGCCAAAATGCACATAAATTCTAAAATACAAAACATATGCGCTCAATTTAGGTGGATATGTTTTTATCTGATAAGACGACGTGCATTAACTATGATCGAACCAAAATTACAGAATAAATCCCTCGATGTGCAACAGAAAAACTGTGGATGTGATTGGAAAACTGGACTAACCAACGGATCAGTTTCAATGCACAGCATCTCAAATGTTTGAGTTATTTTCAAATGCCTGAGAGCCAAAGTTTGTAATCAGATTAATCTATGTATAATGACCTTCCAGAAAGGTCTCACATGATTGTGTTCCTAAACACCAGACATCCGAACGCAAGATAACATGACAGCATTTAGTGCAGTTTGTCTTCATGCTCTGAGGCGCAAGTAGGAAAAAAAAGAGCCACAGTGGCTTCCCCCGATTGCAGCAACTTTCATTTTCATTACAGACATTTTACGGCAATTTTCCAGGAAATGACGATTTTGTTCTCGAACACATGGGATGGAAACGGTGCTCTATTCGCAAATGTTTTATGCAATATTCAAATTTTTCACACAAGTTAATTTCGCAACATTGGATTGAAACATAGCTACTGTAATGCTTAATCTTTCTCATACACTACAGTTCAAAAGTTTGGGGTCTGCAAGATTTGTAAGTTTTCTCTAGTTTAAAAAAAGTCTCTTTTTTTAGTTTAAGTTAATTTATTTGAACAAAAATACAGTAAAAATTATTAAATATTATGAAATACTATCAAAGTTTAAGATAACCGTTTTCTGTTTCAATATATTGTTAAATGTAATTTATTCCAGTGATGAAAAGCTGAATTTTCAGTATAATTCCTCCGGTCTTCAAAAGTTTGGAGACACTTTCAAACACATTCATACTGAATGTTTGTTTCTCTTGATTTTCATGTAAAGGATTTTTCCTACAATGCATGAAATTATTTCTGTAGATAAATATGAATTATGCTTACGTATGAATTTCCTTTTACTCGTGTGCATATCACTTTTAAAAATATCTAAAGTACTATTTATTTGTACGTCAAACATTTTGATGAGGAAAATGACTGAAAAATGTATTTGGAGGAAATGCACACACTACAGAGTAAAAAAAAGCAGAGTTCATATCTTGCTCTCTATAGCCTAAGCATCTATGACACTCACCAATATAAAATCAGTCTGGTATGTTGAGAGCATAAATACAGAGATATTATGGTCTGCCAATGGAGCGATGACTGATTTTGCGATTTTCGTTACTCCGATTGGCTGAGAGCTGGTGGCGCTCCCACCCCCGGACACCACATTAAGAGCCAACCACGTCGCATCGGCCACACTGAGATACTCAGACTCCGGCAGCTCTGAAACAGAAAAACAAATGTCAAACAAAAAAAAGAGTGGCACATGAGCAATGAATGTGACGTTCTGAATATGCTAACGCTCTTTGCTCGATCTATATAAAGGTACTATGTGAGGAATGAAGTCTTTCAAGACCCTATGAAATCATGACAGCTTTTTTTTTTCCTGTGTTGATGTATTTGCTATTGAAACAGGAAGTTGGGGTGTGGCATATCGAACAGTTTGTCCCTTTTGTAAAACAACAAATAGCCTAGGCTTCAGTTACATCACTGACCTTGACATGATTTGCAAGTTGAAAATCTGTTAGAGGTGGTTTTAGTGAGAGGGACTTTCTGATTGTACAGCAGATTGTAGTGCAACAGGACTTATCGAGAGTTTTACTGTAATGTACTGTAACTTGTAACGCAGACGCATGCTTTTTCTGTGAAGCTGCTTTAAAACGGTATGTATTGTGAAAAGCGTGGGGGTGTTGACGGACTCCATCTACTCCATCTGTGTTTTGATCGTCATTCTGAATCCCATCCGGACGTAGTCTTAGATTTTCTCAGCTTTTTGTTCAAAATGTAGTTTTTTTTTTTATGAAACTTAACCACATTCAAGTGTTGATAAAGAAAAAGAATGCCGTTTAAAAGCAGATGATCTATTCTTTCTTTTGACATATTGCATGTTCAGATAATACAACAAAATGTTCTGGGGGTCATGAAAGTTGCGAAAATTATTAAAAAATGCTACTTTACAAAAAAAAAAGTGGCGTGGAAAGAGTTAAAAAGAGAATTTTGTTGACTCACAGCTTACAAACACTGACTAATAGCCACAAAACTTGATTGATTTCATTAAATTGATAGCATGTGAAATACGGGGGAAGATCCGGATCCGGGTGGAAAAGATGCCAACAAGCACAAATTTCAAGAGATTTTTAAATACCTGTACCCGTTTCGCAACACAGAGCTTCTGGTTTCCATGGCAACAAATGGGTTTCACCTTGGTAACCAGTGTGTAATGACATGGATTCACTCAATCAACCACAAAACCAAAGCCACTGACATCTTAACCCCTAGTAACCCATAATGGAAATGTGTGTGTTGGGTTGGGGTGGTATGGCTGATGGAGCAATATGTGGTCAAACATTGGCAGGGAGTCGAGCTACAAGGAATTATAGAGAATCTGTGATACTTTACATGACTTACTCTTGCCTCGCTGCACTAAACCCAGTGCACTTTTAGTAAAAGAGTAACCACAACACCTACCTTTAAAGCCATCTTCATCCACGATGATGGTGTAATCCTCCGGAGTTTCAGTTAAACTAAAGAACTTGCATCTGTGGAGAAGCAAAGAGAGAAAGAGATGGAAATTATGAGCCAAGAAGGAGCAGAGTTAATAACATATTCCTGAGAGGCTTTTATGAACATCAATGTAGTCCAACAGCCTCACACAGATCACTTTACAAGTCTATTGCCCAGGCTTTGGGATTTGAAGGATTAAACTTTGTCTCACTATTGAATGGACATGATCATGAACGATAGAAGCTTGTTAAGGAGAGGTGACTTTTGAAAGCTACGTTTTAATCAAACAAAAGAATGAGACAAGCAACACTCATCAACATCATAGTGACTTTGGTAGCAAACGACTTGGAAACCACCAAGAACAGCTTAAAAACACACACACAAAAAAACACTCCAAGCTCAATGTATTCATGTTGGATAAACCTTAATAAACCTTTCATGAAAATGTTAATAAATGTAATAAATGTGAATGTAAACATCTTAATTGTTTTTTAAGGGAAAACGTCATTTTTGCAAATGTAATGAATAATTAACTGAAAAAAGTAACAGGCTATTGCCCAGGCTAAAAACTTTTAAACTTTGGCAGACTGTTTTTAATGGACATAAAAAGCTATGTTTCCATCCAACTATTTTTATGTGCATTTTGGGATATCGCATCAAAAACTGCGGGATGGAAACGCCAAGATGTGCATAAATTCTAAAAATGCACATAAAAAACATATGCGCTCATTTACCAAGATGGAAACACACTGACCAAATAAATTCCTTGATGTGCATTAAAAAAAAATCATGCGTCTTTCTTTGCGATGGGATGTCACGGCATAACTGGACCAACCAGCGGACCGATCTCATCGCACAGAACCGGAAATGCTGTATTGGTCTTTCTGGAATGCCTGAGCCAAGTCTCTCGTCAAAGTGGTTCAGTATAATTACCTCCCAGAACGGTCTTGCACGACTGCGTTCCCAACAGATAACACATTTATTTTGTCTGCGCGCTGTAAGACACAAGTAGTTCATCAAGTAATTTTGTAGAACGGAAGTAAAACTTATCGGAAGACACTCATATCCATGTACCAGTGGCTGGTTGAATGAACTGATGAGACTAGTCGTAAAAGTTAATCCACATTTTTTCTCTAAGACTATTCCTAACTTTTAAGTTACATAAAAATGTAGATCTGTCTAATTTGAATTAAGACACAATCACTATATGATGAACAGATTTAATTTAGGCTTTTATTCACATTTAAACATTGATCAACGAGCATAAACAGAAGCTCAACCAAACCTGCTTGATGCGCGAGAACAAACCTCATTGGTTCTCGCTGAAGCTCAAACGTGCTGTGTAACACGAGATTGAACCTCATTGGTTCTCACACGTCAAGCGAGCATGCTTGAGCTTTCATTTGCCACAACTGATGATCAATGTTTATATGTGAATAAAAGCCTAAATTCAATCTTTTCACATAAAGCGATCATGTCTCTTCAGAAAATTTGGACTAAACTGCTCAATTCATAAGGATTATGATTCTGAACTTTTTGAAGTGTCATTTTTGATTAATTGAAGAGCTTTTGTGACTCATGTTTACAAAGTGTATAATGCAAGTGGGTTTAGGTGACTGTAGGTGTTGGCTGCACCATCTTGTGTTTTATTAGAACTTGGTATTTTTCAGTTATAATAAATACCGGTTGTTATTGTTTTGGTGAATGTCTGTTTCTCAGATCATAAAAAAAGTGTGCTCCCTTATGAAAATGCAATGCCTCCGCCATTCTATGTTCTGGCGACGGCCCTGCTCACACAGTATAATTTATTTCACCAAAGATGACAAAATAGGAAAGATATATCTGAGCTGCATGTGCATGTGCAAGCATAACCAGTAATACATTGCTGCACAAATGCCATGTAACCGCAGCTGGCTCATAAAGCTGCTTGTACATGGCTCCAGATACCAGGTATGAGTAGTCCTTATTTATGAGCCTGTCCACCCACATACTGTATCATTTTGCCTCTAGGGGGAAGGAAGGCAACTTGTTGACTGGAAAGCAGCAGCTTATCTGATACTGCTAAAGTGGTGGTGCTGGGTGACTTTTTTTTTCAAGGTTTTTGCAAGCTGTTGTATATTTCTGGTGCTGTGTCGCTTAAGTGAATCATTTAAAAACCCTTTTAGCCTAGAGGTGACATGACACAGCATATAGAAGTACAGAGATGGTATTAATGAAGTATTGCTTGAATTGTTGTATTATTTCAAGCACTAGGCCTAACAGGAAATGCTCTGCTGTGTCATAACTAGTGTTGGACAAAGTTACTTTTAAAAGTAATGCTTTACAATATAGCGTTACTCCCTAAAAAAAAAAAGTAACTAATAGCATTACTTAGTTACTTTTTATGGAAAGTAATGTGTTGCATTACTTTTTTCTCACCTGGGCTGGGCTTGCATGTTTGTTTGTTAATAACAAAAAAGGTTTTGGCAAATGTAAATGCCCTTTCACACCAAAGGTGAAATGAATAAGCCTCAGTCTGAATTCATGTAGCTGTAGAGGGCAAAGCTCAAACCTTTCAGCTGTGCTGCCATTTTGCAGAAGAATAGGATGCAGGAGAATATAGTTCAACAATTACTTCAGCAATAAAAAACTAAAAATGAAACACAAATGTGATGTTTATCCGAAGTCACTTTTGCATATTAGTATGATAGAATTAGATCATCGAAGGTCAGTGCAAAGAAATTGGTAATAAAGTGAGATTAAATACAAAGTATATTTGTATTATTTAACATATTTAATTGTTGAAGGTTTGCATACTATTCTGAGTTTGCATTTTACTGTTTTTAGTCATTTTTAAGGAACACTGAATTGTTTTTGTGCAAGTGAGACGAGTAAATGTATGGTTACATTTAGTCTAGAACTACGATTACCATCATGTTCACACAGCGCACACAACGCCTGGGGACAGGAGAGGTGTCAGTCATTAAATGGAAAAACTTTTTACTTATTTGAAAAAGTAACTCAGATGTTGTAATTTTATAATGTGTTACTTTACTCATTACATGAAAAAAGTAATCTAATACTTGTAATGCGTTACTACCCCCAACACTGCTCATAACCAAAATGAAATTTGTAAATGAAGGGGCATATGAACAAATTCACTTAAGTTATTTTTCCATATGAAAATCCAACTTTCGGCACCAGTAGGAATTCAATGAGCTATGAATTTGAGTCACAGAGTGAAGAGAGAGATGCAGTGATGGATTAGCCTACACTGCTTTTTTGCTCATCTCAGAACTCTCAAATTAAAGCAATGATCATGACAGGTCTTATGCCCTTAAATCAGAGGAACAAAACAAATTTTCAGCAGGCTATGACTCACTCGCTCAGAAATGTGCTCCTAACAAACCGTTCCTGAGGTCTCCAAAGACACACACACCGGATCTGTTTTTAAACGCAAGACCAAATACTTATTGATTCCAACGTTTTCTCTTAAAAATGGCCTCTTCCTTTTTTATTTTCTAAATCTATTTTTAGGGGGGAAAAACTCAAATTACAAGGTGGCTGTTCCTGTTTATCAGGTAATGTTGCTGGAAATGCTGACTGAAAAACACAGCAGAAGACCAAATATTTCAACATTACATACTTTGTTACAGACAACACAATATGCACATTTGGTTCACGACAAAATGAAAAGCCATCCCCATTCCAAACCTAGCACGTTTCCATTCGACTGTGATACTTTTCCATTGTTTTTAAATGTTAACGCGCTAGACTGATGTCTTTAACCGTCGCTCTTGTGTCCGTCTTGTGAATGAAACGGCATTTTAAAAATGCGCCGCTTAAAGGAACCGTCTGTAAGAAATGCATTTCAATTAATCATAAAATGGCCCTGATATGTCACTAGACATTAAGAAATCATGTTCATTTCAAATACTTATATCACTTACAACAGTAGTCCGGCCAGGATATTGCCATTTAAAAGTGAAGTTGCAGCCCTCAACTGATGTTGATGTTGCCATGTTGTGTTTTGGCCTGAAGCTCCACCCTCCACCTATCTACTAATCACGAAGTCGGTAGTGTTTCGGCGTCCGGGTTGCCAGCTCTGCTCTAGTTACCACAGCTGCAGCTACAAACATGTCGGATAAAAAAATGCCAGCCTATCTGGCAACCTCGAGTCAGGGGGGAGGGGGAGGGGATACACCGCTCTACAGTCATTTGAAAGTGATTGCAGTACCAGTTTTGGCCACAATCTTACATACGGTTCCTTTAAGTTAAAAGCAACTAAACTTTTAAAAAAATGCGTCCCTAGACCTTGCCCCTTTTTTTTTGTTCTACTGACCTGTGTCTCGGGGCACTTTCAAAAAGAAAGTCTTGGGGCAGTTCACACAGAACGCATTTTTACTGTTATAAAAACACGTTCTGTGTGAACTGCCCCAAGACTTTCTTTTTTCTGAGGAACACAAAAGAAGATATTTTGAGAAGTTTCAATTGTTTTTATTCATTCAATATTAACTTTTTTTCAATATATATTTTTTTTTTTGGTGGCGTGAACATGAACTATATATTTCTGGAAAATGTGCATGGACTTGATTTTATCCATTGGGGGTTGATTGAATTGTGATATTTTATAAGCTAGGAGAGTCAACCAGACAACACTGAATTCAACAGAACCAACCTCTGAAACATTGAAAAACTGCTGAAAACCATTGTCTTTTTGTCTCTCTCTCTCTCTTTTTTTTAATGGTGACACTGCATTTGGTTGACTGTTGTATCATTGTTTATTCCTGCATCAAAAAAAAAAAAAACTGCTTCCTCTGTCTCTATTCTTGCTGGGCAAACAGTGATCCAGCACAACCCAAGGGCTGGCAACAACGTTTCAAACTGTAAGCAACTATTTCCAGAGCTCCCCTCATGTTGTGCGCATTCTGCATGACTCTGAGAAACTTCACAAACAGCTACTAAATAAGATGATTCAAGCTGTGCCTCTGCGACAGAGAAACAAGTGTAAAGCATTAAGATGTGTGCCAAGTCAGAATCAATTTAAAGATTTAAAATAAGAAAAATAGCCATATCAAAAATGCTACTTCCACATGAAATTGCATTTGGATCCCCCCCAAAAAAAAGCTCTTAAAATGGATTTCATGGTCTGATGGACAAAACATACAGCACTGAATACAAAAGAAAACCCTGGAGAAACGTCTGTTCAAAGCCAGATGCAAACCACAAGGAGTAATGTGCCACTGCAAACAGAACCTGAATGTTAAAAACAGCCCAGCTGCAAAGCTTTTTTTTTACTGTGATAAACCTTCAATTCACAAATTAATAACCCTGCATTTGTAGGCAGACCTTGAATGTTTATGCATAGACATTACTTTCAGTATTTTTCCTTTGGATCACAGGTGATGTCATCATTATTGTTCCAGGCTCTGAGTCATGACAAAACATCTTTGAGCTCCAAAGAAAAGTTTTCTACACGAAAATGTCAAACTAATAGCAGTCAACCAATGTTTTTTTATATTGTCAATACTATAGCAAACTTACTTGTCTGATTTTGCTTAATTGCAGTCTCTTGAATGCAGTGATACTTTTTCAAAACACGTATGCCGAACATGACAGCCATTAAAGGGATAGTTCACCCAAAAATAGGCTTTTATTCACATACATCAACTCACACATCAGTTGTGGTAAACGACAGCTCAAGCATGTTCGCTTGAAGTGCGAGAACCAATGAGGTTCATCCTCTGTGTTACGCAGCACGTTTGAGCTTCTGTAAGAACCAATGAGGTTCATTCTCTGCGTTACGCACGTTTGAGCTTCAGCAAGAACCAATGAGGTTTGTTCTCATGCGTCAAGCAGGTTTGGTTGAGCTTCTGTTTATGTTCGCTGATCAATGTTTAAATGTGAATAAAAGTTCATATTTTAAATATGTGAGTCCTAAATTAAATATGTTCATCATATAAAGCCATCGAGTCTCTCCGGAAAATTCGGACTAAACCACTCAATTCATATACTAGTTTTACGATCTTTTTAAAGCGTCAAAGTGGTAGTTGCGTAGACTGTCAATGGAGGTACAGAAAGCTCTCAGAGTTAAATCAAAAAGATCTTAATTTGTTTTCCAAAGTCTTGAGGGTTTTTAGTAATTAATGACATAATTTTTGGGTGAACTAACTCTTTAAGAACCATTGAACCAATCAAGCATCTATGCTGATCATGGCCCTGGAAAAGGAGATTTCCGAACGCTAGAGCAAATAAACATGCAAAATAAAAAAGGCCTGAGGGGAATTAGGCCCCTGATCTAAGCCAAGACAGAAACTCCTGAGACATGAAAACAACCTACTCTGTCTTACTAACCACTTTAACTCTAGCCAAAGGCCTGAGTTTGTGTCCCACAGCTCTAAATGACCGAGCAGGATGTTTCTCGCTGAGGTTCAGACTCCGGAGCCGGACTGGAGATGTGCTCACACACTCTGCTTACGCAAACACAGCAAGGGGCCATTGAGACTCTATGAATAGATGGTCTTTCACAAAGCACCTCATCATCTGAGAGGGCATCAGGATGAGATACAAGGAAACTGCAGAACGTAATGATTGTGTATTACTAAAAAAAACACAAAATGTGTTAAAAAAAAATACAGTAGCAAAGCAATGCACCAAATTCATGCAAATCATGTTCAGGCCACAACTTTTCCCTCCTCTTCCAGTTGTTTACAGGTTTCCACCAGCGGCACTGAGTGTAGTCAGGCGGATATCTACTGATCAAAACAGGTCAGTATTTGATTAAAGTACTGAAAGGACAAGCTTCACATCAAGTCATCAGGATCCCCCCCTTCAGCTGTATCAAGTGATGCTGCTGAATACGTGATCGTGCATTGAGCATCACAGACGGGGAGATTTAAAGCCACATCCCCCTCCGTATATTTATACCGCTGCCCAAGAAGAAAAACAACCCCGATCACGTACACACACCCCTCTTCCGTCGAATGAACTTAAGAAACAGCACAGACAATCATAACTGCTTAACAAATCACCCATGATCGCTCACTTGATGTCACGCGCTTCTTAAATGCAGCAAATATACATTTGGATTGAAACCGTAAAGTGCTGGAACTGCATCTGGCTAGAGGTGCGTAGCGGTAAGCTAATGTAATTCCGCGTCCGAATCTTCAAGAAAGATATGTAACGGACAGTGAACACAGGTTTAACACAGCGCAAACTTGATTCGTGAAGCTACTTACCTTGTTTTAGATGGCAGAAAAGCTAGTTTGATTAATCCGTGAGTGCAAATCTGGATTCCCTCTTTCGCTATACTTGCTACTTTTAAACTGTGCTCTAAAATGTGCAGCTCCATCTTTTGCGTCTTCTCATTTGTGGTACATCTAAAAAATATATATAACTGCCTATTGCGTTTTGATAAAAAATAAAAAAGAATAAATAAATAAATAAGTAGAGCTTATGGACAGGGCTTTAAAACCTTCAAACGGAGCGGAAAGGAGGGGAGAGAAAAGGAAAAGTTATCTGCCGAGGAAAAGAGAGAAAGAGAGTAAAGCGGGGTGAAATAAAAGAAAGCACAACGAGGTAAACGGGAAGGGAGAAAAAAAGAGGACTGTCGGCCCCCGTGTTTCCACTCCGACAAGGATTGGAATGGGCCAGCAGCTGGTAACAGTGAAACAAACAACCTGTCAGTCAAAAAAGTGGGCGGGACGAATTATACAGGAAGTGCATGTTGGGATATGTAGTTCAGTGCTACGAAGTTCATCGATGCACATTTTCGTTTTGAAATGTAGTCATAAAATGCCATGTCATTTTTTTTTTTAATAGAAAAACAATTAGTTAAGTTTTTCAAACTCAAAATTTTGGTCTTTATTTAACTGAAATGACAAGATGTAGGCCTACTAGCTATGTTAGGGGCAGGGCCACAGCTCACATTTATGAGGCCCAGGACAACATTTTTATTGATGGGCACTTTCTCCATCAAGCCCAATGAGGTCATACCATAGAGGACCTTATACCCCCTTCATCACAGGGCTTGGGACAATGTTTGTTTGATATACATTTAGAAAATCTTACCCACCATGAAGAAAATGTACTTTTAGTGAGGTAAAAAAAGTTTCAAAATCACTGCCTAAAATTGTTGTCGTTTCCTAAATTAAAGGAACGAGAAAATGTAACCGCTGTCACGTTCTCCCAAACCTTAGTATGTGACCTTTTCTTGAGCCTAAACAAAATCCTGCAAATCATTGTGTAATGTGATGGAGGCTTTTCAATCAATATCAAACTGTTCTGCCTTTATCTATACGAAAAAAAAGAGAAAAAAAAAAGACAATGGGTGGAACTTCAGCTCCTTTTCAAGATTAAAGATGACACATGAAATTTGACACATTTATGTAACCAATTAAAGTAACTTTCCCCAGGTGGAGATGTAAAACATGAACAGGAAAAAATACATGACAATGCACAAAGTAATTTAGAACAACCATATCATATGCGTGTAATAACCATACATAATTAGATCACGACACCCATTCATTTAGCAATTCTTGGCCAGAGTGCGTCATCAAAGAAACGAAGGCAGAAGTTTAATAATTCACAAGTGCTGACTATTGGTAACCAGGGCCGGCGCTGCAGAGCGTCATAAAACAACAAGCATTCTTTGTGTGCAGCTGTGATAAGATCCCTGGGACACTCTGATCTCTCACAGGGACAGGCATTGTTCAGTTCAAAGGACACAACTCCTCTTCAGATGCGGTTTCTTTCAGCATTAACACTCTAAACACAGAGCTTACGGTAAGCTTCAGACTTCACAGGCGATGGATAGTTTTGCATTTAAATATCAGGTATGTTTGCACTTAAATAAAAAAAACCCACGGTTTTAACTCTGACAGTCTTTCAAGGACCAACATGCTTTGTTCCAGTTAAAGTTATAAGACACTAAAAATACCAAATTAAGATTTTAAATGGAGAATCTATAGCTTTACAAACAAGAAATTTGTTTTTGGCCAGCAGTGCAAATATTTATTTGTTGAAAAATTATTTTCTGTAATCTTAAATAGATTGACCAAAAAGTTGAAGTACCTTCACATCAGATTACATCTATATCTCAACAAGGATCAGTTTTACACCTTTATCAGTTAAAAGCAAAAGTTTGTATTTGGTTTCTTTAATAATCCACGAAAAGGCTTCATGAAACCTTAAGTGCAAGTGGAAATTAACTCGAGATAAAAAATAAAATGCTTAATTGCCATTGTTCAGGCCAAGCAAGTTTAGACTTATCACTCCCGACTAGACACCTTAAGAAATGCTCGCTGAAAACCATGCTTTAAAACATTCCCCAAAGGTCAACAGAACATTCAAGCTCTCACAAATAAAGGCTTAGTTACACTCAAAGGCAGCTTGTCAAAGCAGAAGTGGAGCACTAAGAGCTGCGTTCTGCAGAGAGAATCTTTTAATCTGAACCTCATGACCCACATGAAGGCCTGAGAACCAAACTCTTAACTGCATGAGGATTTCACACTTAGGGTCATGACACGGATTTCTCTTAATTTTAATGTTCCCTAAGGTTTACTCGTTAAAGTTTTGCACAAAACAAATGTATATGCAGAAAAACTATTTTTTTGGCCCGTCTGAAATGATCTGTTTTAAAGGGCGGCTCCTTTCAAGGCTTGTCAGTAAATGTCCAACATCATGGATTAGGAAAACATCAACACCCCCATTATTGCATGCGTCTAGAAATGTAAAACTTAAAGCATTATGAAATTGTTTACTTGCAATGTAGTCGTCAGACCCTGTACAGTTGGCTACTTTATCTTGTGTGAACTTCCACTGCCTCATTTAAACTTAATTTGCAGTCAAATGCTTCAAACAAACAGAATTATACAATATCCAAACAAGTTAAATACTTTGTTTACGAGGACGACGTTTTAAGCTCGCAGGATGTTTTAATGCTACAAAAGGCCTGTTATGCATCAAAAGTAATCATTTAACTGCTAAATGACATGCCCAGAGAAACTATTTGAAAGATATTTGGGATTTTACACGTTCCAATTCTTCACCCTTTGTTAAAAAAAAAAAAACCATGCATACAACAGATAGATTTTAAACTTCATTTATTGAAAACTGCATTACCACAAAACTTCAAAGCAGAGGGTTTAGTTTCCCACGCAGTATGATCTCATCAGCACCAACTGTTAAAGACAAAGGGCAATTACATTCATAATCAGAGCTAATTCAATATGCCACTGACACTGCTTGAAGTAGATCAGGTGTTGCCCTAAAGACCACAGGCTTTTTATTGAGCAAAAAACCCTGCAAAACATCTCATAGGGCACTGCTGTGGGATCACGGCGTTGAGGATCGCCAGTGAGGAGAAGTGGCTGACCCCCTTTGAAAGTGATCCAAAGATGTGAAATGGCTCTCACCTCGCAAGTCCGGCTGGGAAACCCTTCACTCCAAGTCCAAACCTGATAGAGAAGAAACAATTAAACAAACCTGTACAACCTCGCATTTGAAGTTCAAATGCATTTAAGGAAATGTTCCTAATAAATCTGATATCGACTCATTAGGATGGGTTTTAATTTTTGGTCACGTCCACAGCAAGTCAGGAACCACATATCCTAAAAGCCTTGGTAATATGACCAAATACATCATGTTCATGCAACTGGGAATGTTCAAGACCAAAAGAAAGAAGCCTTACTTTTCATTGTACAGCACTGCGTGTAAGAACGACGCCCTGCCAGCATTTATTCTTCAATCTCACCATATGGGACCTGCGGGCACAACACAAACAAGACAGGATTATCAAGACACGCTGAGCTATTGAAACAATGTCACAAGGCTTCTAAACAGGGCAGGTCGCAGTATGCCGATATCCTCCCCGGAGTGTGTTGGGATGGGGCACATGGGAGAGCTGACTGCACACCACTGACACTCATTCCACACTGCAATGCATGTTATGAGAAATGTAAAGTTTTTTTTCCCTTCTGTCTAGTACAGCGTCTGAAATGGTTCCATAAAGGATCGTCTCTAAAACCCTCCTTTCTGTGAACCTACTCTGCTCTGATTGGTCAGACGGCCCAATCTGTTTTATTACCATATCTGAATTTCAGCTCCAGAGGCTTCCTCAGCACTCGACAGTGATCCGATGATACTCTGACAATTAACAGGAACGATGGTGTCCGTTTTTCCGTATCAATTCCAGCACGAGTCTTCCTTTTGCAGAGCATACAAAGTGGATTCGCAGCGCTAAAAAGAATTCGATCAACTCTTCCAGTCTCCACTACAACTACAGTAGCCTGGTTTTCCATTACTGATTTGCGCAAAACTTTGGGGATTTTGTAAATGTCGATAAATCTATTGCAAAATGACGGTGTTTTCATTAACCAAGGTTACTCGAGAATGTAATTTTTCTTTCTGATTTCTGATAACTAGTTTCAGCAGTTCAGAATCTATTCTCTTTAGAAAACTTTTATAACCCAAGACAATAACTTTTGCCTTGCACTTTTATCTTTAAAACTTTGCAGACCTTTTACATTCACAAACAGCTTGTAGCAGCATATTTAAAAAAATAAATAAAAAAAGCATAATAGGGGCAATTTAAGGTCTCCCTGCATTTGTTTTTTTCAAACTACAAACTCAACGGTCTAAAGTTTAACATGAGATTCAGACACTTGATGAAGTTAAGACTGCCAAAAATAAAATTGTAATTTTACAGTTGTAGTGTAAAACAAGTTAATATTTGGTTTATTTTAGAGACATTTTCAAAAGGAATATTTCTTGTTTTGATTAATAGTTTGGTAGAATTTTTGGTTAAAATGTGCAGCCCTACACAGCAAACCTTGAGTTTTTTTTTAAACAATCAGTTACTCCCCCACACAGCCCTACTGCAATCATAAACAAATGGAAGATTTGGATTGAATGTCACAGGTCCTGCTGAGCTCGTCTTCACTAGACCTACTGCTAGAAAACGTGATTGGAAGCCCAGTTAGGAACAAATATACCATACGGAATGCAACAATACGCTGAATACTAACCAGTTTTCAAGTAAGCAATGCAAACAGTACGCGTTATTGCAAAGTTGGGCAATATAGAAAGTCATTGGGTATTTAATACACAGTCTATATGCTATATATACACTAATCTGAACACTGCACAAATGTCAGAGTTAACACCATATAGGAAAAATAACCTTCATAATGAGGTCTTGTCTCGACCACTGCCAGGACCAAACAACAAACACATAAGGTCCATTAAGAGCAGGTGTCGAGGTTCTCTAGCACTGGCATTTGAACATACCAGTCAGACATACAACTGGATGCAGATACCAACAGTGCAGGCTAGTGTTGTTTGTAATAAGCCAATTGAACATTACATACCTCTAACACACCTCCAATCATCAAAGGGCTGGTGCGCCTCCTAGTGGACATCCTTCAGATCACACCTACGGAGCAGAAGTTAACAGATGAGATGTTGCTCTTCACAGTCTGACAAATGAAGGTACATCCTTTAAGCTAATTGAAATGTACTGCAGTGTTTTCCCACAAAGCTAATGATATTAGCAACATGGGGTAAAGCGATACTACAGACTTTATCTCTGAGGTATTTCCAACGACTAAGCTCTACTGAGAGGGGCCAGTCGGGATAGACCTCATTCAAACAACTTTTTCCAAAATCCATTACAGATAAAATGAAAACAAATACCAGGCCTGCCACAACTAATCTGATCGTGGTCATTTAGTCTAATTGCAATTAGATAACCCATAAAAGTGCAGTTTAAATTTTAATCAGGTTCTGCCATCCAAATAAGGGAAATATTGAAGCTATATGATATTATAAATATTTTCACAGCATTAAATTAGATCATATCGGCCCATTTCATTTTAAGTTTCATTATTATATTTCATACGATTCCAAGCAAAAATAAGGACTTGCATTGCACTTGCAAGTGACAAAAAAAAGGGTGTAAAATTACAATTATTCATACAACAAATGTATAATTGTGACAGGCTTAGCAGATACTTTTACAACAAATGAAAAAGTGCTAACATGTAGTGACATTTACCATTTGAATAAGATTCCTCAGGAACAAAAAGCATTTTTTGATAAGGCAACATTGTGTTCTGGAGCCTGAAAAATAAATGGAAGTGTAAGAAAAGTATAGCACATGTACATTAAGCACACTTAAAGGAGAGTTTGACTGTTCAGAAAGGCACGTCCTCTTTCATGATTTATAAGAGCAGTTGAACATTAAAGGCAATCATCATTACAAAACTCATTGCTAAATTCATAATTATTCCAATTAAATTCTTACCTACTGACCCGTCTGCTCACAGGAGGGCCCTTAAGGGTCACCCAAAACCTGCAAGTACATGGCAGTTTTTAAATTATATGTGAACAATAAAACCAGGCAAAAAATTCTTATACTAAACATGTCTCTTCTCAAAAGTAACACTGTTATTTGGTGAGCACAACAGCGGGTTGCAAGAGAAGGGAATTGTAATTTTTGCACTGCACTAGTTCCTAAGCCCACTAGGACTAGACTGTGACTAGTACTGTGCACTTACTTTCTAAGCAAAACAACCAAAAACACTTACCATACTGCATATGTAGGGTACAAAAGGCTTCAAACCACATGGCGAGAGTTTAGAACCACCTGGAGGGGGAAGGGGAAAAATAGTCTTCATTCACTCCCAAATTACAGCCGTTGCAATGACGACATGTCAGGATATCCCAGGCCTCATTGTCATCATTGCAACGGTTCAACAGTGATGAAAGCAAACCTGGTGTTCTTCTAGCCACGCAGATCGAGGAATTTGTCTATTTGAGAAACTCCACTTGTGATGTTCTGCTAGGCAACTTAAGAGATCTGCTCAAGTTTTACAAACGTGTTCCCCACAAGGACCAAGTCACCCACAATAGATCAGCATTGCGGATGGAATAGAAATACAGCATTTGACTACAAAGGTAATTTTATAAAAGCTAAAATGAACTTTTTAGCTCACTGTATTGATCTATTGAGGATGATTTAGTCTCGGGAATCTACAGGACTATTCAACCACGTGGTGCAGTATATGATTCGCTAGAACGTAAAAAACAAGTCCCTGCCTTAAACTTATTCAAAGGTAACAAATTAAACATAACACAAAACAACCTTGATCAATGAAACTCTGAAGTAGCAACAAATTACCTAGTTTCAGTCAGACGTCTTCACACACACGCTCTCAAGCGAGTTGAATCAGAGGAGGAAGGAAGGAAACGGAAGAAGAACCTCATTTTTATACTGTCTGCAGTTGCTAACTTTACGACATTTTACGGCTCTGCGTTTCTGTGGCAACGATTAAAACCGACAAACGTATTTAGAAATATACTAGAAATAACTGGACTATGGAGTATTTGTGAAAAATACTGTTTAAATAAAAAAAGTAAAAGAGGTTCAATTTACATGGCATGTAGCTAAAAGTGAATTAGAGAGATTTAATTTAGATATTGATTATTCCTGTGATTTTTGTTTAACAGAAAAAAGGCAATCTTATTTTATTCAAGATGAATCATTTTGGTATCTGTATGTATTATTCTGATGAAAATAATAATCATTATTTAATTTTTAAAAATTACATTTTTAATGTATTATTATAAAATCCACATACACAAGAAATAATACTAACATATGTATCGTATGCGGTTGTATACTTTGTTGCTATAAAAAGCAATCGATCAATCAGGGCTTCCGTATTTGAAAAAATAAAATAAAAAGATAATTTTTCCATTATTTTTTATAATAATGGAACAGATATAGAGCTCTGTGCCACCTAGATATCATCCACACCTAAACATTGATATAGTACCAAAGCAACAACGACATTATTATTATTAATAATAATAGTTTAGTTTTGGAAAAGCGGCAAAAGCACGTCACGTGACCTCACTCACTAATTTTAGCGCCATTATTATATTCACGCGAGTTATTTCGAAGTAACGTTACCCTTGACCATTTAAACTGGGCTTATTTTTATTTATTTTTTTATCATGGGGGCTTGGTTTTCAAGGAAAAATATCCCTGCTGAAGTTTATAGATATTGGTCTGCAATAGCAACTTCTCTTCGCCTCGGCTGGCTAGGGACCAAAAACGTCAGGACGGTTAGTGTAACGTTACTAGGCTAGATAGTTAAAACCAGAGCCATAGAGAGAGAGAGTTGCTACACTCCCATAGACCTCCGTTGTAAATAATGGCGGCGCTTTTAACCGCCTACTTCCGGGATATGAAGATCGGAATAGTTCCAAACACTGTCATTTGGGCGTTGGACACCATTCACTTACATTGCTGCGCGTCGAGTTGTTCCAGAGTTAAGTTGTCGAAATATCGACCTCTTTTGAATTGTCAACTGTCTATATTGTATCAGAGGCCCTTTGCGATGCTTATACTGGTCTTCATTTGTACATGCACAGCGTAATTATTTATATTTTATGTTGGTTGTTTCAACCAATTTTCAAGCACTGCCTGCTAGCTAACGTTAGTTATGCTGGGTACACACCAAAAGATAATCGGGCTGATTTTGGGCCGATTTCTCCCCTTCCGACAATCCTAGCTATGTCCCGATTATCTTGATGGTTTAACAGATTATTTTATCAGATTTTCCCTTGGTGTGAGGTGTGTTAAGAGTGTCCGAACCTGCTCGGAAGAACGTCGGAGCCGCTCCGATCGCGAATCGTAAATATTAAACATGTTTAATATTTACGATCAGAAATCCTGATGTGTGGGGGGAACTCCGAGGACAAACACGCGCACGCTCTGGAGATTATCACGTGAAACGAAACAATATCCAATCAGAAAGCGAGATGATGGAAGACACGGTCATTCTCTCACTCTCACACTCACACACACACACACACACACACACACACACACACACACACACACACACACACACACACACAAAATCAGTCTTCCACACACACACACACACACACACACACACACACACACACTTGCAGGAAGCTTAATGTTAAGATTTAGTATTCATAAGTGTAAATTTCGAGGAAACAAGCCTTTGTTTTTCATTTTAAGAGCAGAAATTTTACAATACCTAAACACAATATTGGGTTTGAAAAATAAGAAAGCTGCAAAGTGCGTTTCAATCTGTAAACATTTTCAAATTTTTGTTTAACTTTTAAGTTTGTCACTGTTTATGTATATGTCTTTTTATGTTTGTTTATCGGCTTTACTCTTTGTACCCCCCTGACTGTAATTGTATAATTCTTAAAATCAATTAAAAAAAAGATAAAAAAAAAAAAAAAAAGAAGCTGAGTGTTAAGGGTTCAGTGAGGTTCTATAGACTAGAGGGATTAAATAACTTTTTCTAAAGAGACAATAAATCCAATAAAGAATAAATAAAGACAATAAAGAATGAATATATTTCTGTATAAAAGGTTATATATAGGCTAATGGTAGGTACAATGGTTTTTTCACGTGAATTTTCTGTGAAAATCATTCCAAACACTATCGCAATTTCTTCCTGCATATCGTCCGTCATGCTTATTCTGAAGTCTCACGATATTTTGCGAGATTTCCTGTGTTCATAGTCGAGACTCTGGTTGAAAATCTGTTTGTGTGTGGTGTGCTGTCTTTGTCACATCATGGCACACCACACACTATAGGAGCAAAACGCTTAAATCTAGGATTTTTTGTCCTCATGTTTGTGGTCTGTCACATTTTGAAAATCTTATAAGATGTAAAAAATCTTTTGGTGTGTACCCAGCATTAGCTAGCGCGACTTCGTCAGCTAAGAGTTCGGTAATGAATCGCTACCACCTTTATAGCAACTTTTATTTAATTTAATTTTTTGGGATATACTAACTTTTCATTATGTTATTATTGTCTTGAGTGAAGCGGCTTGTGAGAACAATGCTGGACCTTTAGGATTGTTATGGCCATCACCAGTCCTGTCTGTTTCATGGATCACCTGCCCCTGGTTTTTGTTTTTCTTGTTCACACACACAAGCACACATTTTTGTTGTCTGTCATTGTTTAATAAAAAATATTTTATTTGAAAACCTTCATTTGTATCAGCCATGCTTAAATTCGTTTTTAATCTGTTATAGTTTTGATAATGTGTATGGCCTTAATCTTAAAATAATATTCTTAGTCTTAACATGATCATGTTTCACGTTGTGGTCCTGGGGGTGGCCACTTTCATCAGAAGAAGTGAGCTAGCTTCTAAGCGAATTCTGAACGGACCGCCACGGCAGACCTCTTTGCGTGATCACGAAGGTAGGCTAATGGCTGAATCAAAATTTATAAGCAAAATCACGGGAATCAATAGCCTAATACAGCCCAGTTGTGCTAAAATAAATATCATGAGACGTCCATCATCAGATGAATGATATGGAAAAGTTAAGTTAGAGCCGCTAAAGCCAGTGCTACTACCCATGCGAACATAAACACTAAGCTTTTCCCTCCAAAAATATAGCTTAAAACTTATCTCCAAATGCAAAACTGACATTAACAAAATGCAATAATGCAATAACAGCTGAAAAAGTACTTGGGTGTGTGTTTTATTTTATATTTACCGTTCAATAATGCAATCGCTGCTGTCTGTCCCATAGAAGAACATGACAGCCAGCGTACGTTTTGGAACTATTGGGGCTTACATGAACCACGTGACAGCCATAGCGGCGACATCAAAGAGTGTCGCAACTCTCTCTCTCTATGGCTCTGGTTAAAACGAACTAAACTAATTTGTTCGTTATTGAACAAGAGAGCTTAGTTAGGTAGTATGCTGAATTTAATAATTATGTTGCTATCAAGTCAGGGTTAGAATCACTAGATGAATGGTGACATAGCCGTTTGTAAAATAAAAGCTTGATTGCGTTATTAAATAACTGGTCACAATTCTCAGATTGCGTTCTTCTACCTAGGAGATGAAAATGTGCCAGCTTGCTCTTTCCCCTAATCTGTTGAACTCTTCAGCTGTAGAAGAGGATTACCTCGGCCTGGAGGAACATCTAAGAGAGGTAACAACGTTACTGTGGAAATATCAACAGTTGTAACTAATGTCTGTAACTTATATATTTGCTCTTTTCTTGGTAAGTTTCTCTCATATTTCACTTTATTGTTAGTTCCGTTTTAAACCAGATCAGATGTTCCCAAATGAAGCTGTGATAATCTGCACAGTTAGGTCTGGTACTATTCAGTATTATCACTACAAATAAGACCAAATATACATCTTCTTATTTATACTTATTTGTATTAGCAGTATAGAGGGAGATTGCAGAGTGTCTTCAAGGTGAGAAATGAACAAGTATTAACAAGTTTAGGTCTAATCTGCATAATAAGAATGTGAGTCTTAAAATGTGTAATACTATTTGAATAAAGCTGAAGATGTCAATTTTCCCAGGCTGGACATCACTTTTGGCCACTTTATACACTTCCCGGCCAAAAAACTGTATGGATTTAAAATAGGCAAATAGTCTGATCTGATCATTATTGCAGTGATTATGGTGTTTCTAGCATGTTATATGTTTGGCAACAGTTCTTCTAACCCTTATTGATGGAGTGTGTAGCTTTTCATTTCTTAAACAACCATGTAGGAAGACGCATCATAGCCATATTCCAGGATGACAGCATCAAGATTCATCAGGCTCAAATTGTGAAAGAATGGTTTGGAGGGAGCATGAAGAATCATTTTCACACATGAATTGGCACCTCTTGAGTCCAGACCTTAAAATCATTGAAAGTCTTTGGGACGTGCTGGACTCTTGCATTGTCAATTCAAGATATTCACCAAAAACTGATGCACATCTTCATGGAAACAAATGTTGTGATGCAAGAGTCAAGCACTTTCCAAACAGCGACCAGCCGGGTAGGTTATATACAGTATATCAAGATAGGCATATAAAGTCACTCTATTACAAGTTATGCAAATGACAATTTAGTTTTTCAATAAAAGAAAAGAAAAGAAGAAAGTGTTTGTTTTATTTCTCATCCGTTTTTAGATAACTGGCATCAATCTCAGACAGGTTCGTTAAATAGTTTGCCAGAGCTACTTAGGTAAATGGAAAACCAACTTAAAGAGGCTGTTCCACACTCTCAAGCAAGTCACAGTTATCACTGTCAAACAAATGAATTGTGCTAAGAGGGCAGTTATCCCTATAAAAAGCCACTGTCGAGCAGCAAACAGGTATTTAAAGCTGCTGGCGTCTCTCTGGAGTCTCGAGAACCTCTTCATGCAGGCTCTAACCAAAGCTCACACAGAGAAACGTTTACACCTACCCTAAATGTGTATTGTTGCCCTTATGGTTATAGGGTGCTGATGTCTCATGTGGTGATGAGCGAGGCCGGACACCTTTACACGTGGCAGCAGGAGAGGGCTATGAAGGCACTGTTCGCTTCTTGCTGCAGCAGGGAGCAGACGTGAATGCCATTGACCGTGATGGAGTAAATCCACTTCAAGATGCCATACACGCCAAGTACTCGTCACATTTGTGTGCTTCTTACTGGATATACATTTCAACCCAGGGTCAAAAATGATCTTTTCCATTAAGGAGCAATATTTGCCCCCTCGAAATGATTTCCAGGGGTATTTTTTTACCTCTGCACAGGCAATTTTTATAATTACTTTATTAAATGCATCTGTATTATGTCAGACACTTGAGTTTAGCCAATTACTGCAATCACGAGTCAGAATACTATAACAATAAGATTTTATCAACATCAACAGAAGCCGATCTTCACACCACAAAGTTGAAGCAGAAGCTGCACTTGATATGGCATGTTTATTTACACAGACTGTTTAATGCTGCTCATGTATTTACACTGCAATTGCCTAAATAAAACAGTCTATATAAATTATACCATTTATCAGGAACTCATTACATGGTTGGGCTTCAATTTTATGCTAAAATCATTATTGTTTATTATTGCTCTTGATATTGTAATGATTACATTACAATGTTTGTGGAAATGGCACATCATATTCTAGCTACACAGACAAAACTGTTTATGATTGGTTTATTGCTTTTCATGCTTTAGAAAATCAAGGCTTCATATTGGTTATTTTAGTAGCTTGAAAAACAAAACATTTATTCAAACTGGGTCTGGGAGTAAATTAAATACAGAAAGCGAGCAAAAAACACTGAAGCAGTCCATGAATCTAGTCTAGCATGCGTTTAAGCACTCTCTCAAAAACTCTCATTACAATTAGTGAAGCTGTCTACACTACAAAATGAATCTCTTACTTGCATAGCATCTGCACTTGGTTGTTTAAGATGAGAGAATACAGGAGAGTGCAGATTTCAGCTGTGACTAATCTAAACTCTGATTGGCCATTGCATTCATAAGCTCTACAGAAACCTGTTTTTTTAATGTATAATGCAGCAAAAAAACTGATGCAACGTGTGCGGATCTAAATGTTATGCTGCAGTTAACACTTTTTATTCATCATCAAATTTCACTTTAATCCTCACAGACCCCATTCATTTCCATTCCCTGTTGCATACGCACATTTACTGACTCACCTTTTAAATCAACAGGAGTCTGGTGGTGGTGAAGCTGTTAGTTTCTGCAGGGGCATTTTTGGAAAAATCCTCAGAGGAACTTGGTGCTGAGATGTGCTGGTGAGTGGGATTTAGGTTTTTATACAAAGGTACATTTTACAAAAGAGGGCACTTGATAAAAGGTATCAGTCTGACGTGCCGAATATTTTATATCTTAACTATATAGCAATAATTGTAGTCTTATATGGAGTTGGATTGTGCTTTTCAGTCTCGCATCCCTTGGAGACACAGAACAGATGGAGGCGTTGAAGGAGGCTGGAGTCAGTTTGAATGTTTCTGATGTTCATGGTCGAACTCCCTTACATGTGGTGAGGGTTTCTCAGAAATGTTAAGTAAATGTTCCTATGAAGAGCATTTAAGCTCGGCTCATCTTCCTTCATTTGCTTTAATAGGCGGTGTGCACAGATCAACCTGAAATGGTGCAGTTCTGTATCAGCAATGGATCCGATCTTGAGGTATGGACACAAAGGATCTTGTCATTATTGCTATGTAAGTAGGGATGCATGACATATCAGCCACCATATCGGTATCGGCCGATATATGTTCATTTTTAATGTTATCGGCCCAAAAGAAAATTTGGCAGATATGTTAAAGTCGGTAAATAATGGATTATTTCCTTCCGTTGAGACATTTCAGATGCGCACTGTTCGCCATGATGGTTTTTAATTGCTTGAAATCACTTCAAAAAGGAAAATACGGTTAAGTGCAGCGCAAGTCTGTCATATAGGCTACATTAAATTATAATGAGAACATTATAATTGTGTGCTTGGGACATTATAATGTTGAGACTTTTGTTTTTGAAATCAGGCTCTCAAAAATTATATAAAAAGTTGGATTTAGATGATGGGTTATCGGCTTTCATATATAAAGAATTATCGGTATAGGTATCGGCCAAAATTTCCAAAACAATCTTATATTTTACAGACTGTAAAGTTGCCATCCTGTGGCTTATCATCTCTGCACACTGTTTTCAAGGTTCATGAGAAAGCCAGATGTGTCCAAACTTTTCACTCTTGGTATTGTAAGGATATAAAAGCATCACTACGGGTGTGTTCAGTTCACTCGGTTTGTTTGGTCTGGACCCCCCTCCAAAAAAAAATCATTTAGTCCTGGTCCGCTTAGCGTTCACATTAGCATTTTAACACTAAACCTAAAGACACTGAACCCAAAGTAATAGGAATATGTTCACAACCTGATTGGTCGACTTTTATTACATATATTTCTTGATGGAACTTACAGAACATCCAAAACAATGCTGTATTCTGGGATAAAAGTTCGTTTTAATCGAACCAAACATGCCAAGTGTGAACACACCATCTATCTCGTCGTATTTGAATGATTAAAAATGACACTTCAATCTTCTCTGAAATAACAGCAAAGGGACAGGTTGAACAACAGGCCTGTAGATGATGCGCAGAGACTAGGCTTACAACACTTGGTGAAGCAGTTGAGTGATCAGGCCCATCCACTCAACCAGGCCACAGAGGAACAGCAGCTGTCTGAACTCGTCTAAGGGTTCAAAGGCTAAAGTTCATTGTCATTGGTTCTTCCAGATCATTAATTCCAATTTTTAAAAGCATTGTTTCGTAAGGATGGAAAAAAAAAGGTAATGTGAACTTTTGTTTTAGACGTTTTTAGAACAACTAAAATAGGTTAATGAAACAATAAAACATTCCTAACGTTAGTTTTGTCTTAATCATTTGTATTCAATATTCAGTGTTTTAAAACCGAGTACCAAGAGCACTGTTTATTTCCAGTTTGATATTAATCTCCAAGACAAAAACTCATTTTCAGGTGTTTATTTGATATGGGTTTCCAGTAAATAGCAAATATTATTTGCCATAGTAAAAAACACACTCTAGGTATAATACTTTGAAGTTGGACAAAAAATGAAAGTAAAACACAGATTCTGGTGTCTGACGGCACTTGATAATGACATTATACTGAAACTCTTGATGCTTTCAGTGGTTCATGATATTTTCGCTATATGTTGTTGACTAACCCACAACGGGTTAAAAAGATCTCATAAATATGGTTTAAATAAACATATTTAAGTTGTACAGTAAGGGAGAAAGTTTTTTTCGTTTGAATGTTTAGCACTACCAGATGCCAGAATCTGAAGTTACACGGGCATCCTCCACCTCTGCCATCACGGCACGATCACACAGTGTAAGGATACCCATAGTGTGTCTTTAAGAGGCATATTCCAAGAGACACAATGTTTTAACAGTGTAACACAGACAAGAATATAACTTATGCCATTATGCATCATATTGTTTCCATATTAAAAGCTAATATCAATCTAGGAATCTTTGTAAAGTGAGCGGTGCAAAAACACACGGTTAGAAAAAAAAAGGCACGATAATTCGGCCATTCGGTGCAAGATTAAGGTGAACCAGGAGGAGAAATATATTGACTTCATCAGAGAACCACTATAATATGCAAACAATTGCCTGAGAGTTAAAAATGATCAAAACAAGACAAGATTTATTTTTTGTAACATGCAGTCACATGTCCAGTCAATGGAGCAACCTGACGGGCAATGCGATAGCGTTCAAAAGTACAAAAACGGTCTGAAAAGGAAGGCTGACATTCTTGTAGCATCCAAGAGCAGGAACTGTCTTTTTACAGAGAAGAACAGCAGTATCAAACATTAAGCAAAGTTATTTTAATGACAGCCCAAGAACATTGCATGCATTTTTATGCCATAGAGTTTGTGTACAAAAGCAAAAAGATTACAAAAATGTCACAGGAGTGGCTTGCACAATGAACGTCGTCAGAGAGCGATAAGGTTGCTCAGTTGGTGAACACACACCGTAGGGCTGTATACAGGAGTTTCAACTAATGGCCGACATCTGAAGTCTATGGAAGCTTGTTTCTGCCACTGAATACAAAATAAAAAAGGTAATTGTGACTTAATTTCACAATTCAGACTTTTTTTTCTCCCAGAATTGCAATTGCGTGAAAAAAAGTCGGAATTACCTTTTAAAATGTTTTATTCTGTGGCGGAAACAAACTTCTATAGAAGACTGATCTCCAATGTAGAGTTTCCCTTAAACTGAAAAAATAATAAAAATGATAATAATAATAATTCTACTGGTAATAAAAAAACAAAACAAAAAAAAAACATTTTGTCAAACATACAGTAATATAATATCTACAAAACCCACCAACGGCATGCTAAATATGCAATAATACATTAAAATAATACACTGGTTATAATTTAATGCCACAAAATAACACAACTTCATGAAATACACAAAATTGAAAGAAACGTGTTAAATGACTTTAACACGGCATTTAAAAAAATATATTGAATCATTTTTAAAATGCTCAAAGGAAGAATAAGATAAACATGCTATTAATAAATCTCAAAACAATAGTAACTTGTAAAAGTTTGTCAAGTCCATTTTTTGATTTACAGACTTTAGAATAAAAGATGTTATGTATGGATTGGGCTTGGGCACAGTGTTTCATCTGGAAATCAATAATTAATGGTCAAGCAAGAGTTGTGTAAACCTCCGGATGAAAGTTGTCCATAATCCATGGTCTTCAATTCTAGGATAGTGCCTTTGTGTTTCCTCTGTGTAAACAGTGTTTGGGCTCTGTCTGAAACTCTGCTGTGTGATTTCTTAATGTCCATTTGCAGTGAGGGGAGGGCACAGAGTAGACTAACTAGGAGGTTATTCAATTTCATTAAAAAAAGAAGAAAATATTTTAGCATTTTGTAATAGACGGGGAAAGTAAAAACTCTTTTAAATTGTATGAATTTTTAACCTCCACTGACAAATATAATCCCCTCAATCATCAGTGTACAGTTTCTGCCCTGGCCTCAGACAGGCTTTAGACTGTATTCTAAGATGTAAACAATATGCAGTTCTGCCTTGTTTTGAAAATTTTATTTTCAGAGCCCATTTGCTGCCACGATGCATACGCTTAATAATACATATACTGAGAGTTAACATCTGTAAACAGCATTCTTGAATACACATAAAACCTCAGAGATAGCCAAGAAAATGGAGAAAGAGAGCAGTAGAGTGTGGTTAAGTATTTGAAGACAGGAACTGATCTCTTGTTGGCTGTGGGAACAAGCTCTCTCCATTTTCAATGAGGTTGTACAAACACAGGTTGATTAAAGACCCTTAATATAAGCCCAAAAGCCACATCAAGCCACACAATCAGACTGCAAGCTCAACACCAGGACAAGTACAAGAGATAGAGCAGGTGTGTTAGTTGGGATCAGATACGGGCACCCATCTCTAAATCAGTGGACTGCTGGAGTGTTGATCTATCCATCACAGGCTGCTGGGCTTCACATCGACATCATGTAGGAACGGAACGGGACGGGACAGGGCGGGGCGGGGCTTCTGCAACCACTTGAAAGGGAGCCTTTCAGTCATTGTACCCTGAACCAGGGAGTTCATTGGTTAACGTGTGCCAGCGCTCGATTTTCTTGTCCTTGTTTTTCAGACAGTCAAACCAGTGTTTTAGCCTCTCGCCGTTGGCATTTATACCTAAAGAGACTCCACCTGGAGAAAAGGTGGAAGAGTTCATTAAGACCAAAAACAACCAAAGGCCAGAAGTTCCCCGTGGGACTCAGGCCTCAACTATAAGGATAACCTACTGGAGAAAGTTTCAAGCCAGTTGACAAACTTAGCACTACGGCGGAATTCCAAACAGAAGTGAGCCTCCCTATGCCCTACTCACTATGAAGTGGGGACTGTGGATGGAGCAGCGCACTTGTGTGTCTAATGTAGCCGTTTGGTACACACTTTATGAAGGAAGCAATTTAAGACAACATTTCCTCATTACCTTAACCTGAAATATTATCATGACAACATAGCATGGTGTCAATAAGCCCATTAGCTGTTCTAACAACATGAATTTTATATTTTGGTTAAAGGGGTGGTATAATGCCCTTTTCACAAGATGTAAAATAAGTCTTTGATGTCTCCAGAGTGTGTATGTGAAGTTTTAGCTCAAAATACCCCACACATATTTTTAAATAGCTGGTTAAAATTGTCACTTTTTGAGGGTTAGCAAAAATGCACCATTTTTGTGTCTGTCCCTTTAAATGCAAATGAGCTGCTGCTCCCCGCACAGAGGGCAGAGCTTCAAGAGCTTGTGTCCTTTTACCTCACACACACATGCACTGAAAAATTCTAAACTTTTAGCCTTTTATGTTCAAACCGGAGTCAGACAATGATGGAGAGACTCAAGAAGTGACAACATGTAGAAAGCAACAGGACGTTTCTGAATGGTTAGTTGAAGAATTTATGCAGCTGATGTGGAGTTAACTATCTTCTAGTCATTGATTAGCATATTCTGTCATGATAATCTATAAATCGTGTTCAGGGGGCGGGGTTTATGTAAATTTTAGGGTTGGTGATGTCACTAACCAGGGAGGAAGCTTGTGTAGTCCCTAGCAGCCGTTTGTTGTAGTCCTTAAAAAGCAATTTCTTTAAAAGCAAATATCTCCCTTTGCTTTGAACTTTGAGCATTGTAACTTTGCAGATGTTGTTTATGCTCAAACAGCAACATTACACACTAACTAAAGTTAGAAAAGTGAAATCATAATCAACCACCCCTTTAATGTAAACAATATGCAGTTCTGTCTTGCCTTGTTTTGGGGCCTAATGGTTAGAGAATCAGACTGGTAACCCGAAGGTTGCAGGTTCGATTCTCAATACCCACAGGTGCCCTTGAGCAAGGCTCTTAACCCTCACTCGCTCCCCGGGCGCCGCAGTGAACGACTGCCCACTGCTCCTGGTGTGTGTGTTCACTACTAATGTGTGTGCACTAACTTCGATGGGTTAAATGCAGAGGACAAATTCCAAGTATAGGGTACCATATTGGCCTTCACCTGTCACACTTTACTCTTACATAATTGTTGCAAATAAATACAGTTTTTAAAATATGCTTTATATGTGTGTGTGTGTGTGTTTGCATATGTTCCCTCTCTGCTCTCAACTTTGCCGTCTCTTGTTTGGACCCTGCAGGCAGTTGCATTTACGTAACACATCTACTGTTAAACACCTTTCTTACCTATCAAACTTATTTAAACTTACTTTGGATGTATGACAAAAATATGTGTAATTGAATTATCCTGTTTATTTGTTAACTCGAACTCTGCCGCCATAAAATGAATCGCAAAGACTCGCCACACTGGTTCACATGACCATGAGCGATAAAGAGACTTCTTTGAAGTTACCGTCGCATGTTCGCTTCGCTAACGGACTTCTAAAGGGCCCTTCGTGAAGGGATTCGGTCGATCACTTTCATTCGGAACGCCCCTACAAATGGCGTCCCCTTCCTGAAGTGCCCTTCAAGGGTGCAACAACACTGCTGGAATTCACCTATTTGATCATGCACACATCTGCTTGCTAATTCAGCTTGTCAACTTGTCAGGTGGATAAAATTAACTATAGCTGGCTGACACAGATGAAGCTTTGTTGAAATTGCGTAATCAGTACTTGTGATCAGTACGAATGGGTTGAAAATCACAAACTAATCAGTAATGTTTTTCCTTGTAAGTCAACATTTATCAGCGGTAATGTTTAGCAAAAGAATTTATTAGCATCTTAAACTTTTTTGCATAATTATAGTAACTGTGCTTTTCAGCTATCAAGAAAAAATTATATTTTATGAAGAAATCATTTGTGTATTTACATTTTTTTTAATTTTTATAAAACGTAAATGTAAAAATGTATTCATTTACAATAAGACATTTTAAATTAGAAATATACACTTAAGTTTCTATATATAAAAAATACATTTATAAATTGGGGCAGAGCAAGTAGAAACTTCTGGCCTGACCAGACAAGCTGCTGAGCCCTGGGACTATATAACCTTTGGCAGTAACATACAATTCACCACAAACCGTGAAAACAATAAATACAAATATAGCATAAAATTAACATCATAATAAAATGAAAGATTAATGTAAGTTTAACAAGACTTGTACAGTAAATAGGTCCTACCAATGAAATCGTTGGATTTGCCGATGTCATAGTCCCAAACGGTCACCTCCAGGGTCTTTTTACTGAGGTCAGCGTACTTGATCTCATAGAAAAACTCCTGTCATAGAAGAATGGAATGAGCGATTATAAACACAACTGTGCATTAGACAATCAGGCATTGGTCAGGTTAATCTTACTTCATTGAATTCGGGGTTGAGGGTCTTCTTTTTGACAGTTGTCTTGTGCTTTGATTTTTTGTTCTCATCTGGCTTGAGATACCTGAAATACATTGGGGATATTGAAAGAAAGATGCATTTAGTGTGATCATGTCTTTCACTTTGGGTTAAGTTGGCTTTCTACTAATTTGGTACAGGCTTACAACAAGCCAATATGACCACCAGAGGGCATTGCACCTCTTGTATATAAAATTTGGAGAGCTGAATGAAAAAGCCATGAAAGGATACACAAGGTTCATTGCAGGATATTTCCACCATTTGCTCTTGGAGCTTTCTTAAATAAATGAAAGATTCACTTTCATTTCGAGGTCATTAAATGTCTCTCTCTGGCTCTATCCCTGCGAGTCTTCTTAATGAGGGTCCCTTGCTCTTTACCAAAGACCACCAGATAAGCAGACAGCCAATAGACTGATTAAAGAAGACCCAGGCCGTGAACTCGGCTGCCTAATAATCCCAGCCGGGTCTTATATTGTAAAAGCAATAATAGAAATCCCCTCTTATTTATTTTATCATCTAGGGATCTGTTAAATAAGAGTAAAAAAACTGAAATAAATCTTGTTCAAGATATTACAGAGATATCCGTAGATATCCAAGTGAAACTTGTGAAAGGCTCGCTTCCCTCTTATTGTAACAGTTTTCCCGGAGCTCATTTGCTCCTGTTATGCTGTCTCTATAGTCAACAATTTCAGCTTTTCTTCTGAATAAATGAATCCGCAGTTCTCTTTCTCTATATAAAAACGAACACTTCTACTTTCCAATAAAAAGTAACTCGTTTCCTTCCCAAAAAGGTGAACGTCGTCAACTGCTATCAATCCGGGAAAAACTGCTTTGTGCATAGACGGTAAAAAACAGGAACGACACAATGATTCGAAAATAGCAGACGGAGACGAAATAATGACACAAATACACAAGATTTGCACGAGCAGAAACAACAAATGAATCATTTCGTATTCAAAGCTTTTGTAGAGACAGAATCAAGCTGTTGAAATTGACCAATGGTTGCACATGTAAGAAACAAAAACATAGTGCCCTACTGCTATAATCCCTCAATAAATGGTTTGATTCAGGAAGTGAGGGAGTTCAGAGCTCAAATCCCTTCAGTGTGCGGAAGCAGAGATCATTGCTTCATTTAAACCAACACACTCCAGTCCAGTCCTCAAAATACAAAGAGATTTGCATTTCTCCAAATCAAAGACAGAATTCTAAGCTTGTGACTGCACTGGTATCAGCCGTTGACATAAATGCTTGTGTTTGGCATGGATGAATAGACGTGCTAAAGGTTTACTTACAAACATACCTGTGCACATGCACATACATATACATTGTCAGCAATCATTTAGCAAACACTTTTATCCACAGAGCCTTAATGCTAAATTGATTTTTGGCGTTGAGTGCCTTGTTCAAAAGCTCAATCATGAGGGATTCAAACCTACAACCTTTTGGTTACACATCAGCACCTTAAAGCCAACATTATCAAAATTCACCCTATTTTTTAAATGTATTTTATTGTTCTTATTTTGCATGATTCATTTGTGCACAGGTTTGATGTTATACTATTTTTTAACCTCCCAATTTTTTTAAGGGGTCCTATTATGTTTTTATTTTATTTTATTTTTTACACATTTTCACCTTTCTTTAGTGTGTAATGTTGCTGTTTGAGCATGAAAACTGTCTGCAAAGTTACAAAGCCACTCCAAAAGCAGTTATTCTCTATATCAGTAAACACTGTTTCTGAACTCCCTGAAACGCATCAGTTGTTCTTTCCGGGAAAGAAACCGGACTCCTGGTGACGTATGCTGGACTTCTCCAAGAACTCAGTCTGCTTAAACGCTTCAGCCTCTGCATGCTCACATTAATCTGCCTTTGTTTCTGAGTGCACCGCCACATCTCAAAATCAACCAACAACCGATGGATAGAACCAACTTTTATCACGACTTTAAACTGTGACAGACCTTTACAAAAGGTTAGGAAGATAGATGGGTCATATTTTTAAACTCGTAATAATCATCAGGGTCCTGTGGTATATCTAGGTAAGGAAAATCTCTTGCACATTATTTGTAAGTTTTTATAAAAACGTTAATGTATTCTGACTTAAATGCATGAAAACGTTGTGTCTAATTATTATACCACAGATTTGAGTCGACTAGCAGCACTAAATCCAGCAACAGGATTTCCCTTTGATATCTGTAATTTACATACTCTTATATGCACAGATCTTCTGTTCCACAAAACATACGTTTTCACTAAATCGATGTGGATTCCGATTATTTTAGTACCCCTGCACATGAACAGTTGTGTTGTGCTTTTGGTGCAGAAAAAATTTGTTTTACAAGTGAAATTTCCGCATACAGAACAGTGAAAAGACAGATGATAGAGGGAGGTATGAATTACGTTTTAACATAGGGGTCAGAGAAGCCATTGGCATCCATGGCAGCGAGATGGGCACAGCGGATGATGCCAACCACTAAGCCAGACTTCTGAGAGCTGTACTTCAGAGAGATCATGATGCGCCCTCGCTCCTCCAGAGACTTGTCATCTGTCTTGTCAATCTGTGTCAACACACAAACAGAAAACAGTCAGTCCAGCTTCAAAGAACTATAGAAAAGACGGATGTAGACTACATAACACAAATAAATATATTTTAAGTATTAACTTAAACATGAAACCTAGCATTCATTTGTTGCAATTCTATGAATCTGACTGCTTTAAGCCGGGCTCAGACTACAAGTCTACTCAGAGTTTCAGCCCAATTTGATCGGTTCTGATGTTCAGCACAGATTATCTAGTAATGTGAGGCGTTTACAGATCAAATCTTGAACCCCGATCTGCTCACGGACACATCGGGGCCGTCCTGACAATATCAAACATGTTTGATATTTAGGATTGACGGAAGTGACCGTGAAACAAGCAGCTGTACAGATCCGGTGGATAACGGATGGAGATGGAGGAACGGCTGGTCGAATTTTGGGATCAACAGGACTGCCTTTATAATGTCTCCTCATATAATGTCTTCAGCAAGTTGCTGCAACACCGTATATATGTTGTATACATCCACCTGCCTGTGAGATCACGTGAGGAGCTACATCTGGCAGTATAATCTTAAGAATATCTTGTAGTGTGTGATGTGACACGATTTTCAAATCTTGTAGTGTGTGCAGGTTTGACATGTGAAAGAAGAAAATCTGTGAAGATTCTCCTTACGATGCAACCGGTTAAGACTGAAAAACTCCTGTAGTCTGAGCCCGGCTTTAATTATCAACTCATAAATAGACAGAACATTCTATTAAAACACAAGTGTTGTGTCCCAGTAGATAATTTATTCATTCGCTCAATTAGTTTCATGCACAACTCTCTTCTTTCCAATTTTTTCTTGTCTAGACATTTTATGACAAAGCAGAATCAGGGCCGGGATTATTGCAACTGTTGAATGTGACGTAAATCTACTCTCTCTCTCAGAACTTTCTGGACCCACCAAAGCCATCAAGCATGAAGTTAATTAGCTGTGGAGGAGGCGTCTCTGCTCTTCCCCCACACACTGCTGTCTCATTTCCGTCCCCACTGGAGATCACAGACTCTCACACACACATACTCTCATACACATTAAAGAGTCTCTTCACACAACAAACATGGTTCGTACTGTTTTCCAGCTGGTGGAGTCACTCTCAGGTCTATAAGAGCAGAACCCAACACAGTCTTTGTGTCTAAGGGTGTATTCACACCCGTCTTGTTTGGTTCGATTGAATCGAACTCAAGTTCGTTTCCCCACTTGGTGCAGATCTTTTGGGTACAAAAGAATACAACAATCCTACTCGGGTGCGGACCAAACAAACTTACTGAGACCCAGCTGAAGAGGTGGTCTCTGTCTGGTTCCATATTAACTCTGGTACGGTTCGAATTTCTGTCCAATGAATGGATGACCTTAGCACACATGTGGTTTTGTTTACAAATTTTGGTTCACTTGCAAAAAGGGCAGTGTGAAAGCGAACCACAAAAAAAAAAAAAAAAAAAAAAAAAAATCAACATTGTATTTGGTCCGGACCAAAGCAAGTGAACTAATGGACTTTCCTAACTTTTGCCACCTCAACCTGTACTGCAGGCAGCAGTCTGTGTGCTGATCTTACAGGTCAACTTTTTAAATGCTTGGAAATTCTCACATTTTCAGGGTTTCCAAAGACAGCCAATCGCCGATTGGTAAAGTCATCGCATCACTGCAGCAACCATCAGAAGCTCTGGTTGTAATGGAAACGTTCAAGTGTTCTAAGACGCTTCCTGGCCTCGCATTTATGACCACACATGTGTAACCCCTCCAGTCCTACTTGCCCCGCTCCGAGTGGGACTTGAACCGGCGTCTCCGGCATGGGAGGCAGCTAAAGACCGCAGTCTCTAGCATCAGTCGCAAGTGCGCCTCTTGAGATCAGGGGAGTGAGATTTACCTGCACTACATTTACTACCATTACACATGCATATTGGCAGGTCTAGTCTGAAAAATAAGTGTTTTTTAACACTACTTGCTGATTTGAAATATGCTATTGCAGGATTTCCCCATTTAAGTAAATAGGACGTGGTCTTGGATGCCCGAAACAGCTGCCCAGAGGCATTGCAAATGTGGCCACCGAGTGAACTGACTTTCCTCGAAAGGGACTTTGCTGTCAGTCTGTGGATTTTCTGTAGGTTACATCTTTACACTAGTAAGTGGGTCTTTATGAGCGAGCCATTGAGTGTGTTTACATGCACATTCTCTTAAACTGATTATGCTTAGAAAGCTGACATGTGGGTCACAAACGCGTTCCTTTAAGGTCATAAACAGCTGAAGAACAAACCAATAGACAGCGAGATTTTTGCTCATTACCTCGATTTTGCCATGTAAACACCTTAACCTGCGTTCTTTTAGCTTAATGAAGTCCTTCTCCTGCTAGAACAGCTAGAACATATAAAGCAGTGGAGATCCTAGCAGAGCTGTGTGATAAGTGATATGTAACAGGAAAGCATGGTTTCTGCAGATTTAAGCACATTCAACCAGAGCAAGTGTTTAGCTGTAGGGGAGGAGGAAATATATCTTTCTTGACCTGAGAAAGGATAAAATGTGTTCTCATCTCGTGCAGCCGAAGGAGCAGTGGTACAGTCATAGAAACTGCAAACATTAGAGGAGAATGAGTCTGTACAAGTTTCCCACTGCCATTTTGCCATACTCTGGAGTTTTTAATGATTTATTTAACATCACAACTCAAAAAAAAAAGGGAATACTATGAGTGTAATACACGGATGCTTACGTTTTGATGTCACCAATGGTAAATAACCAGATAAAAAAAAAATAAAAGTCTTGTAAACATGTTTTTCTTGCATTGAGAGTTTATGGGTTTGCATGTAAACTGGTAAAAGAGCCAATTTAAATAGATTTTTGGTAGTTACCAGCATGTTGGTGTACATGTAAACGTGTTTACTGATTCATTCAACCGATTAATTAAAAAACAGATTAATTCAGGAACAAGTCAAGTCAAGTCAAGTCAATTTATTTATAGAGCACAACATAAACACAACGTTTGTTGATCCACAGTGCTTTACAGACGGTCAAAAGGTTAAAAAAGATATTTTGATATTTAAAAAAAAAAAAAAAAAAAAAAAAAAAGTACCACTACATTGTTTTGCTTGGGTACGTGTATTAGTCAATTCTGCTTATTAACTTAGTAACTGGCAATATTGTGTCTAAAATATGAACTGTTAATTAAACTGTTATATAAAAGCAACATCACATTGTGGACACGCCTACAGCCAAATTCAGAACAACAGCATTCTTGCTCATCTGATATTGCTCAAGTAGAGGATATATGTATGATAAGTAGAGGAAAATGTAAATCCAGCTGGTTGTTATCATAAACAAATAATAAACCACAGCAGGGTGGTTGATGTAGGTTTTAAGGCATCTCAAAGGGCTCCATGGGTTGACAGGATGAGAGACATGAAAGAAGCCATTATTGGGGAATAACAGACCTTGGAATGTTGAGATTGACCAATCAGAATCAAGCATTTCAGAGAGCTGTGTAATAAATAGCAAAAAAAGCAAATCATTCTATCAATTCAACTTTGATTCAGCTCAGCTACTGAAAATGTCTAGGTTTATACAACCTTTGCCTTTCAAGTAAAAGGTACTCTGATAAAAGATACTAGATGAGATCATCCCCCACCCAATACCTGCTCATCCTGTCAACCCATGGAGCCCTTTGAGATGCCTTAAAACCTACATCCACCACCCTCAAATGAAGAAGACATGTCTACAAGGAAGTGTATCGAACTGCTTTCCTCAACGTGTTCGTTCCGTCTCCTGCCAGAACATATAAAGCAGTGTTTTGTGCTGATCCTAGCAGAGCTGTGCGCCTTAAGGCACGGCGAGGACAAAACACTTCCTACTGAGCTGGGTTTAGTTTGTGACTGGAGTGCATTTCAGATTTAAGGTATGACCCCGGTATACGAACAGACATGTGCCTAATGGGTCTGTGTCCATCATACATGGTTGTCAGTGAAACAAAAATGTATTCCCTCGAGGATGTGGCAGGTTTTGAATCGAGGTGCTTTTAGTCAGGCGATACAACGTGGTGTGTATGGTTGTTAGTGTTCCTCCGACATTGAGCAGCCTATAGCTTTATCACATTGTGCTGGTGTTTGTAAACCTGTCACGTTTGTCACAGATGGTTGATGGATGTGAGGATGTTGCTTCAATGATAATTGATTTCTAATTAGCATGTTGATTCTAATGAGAGTCACTTTGAACGTCCTAATCAATTTGGTATCTGAATCTCTTTATGTAGCTTTCAAACTTCCCTCAATTTCTCCATCACTCACAGACAACCACACTGATGATTAGCACAACTGAGCTCCTTCCGTCTTCACACTGATTCGTTGAACAGTAAAAGACTGTGTTACTCACAGGAAGCTGTTTCTCCAAACAGTTGCTGAAGCTCTTGGTCTGGTTGGGTTTGAGTTTCTTCAGGGGGATTCGGGTTTCGCCGATGAATTCGTTGTGGCGGAATTTGTCCTCGTCACACACTGAAATCCTAGACAAAAATAACAGATTGACAGTATCAGATCTGGATTGTAGACTTGCCATGAACTACACAGCTAGTTAGGAGAGTTGTTAGAACTCTTTCTTGCCAAGGTTGCCAGTCAGCGCCAGCATTTTTGATCATATTCACAACATTTTCATGGCCCCAGAATATTTTTCTGTATGAAAATGTAATGTCAATATATCAAAAGAAATAATAGACACTCCGCTTTAAAAAAAAACTATATATTTTTTATCAACACTTGATAAATATTCATTATTTATTTCTGTTTAGAACTGGTTTGGCCCACGTCTAAACCAAAATAAGAAAAAAATCTACTCAGTTCAGTCAAAGAGATATTTGAAGGAGTACGTCCACATATCCAGTCAAGTGCTGAAGGTGGGCACTGCAAACTGATTCCCCACCACCTGTGTTTCATTACATTTTGATAAACACTTTATCTCAGTCAAATACATAGTGTGACCACAACCATTTATTCAGTATATCCCATATATTCCAAATTCATAGCAGAAGCTCCATGGGAGGATTTCGTGCTATCTCTCCACTATAGATGTTCATTTGCATTGAGCTTGCTCACTGTGAAATGAGTTTTCTGTGCTATTTGCAGTATCGGCAAGAACCACTTGATATGTGGGGGTAGGAACAAAGGCACAGCTTCTTTTAGTTTTGTACAGGTCAATAATAACATTTGACTGGATACAGATGAGTAATTCACACATGAAAAAGGAACGTTCTGCTGATGTCTCTCATTTACAGCAAGAACAGATGGACAGAATAATAACAAATCCATGTGTTTAAGATGGTGATGAATTGGTCAACAGCAGAAAGAGACAATTGACAACAGCCGGTATTGGAGACGTTGCTGCAGTTCTTCTGGATTTAGTCTGTCTCAGTATCTTCATGCAATCACAGACGGACTTGATAATTTGTGAGATCACCATGTGGATCATACCGGCTGTTGTCAGACTCCTTGTGCATACAAAAAATCTCAATGGATTCCTACTGAAACACTACAGCAAAATATATAAATAACTGGCTTAAGTGACTTTTGAACAGTACTGTACGTCACTCTCCCGTGCGCGTCTCATATCCGTAAATAGAGAAAAGTTGCTCCAGCTGGTTTGATGTGTGAATGGAAGGGACATGGGTTAGTGGTCACAACGAGCGAGAAAGGTTGACATGGAGCTGCTAAATCTCCAAACTCTGGCAAATCACCTGTTTCGAAAAAGCCTGCAAAAAGAGAATGCGACAGCTCGTAATAAAACAAGAATCGACATTGGCTTGGTTTTTCGGAGAACTAAGGGCTTTGAAATGGTGTAAAAGCGACGTGGAGATGGCATTTTTATTACTCAGCATGTGAGTAAGATATTTTATTGAACAGATAAATTGCCATATGTAACTCTCTAACAAAGTTGCGCGGGAATTTATTTTCAAGGAAGTACTGTGTCTATTAATGGGTAAAGCTACAGCAACGTCTTCAGCTAGTCAGCTTGAGATCCTATCCATCTAAACTGGTTATATCTCTTAAGCCTAGTAATGAATGTTTTATGAGCAGTAGGATGTTCTCTCTTTCTTTTTAGTTATGAGTAAGAACCATATTCATCCGCACAGTCACGCAGAGCCAAAACACCACCAAAACAATGTTCTTCCACAAAATGCATGCAGTTTGGTTTTTTAACCACTAAAAGGCCTAAAAGTTACATAGTGTACCTTTAAAATAACATATTTTTGCAGAATATCCAAGCTTTTCCATACAATAAGTGGATGATTTATAATGTCAAGTTTAAAAAAGGATACCAAACACACCATAAAAGTACCTTAAAAGTAAATATGAATATTGGTTTTCTGAATCTATATCATTTGAGGGACAGACCAAAATGCAAGTAATTTACTGAAAATACTGTCTTCTGTCTAAGCTCTCAAATCTCATTGAAGCTTTTGCACATTCAAAGCTGGCACGTCATGATAAGCACAACAAGAAATTCAGTTTATGCACTGTTTATTCTCTGATGGCTATGTGCCATCTAATAAGTCCTCCTATACGATTCTAAGGAAGGCCTTACTTTTTGGGGGAAAAAAGAAGAAAAACAGGCAGGTTCTACCCAGTCCATTTTCATCTCTCACAGCAGCAGTACTGATCCAGACAATAAAATCCAGATATATTTTTCACTCTAGACACGTATACTTGTTTCAGTTTCAAGGACTGGCGTAATCCTCATGCTTTACACCTCATAACATGACTCATTCCTTCAACTCCCTCACTAAGAAATATCATAAAACCCCATGAGATAGAAACAGACGAACAAACATACGAGGCACTTCAGGTGAATAGTAACTAGACTACTCTGTAATAGTTTATGATCTAAAAACATTTAAATCTATAGAAAATAGCCCCATCAGTACATCCAGCAATAAAATACATCAAAATGACTAATGCAGAAAGGGTGATTCTAGGATTTCAGCCTGAATGGTGGGGTATTTGGTTGCATTTTATTTTATTATCAGATGAGAAAAGAGGAGCAAGCATCTGAGATCTGTGCTCTGAGCTGAACAATGCCACCCAATAATGGAAGGATAATACTTACTGACCCACACTTGAACGTTTTTAACAACTCAGAGGAGGACTCAAAGTGAAATATCCTCATAATCTTAAAGATTTTTAGGGGGGCTGAGATGAAACACTGAAGCTCTAACAATGCCAAAGATCTAGCAATGAGGACATACACATAATCCTTCCCAATCCACATTATTTCCATTTGTTACCTCGCCACTGCATCGAAAATGAATTCTTGAATGCTTGTTCTATTCCCATCTGGAAGTTAGATGTGTTGTTGTGACACACCATTGCTAAAGCGTTCAGCCTGACTCAGTAGTTCAGCTCTCCAAAGACTTCAGTCATGTTTCAGGTAAACTGGCAATCACACTTTCTTTCCCCTGTTGATAAAAGTCTTGAATGAGGCACGGGGCAGCTGGAGCAGCACTCAGGCATGTCCAAAAGGTCTGCTTAATAAAGCCACTTTTCCCCTGTTATGTTACATGTGGATAGGATTGTTTCCCTAGACGGCATTGCTCTTTATGCTGTTTCTAGAATGGTTTTGTTTTGACTATGGTACGGTGTATGTTTAATGCCAGCTGTCCTCTTGGATAAATGTGCAGGGAGTTCAGGGATTTTTGTTCAATGCAATCACAGTACATTGTGTTTTTCTGTGTGAGCTGGATATATTTGTGCATGGCCTTGAATTTGCAAATATATTTCTGCATAATGTCGGGTAGAAAAGTCAAAATTTGTCAGATGTAAAAGCAATGGTGCTTACGAAAATATATAAAAAAAAAAATAAAATAAAATTAATATATAATTGCTGCAATTAATACACAGACACATTGTTGTGATTTTGTTTATTCTCTGTTTTGGGTGAGTTTCAGTTTGGTTTCAAATGTTAGTGTTATGTTTCTATGGTTTCACATTGATTTGATTATGTGTCACACCTGTTGTTAGTTTCGTTGTTTCATTCACCCGTGTATTTATAACCTTGGTTTTGCTTCAGTTTCTGTCCGTTCTCGTCATGATTAAATCGGTTATTCTGTTCACCGTGTTTTTTTTTGGCAGTGTGCTCTGTTTCTTTTGTGTTTAAATAAATTGGACTGATGCAAGTAAATCCAGCCTTTTATTACGTTTTGTTCTCAAACAGCGCTGACACACATACAGTACTGTTCAAAGGTTTGGGGTTAAGGCTTTTTTTTCTTGTAAATTAATATCTTTATTCAGCAAGAAAGATTTAAATTGATCATTTGTGACAGTAAAGACATTTACAATGTAAAAAAATAAATAAAATAATTCTTTTGAACTTTCTATTCAATGAATCCTGAAAAATATGTATCACTGTTTTCACAAAAATATCAAGCAGCAAAATGTTTTACAATTTTTTAACAGACAATAAGAAGAAATGTTTCTTGAGCACCCAACCAGCATATTAGAATGATTTCTGATTACTGATTTTTGCTGTATTTCTAATCAAATATATTCATATTTTGAATGTAAAGTAGGAATTTATACATTTAACTCACTAGAACATTCAATATCTGCATATATACTAGATTGATAAATTGATATGTTGAAATTGGTTGAACACATTATATGAGTTCTCACTTTCATTCACGAAATAAATTACACTATTCTAATGAGTTAAATATGTTAAATTCCTACTGAAAATATTAGTGGGAAGTAAAATGTGAGAGTTCATGAAGATGGGCAAATTATAATGACATCCAAAAAATGTTATAGAAATTTAGATCAGGCATATTTTGAGCTAAAAGAACGCTGAGAGGACAATAAATAAACTATGCACATATGTCTTGTGATTTGAGACTGGAAGAGGACAGGGTTCCTGCTGTTAAAAAATATTTTCTAATGGCTTCCTATTGTATTTGTCTTTGTTTTAATGTGCAAAGATAATTCCTGTTCATAAAACAAGAAAAATAAGAGGTGAAGCACATCTAGCTGAATTTAATTGTCTGTAAACATTCCGGCAAATGTGTTTGCAAATATTCTTGTATTCTTAAAGCACAAGTGTTAATGGCTTTCTCTGGTATAAAGGCATGAGAAGTGTGCCACTTGTGAGGGTAATTTGGCTTTGAATAGAGCTGTCACTGTCTGAGATGATGTTGGCAATGGAGGTACGCCTTTTCAGATAAATCATATGCTTTCATAGCCACAGGAGGAGTTCACCATAGCCCGCCACTAAAACACCACTTTGATGTTCATCAGCGGCACATGAAGATCGCCGGCAAATGAGGTTTGGTGAATAATGGGCAAGACCGAATGCTAGAGTGAGATAACACCTCAGAGCTCCATTGTGTGAAAGACTGAAGCCTGACATCATGTACATGTCTGACTTTCACTCTATAGGAGAAGCTCTGGGTCTCTTAGTGAAGCTGTCCATAAAGTTTCCCCTGCTCTATGAGATTCTACATACATCTGCATATATTACATTTACTGCTCCTATATTTTCATTTTCCTATATAACTTGACTCCCCAAATCCTCTAAAACAAGGGGTTTTAAACGTTTGTTGCCAAGGATCCCTAAATGAAATCATTGCTTTGTGAGTCACTGCCTTCTTAAATTGCAAAAGCAGTTATAAGCTTTCATAAATAAATAATTGTCATTTATACTGTGTGAGTTATAATATTAGTCTGATATATGACACGTATTTTTAAATGAAATAATTGGCTTTTATATTTCTCAAAGTGTGGGAGCAGGGGAGATCAGCAAAAGAAAAAGCAAGAAGAAAAAAAAGCTGTTGCAATAGTGTTTAAGTGCGCTCTGCCTTTATAAAGCAGCACTGAACACACATCCACTGAATAGTTCTTCTTCAGACCGTGAACAAGCCTGACATAAAAGTTCCTCGCCATAGAAAAGCAGCTCTTCATCGAACGGCATCACAAGCTGCTATTGTGAATGCGCCGCTTTCAGCAAGAAAACGTACAAGAATCTGAGCTTGTGAGGCGACCGCCAACTGAGTTCACTGCAGCCACTGATTATATATTGCTCATACAAAGCATCACTGAAATACTAGCATTTTTTTGTTTATTTCAATTAAGAGTTAAGTTCTGATCTATTATTGTCTCTTTCTGTTATATTTTTCAATGTTTCAATGACATAAAAAAAGTGAAACTATTGCATTGCAGGTGTTTTTCCTTGCACTTTTTTTAAATATAAAAAATCGTTCTGTTTTTATTTTTAGTGAAATTATTTTGCGGCAGAATACATTTTTTTTTTAAAATAAATGACGTGGAGCAATTTGGCTGTATTGCGTGTTTATGTATATACCTAAAAAAAGTAGTAGTATGTGCATGTCTGTCTGTGTGTGTGTGTATGTGTGTGTGTTTGTGTATGTGTGTGTCTGTGTGTGTGTGTGTCTGTGCGTGTATGTATGCGTGCGTACATGTGTGTGCGCGTGTGTGTTTGTGTGTGTGTGTCTGTGCATGTGGATTTGTATGTGTGTGTATGGGTGTGTGTCTGTGCATGTGGATGTCAGTGTGTGTGCATGCTTGCGTTTGTTTGTATTCCTGCATGTGTGTGTGTGACAGTATCATCCTAAACCAGCAACCCTTCGCTCAACACCACCATCTACAGGCCGATGAGTGTACAGTCACTAAATGTGCACATAAATGAATTTATTTTATACCCCCCATGGATGAAATTCTACGAAACTTAGCATACCCCCAGAGGATGTCAAGTTAATCATACACATGAAATATGGTGCAGTTCTGAACATCTCAACTGAAGATAGGGGCGATTAAAGCAGAATAATATTGCATTTTCATTTTTTATGGGAGGGGCACAAATCACAAATGAGTGATTATGGGCTAGGTTGATGTGGGCCCTTAAGACCAACATACCATAAAAATTTCTTCATCCCCGGTGCCACGGTTCAGGTAGTTATTTAGGAAAAACTGCATTTTTTGGGTTTGGGGGGCCCAGCGCGGGGGGGGAGTGGCCCCCGGGGACCAAACGAAATTTTTCCGTAAAAGTCTAGTGGGGCTACATGCCCACCAAATTTCATGTTCCCCGGTGTTTCGGTGTCCCTGGTATCGTTGACGAAAAATTCAGTAGATGACAAAAAAAAAAAAAAAAAACTTTGACAATCCCTATATGACCGCTTTCGCTAGCTACGCTAGCGGCGGTCATAATTATTATCTGGAAAGTATTTACTTTGCCTTAAGTATTAAGGCAAGCACAAAAGTATTCTTGTCGCTTCACAACATTAAGGTTGAACCACTGTTGTCACGGACTATTTTAACGATGTCTTTACTACCTTTCTGGGCCTTGGAAGTGGAAATAATGTTTCAGTCTATGGGGCGGTCAGAAAGCTCTCTGATTTCATCAAAAATATCTTAATGTGTGTTCCGAAGATGAACGAAGGTCTTACGGGTTTGGAATGACGTGAGGGTGAGTAATTAATGACGGAATACATTTTTTTTGGGTGAACTAACCCTTTGTTTACTAAATGTGAACTAAATGTTTGCCAAAACAAATGAACGGAAAGTTTATCCTTTGCATGTGTTTTCAAGCACAAGAAGATGCGAAAGAACTCAATTTGGTACTCGCTCTGTGAGAAGTTTAGTGCACACACATCCAAAGCAAGCGCCCGGAAGGCCAAATCTCAGACAGCGTGAATCCTGAATTCTCAGTTTAGTTGAGTTCTCTTTTGCTGCTTCTTGTGCTTGAATGGACTTGAATTCACACAAATTTTTATCAAAATGGGCATCTTGGCGAGTATCCTAGTAAACACAGTCAGTTATTGATTAAGTGAACGTAAACCATTAAGAAATAAAACACGTGTGTACCAGTGTATTGGATCCATGCAGCTCTTAAAGTGACAGCAGCCTAATATTCCTGCTTCGCTGCTGTTTGCAAAAGACTGCTTGACTGAATAACCTTTGCAACTTTAATAAGGAATAATATATATAAAACATTTGATTACTTTATTCAATTTCTGTAACTGAGAACTACTGTTAGGCCTACCTGAAAAGCACGGTTTATTTCATATCTTTGTTCTGTTGTATTTCTGTTGGCCTTATGAATATTAAATGGATCCAATCAATGTTCAATGAAGATGATGCAGCAGTGAACTAGCTAGTATACTTTGATGCATGCATTTTTGAACTTTGCAACAGTAATCCATTTTAATAAGTAGCTGTAACACAGTAGCTGTGTTAAAATGGTTAATGGCCAATTTTTTTTTATAATAATCATGTGCTAACACACACACACACACATTCACATCAGCCACATGTATATTTCAAATAATTTTATTCAAATTTCTTTTTTTATTTAGTAAAAAAGATTATTCGAGTATGTTTTACAAGAAAATACTATTTCAGACTTTCTATTTCTATTTCAAAATGTCATGTTCAATTCAATGCGTTAATTGCCATTCCTTTGTAATAATTTTTGAAAATGGATTCAATTATTTTCAGTGTTAAACCTCTAAACTACTCGCTGGAGCACATTAGGAATTAAAAGAGATTTTGTCCCTTTCTGTTTGTCTTTATGCCCATCTCTTTTCATTTGTACCCTCCATTCAGAATGATCGAGAGCAGACAAGTTCGAGTCAGACATAAGACAACAATTTTATCACTGGGATGTAGGCTCAGACCGTCAGGGCTTTATTGAGGAAATTTAAGGCGCTATAAAGTGCCAGAACGCTGCTTGAGGAAATAATGAAAATGTAGTTTTTATAAACACTACAGGTGAGACGCTGAATATGCCAGTGCTTGGAGTTTATTTACGTGAAGGACAAGAGCGATCCCTAAAGGAACTGCCTATGAGGGAGACTTTCGGTTTCCATGGAAACTGGCTAAGACAGCCTTAAAGAAAAGCAATGGTGAATCATCAGGTGGTTACTCCCAGATCCACATGTCTGCAGACGCACACGTCTGTACTTCATCTCAAAACCATAAAACTCCTTTAAGGATTTCAGTCAACTTGTCAATATGTCCAGATCATATCAACAACAGACTCCTCCCAAAGGAGCTAATTCTCTAAAAAAATTAAGCCTTAAATCCTCATCCCAGGCCTAAGTTAAACCTTTCTAAACTGTAAATCACCCAGCGTCACCTCCCTCTAGCTGTGTTGAATGAACCTGTTACTGCACCGCTTACGAACAGAAATGTGACCTTTGAAGCGCAGACTCTCTGCCTCATTAATTCACTCGGAGTCCAGACAAATCTGGGAGCCACCAAACACAAAGCTGCAATCTCAACGGGAAAAGCCAGCAACTCGCACAATAACTGCCTGCTCTCGCTGACTCTGGCCTGTCTAGACGACTCCATCATGGACTTGGTGTTCAAGTTTTTAGCATCTTGCAGCCTCAGATTTTGCTCAGGAAAGAGAGACTGCAGGTCACATTTTCTTAACTACTATCTATCACCCATCGTTTGGTATAAACCTACAGTGTTTAAGTGTCAATTGTAATAATTCCATTAAAATAAATGCATTGAGAAAGAATAGTTCATATTAAACACAACTCAATAATATAACCAATTTATCCAAAATACTAAATCAACAAGATCTCAAAGTAATCAACTGCTTTAATACTTAAAGGCATGGCAGGCAATTTCTTCCAGAAAATGTTTTTGTTATTCGGGTTGAAAGTTTCTTTTCACATCCTGATAACAATCACCAAGTTAAGTGGTCTAAATGTATGTATATGTATATGTCTGTGGAAGGCTTAGGGCCATAAAACGTTTGTCTAATCATTGCATTCAGTCTGAATGGAATGACACATTGTCCACCATGCCTGTCAACTTATGTATTTGCATACCTCTGTGCACCTGCTCACACAGATATCACACGTCATCAATGTTTCAATCACACACTCAATAAAAAAATGATCACATTAAATCATATTGTTTAACTGACAAAATTTAGAGGATTACAATTATCCCCATCAGTATTCTATACTATACTATTATTCATGGGCAAGTGAGACAAAAAAGCTAAAAACGTGCTGTGTAACACGAGATTGAACCTCATTGGTTCTCACACGCCAAGCGAATGTGCTTGAGCTTCCATTTACCACAACTGATGTGTGCGTTGATGAATGTTTATATGTGAATAAAAGCCTAAATTCAATCTGTTCATCACATAAAGCGATCGTGTCTCTTCAGAAAATTTGGACTAAATCACTCAATTCATGTGGATTAGTTTTACGATCTCTTTATGAACTTATGACGTGTCAAAATTGTAGTTGTGTAGACTGTCAATGAAGTGAAAGAAAACACAGATTTCATCAAAAAGATCTTAATTTGTGTTCCGAAGATGAACGGAAGTCTTACGGGTTTGGAACGACTTGAGGGTGAGTAGCAATGACAGAATTTTCATTATTGAGTGAACTAACCCTTTAATAGCATCTTATCTTTTAGTCATATGATAGTCAAATGAAAATGTATGAGATCCAATAAACTGGCATTAAGCTATCTGGTCACAGTTTTGGGACATTAGATAATATTTCTCCTCATTCCAGAGGACATTTCTATATTCTGGTGCATGAGAGACAGAGACTGATGGTAGGTAAAAAAATCCTCAGAATAATGACTTCCTTTGCAAGCAGTTTTCTATTGGAAACCTAATCCATATTAAGTAAGAGTTAATCAACACCAAATTGAAATCGGATTCCCATTTAATGCTTTGTCAGCCCATATAAATGGTTCACACTGAAAGACCAAAAACTGCTCTGTCAGTAATCAATGGCCATTTTCTGTACAAGTTGCAAGTGCAGCATTGAAGGGAATGTGTGCAGAATATTAGTTAAATTAACTACACAACATTGTTATTTTAGTTTACTGACATTTATTTCATTAACCATGATAAGATTTAATCAAAATGTTAATTTAATGTGTATAGCTTGCTAGACCTCATTATCTGACACATTAAACCATTTTCTTACATTTGCAACATTTAACTAGAAAGACAATGCCAAGTGGGTTATCTACTCAGGCAACTTGGTTAATCTGCTTTTAATGGATTTGAGGGATATTGTGAGTGTGACACAGCTGTTATGTAATGATACACACAAGTGGAAACTAATGTTCCTCTGTGGTGTAATCTTTACTGCCACTTTGTCTGTGCTATTATCCTAATGCAGCATTTCAATCACCGCACAGGGTTTCAATGCAAACTAAACAATCAAGCTCTGTGAAAAACAACACATGCTACAGTCATGTTTGCGAGGCATTAAATGTCACTCAGAAAGGGCCAATGACATCTCAGCTGGGGTGAAATCACCAGGCAACATCGTGTATAAAAGGGGAGGACAAAATAACGAACATGTTTGAAATGTTTGCAAAGGTGAGTCATGATAGGATGATTAGCAGTTAGCACTGAGTCTGAAGACCTCTAGCAATTTCCACTTTGAATTATGACGCAAGACAACAATGTAAATTATGTAAAATGTCTTGCACAGATTCACAGTTACATCACTGCATTTGCATTATGGCATTTGTGTTATTAAGGAGGCAGAAAAACAGTGGTAACATGGAGGAAAACGGCAAGATCCACGGAGTAAGAAAACAAATCTTGTGCTTTTGGATGATGGTCTTCATTTTTATAGAATACCATCGTCAAAGACGCACTTTGAAGCTCAACACAAACATATATGGTTGGAAGCCATTAAACAGACATACTGGACTGTTGGAACCTGTGATGATTAGCCTGCATTTAAAGCATGAATTTGATGTAATCAATAGATCTACACAATATTCACATATCCAGTTCATGGAGGGCATATTGTATTAGCCCTGCAGTTACATCATAACAAAATATTTAAACCTACTGTTAGGGATAATCTGAGCGTTTGATTGACGAACTTACTGTCCAATGATTCTAGGTGGTCTTGGAAATGATTGGCTGGAGTTTTTCGAGTCCTGCCCGTTCCACAGATGATTAAATTGCTTAATTTTCATTTCAGTGCTTCTAACTCAGTGGCTGTAAGTGGGTTAGGAATAAGATTTCAAGTGATTTTGAAAAAAATTGACAAAAAAGAGAATCACATACCACACCTTTAAGCCCAGTGTTTCTTTCTTTCTTATTGTCAGTTCTACTTCGCATTTTAAATTGGTTGTTCCTGTTATTAATAAAATGAAGACTGCTGTATTTACATCCTTTTCTCATTATTGCAACCAATTTGTGACACCTATAACATTTAAATCTCACCATATTTACTTTTTTGCAAGTTTATATATCTTACAATTCGGACTTTATAACTCGCAATTGCGATTTTATATCACAATTCTGAGAAAAAAGTCAGAATTGAAAGATATAGGTCACAATTTGGAGAAAAAAAAAGTCTGATTATCAAGTTTATGTTTTGCAATTCTATTTTTTCTTCGCAGAATTGTGAGAAATATCCTTGGAATTGCGAGAAAAAAAGCACCAAAAATGGTCACCAAAAAAACTTTACAATTTTGGATTGTAAAGTTAGCGTTTCATGCATTCAAAACTATTTTATTTTTTCCTGGCAACATTTTGTTGGAATTTCTTTTCATATTGACTTCAGTTGTTCACCCCACATTCTAGTAACACCACTGAGGATATTTGAATAGCGTCTGTCTAAACAACAAAATGTCGTAAGTTTCACCACTTGTTTCCAAGGCCAATGCGCATCATTCACCCTACTTTTTACATCCAAAAACATATTTAGAGAAAACCAATGGATGCTTTCTATGCCCTGTTTCTGTTGACAAAGAAAATCTAATGGCATGAGCAGCCAGCTAATTTGAGTGATTAGATCCAGATAATTGCTCTGCAGGGCCACATAACGTCCAAGAAATATGATGCAATTTTACAGGATAAAAGCAAACACTGCTTCCTCAATATACTGCCATATTCCTGAGTGCTGATACACTGACGCAGGAACAGAGAGGTTTCATGAAGACTCCAGAAACCAGATCTAAACATGATGTAAGCTTTCAGTTTTAGAGGACAGTGTGAGAAGGAAATTTCAACCTCCTTCACTGGTCCTTCAACTGGAGGCTTTTAATTTTTATGAATGCCATAACACCCCACTACACTCTATAGCAGCGATCCAAGAATCACTGAAGGCAAATGGTTGTTCTGCTTGTAATTAGGTCTCAGGCTCAGCACTACATGGGGCTTGGAGTGGACCTGACTCACCCAATTACAACTGGATCATGGGAATCATGTAACCATGGACACTTAATTAAAAAACATACATATCCTTTAGTTTTTCTTATTAAAGTAGGACCTTAGGTCAGTCACCACTGACATTTTTGAAAAGCCCTCATTAAACTTTAGTTGATTTACTTCGCGTGCCACTTTCCCTGATATCCTTTTCTTTTTATCCCACCTATACGTCATGGGAATGAACCTACTGTTTTTTTTACTCTCAATTTGTAGCAAATATGTAGGTTCAACTTTATTTCGATGGTCCACTTTAGACATTCTACTAGCTATAAGTAACTTTGCAGCTACATGTCAGCTAACTCTCAGAGTATTAATAGACTGTAGTAGACTGATAGGTTAGGGTTAATAGAATAAGTTGACATTCTTGCAAAGTTACTTTTAGTCAGTAGAATGTCTGTTGGTGGAGCATCAAAATAAAGTGTTAGCAGATGTTAAACAGTCTACTAATACTCCAATGGCTGGTAGTTGACATGTAGTTGCAAAGTTACTTATAGTTAGTAGAATGTCTAATGTGGACAAGTGAAATAAAGTGTTACCCAAATCTGTCTTTTTAGGTACTCAACCCTTCGCTAAACTCCACTAAGTCACTTCTTTATAATGGATAAGCTTTTGTCATTTTCAGTGGCAACTTAACACAAATAAGTTGAGCGTTCAGACACAATTGTCTAATTGTAGAGTTTTGCAGAGGCCTTGACATATCAAATTCACAGTAAGTAATGAATGTATAGATTGTGATTGGATACCTGAGTGTTTTGCGAACCATATCTTCATCTGTTATTCCATAATACGTCAGGGTCTCACTCCAGACAGGGTTGAGTGTGTTGCGTAGGGTCTTGGTGCGGAGCTTATTGGCCTAGAAGAAATGATAGATTTGCTTGTAGATTAGTGGTTGTGTTCACTGGCACTCTTTAGTCTTTATTCTTAGCACAAGCTAAGAATATACCAGACCTTCCATTTCACCATGTCAGGCAAATCAGGGGTTTAAACTCTGTATTTAAACATGCGCCAAGTTTTGGTAACAAGGTTGCAAAATGGCAAATCACTCTTAAAATTAATGGTAAATAAAACAGCTCATATAACATTTAGTTACACACAGTTTGACTCTCCAAGACTTACAGCTTTCCAAGTATTTTATGAAGCTTGAGCACCTTCTTGAACCATTTATTGAAAAAGGAGAAGAAAAGAGTGTCAGGCACTATGCTGTTCTGTGTTCATGGAAAAATGATTAAAGCAGGTGTGATTAACGCCTGAGTCTTTGTTTCATCTAGCACATCTGTGAGGTGTTTCCTAATCCTAATGGGGTAACTCTGATATCCTATCCGATTCGATTACTCTGTAACCCTGTGAAGGAGAGTTCAACTCTACTGTAGGACATATGATCCATAAAGAAGGAGGATGACTTACAGGAGTCTTATGTTGTCAGTAGTTAAGTGGATTGTTGGCAAGATGAGCAAGGAGGGTACAGGTCAAAAACAGATCATAATGAGATGCATGATGGTAATTTGTAGCACACAGAGGTTGGTCAGTGACAAGGAAAAACTTAATTTAGGTCCCATGACATGAAATTTCCACTTTCTGAGGTTTTTTAACATTAATATGAGTTCCCCTAGCCTGTATATGGTCCCCAAGTTTCTAAAATTTTTTATCGGTGTAAATCGAGCTTTTGCTATTTTTCTCTGCCTTTGAGAAAATGGAAGCTCAACCGGGCTGATCTTGAATCTCCTCCTTATGACGTCATAAGGAGAAATGTTACCTCCCCTTTCTCTGCTTTGCCCGCCCAGAGAATATTTCTCGCCCATGAGAAAATGAGCTAGGAAGTAGAACGCGCGCGCGCGATTTTAGTTTGTCCACGAGAGATATCATGGCAATTTCATAATAATTGTTCAATAATTGGATGTACAAATGAACATCGAATGGTCAATACAGAGCTGGGCTTGCTGAACGTCGGACAAGTAAGTCAACAAATTATATATAAGTGTGTTGCTTTACTGTTTATGGTTACCTAGCTTCTTACACGTAGAATGTGGCTGTCACATTAGCTATGCAGCTATGCAGTTACTTGCGCTAATGTAAAGGTAGACAGCATCAAGTTACACATACTGTAACGCGAGTGTTGTACACGTCTTTGTTATTTGGATAACCGTTTTCCTGTTGGTTATATGGCGTGCGCGATATTCGCATTTCAAGATCGCAGAGCTTGATGTAATTGTAATAAGATAAATTACAGACGTTACAGATCTCTCATGAAAAGGCAACAGTAGGTTCGCGTTAGCTACATGATGATAACTGTAAACCATCCGAATAAAGTACCGTATCCAGACATAATATTTTAAACTAACCATTCGGAAACGTCCTGCTGGAGCTGCTGAGTTGCAACTTCTTCATCCGTTGCTTCTCCATCTGGATCAGATTCTGGGTCAAACTGAAATGCTTGAACGACTGCGTGTCTTCGTGCCATTGCAATATATCCAACATAAACAAACATGCATGGTACCGTTGCGCAAGATGGTCAAGGCCACACCCACCCTCCACCTTGCGCCGCCTTTCTCCTCCTCATTAGTATTTAAAGCTACAGACACCGAAACGGCCCGTCTGAAGGAAGCTCATTCTGGGACTGGCTTGTAGTGGCTATAATTCTGCACCGAGGCTGAATTTTTGGAAGGAGATTTCAGATACAGTACTAAGGACCACTAAGGACTATATTAAAGCCTACAAAAAGTAGCATGTCATGGGACCTTTTAGGTAGTGTTTGTTTCTAGATTTTAACGATTTTTAACGATCTGGTCTAAATGTGGTCTAAATCATGGTCTAAACTGCAAGTGCACTTAGTGTGTGTCAGAATCCATTTTTGCTAGTTTAACAATGGGAAACAAGGTCGGCGCGCGGCGCATGGTCTGAAAGGGTTGTTCCTATTCTCTTAATGACTAATGGGTGTGTTTTGGGTGTAACATGAAAAAAAAAGTCTCATCTCCAATTCCCTTTAAAAGCCAGTTGCGCTTGTGCCATGGCGGATTCGCTATTTACATATCGGAATTTGCATGCGGAAAAACTGAACGCTTTTCTAGCGAGGAATCGGATCTGCTCATGCGCGAGGTTAAAGCGCGTGAGCAGACTATCTACGGGACAAAGTGTACACGCGTTGTGCACCCGCCTATAGGCATACATTACTAACTAATAAAAAAATAATAATACTGTGCCATTGACTTTAGACCATGTTTTTGACGGTCAATGGCGCAGTTTATTTCAGTTGCCTCAAAATAGCAACGCGCCTGAACACAAATCGTTTTTTCAGACCAGCACGCCCATGGGCGAACAGATAGGCACAAATGCATTTGCTATTTAAACAACAGGACGTGAAAATGATAACTGCGTCAGGCTGAAACTAGCAGAAAAAACTTGCGTGACGCCTGGCGCCGCATTGCACCGGGTGTATAATAGGGTAGGGATGGGACGGTATGAAAATTTAATATCACGATTATAGTGACCAAAATTATCGCGATTATCAATATTATCACGGTTTTGTTAAAACGAGATTAAAGTTTTTCAAAAAGAGTTGATGGTCACACTGAAGACATTTCAACAAGTTTAATATTTGAAAATCAACAAACAACAAATAAAACAAGCAGCTCTATGCACTTTTTAAAGCAAGATTCTATAATGTGGCATTTCCTTCCTTATAATGACGGTCGTCAATAGCAACACATTATAACACCGCGCACGTCCATTGTAACGGCCACCTAGTGTTAAGTAGTGTTCATGACATGGATGTTGATGTGCCTTTAAGATAACTTCTTCTATGGCGTACGTTATTGTATGCATGCTGTTTTTATGTGAGCGCGCACGCACAGTGAGAGTGAGAATGCTCGCGCTAAGAGGAAGATGACCGCTCTACTGCCGACCGTTGTTTTATTATAATGTGTTTACTTCCACTTTGATTTGTAGCGTGTTTTAGAGTGTTTTATTTTCCCTTTTAACATTCACTCTTCGACATGTATGTGAAGTGTGCGCTTAACTGAGAGAAAACATCTATAAAAGTATCGTGGAACTAACAGTTCATTTGCACTGTCTTGTATTCTTCATCTGGGCAGACTTCAAACTCTCTGACAGACGTTACACCATGTATCACAATGGACACTCTCGTTTCATTCAAATACAACTTGCCGTCTTGCGTCTCCGTTTTTAATTGTATTGAAAATTAAATCAGAGTTGATTTATTGTTTACAGAGTTTGATAATATTGTTGTGATCATCTTGTCTGAACGATTGTTTTGTACGCTGTACATATGGATTTATAAACAGGTAAGATTTAAAACATTAATCTCAATTCAATGTCCCCGTAATTATGTGCTAAAAAAAAATCGGTGTAATAAGTGTATAATGAATATAAATTATTATCCCTTAAATGTCACATAGTCTTGTTTGAACTTGTTCGTTCGTCTTTGGCTCAAAGCCACTTGCTGCGAACTTTTCTTTGCGGAAGCTTCACGTTTATTTCAAGTGATTGATATAAAATAGTTCAACTTAAAACAACATTTTATGCCCAATCATTTCCCCGACGTAGTTTTGGTATTGAGGTCAAAGTTAACTTGCCTTGCGTTCGCTATACAACAGTCGGTGATGGTCACACAAGACGACTCGGCTACTTTCTTGTGCATGTTCTGCTGACAGGGTGACCATCCTCGATTAAGTTTCCCTCAGGACTCCCTTTTGTTAAAGCCAAAATATGACCACACCTCAGAATTGGTTCTCTTAAAAGGCAGAAAAATCTCCCGAGTACGGTCACTGCCTTCCGCAATTCCTTCTTGAATAATAATAATAAAAAAACATTGCGCGCTGCGCCTGCGTCAGACTGTTGCTGGCTGAACAGGATCTAAAATCGCGATAATCAAACACGGTTTTAATGATAATTAAATTTTAAACGATATTACTAACCGTCAGTGCATTTTATCGTGGTTTATAGTGAAACCGGTAATCGTCCCATCCCTATAATAGGGCCCATTAAATTAAATGCCTCAGACTCAAGAGACCGAAGTAACTTCAGCCGTCCGCATTCTGCCCGTAATTTTTGTCATCAGAAGGGTCCATGCCCAATTTTTGTCAGCACGGATAATGCAAGTAAGGTGAATGTTGAGACAGAAATGGCAATACGCAGAGTTGTCGTGTACTTTGAGTTAGTCGCAGAAGAGTGCAATGAAAAAAACAGAATGAAACAAAAAGCAGCATATCCTTCTCTATTGTTTTTGTTTTGTTTTCCTTATTACAGTATAAACTTTGCATGCAATGGCGGATCTGCTACTTTTCTTCTTCTATCCTTCCGAGCGAATGTCCTGTAAATGGTCTGATGTCTGGTAGAATATAAAAAAGTATCTATCCATCCATCAATCTAAATTTTAGGAATTTCAATTGTAAACACAAACAGACACCTCCAGCAATTTACCTTACATCTGATGTAATTTCAAATGCAATTTTAACTATATGGACGGTGAACAGTGATAGACAGTACCTCGTTTAACATTGTCTGTTTTAACATGTTTTAAAGACTGTATTGATAATCAGAATCTTCATTATAACAACTATCGACATATTACCATAAAGCTGTGGTTCTCAACCTTTTTTTTTTTTTTTGTATTTTAATTAACTTAGATTATTATTATTTTATTGATAATAATATACATTTAAATTGTATTATATAATAATCTGAACATTTGTAAGTAACCCTGTGATCCCTTTGGAGGTTTGCAGAGATCTTTCAATGGGTCTTTCCTGGCTGAGAACCACTGCCTTAAAACATACAAACAATATAACTACAAGCCTCTTTGGAAAGTATAAAACAATGCATCTCCAAGTGGTGAGCAGGCACATACCTTACTAGCTCCAGGCAGCAGGTGCAGCTTAACATAGGGATCTGACAACCCATTGTGATCCATTGGTTTGAGTCCCTGAGAGACAGGGAGAAAAAAAAAAAAAAGTGTGACTTATGAAAAACAACCACTTTTAGACATCCTGTGAAGTCAACAGCATAAATCACCATGTCAGCCTGACAGATTCCACAGGTTTTAGATATCCAATTCATGTCGAACTCTTGCTTTTTCTAACAAGACGCAGCGTTTCAAATCCAGCCAAATAAGCTAATTAGAAATGCTGGAGGTGATGTCGTGCCATGACAGCAGAGCACTCTCCTGCAGCTCTTAGCTTTCTATTAACATGCAGTTTAGAAATGGCAAAAAGCTCAAGCAATTTGGTGGACACGGCATAAAAAGCCCAATCACCGCAGTAATATCAGACATGCAATCATCCAAAATTTGATTTGAGCAATTGTGTTGGTGCCAATAATAATAATAAAAGATGCTGTATTTTTACATAAAGTTATGCTTTCTGAAATTTTGTTTATAATCAGCTCTCATAAGATTCAACCCGAGAGTATGTTTTTTTTTAATAGCTATTTAAACAGCCTTGGGGTCTCTGAGGATCCACATTAACATTTAAGGTTATGAATTAACTATTAAGTCGCAAAGGATTTAGAGTAAATATCAATACAAAGCTAGACAACACTGTCTGCTGTCAGAGAGTATGTAAGGGCAAACATTGATCTTATTGAAAACCTCTGCAACACCTGACACCCATCATCTCCTCTGCTTTACTGCTTAATTACCGTCTTTGTAGTGGGATTCAGTGAGGTAGCATTGGACTTTGGATGCGTAGGGCTGTGTAGTTCTTGAGGCCCATCAATATCACAGAGGGTATTACTGAATAATGCGATATAAATAATTTTTTTTCCATCACATTCACAGTCGGATAAAAGCACTGCTGTCTTCCTGAAACCTTGTGGGGAATGTCGTTGATTAAGGGAGCATGATCCACACAAAGTCTGGATTTACCTTTGTGGTCCAAATGATGGTTTTCATTTTAGCTGTCTGCATAATGCAACTTTGCAGCATAATTTAAGAAAAGAGTTTATCATCTTCAGTAAACAACAGCCAAGTGTGTTTTTGCACTAATTAAATCAAGTTTATTCCCACAGAGAGCTACTGCTGAAAGAGCTTCAGGTCTTTCCAGAGACGTCTGGCATAAAATCAAATTTCTTTAAAGGCTCAAGAAAAGTTAGTGAGAGAAAGAAAAGGAAAAATAATCAAAGGACATGATTTTTCAGTTTTTAATAGTGCTGTAAATATATACAAATTTGGTTACACTTTATTTTAAAGTGTCCTTGTTACAGTGTAATTATACATTTAAGTATTGAGTAATATTTATTAACAACATGTACTTATAGGGTTAGGAACAAGTTTTGGGGTTTCACTTTATTTTACAGTATGTGCACTTATGTGTATTTACCTAAGAAAGTACTGGGTAATATAAGGCAAGTACATATAGTACGTACATGGGGAACATGACTGTAAAATAAAGTGCAGTTTTGGTTTAGGGTTAGTGTTAAGTGATATTGCAGCAGTTCTTAGCTGTTTTTTTCATTAACACTACGCTTCTGTGCAAAGATGACCTGGAATTCACTTACAAACAAATGTAATACAGAATATCTTTCTCCAGCATTTACTCATATTTGTTTTTCCAAGTCTGTGCATTGAACATATCATGGAAACCAAGAGCTGTAGCTCATGAAATGGTTCAGAACTTCTGGCTACTCCAGACAGTGTTTAGAAAGACCACAGAACAACAAGAAATTTGTCTAATCTTATAAGTAAACATGTTAAAACCAATTACAGCCTCGAGTCTGTGCGTGTGTGGTTCTCTATCAGCTTTGCACATCTGGCCACTGCAATTTTTCCTCATTCATTCTCCCATTTTGCAGAGATGGACATCATGAGAGAACAGCAAGTCCACCTATAAATTCTTGGATTGAGTTGTGGACTCTGAAACAGCCAATCCAGGACATAAACGTTGTTGTTTTTCAGTCAGTCCTGTATATCTGGATCTTGCAGACTTCATCACGTTTTCCTCTGGGATTTGCATTGTTTTAGCCTTTTTACAAGCCTGCCAGGTATTCCCACAGCATGATGCTGCCACCACCGTGCTTCACCATGGGGATGGAGCAGCGTTCTGATGTGCAAAGTTCGGCTTATGCCAAATATGCCGTTTATTCTTATGGACAAACATCTCCATTTTGGTCTCATCAGACCACAGAGGCATCTTCCAGATGGCTTCAGAGTCTCCCACATGCTGTGCCAAGATATCATGACATTTTTGTTTAATAGCGAATTTCTCTTTGACAGTCTACCATTAAGAGCAACAGTTGAATATGCAATCTCTACAACCTCACAACCTCTGAAGCTTTTAATTAAATGCTGTTCTTTTGAACTTTCTATTCATAAAAGAATCCTGATGTATCACGGTTTCCACAAAAATATTAACCAGCACAATTGTTTTCAGCATTGTTTTCAGTTTTCATACTAATGGTAGTGTACATTATCTCCTACTTATTTCAGATCGCATTGCAGAGCTAAAATGAAAAAGTGTTTCTGATGATAAGTGGTATAAAAACTAAATTAAGTCGAAAACAACAAAATATAAAAAGGCCACTACTTTTTATACACACTGCACATACTAAACATAGCACTGAATCAACTTTCACTATTTTTCTGTTAGGTCAGAAGCAGGGCTTGACATTAACACCTGCCAAATGCGAGTGGATTTCAGCAGTGGCGTGAAACACAGTCACTCCTACTAGACACTTTGGTGGGTTTAATTTGATACATAATGTATACATTTTTCAATTGTAGTCTTTTAAAAAAGCATCTGAAATAATAAACTAAGTGCAATGTAGTGTTGTAAAAAAAAAAATAGATTTTTCGATAAATATCGATACTGAAATATCTGAAACGCTTCCAATACTCATTTTCCACAGAAAAGTTACACGATACCAGCTGCACTTTCTTGCTCTCTCAAACCCGCCTCCCCTCACTCATGTGCTCCGGATGAATATTGTTTGTTGTTGCAGGGCTTGAATTTCGGTGTGGGATTGCACGATGCGCATAATTTGACTCATTCCCACAGATTTTGTGCTCACACCCAAAGTGCGCACACATAAAGCCGCCTCTCAGTACTAAATTGAGTTCTTTTCTTCTGCTTATTGCACTTAAACAGTCGAATACACACACAATAATGTCAAAATGCCAGTCCTGGCAAGTATTCACGTAAACACAGTTCTAAGTGAACAGCTGAGAAAGAAAACGCATGTGTAACAGTATAATGGGTCCGTGCGTCAGGTCTTAAAGTGACAGCAGCCTAATATACCGAAATTTTGGGGATAATATTTAAAATATATATATGGCAGTTTTACCCCATGGTATCAACTTCAAAATTGTGGCCAGTGAAAATGCTGAGTGGCTAGTAACTTTGGAAAACCACTAGCCACAGTGGCTGGTGGGCAAAAAAGGGAATGTCAAGCCCTGGTCAGAAGGCCTATTGTATTGAATTTTAGCATTTGAACACAAACTGATTTTAATATAGATTCAGCATATTGTGCAAGTATGTATCCATGCTTCAGTGATGCATTTCTTTTCCTAGCAGGCTTTCTCTATAGGATTCCTGGACGGTCCTCCAGACGACGCTGTGTGCAGTCATGTGTGAGATGAGCAGATATCAGAGAGCCAGAGAAAGGGCCGGCCTCTCCAGCCTAACATACAAGGGCTGTCAGAACCACAATCCTAATTAGTTATTTTCTGCTTCTGTGAGCTATACAGTGTAAACTTGTCAAAGAGGCTTGCCGGGGCTTCACACCTCTCTCTCCACTTTTATTTAGCTTGTGGGTACGTGGAGGAAAGCGCATTAAGACATAAATAATCATTGTTGCATTTTACACAACAACAACAACTGAGAAATAAAACAAATGAACATGAGGGGGTGTGAGAAAACTCTCAGTCTCTGACAAGTTCTCTGCATGGGCAAAGGAACATGGCAGGAGGGGTGACGGACAAAAAAAGGAGCCTAGTCTAGTCAAACTAAATCTTTTGTTGGACTGTGAAACTAGCATAAGTAGCATTTTTTTTTTTTTTCAGAGGTTTTAGAAAAACATCTTTACATTTAGTTTTGTTAAATGCACCTGAAGCGTGACCAAACCAACTGGGTTGGGATTTCTTTCATTATAGAAACAAATTAGAAAATTAGTCATTATTAATACTTTTTGCAGAGACTCTCACCCCAAAGTACTGCACGCCATTGGTTAAGCAAGTTGTTGACATGTTAGGCCACTAAAACAAACAGCACAGTTCCCACGTTCAAATATGCATAGTTCCCTGCAACACAGTAGCCTATGCAAACCGTTAAAAAGTCAAACGAGAAATATAGCACCTTAAGGGTATATATTACTACTCTAAGGAACTAATGTGCATATTTTAGGGGTCGATTCTCTCCTGGTACTGCCCCGGTGACAAGCGATTGTGCCTATGAAGGTACATTTTTTTATTACACAACAGTGTAATATGTCCAGGAATGTATTCATCTCACACACGTTCATACCAACAAAACACAAGTAAGATCTTCTCTCATCTAATTAAATACATAGGACACAATGAGCATAGCCTGGCAAAGATACAGCACGTGTTTACACGGACTAGGAAGTCAACCAGCATAAAACTGGTCAAGTAGAAGTGTTTTTATCATTGAAAAAAAGAAAAAAAAAAGAAAAAACCCTTCAGCTTTGACAAAAGCTTGTCAAAAAATGTAAATATCCTTTGTGTATTTTCTCTCATTCAATATCAGTCATTCAGCTCTTCCAAGTTATTCCCTCCTGCTTGTGGCCCATCACAGGACAACCCGTGCACATCGGTCTAATCAGAGCTACAAAGCAGTTTTCAAAGATCCACAGGTCCGCTCGGCTCTATGTGATTGTGTTTGTGAGTATGTTTGTGTGTGCGTGCAGAGACTGCAGATGGTCGTTCTCTTTGAAGGTACTGCAGCTGAAACAGCCTCTGAGGTCCACTCCACTATACAAGAGGACTGACGCAACCCGTAACCAAAATAAGGGCAAGCACAAAACTGAACCTCGCTTTCACCGTACGTATGCGTTTTCCGTCTCCAAACTGCCATGAATCCACTTCCAATACACCTAAAATGGTTTGATTAGGCAAACCCTTGGAGGATATATATCCTTTTGATGGTAAGAACTGAGTTATCTTCACTCAGTGTTGCACCAGGCACTCGGTGTAATTCAGGATTTGTCTTGCGTATCAGGGCTGCATGACATATGGGTGTCTGGTAAACAGTAGCCCATCTGCTCGGAGTAGATCCATAAAGAAAAACGGCCGTGTGATTTAATACTGTGCAATGTCCCATTCTCATCTGATATTGAAGGATACGTTAAACACAGAGAAACTAAACTCTTCATCAAAGGTCTGTCTGGTACCTGCAAGCCGATTGGAGGAGGGCGAGTGGGCGTAACCTTAATGTGCTTTTGTAATGTCCCAGCTGACCTTGACTATTCAGGATAGGCACAAAAAAGAGAGGCGGAGGTCTCCTGAGAACCAAGCCAACAATAAATGTGTTATGGGGCATCCGATTGCAGTGTTGCCAGTGAATGGATGGTTGATCATAATTATGGGGAAGCAGGAGAAATGACCAGTGTGAAAGGAGATGGGCGGCATGCATCAGCGAGTGCCTGTGAAAGCCGCGTGCGCACCCACTCATTCATACCGCTTTACTTACTGCTGCCACGCTGCCAAGGATGGCATTTCCCTTCCCATCTCACAATCAACGGCTAACTAGTCAGAAATGTTTCATCTGCCAAATTATATCTCTTTATTCTTCCGCATAAACATCCTGTTGGAGAAGGTCTGCACTTAAAAATGAAAGGGATGAGATTCTGTAAAAGGGAAGGGCTGGTCGAAATCAAGTGTGTTTCACAAGAGCAGATGGAGGTTCCAGCACAGATGACTCTCAATGGGTGAGAGCTGTACGGGCTCCAAATGCCATTGAGCCACCTAGTACATAGCCATAATGCACAACGGAAAAACATTAGTACAGGCTGGAGGTGGGCTTGATATACACAGGGAGGGAGGAAGTGAGAGAATAAATGCAAGAGTAACATCTTCATAAGTAGGACCCAGGGATTGTTTAACACTTTCTCCTATACCAGTTTATTGTGGAGAGACTAAATAGCTATTTGTAGGTTGACTTTTTCCAAAGAGTGTACATAGGGCCTCTTTCAGAACATTGCTATGTTTGTTTGAGTGGTGCAACATGTCAACTTCTGGCTCAAACATAATATATTTTTTTTGTACTTCATAGCACCTATGCAACGTTTGGGCTTTGGACATGCAAATTGTTGAGAAAAGGTGATCCTTCAGAAATCATTTTAATATGCTGATTTGGTGCTTAAGAAACATATAGGGCCCTATTTTAACGATCAGAAACGCAAGTATCAAACGTGAAACGCAAGTAACTTTGTGGGCGGGTCTTGGTCGCTGTTGCTATTATACCGCAGGGATAAATTACTCTTGCGCCTGACGCAAATCTAAAATGGGTTGGTCTGATGTAGCTACATTACTCATAGGTGTGGTTTGGGCGTAACGTGAAATAAACCAATCAGAGCGTCATCTCAAAATAGGTGCAAAATAGGAATGATACATGCGTCGGTGTACAAAGTCAATTGCACTGGGAGCAAGATAGGGCCCCATACAGTATTATTATCAGTGATGAAAATAATTTTGTTGTTTAATATTTTTGTGGAAATATATATTTTTTCAGGATTCTTTGATGAACAGTCTTTAATGTCACTTTTGATCAATTGAATGTATCCATGCTGAGTTCCTGATCAAGGGTGTTGAATAGCTGTGAGGGTTAACTTACATTAAACACTACATGACAAGAGTGAAGAGCCTTAACCACACACAGACACACACATCTATCTTTGTGAGGGCATTCATTGACACAATGCAGTCTCTAGCTCCTTACCTTAACCTTGCCCATCACAACTAAGTGCCTAACCTGAACCCTTACCCTAATTATAACCGTATCCCTAAAACTAAGTCTTGACCCTCAAAGAAAGGGAAAGTGAAAAAAGAAAAGAAAAGTGAAAGTGAGGACTGGCCAAAATGTCCTCACTTTACTCTCTTTGTCCTCACTCCGATGGTCTAAAACTGGTCCTCACAAAGATAGTTAATTGTACAAGTACACACACGTTGTTTTTTTCATATTTTATGGGGACTTTCTATAGACAAAAAGATTTTTAAACTACACAAACTGTATCTTCTATCCCCTTACACTAACCCTACCCATCACAGAAAACGTTATGCAGTTTTACATTTTCAAAAAACACCACTTAGTATATTTTATAAGCTGTTTTCCTCATGGGGATCAAAAAATGTCCCCACAAGGACAAGGATTTCGGATATTGCCACCTTTGTGGGGAGATTTTGTCCCCATAATGTAGGGTTTACCAGACCACACACACTTGTTTCACTATATTATAAGGACATTGCATAGACTTCCATTGATTTTATATCAGGTTAATGACATTTTATATCCCCTAACCCAACCCCTACCCCAAAACATCACAGAAAGATGCAAAACATGTTTTGGCTGATTTATAAGCATTTTTTAATTAGTGAGGACCAGTAAAATGTCCTCACTAGTCGGTTGTCATAATATTTCACCATATAAGTGAGGACATTTGGCCCTCACAAGTATAGCCAAACCCCTCACACAAACACACACACATGCACACTCGCCCGCCCCCCACCCCCCAACACACACACTCTCTTTCTACCTGATTTATGGTAGTGCACACAGGCACTATATACAGGCGGCTGCTTTGCTCCATGTCAGACACAAAGATAAATTAATACCCACATGGCAGTGAAAGTGCCCATTGCATTCATCTCATTCTTGAATATATGTATGGGGGCGAGACATGGCCACAGACATCTCTGGTCTCCTAAACTGAAGACCACATGCATATAAACACCCACCTACTCGCAAGAGAACAAATGAGAGCGATGCAGCCTCTTTGCGCTTCACAGTGAAAAATTAACAATCAAGAGTGAAATGTACCTTTACATGGTAAAGAACTAGAAACGAACTAACCTGTGATAAATGTATCATTCATCATAAATACTTAATAAACAGCCATTATTTAACATTACGCTTACATCTGCTCATGGGTAAGCACTTTGTCTTAATGGAAGATAATCTGTCTTGTCAGTGGAACAATGAGTGAGCCAACAAAAAGGAAAGATGCCAACAGTAAAGGTACAAACTGATGCCAAATGAGTCACAGTCACTTTTATATCTCATAGGACAGATATAAACATGACACACAAGGAAACACACACAAAGGAGAAAAATAAAAATAGTCTTTACAACTAGAATTTACCAGTGTACATTTTTTTCTGCTATGTAAAGGTCAATAAAACTTAAAGATGTAATTATGGCTCTAATACAGTACACTTCAGAGAATCCACTACAGCTGGTAAGTTGTTATCAGTGTTACTGGAGTGAATCAATGGAGGTTCAACAGGAGAGGCAGGAAATTTGCTTGGGAAGTGGAGAAGTAGTCAATAAAGAGTAATGAAACTTACCTTTTTGTATCTGGGTACAGGGAGCTACACTCCATCACAACAATTGACAGCATGCAGCCAAGCCATGCAGAGAGAGAAAAGTGTGCATGCAAGATAGAAAAGGTGGAAGAAAGGGCATAAAAACAGAGCATAAGTTTGGAAAACAGACAACACAAAAAAACATGATGTAAAAGATAAACAGCATGTGAAAATAAAAGAGAGGAAAGAGAAAGCACCCAGGAGGTTTGACCCATGTTTTTAAAAATATTTATGTGTAGTTGTGCCCACTGATTTATCTAAATGTAGATATTTTTATTTTTTCAATTTGTGTGACTCAATCTGATAGTCAGTACAACCCTACATTTAGCTGTCATGAAGTGATGGAGTGTTCGGAGGTGTTTCATAGCAAACAAAAAAAATGTAAATGCTGTTAGATCAACCCCCAATTTTATCTTTCAGAGGATGTCAGAGCAGCATCTTTGTTCTAAATAAATTCTAAGTTGGAAAGTTGTTCTTAGTGCCCATAATTTACACGAAAACACATCACATCATTTAAAACAGGAAAAGCAACTGAGAGAGAAAAGTTGGAGGTGGAATACGTCAGTCAAATACAACTTATTGTAACACTTTTGAATGTGTACTGACTAGCACGTAAGAGAGTGACACCACGGGCCAAACAAATAATGAGAATTAATATCATTTCATTAAAAAAAAGCATGTTAATTTGCTGCCTGGGGGTTCAATTAAGTATCCATTTATCTAGTTTAATGCTTCATTTCTGTTTAAGGAGCAAACTCTTGACAAATGCACCCAAAGAATTGAGGCATGAAAAAACTTCTTGTTGAAGAAGCCTGCATGTTTGGTGAACAGATTTCTGTTAAATATAGTGGCTAAATAATAATAAAATCACTGATAAATGTAACATTGACTGTTTTATCTTACTTTTAAGCAGTATATCGATGCCATTTTTATTCTATTTTAAGGAAATACTTTGCTTGAAAAGTGTGCTTTCTTTAAAATAAATGTCATTTGGTTTGACATTTTATCTAATGCAATGGCATTCATACATATGATATCCATTCATTTGACAAGCGTGCCTTGGAATAGGAATAGTTCACCCAAAATGTTTAAATCTGCTATCATTTATTCATCCTCATGTCATTCCAAACCTGCATGACTTTCTTTTTTCTTCAGAACTCATAAATAGATATTTTGAAGAATGCTGGTAACCAAACAGTTTCGGTTCCCATTGGCTTCCATTATATTTCATTATATTTTTGTCCATATAACGGAAGTCAGTGAAAATCGAAACTGTTTGGTTTCAAACATTCTTCAAAATATCTATTTATGAGTTCTGAAGAAAAAAAGAAAGTTTGGTTCAAGGTTTGTAACCAAACACTTACGGTTCCTATTGACTTACATTGTATTTTTGTCCATATAATGGAAGTCAATGGGAACCAAAACTGTTACCAACATTCTTCAAAATATATAAAGAAAGTCATACAGGTTACAAAATTTTTTGGGTGGACTATCCCTTTAAATGTATGGAAGAGACACCCATTAAATTTGTAAAAAAAACAACCAAAAAAACAACCACAAATCACAGGGTCAAAATGTCCATAATTGAATGGTCAGAGCGTGTTCAATGCGTTCTCAGTAATGTGTGCAGAGGTTGGTGACGACCACTCGTTCCAGTGATGATGTGACACAGTCCCTGCTTACATCATAGAGCAAACACTCCTGGTGAGCCCGTGACCCCTGTACATTCAGAGCTAATAAGGATGACCCTTTCGGAGCTGTCAGTTTCACGGAGAGAAAGAGCAGATCACAGACAGGTTACTTTAATTGAGTTGATGGAGGGGGGAGCATTGGGCCGGCGCTGGCAGAACCCTGGGAAAATGGCGATGGGTGAAGCGTGCCGTTGAATTGGGGTCAACCAAAAGAAGGGAGGTTTTCTTTAATGGAGGCTGTGGTTTGAAAAGGCTGCGTCTGGCTGCAGTGAACGTTAAGGTCGGAGCAGATGTGTCCTTGTGTGAAACACAATATGGCAATATGTGCACTGAAATGGATCTTGGAAGGAACCTTTGTGAGGGGTGAATGAATGAATGGTTACATTTCTCTTTCTCATCACGTTTGTCTGTTCAGAAGGACGAATGGCCTGGCACTCATTATTCTGATAAATTACTTTGGTGGCGACTTGTAGATGATATATATTTCAGTTTAGAACAGTTCCGGTTCTTGGCTGAGCGGCATTCCAAGGGTGATGATACACAGTCCAACAACACTGTTAATATTCAATCCGCTTGTCTTGTCCACAACAGTCCAGATCAGAGTATGTGAGTGGTGTGCAATGAAAGTGGAGTGGGTGCCGCTTATAATTGTGCTTATTAGGAGTATCATGATTCATGAGCTTAGTAACATGCACTGACACCAAAGTCTATAGAGTGAAACTGTTGGGATCTGGAAGTAAAAATCCCATTTATTGTCTCTATAGTGGAATTGATTTTTAATGATAACTTATAAACCTTTAACGAAAGACGTGCTGTGGCCTACTAAGTTGTTAATTGATGGTATATGCTTTTGTTGAAGCCATTTTATTTTGTTTAATAGCAGTATTCCATGTGAAAAACTACATTACCCATGATTCTGCAAAGAAATCTCTACCAATCAAAGAATTGCGTCAAAAAAAATCACGGTAGAAGAGCCTTTAGCTCCCGCCCTCTCAAACGAAGCACTGCAAATGACGTACAGTAATAGAGTATGTCTCCCTACACTCTCAAACTACTTAAATATTTGTATATATTTGCATATTTTGCAATCAGCTTAAAATATATTGGTTCTATATAATAAACATCTTTTAAATTAAATCATCATTTTCAATATTTAGGATTGTAGGACACTTAAAATAAAGTAGGAACATGTGGCACAACAAAGTCATTCTATTTACAGGCTGTAAATTTGATTCAATCACAAAGTGATGCTAAAGTGATGTAAGCAGGAGTAATCTCCATATAAATACCAGCAGGAAAATTCCTGGTAAGGCAAATGTTTTTTTGTGATGGTTCTGCTCTGATTACAAATACCCCATTATCTGTATTTCTGGATGTGTAAACCCCTGTAATCCCCTGTGCGTTCTGACGGTGCATGTCTCTGGATCGGCGCTTATCACGGAATACCAACACATTCACCCCGACACCCCACCTCGGCTCATATCCAACCATCCGCAACACTCATTCCACAAAACATTACTTTTTGTATTGATCTTCTGGTGATATTAGATACGGCCAGGTCATTCTAACCACGTTTGCCACACATGCTACTCACAGTCTGATCCTTTCAAGAACAGCCAATAGGAGGCAGATTTAAAAGACTGCAGAATCCAGCGCTGTCCGTGGTCCTGAGCGATATTCTGACTTTGCCATATGAATTAAGTGAACTGAAAGGTTGATCATGGGTTGGAAACTATATTGCTTTCAGTTTAGCCCAAATCTAATGCCAATCAAGCCAAAATCAAAACACTGTTGCTCACTTACTATAAAATACTATGTTTTTTGAAGTGATGACATGACTGTGGTAATCATTCAGCACACTGAAACAGTACACCACCTTTCAAAAGTTTAGGGTTGGTAAGATTGATTTAACATTTTTTGTTTAAGTCTCTTATGTTTACCAAGGCTGCATTTATTTAATCAAAAATACAGTAAATCCAGAAATATTGCACTGTAAAAAAAAATGACATCCCCAAGTAAAAAATTTCTAGTGACTGGTTACATCTAAATTTTTCAATTAGTCTGACGTATTATTTCTCATTGAGCCAATGTTAACAGACTATTGCAACAAGAATTACACTTGGGCCAATTTAAAAATTTTGACTTGGAGAGGTTAGAATTTTTTTACAGTGTGTGAAATATTATTACAATTTAAAATAGTGGTTTTCTATTTTAAAATATTTTAAAATGTAATTTATTCCTGTAATGCAAAGCTGAATTTTCAGCAGCATTACTCAGTGTCACATGATCCTTCAGAAATCATTCTAATATGCTGATTTCCATATCATCAATGTTGAAAACAATCGTGCTGCTTCATATTTTTATATAATAGATTTTTGAAGGATTCTTTGATAAATAGGAAGTTCAAAAGAATTTATTTGAAAACATTATACATGTTTTTATTGTCACTTTTGATCAAATTAATGCATCCTTGCTGAATTAACGTGTCAAAAAATAAACAGAAGTGTACAGTATATCAGTATTAAATCTGGTCAGTCATACTAACTGTGTAACATACTGACCACACATGCCATAACATGGTTTGATTCTTTTAACATAGTAGACCTTACATAGGTAAAAAAAAATGGAAAACATTAGTTTTAGCTAAATAAATATCATGAATTCTAGAATAGCCATTCAGATCGAGATTCACTCAAGACATGCTATAATTAGTAGAAAATGTGTGCAAAAACAGGACATTTATGTGTGACAAATGTCTTGCCCCAACGCTGTCCTTGGTCCTGAAATTTAGTATGCTAGTCCAAGCTTTCTTTTCCCATACCAAATGAATTCAGTGAAATGAAAGGTGATGTGCAGGGCACAATAGCCCTCTTTCACCTACAGTGTTTCCCTGATCTGTTTATGTAATGGCCATGGCTCTGGTAATTCCTACAATCCTCTCTTTAGACTGCATAAAAATGTCAGTGTTGTGATTGAGGCTTGTCAGACTAATGGCTGCCATGACGCGACGGAACAGGCCCTGAATCAGGTTCTTCAGAGAACAGCGCTTCAGAAGAGCCAGCTGACAGCGGGAGGGTGATTGACGGCAGAGTTTAAGTGTTCAACGCCAGCATCTGTTTCCACAGCTCTTCATAAAAGAACAGCATGGAATCAGTCAGGGAACTGTGTTCTCAGCTAGATTTACAAAAAGAAAATCATTTATCTTTATTGCAGTGTCTTGAGTTACATTTCTAAATGCTAATTTGTTCATAATGGGTTGAAAATATGTCAGTATCTATATGTCTATCAAATTTGATCCCAAGGTCGAAAAAACATTAAACCAAAAATCAAGAAAAGCACAAATGACTGTCTGAAGCAAGTTGTGCAGAACCAAACTTTTGATTATTACAATAAACTCTGGTTCACTTTACTTTACATCTTATACAGGCCACCATCTTTTTATAAAAAAATGTAAAGCAAGCATGAAAATATATAAATCTGTGAACAAAAAGCTGAACATACAGACGAGCTCAAAGATATCTTGTTTACTAGGAGCATCAAAAGATTATCTTTCAAAGATGTGACAGCACAAACCTTGCAATGCTGGCTAGATCTTCCTTTCAAATTCTAACTGTAGTAGCCTTGTGTCTTAAAAACATGGCTGTTCCCTGTTGGACTCCTTTGCATCATGACATTTGTAAATTGCATAAAGCCAGTCAATTAGACCGGAATTGCCAATCTGATTGGAATAGGAATTTCAGCCAGCACTGCTGTATATTGCCAGCTTTGTGCAATATGCATGAGACGGTCTGTGAATGGACTGTGGGCGGTCTGTGGGTGTGCCGTCTGTGGCTGAGGCGAGTGTAAAGCTAAACACACACGACAGCGATTAAATCGGCAGTTAGCCAAGTTGCTGTACTTTTAGTCACTACTGCTGGTTGCAGACTTTGTCATGTAGCCAATGGTTGCAAACGCTCATCTTGCTAACACTTTCCACACACTGTAAGGTAGTGTTTTAACACTTGATTTACTAAAGGTTTATCACAAAACGTGCCCATTTGCTTGCAAAATTTTGATTACCACTTGTTTTCCACAGCCAGTATTAGAGTTATGTTAATTGCATCAAACAAATAGTGCTGAGTTTTGTAAATAAGTAGTAGTTTATAATGAGCCTATTATACATAAATGAGGCATTTTTGTGCTGAAGAGAATAATAGTGTCTTAAATTCACGGTACATCGATATTTGAGCACATTCAGCCTAGTGATGATTTTGCTAATGAATAAGATGCAAATATGTTTGTGCTGTAATAGAGTGCTGGAGGGATGATGTATTTGTGTAGGCCAAATCCCAGAAATTATAATTTTAGCATTTCTGGTTCCATTGTTCTTATGTCAAAGGATTTTTGGTTAAATGCCTAAAATAAGGCTGTGGTGAACACAAGCTCAAGATATTTATGCGTTTTATTTTACGACAAAAAATTAATTTAAAGCAATTTTTTAAAGCTTTTATGTGTCTTGAAAAAGGTATTTGCTAATAAGTGGCTAAATGGGACTACATAGGTTGTTGGGAATATTAAACGTGATTACGCCGAACAGGTAAACTCATCTAGTGGCTTCCACAGCCTCACTGTTTATAATTGTGCTCTTGCAAACTATTCTAAACTTTCAGGGAAACTGTTCTATAAAAACTGAAAGAGTTGAAATTAAACTTTTTACTCCTGGCGATTGTATTAAGGCTTCAAAATTCATAAAAGTTGTGTTCATTTGTGAGATGTGAAGATAATCATGACGAGCAATATGTGTAAGAATCATAAACATTTGTTGGTAATAATCCAAAAGCCAATGGAAAAATCCAGGGTGATGCTTCAGACTGACTGCAGAAGGTTTGGACTCCATAGCAAATTTCATTGGCCTTGGACCGTCCACGAGCCGTCTGACTGACATGTAAAGCAACCAATCACAGTTTGTTTGGTTCAGCGTCATGTTTAGGGGTGTGGAAATGTAATGTAAAGTCAATGTCCCTACAATAACAGACCGGCGTGCAACTTCCCAAAATTGAAAAAATAATTGGATCACTAGGGAATCCTTCCAAGTGCTGGCAAAGGGTCAGGCCAGGCTTGGACAATAATACTCTTCCCATATCCTGTCCTGTATGATGTCAGAGACTGAGACTATAGGGTGATGCTAATTTGCAGGTTGGTCTACAAAAATACATCACTGCTGGGCTCTATACTGCTGGCAAAAGTGGAGCAACTGGTTGGTGAATTCACCCCAGACAGAGGAACATATGACCTTCAATTGTTTGATTAGCATAACCAGGCTACTGGCTTTACTCACTAAAAGCATTTAAAGGGCTCTGTAAGATGTGTGTTGAATGACATTGAAGGTAGTTTCTAAGCTTTTCTTTATTACGTGGAATGGGATGGTACATGCTGTGCCTCTTAATAGAGGTTTAGTGAGAGATCAATTGCAACACATTAAAGTACTGTTCTCTGCTCGTGCCTATGACCAGCGATCAATCATGCTCTTGAGTGTGTATTCGTGGATTTTCCTATAGATATAATGTATAACTGGGCATAGCCCACTATTTGATTATACTTTAAATTATTCAACATGGACACCAGACGGCAGAGGTCGAGCAATTCTTACAAAGTCAAACAACATCCTCTCTTCAGAGGAAAATCGAATTCCACCGACACTCATCATTACCTTCTGCTTAGTGTTTGTCCACTTATTCATCGAAGAGTTTTGGATGACTGACTACTTCATAATTCAACAGCAAGTCTCATCTGCATAATGTTGATAAGGGGCCATACAATATAGGACAACCGTAATGAAATATTAAAAGCCTGTAGTCTAATGGAAGTTGTTGCTGGTGCTGTACGAGTGCTAGGTTAATTCTGGAATCTGCTCTTTTCTTCCACATTCAGAGATGAGCCAATTGAAAGCAGGAGGGATAGAGCCAAACCCAGATTCTTTATTTAAAGGCCCTTCTTGGTCATGCATGAGGATTTTAAGTTAAGGCCGTGCCATGTAAACTTGTAAAATCAGAGTGGAAACACTGTTCTACTTCAGCTCTTAGGGAATTGGGAAATGATTCAGTATAAAGTGCCCTAAGGAGACTGGTGTTACTGATGGGAATTGCACATTCTCAGTCTGGGAACACTAGTTATCAGAGAACACTAAATGGATTCATTTGCCTTATAGGTTCGTCCCACTTGTGCAGTTACGAGAAGAAACTGAGAATAACTTCAACAACACTTGAGCTAATGCACAAGGCACAGTAGATTAATGGCTGGGATGCTTTTCCTAAGAGCATAATCACATTCTATGTTTTATATACTGCAAAACAAAGAGGCAGAGCCATTTTTGTTCAATAAAGATGGCATCTCAGTTGCACAATAGCATTATCAAAGAGCACAGCAAACAAACAGCAGTGCTGACCGGTATCTAACCCCAGTGCATAGCTCACTTGAAGCCACCTGTTATTTTTCAATTACCAGGTGGCCGGTACATTTTGCTTTGATGTGGCCACAATCCAAGAATGCTGTCTTCCCGGATGTACAATGGATGTGTTGTACGTTCAGGGCTACAATAAAGTAGCAGTGTTTTTCTTTCTTTTTTTGTTCCAAGGAAGGAACAAAAAGCAATTGCCCGGAGCATAATTTGTAAACAATGAATGTTGGCACAGTAACTATAAATACAAGGTTGTTCGTTTTATTCTGTAATTTCCCTGTTATTTCTCCAAGGGTTTCATAAAACAGTTGATACAGCAACAATGCCAATATTACAAATTAATTTTTGTACTCATTTCACACAGTGTTGAAATAACAGGAAATGACACCTATTGCATCAATAACTGGATTTCTTTCTGTATGTTCAAAAGTCACTGCCACAATACAAGGGGTTTGTAGATGGTTGCAAGAGCATTGCTATGCAGTTGCTAAGGGGCACAGAGTGTTTTTATCATGTCACTATGTGGTCACTAGGGTGTTCAGAGTGGTTGCTAGGCTATAACCCACTGCACTTAAACAAAAGAGCTTAGTCTCTATGACATTCTGGCTTCTCTAGATATGACTCAAGTTTCTTCTTCAATGCAAGTCTATGGGATTGTTTTTCCCCATGGGACCTGTTTTAATCATCTGCAATATGAAAATAAACAAAATAGCAAGATTCTGATATTACTTCAAAAAGTAATAGCACACAAACCACATGGTTTTTGGTACAATTCATGTGCCACTATGCAGCATAAGCAATGCAGGACAAGTGTATGCTAAAGTCTAATACTTAGTTCAAAAGTTTGGAGTAATATTGTGAAATATAATTACAAATAACTGTTTTAAAAATTTACTTTATTCCTAGATGTCAAAGCTGAATTTTCAGCACCTTTATTCCAGTCTTTAGTGTCACATGATCCTTCAGAAATCATTCTAATATGCTGATTTGCTGCTCAAGAAACACTTCTGATTATTATCAATGTTGAGAACAGATGTGCTGCTTAATTTTATCTGGAAAACGTGATACATTTGAACAGAAAGCTGAAAAGAAAAGCATTTATTTGAAATAGAAATCTTTTATAATACTATAAATGTCTTTACTGTCATTTTTGATCCATTTAATGCATCTTTGCTGAATAAAAGTATTCATTTCTTTAAAATATAATAATAATAATTGTACTGACCCCAAACTTTTGAATGGTAAATGTAATTGCTAATTACCCTGTAAACACAGTAAATGAGCATAATGAAATAATGTAAATGATGTGTTTTTATATCTAGAGGCTAAACAAATGGAAATGAGTGTAGAGAACTGTAGGCGTCCTGTTCCTACAAAATCACACAATACCATATACAGTTGGCAATGCTTTAGTGCCTCTCACTTTGGCTCCATAATAGCTGATTTGAATAGCAGTGTTAATCTGAAGTGTAAAATGAGGAGAGGAAGACAATGAGGCTTGTGTTTCTCCAGAGGATATCTGTGCTTGCCAGCAATGACTGCTGCCCTTTTCCATTTACCTTAATGAAGGGCTTCACCACAGATCCAACAGGCGACAAAACAGTCTTATGATTAGCCTTTCTGTGCCTTTCAGGGTTAATCAATATCGTTTTCAAACCAAGCCCAAGCAAGGTTGATTGTTTGAGCGTTATGTCATAATTAAAAGTGTAACGAAGTAGTAGAATAGCAAAAGAAAAGGATGTGCAGGCAGGAGTTCGCTTTACAGAGTGATTAGATATCAGCAATGGTTACATTTGAGTGCTTAGTGTTAGACAAAATGAGAAAAGTGCAAGAAAGTCGCCCAGAGACCCAAGTCTCATCCCACAGGTATGAGCACACTTCTCTGAGAGAGAGCCCTCCGCTAGAAAGAGGCGCACAGACGCTCATGCAGTGCATTTTGTAACTGAACAGACACAGACAAGATTTAGGTGGAAATCCTTCTCTCTTTCATTGCTGCTAGTGATTACACTGGCTGACGAGAGCAATTATAGTACAATCTGTTGATTACCTCGCTGTGAGAAATGCTCTTTTTCTTTGGAATAACATGCACTGATAAATCGACTTTACGAAAGCCCTGTGTAATTAGGCTGGTTTAGGGTCAAACCCTCCAGACGTATATTTTTAGCTATATATGGATGCACAGCGCAGCCCTTCAGTAAGGTATCTGACAGATATTCAATAGGTTAAATAAATGTAACCTTCGTAATTTTTTCAAAAAAGAGGGAATTGCACTATAATGGGATCTTCTCAGAAATCTGACATCCCTTAAAAGCACTCTTCAAAAAAACTTTACCTCACTAATCTACCAGACTGTTTTAACCCACCATTTAAAACCCAAGTTATCATTAAATAAAACGGTGACACTTTACAATAAGGTTCATTAGTTAACTACCTTAGTTAACATGAACTAATGAACAATACTTCTTCAGCATTTATTAATCTTAGTAAATATTAATTTTGACATTTACTAATACGTTATTAATAAAATCAAAGGTTGTATTTGTTAACATTAGTCAATGCACTGTGAACTAACATGAACAAACAATGAACAGCTGTTTTTTTACTAACATTAACAAAGATTAATAAATACTGTAACAAATGTATTGCTCATTGTTTCATGTTAGTTAATACATTAACTAAATGTTAACTAATGAACCTTATTGTAAAGTGTTACCAATAAAACTAAAACATTTTTGTTTATTGAAATAAATCGGAAATCAAGTAAAATATAAATATTAGACAAAAAAAACAAACTTAAACTAAATGAAAATTAGAAACCATGCCTTGGGAAATAAAAAAAGTTTAAGTTTAAGCTGAATAAAAAATCAAATAAAAATTACAATTAAAACCAAACTAAAACTAAAACTGAAATAAAAATATATTCAACCTAAATAGCTATATTTATATAATAATAATAATAATAATAATAATAATAATAATGTCAATATACAAATGTCAAAAGCACAAAACGAAATATTACAATTAAACTAAAGCTGAAAAAAAAGAGAAAAATGTGAAAAATATATTACAAAAATATTAATAAAGTAATCAAAATAGGGGTGGATGATATGACCTTATTTAAATCTTATTTCACATTATTTTATTTCATTTTTTTTACAATTATTTTATCTTTGCTTTTAAAAATAAGGACCAAATGCAATTGTTGGTTAAAGCAAATATGCAATCAGCCAATCACATGGCAGCAACTCAATGCATTTAGGCATGTAGACATGATCAAGATGATCTGCTTCAAACTGAACATTAGAATGGGGTTACAACTGAGGTCTGCAGAAGAGCATCTCTGAACGGACAACACGTTGAACCTTGAAGCAGATGAGCTACAGCAGCAGAAGAACACACCAGTGTCTGGTCTGATGAGTCTCGATTTCTGCTGCGACATTCAGATAGGGCCAGAATTTGGCTTAAACAACATGTTCAGGCTGGTGCTGGTGGTGTAATAATGTGGGGTACATTTTCTTGGTACCAATTGAGCATCAATTAAACTCCGCAGTCTACCTGAATATTGGGTTGCAAAGGGGCGGAAAATTTCCAGAAAGTTTCCGGTAAATTTCCATGGGAAGTTAAGCTGGGGAATTTTGGAAATATTCAAAAATATATTCAAAAATACGTGCGCTGCATATTTAGTCATTTTGGCTCAGATACAGGATAATACATTCGCTTTAACAAGCAGGCTGTTCATTACCACGGCAACCGCTTTGCGCGTCCACTCTGAAAGTAACTGTACACATAAGAGACGGCTAGATACATTATTTAAGGTTATTTCTATTTGTTAGAATATTGATATATGAACTTGTTGTCAAGTAAGCCTGGTTGCGAGCATGTGCGTCTCTCTAAACTTTCAGTGTGCTGCACTGCTCTAGTTGACTTCTGCGCCTTCCCCCCCGAAAATATCACGTTCATTTTGAAAACGTAATTCCTTTTGTGGATCCTCTTGGTCTTTCTTCATGTTTCTTTGACAAATATCAGTGTCTCAGTCTCAAGCACGCTGCACGTGAGTTAACCACGCCTACTTATTTACATGTCGCGGTACAAGGAATAAAAAAATCTGTTATGGTTGACATTTTCTTCCGCGGTAACGATATATACCGTCATACCGCCCAGCCCTACTTATGTGGTAAATAAAGTTATGCTAGCTTATTTAGCATCTAACTTATAAGCTTGCTATCTACTAGATGAATACATTTGTATGTGATATTTGCAATTTAATAAGAATAAGAATAAGAATCTTTACTGTCAATGTACATCAAGTATACAATGAAATTGCAATGCTCTACGGCCTGTGCATAATAAATAATAAATATAAAAATTGTTAAAACAATATATAAGAAATATATAAAAATATAAGAAATAGAGACTACAGCTCACTCCATAGTGTACACATGTATTATGAGTTCAGTGTCCTGATGGCCCAAGGATAAAAACAGTTTTTCAGTCTGTTGGTCCTGCACTTAATGCACCTGTACCTTCTGCCAGAGGGCAGGAGGTTGAACAGGTGCTGACCTGGGTGTGAGGAGTTGGCAGTAATAGCCTTAGCTCTTCTGAGACACCGCATTTAAACATTTAATAAATATATTTCCCCATAATATCATCAAAACTTACTTCACTTTGTTTAGTCCACAGGCTCAAATGTGTGCCTTCAATAGTCTTGTGCTTTGGGCTTCTGTACATGTGATGGAGGCATGCACAGTGCCAGTAGGGGGTGTGGTCTCAATAGCCATGCAGTAAGCAGTGTGCTATGTGCATGTGATTGAGGAATAGCATGGATATTCAGGTGTATTTGAATGGCATCTGTTTGTTTTAGTCACGATTATGTTAAAATATACTTTCCTCAACTATATTTAAGTTCCCTATGAAGAGCCAACCTTCAACTTTGAAAATTCACAGTTTATTCCCGTTTATTCCCATAAATTCCTGTTAATTCCCTTAAATTCCAATTTAATTCCCATAGAAAGTTTCCATCTTTGAAAATTCCCAGAATTTTGCAACCTTACTGACCATGTCCATCCCTTTATGACCACAGTGAACCCATCTTCTGATGACAATGTGTTCTCTATACTCAAATGGTATCTAAAGTCAGAACTCAATCCAATAGAGCACCTTTGGGATGCGGTGAAATGGAGAATTACATCATGGACGTGCAGCCGACAAATCTGCAGCAACTGTGTGACGCTATCATGTCAATATGGACCAACATCTCTGAGGAATGTTTCCAGCACCTTGATGAATCTATGCCACGAGAAATTAAAGGCTCATCTCCACCGAGTGGTACAGTACGGTACAGTACGATTCGGGACGGTAAACCCTGATCTGGCTTGTGTTTCCACCGCCAACAGTACTCTTAATAGGTGTGGTATGGCAGAAAGTAGCGATCAACGTCAATCTCAAGAAGAAAGCGACACAGTAAACAACAATGGAGGAAATATAACAGGTCTTGCTCTTGCTTCTTGGTATGTGGCTGTTGTCACAAGACAAAAAAAAACATTGTGTTGCAACAGTATTGTTTTTCAACTGTATATTAAAAAAATGTCTCCTCGTGTTGTCATTCCACTAGCAAGTGCCGATTCTCTGTCAACCAATCAACACTCTGCAGTGAGTCTCGCTCCACCCTTTATGTACCGAACTACTGTGCTAGATTCCCCAACGGAAGCGTCCCAAAAAAGGTCCCAAATTCACAACTTACAATTGAAACGGAAATAATTGCGTATTGTACTGTACCATACCGCTCGGTGGAAACGAGCCATTAGGCAGTCCTGAAGGCAAAAGGGGGTCCAACCCGGTACTAGCAAGGTGTAGCTAATAAAGTTGCCGGTGTGAGTATGTACTGGCTATAGTTTTCTTTGCTGTAGGTTAATAATCAACAGAGGGCATCAATAATCCAATATTAAGTTAAAAAAATTGAGAAGAAATCACAGGAGTTCTTGTCTCCTGTAACAGAAAATACAGCAAAAAATAAATAAATAAGAAGGAAACGCTTTCATTGCAGTGTTTTGCACTTGAGGCCACAAAGGTACAGAGGTAACGTGTGAGAAACAGCATTAGAAACGGGAAAAAAGGAGAGAGAGTGTAAGAGAGATTGCTTGTAGCATATTGCTGGAGGGAGAAAGCCGGTCTAGTCTGAATACTAAGCAAAACAGACAGCAGCAGATGCTAGCAGCAGTCTGTTGTCTGGGGAAATGCCTCCCACACGACAACAGAGAACAGAGAAAAGAGCACAGGCAAACGCAGGCCAAAGGAATCCCCTTAGAGCACATCATACCCTGTTACAAAGAGGACTGGGAAAAATCGCTCACTTTATAGACCCTATAAAAGGGGGGAAGAGTTTTATGAAGTAGCCCACTAGCCACAAATACTTGGATTTTTGCATTTGTCTCACATGCTCATTCCTGAGGCGGGTTCTTGCTTCTTACCTTGGCTTTGTTGATAGTGCAGTGCAGAGCATTGTTCTCCTGATCATACAGAAGGCTGAAGTCCAGAGTGCCGAGCGTAGCTGCGAGGAAACAGACATAAAAACATCAACAAAACAGTTCATCTACAGGGCACACCACAGCACATACTGTATGCAATAGCAATTAGCAAGCTGTTCAAACCATATTTTGCTCCTCCAGAGACCATCTGATGTCAACTGTACATAAAAAGGCAAAGTGCTTTCTCAATCTGGCAAGCTTTAATTTGAATTTGATTGGCTATCAGGGCTGCACATGTTTTTACAAAGTACCAAACTGCTACAACGAGCACTTCTGATCTGTTGAGTTTTGTTTGAGGTACTTATTAGTAATTTAACTAGATATCAACAAGCAGAACTGTAAATTTCACTTTGAGTTACACTACCGTTGAAAGGTTTGGGGTCAGTAAGATTAAAAATACTTTTATTCAAAAGGCGCATTAAATTGATCAAAAATAATTTTACACACACACACACACATTTAAAAAAAATAAAAATAAAATTCTTTCTATTTTTCTATTCATCAAAGAATCCTGAAAAATTGTTTCATTGTTTCCACAAAAACATTAAGCTGCACAACGGTTTTAAGCATTGATATTAATAAGAAATGTTTCTTGAGCAGCAAATCAGCATATTACATCATGTGACCCTGAAGACTGGAGTAATGATGCTGAAAATTCAGCTGTCATGACAAGAATAATTATATTTTAAAAATATTTAAATAAAAAACTTTTTTCTGTAGTTTATCATCATATAAATGCTGCCATAATAAGCACAAGAGACCCCCCCCCCCCCCCCAAACACAATAAAAAAAAGAAGTTTTATAGACCTCAAACTTTTGAACGATAATGTGTCTGTGCGATTGGTTTAGTTGAAAAGAAACATTTTCCACTAAATTCAGTGTCAGAACAACAGTTCACATAGACTGCTGCAACATTATTTGAATTAACTTTAATGCTCACCAGTCCATGGTTATACCAATGATTTCTAATTTACCTAGCCCTTAAACAATACAAACGGTCCATTTTGAAAGACATTCTGTTGATCTTTTCCTATTTAAGTGACTATTCTTCACCAGAATGAGCTGCAAAGTAGATTTGATTGCGACAGTCAAACGTCCCGTTATTTGAAACTAAAAAGGCTGTGATTTCCTGAAATTGAGTGAGATACAAAGAAAAAGGATGAGAGAAATTTTCCTTTTCTCTTTTGAATTTTTGGACCTTTCCTATTCCCACTAAGTGTAAAGTCAATACTCCAGTAGGGTCATGGCTCTGAAAGCGAACCTCCCTGCTGATTCTGCTTCGTATGAATGCGGTCATGAGGATCTGAGTCACATCTCATATGGACTCCTAGCAGGTGGCCTTCAGCTCCATTCTGCAGAGAGCATCTTGAGTTCAAGGGCATTAGACTAGGGATGTCACCATCATGGTTCTTGTGCTCCCGAGTAATTGAGAAGAACAATTGCAAAAAAATTTAAGAAATAAAAATTAGAGATAAGGTTAGAAAGCATAAAGCATGTGGTGTCTGAAGTCTGAAACAAGACACAAACCATAGTGCAACAACGTCTCAGATAGTCTGACGGCAGATAAAAATAATTACTTTCGAGTGATTCGTTACAAAAGTGCGCATCAAATATGCTAAACACGGAAACCTGGTTGTGTTTGTTACGCACTAGAACCGACCTCATTCATGCATATATATATATCTATATATATTTAAACATACTTTCAATTAACTTTAATTTCGTAAGTTACCTGTATTTTTAATTATTATTACTTAATAAAATCAATCCAACAGGAGTTTGATTGATATTATTTGGAATGCACAATGACAAAAAAGTTATCTGTTTTTGCTAATTAACTCTTCATATATTTAGACATCTGCCTAGTTTTATTTCCCCTTTTGTTGTTTTCAGATATGATTCAGACACACACTGACTTTGGCCCAAGGTTTGGGGACATTTAGGTTTCAAAAGCACATAATTGTTAACCCTGCAAGAAAAAGAAATGTTAGTTATGATTAACTATACACTACTGCACCCCGCAACAGCTGCTGCTGCAGTGAGCCATGATGTAGGAATGCTTTTGTTGGACCTTAATGCCATACGTCCTCCTCCCGTTTGTGTGGATGTATTCTTATATGATAAGAGAAATCAGTGGGATTAAACCAGGCCTGTGTTTAATTACCTAAACTGGTACCAGTAATGCGTGACTTCAATCTCTAATGCAGAGAGCACTGCCATCAGTGAGGGGCTTTTCTCTTCCGCAATTACAATTAATTGTATTATCTGATAGTATTTTACCTATGAAGGCTACGAATAGATTATCAGTGTGAATGATGGACACAACAAACATACTGGTGCAATATTCATACTACAGCAAAATAGAGCTGTCAAACGTGTTTGAAGTGCTAAATATGATTTTGGCCATAGATAGATTGATAATGAGAGTGACAAGTGAATTCACTGAAAAAAGGGTTGGATTTACATGATTTAATCGTACATCAGTTCCACATGAATCAATAAAGTAACAATTATAATTTGTTCACTTAACTTCAACACACACACATACATAAACATATGTATACACACACATATACATACATACACACACATATACATATACATATATGCACATACATACACACACACACACACACACACACACACACACACACACATACACGCATATATATATATATATATATACATACATATATACATGCACACACATAGACATATACATACATACATATATATATATGGCTAGAAATGGCTGAGATTCACGGGGGGATACTGCTGACTAGTTGGGAATCTCTCTCTCTCTCTCTCTCTCTCTCTCTCTCTCTCTCTCTCTCTATATATATATATGGCTAGAAATGGCTGAGATTCACTGGGGGATTATGCTGACTAGTTGGGAATCTTTTCTTTTTCTTTTTTTACTTTCAGTTACTTTTCAGATATATTAAAATGTAAGATCTTCTATAATCTATAATAACATTAAACATATTTCATATGTCCTGCAAACAATGTTTTCTTAATTATCAATACAGGCACATGAAAGGTCAACAATGAATTGTGTGTGGCACAAACTCTTCATTCAGCAGAATCTCTGCTTGGAGATAATTACCTTTTTAATTTTGGCGAAATTAAAGAAACATCGTGTAGGAATCTGCATATATGGTGCATGCAGAATTGAACAGGTCACACCAACATTTTAAATACATTTGTCCTCAGGTTAAGGAAAACTGTAGAATGTTTTGGATTCCTTGAAAATCAACTATTATTAAACATGTTTAAAAATGAATCCAGTTTTAAGAGAAAGGGAAGCTAATGTTCATTCTAAAAATCATAATTTGTATTGTATGTGCATTGATCAGTGTTTATATGTGAGCAAAAGAAAATAGGATTGAGAGAGCGAGAACAAACTCTGATTTAGTGGATTGGGTGGAGTGAACCCAACTGGAAAGATTTTGACCGAATAGCTTAAATGAGGATGAAAGAAGCCCCAAACAGTTTACAATAATAATAATAAAAAAATCCTCACAAAACATAATCTTTATATTTACTATTATTGTCTGTTTCTATGGTTACAGCATGGCTGTCACAGGGATTGACTGCATTTTCCTGTGCATACAGACATTATTCGATTCGCTCCTGTTGACTTTTGTGCGTATGAAACAATTTGAGTCACAGCTGTTGGTAAATACAGACTGTCTGAATGTAACTATAGAAGAATACAGAGAGAAAGTAAGACAAATGTGTGGTAGAATGTAAAATGTAAGGGTAGCAGGATTATCCATCTATTAGCATTAACTTCAGGCCATGCTGCTATATGTTCACATCAGCTGAAGAGCAGCATTACACAAGCTCACTCAACCTGTAATCATACACACACCCATCACTTAGTTTCCCACTCTGGACCACTTTACACTTCAACAATGTCCACCTCAAGTGCATTTTCCATCGGCAAATTTCGATTGAGAGAGAAGGCCAACCTGCAAAAACACGCCTTGACAGCCCTCAGCATTTCTGGCCTAAAAGGTTTCATATGATCTACATGAACCAGAATGATTTCCCTGAAGGATTAAACACAACCTTACAAATGAGATGTCTAACATTGAGATTGCTTTGATCTCAACAAAGTTATTCTAAAATTTTGTCCTCAACACATAAAATTGATGAGCTTGCCGGTGAACAGACTTCTAGGATTATGTTTCCCTGTGGTTATCTGCCAGTTTCCCAGCTTTTCAGGACTGCATTATGGCCTCTGCCAGTATAACGGAAGGAAACAAACAGCGCTGGAATTAGCGAGAACCAAAATCGTATCCAATCTATCTTTGCCGGTTCTGTTATTTTGGGCTGGTCACATGACCATAGATTGGGCTTGTCTTCACTGCTGCCGTTTAAACTCTGAATTGGATGAAGTGGTAATTAAGGAGAGGAATCAATGAGGATATAAATGTGGACTTAAGAGTCATTATAATTTAATACTCTATTAATTTGCGAAGACTGTAATGATTCACTAACCTTACGATTTTTTTTTCTGCTGGATAATAAAATAAGAAAAAATAAAATAAAATCCTGTATTGAATGAAAAATCTGAGCCATATCTATCTAATCCAAAAGCGTGTGGGCAGAGTCTCTCTGCAAGACCACAACGGAAAGGATGAATAAATCAAAGTTAAAAACCTACCTCTACCTCCTACAACTGTCCTTGATTTTTAATGTTGAATTTTTCTGATTGGTGTTTTGAAACTCCCTTTATCATCTGTATTGCGGTCGGTCTTGTTTTTTTAAATATTTTTAATATCTATCCTGTTGTACAGCACAATGGCCAACTACTGTTGCTTTTATTGTGCCATATAAATAAAAGATGATTGACTGATTGATTGATGTACAGGTACTGTTCTTTACTAATAGTGATAGAATTCTTGGTAACTTTATGGCTTATCTGGAGTGTGGAGCCTGTGATTGCTTAGTTTTGATATATGAGTGACATGAAAGTCCATTAATGGTCTTTTGCTTACTCTGAGGAACTCATTTGTCTTCTCATCTTCTGCGAACCCCCCACACATAGACCTCACAATGCCACTCATTTATGACCAGAGACTCTGCCACCACTCATTACATCCACCTCAATTACGGCCAGTAGAAATATTAGATTTGATGGGCTCTGGTCTCGTCCATTGTCTCTGAGGAGATGCCAATATTGTCAGCACACAGTATATGTTATTGTAAACTTGAGAGTCCCTGGTAGAGAACGGCTGGGCCTGAGAGGACGTTTGCTGGTATTTGCAGTCTCATGAACAACAGTCCACATGGGCACATAGCATGTGTTATCATAAAACAAACTAGAAAGCCATCAGAGTTCAAGGCTCAGGGATCGTTTGGATTTTACATGAAGATAAAATGCAAGCTGACATGAAGGGGACGCAGTCCACAGAAAAGTTCTGGAGTTCAGATTACAAATATACCTACATCCAACTGACTATTTGCTCCCTTTATGCTGTACACAAATATACGGCTAAATATGAGAGAATCTTTCATTTAATAGTGGTTTGTTATTACAGACTGGAAGTGTGTGATGGTTCCTGCTATCTATTTGTTTCTAATGGAAAATGTGTGACAAGTTTATTTCATTTAGACATATTACATAAAAAAAAAAAAAATAGTTTTGACCTTTACTGCAAATGATAAGCCAAACAATACAAAACGCATCCACACAGAAAGAAAGCTCAATCATTATCCTGTGTTTGAAATGAATTTCTGCTGTTTTTTCATTATCGCTCATGTTCACCAGGGTATTCTTACAAGCCTCTAAAATTTCCCTTGTCTTCTCAAATTTATTCATTTCACTTTCACGCAATTCAGAGAAGAGATTCATGCTGATGAGATTTAAAATACACAACTGTCGGCAATCATTGCGAGATCATCTTTAAAGATTCCTTTAATTTGTGTGGTCAACCCAAATAACAGCATAACAGCACGGGGAATTACATAAGTAATAACAGTACACTTCACTTGTACACTCTCTGAAGAAGATATGAGTGAATGGTGTTTGCTGCAAAACTGACCAGCACAATGCTGAGGGTTCTGGGTGGGTGCTATACGGTTGCTAGGGTGTTCCTCACACATTTCCTCAAAAATCTGCACAATTTAAGGTCTCATTCATGTTCATAGCACAAACGATGTGGGACAAGTTTGATAATTAGGGTAATACACTGCCAAAAAAAAAAAAAAAAAAAAAAAAAAAAAAAAAAGAGTCCCTGTTTGGATTTAAATAGGCAAATGCTTAAGAGTCTCTGATTGGATCACTATTGCAGTGATTATGGTGTTTCTAGCATGTTATATGTTTGGAAACAGTTCTTCTAACCCTTATTGATGGAGTGTGTAGCTTTTCATTTCTTAAACAACCAAGACCACCATATTCCAGGATGACAATGTCAAGATTCATCAGGCTCAAATTGTGCAAGAATGGTTTGGAGGGAGCATGAAGAATCCTTTTCACACATGAATTGACACCTCTGAGTCCAGACCTTAAATTCATTGAAAGTCTTTGGGATGTGCTGGAGGAGACTTTACAGAGAGCTGGACTCTTTCATTGTCAATACAAGATCTTGAGCAAAAGTTGATGCACATCTTTGATGGAAATAACATCACAGCATTTATTTCCATCGAGAGGTGAATCAATTTTGGCCAGGCAGTGTTTTTTAACAATAATAATAGTGATGCCTGACTTATCTAGCATCAGTAATTAAAAAATTAAGGCTACTATCAGTAACAAATATTTAAAATAATACGCTGCCCTATTAATAGATTCATTGAAATGTCCAAAAATTCAATCCAAGAATGGATCCTTTTCACAGACTGTGATGAGACAACAATGCAAATCTAAAAAAGTATTTCATATTTAACATTTATTTTTATTACTACACATTTAAAACGCTAAACTATGTGCTATATTACCCTGGGAGTAGATGACAAAAAATTCATTAATGCTGCTTTGAGGGTGTTTTTTTATTTACAACAGCGAATTTCACATGATTCTCTCTTCTGACTGCTGTAAACAATCTCTCTGTATTTTTCCTGTTTTGGAAAGTCGTGGAAACACTATCCCAGATTGTTTTCTTTTGCTATTTGAGCAACTGGAAATACATAAATGATCTCCCATTTACCGCTTCAGAAGTTTACCCAACTATGTCCACGTACACACTTGTAAAGTTTCAGGAGTCACAACCGCTTTTCAATATGGGAACGAATCCCCCAAATTATCGTTCTGCGTGTGTATGGAACACGACTCACTCCAGAAATAGCGATGATTGACAGCATAGGAAAGTTCTAGCATCTTGCATGTTTGGTATCCACTATTTTTGATAAAAGTAATGTTACAGCGACCAAAGATTCATTATGTTCTGCAATTTTAAATTAACCACCATTTATTTACAGAGGCATCATGTTTGTTTCTGTGTGTAAGGCTGCTTCACAGAGCGCGAGCTTCAAGTGTTGCCATGTCCACTCATTATAAGCGTTTTTGGGCTTGTTGTTTGGGTTTGGTTCATAAGTGAAGTTTATGGGGATATAAAGTGGGCACAATATTTTGGTCTTGTTTACAACAAAGCATTTGGATTTATCTCTGTTTTAGTATGGCCTTGTTCTTGTACACAGTTTTTCCACCAAGGTCTGGCAACACGAATGAGTCAAAGCTCGTACCACTTTCCCAGTGATTTTCTTGCACCGCACACACATCTCTGAGAAACACATCTCTGATGCACGTTTAAATATACACAGTGCGTATAATTATTTTTAAACGCGATTGTCACTACCTGTATTGTTTGGGAGTCAATTTGGTTGTAGATTGCGGTTGTCACTCTCGTAAATGACTGAGCTGTGTGTGTACAGAACGGGATTAAGCACTAAAAGGTGACCTGACAACTTAATTTAACTGCAGTGTGTATGTGGCCTATGACGACTTCCGCTTCTGAGAACGCCGGAAATGTGAAAAGGGCAAATTGAACATAAAAAGTCATTTGTAAAGAAAATAAAAAGTCAGTTATTTTTTAAAGAAAGAAAGAAACCAAAAAACAACAAAAAATGATTAAAACGAATCTCACATATTGGGTATTTTTAAAATATAACGTTAATGCAATTGTTAAGATATTTATTAGAGAGAGAGAGAGAGAGAGAGAGAGAGTTTGATTTGTGGCAGGGTCCCACTGTGAGTTCAGTCAGGCATCCATTAGTCTTGCTCTCTCTATCAACACCCTGAGAGACAAAGGTCTGCTCAAAGGCTCGAACGATTTTCTTATTGATGGCGAGGGCAGCGCAGGAGATGAACAGCAAATAACTGAATTAAACAGTACGGATGAGACACTATGGTGAGATTGTCTTTTTTATGATACATGTTCCCACATGTGGGTATTCATGAGTCTATGAAGAAACAGCTACTCTACAGAAAGCTTACAGAAAGCAAGCTAGCCATATGGACACAGAAAGGAAGCATCCAATCCTTGCCATAATACCATCTCTTATCTCTTGGACGTGCTAGCGATCAGTGTCCTTGTCATGTAATTGCCCTACCAGAATGGATGGACTGACATGCACTTTGATGAAAGGTTAGATATGTGCTCGGGCTGTAAGATAAGCCGGACACAGCTATGGTGTGACTGACCAGAGGAGAAACACGTCTACGGATCACCCAATGACCGTCTGATGCATTCACAAAACCGCCCGAGCTACAAGACAAATAGGACGTTTGAATCTGGTTTTCACTTCACCTGGATATGAAGCTGTGTTTACAAAGTAGTGGGTTGATATATTGTGTGTGGTTTTGAGGAAGAACATTTCTACTCATTTCTAATGTTTGATTTGTTTTCTGTACAGATGCCTGCAGACTGACACTGCCGAAAACATTAAAAAAAAATTCATATAACAAAAGCTCTTTTCCCCATGTTGGTCTATTATTGCAGTATCAACCATTTAAAATATCTCTGCCCCTAAACAACCTGTAAAAACAAAAAGACTGAAGTTGGTTACTTTACATGTTGATGAGACAGTCTCCTTGTGTTAGTAGTAATTTTTGTAATGTTTGTTAAAGAAGTCTCTTATGCAAAGCTGCATTTACTTGAGCAAAAACACAGTAAAACTGTGAAATATTATTACAATTTAAAATAACTTTTTTATTTTAATATAGGTTAAAATGTCATTTATTCCTGTGATCAAAGCTGAATTTTCAGCATCATTACTCCAGTCTTCAGTGTCACATGATCCATCAGAAATCATTCTAATATGATGATTTGCTGCTCAAGAAACATTTCTTATTATTATCAATGTTGGAAAACGTTGTGCTGCTTCATATTTTTGGTGGAAACAGATGACAGATTGTTCGAAAGAACGGCATTTATATGAAACAATACGAATATTTTTTACTGTCACTTTCAATCTATTTAATGCTAAATAAAAGTATCATTTATTTAAAGAAAATAAATAAATAAATCTTACTGACCCCGAACTTAGTGTATGTGTGCAGAGATAGAGTGGGATTGCATGGGATATAATTTTAATAGAATGGGATGTCACCTGTCACCTTGTGTCTGTATGTAACTCAGGCAATGAAAGAGGGCCTGACAAATTAGACTAGACATAGAGTACAGAACATAGCAGTGTTGATAAAGCTGCAAGTCATTTTTGTTTATGCTGTGCTGTCTGATATGACAGCTGTCTTGGATTGGGACGGACACCTAGTGGTGTGAATTTAGCATCATAACATCATAGAAAAGCAAAGGCTTTAAAGTCGGCAAATCAAAATAGACAATTCTTATTTGTTTTAATGGACTATTGCGATATTTATTAAAAATATTTTGTGCACAGATAAATCTTTGTAAAAATTCACGTGCCCTCATAGTCTTTAATAAAAAAAAACTCCCCCTCCCTCTTGCAGCAACATCTCTTCTCTGATGACACGTTTACTGGCGTGGGGGCGGGGAAACCTGTCACTCACATGAGATCGACCAATAACAAACCACAACCATCCAATGAACCAATCAATTCCCCATGGACAAAATGAAGTCCCGCCGCATTTTAGCTTACTCATGAATAAACATCACAATAGAGAAAAGACTATCACAACTTCTGTTTCACTGTTTCACACATTTATTAGGCAACTGATCTGAGTCTTCATCTCATGTGAGTGTACATGACACCAACACATTAATGTACTATTATTTCTCCCAAAGTGTGATGGCCAGGATTTATGCCACACAAAAATATTTATCAATATTGCTTTGGTTTAAGATCTCTGATAAGAGTCAGTGCACAGGCTTAGTTGTTTGGCTTAAGGTTAAAACATTAAAACCAGTTAAAATTCCTCTTTGGCTAAAATGTGATTTTTAAAAACATAGCTAAAATTGTCAAAGTTCATTTTGTAATTAAGATGACTTGAAATGTTTAGTACCTGGTGTGTTGTGGGAATGGACCAGCCTAGTGACAAAGAGATTCAAACAGGAAGTTGATCTGTTTTATGGGAATTCTAAAGGAAATGAGACTGTACCAACTTTGATGTATTAGAGGGGACATAGGAAAATGTGATGTCTTGGTCAATGTCATTTTTGTTTAATATAATTATTTTTGCATTAACTAAAATGTATCCATTGCTCAACATTTATTTAAATGTATTGTGTTCATTCCAGGGTTTGTGTTGTTACTGTTGTGAAAATTGTTATGGTTTTGTTTCCTCTTTTTGTTTTCATGGTGCTGGGCATCTTCTATAAATTCAGTATATGTTTCGTCTAGTGAGAATCTTGTTACTTATTCTACCCTGGAAAGGTGGTGCTGATCTGAACTCTGTCAGTTTGAGAGGCTCAAGCATAATTATGTCCTTTTTGAATACTGGATATTTCCTGTGATGTAACCTGAATGGATTATCATTTTTGGATCTTTTTTAACTGTTACAATTTTTGCCTTTTTCCTCTCTAATGAGGCTTGATCACTTTTTATCTTGCGTAAGCAAAATTCAATAAAGACTGTCACAATTGAAGACCACTTTGCTCCCTGTTTTGTGGCGATGGACACATTTTTTTTTGGTTGAGATTTGCAAAGGCTCATGGGCAGATCCATCACACAAAGTACTATTTATTTCTTTGTAAATGTGTTAAACCTTCATAAAGAGAAGGAAATTACAGATTCACCATTAAGTTAAAAGGGAATGAGTTAGAATATATAGAGGAGGCATAATATGCAATATAAAACAACAAAAACAAAAGAAACAACAAAGAAACAAACTGTGGACTTGCTGCACTTCTTGGAGAAAACTTGAAATTGAAAAGCCCTGAGGCAATGGTGGTGCTCTAAAATATACAGAGGAATCATTTATAATGGCTTCTGTGTGGCATCTTGTTTATTGTATTGTTTTGTTGATGGGCTACATATGAAGGGCTATAAGAAATGTCCAGGTTCCTCATTTTAGACAGAAACTGTGGGAGTGAAAGTGCAATTCGGTTATCTAGACTGCTCATAGAGAGAAAATGAAACTGTTTCTATTAGATGCTGCTAAAATGTTAATGAATATGTTATTGCTATATGTATGTGAATTACTGATTCATACCACTTGAATGAATAGAAGTTCATACTGACATAATGGGACACACAAAACATAGACACCCATCTTCCTTTATAGGGATGAAAAAAATCCTAATTTTCTACTGCAAAGTTTGAGTGAATGAGAGATGGCCAAGAACAGCAGACACATCCCGGCCCTTCTTCTGTTGTCTGAAGCATGTCTGCAGTCTTCTGTCCTCCATCGAGGAATTGATGCGTCCCCATGCTGCTGATAGAGGTCTAATAATAAACGTCTCGGGAAGGGCAGACCAATGAATCAAAGAATGACATAAGACCGTCTGCCAAGAATAAAAAGAGAGTGGGATTCCATAGGAAAGAAAAATGACTATATATTTCAATTGTTTTTCCGAAGCAAGAGCAAACGAGACATTTTGCTTAAGCCAAAGTATGTCTTCCAGAGTTTTAGAAGAAATCTCAAAGTCATAAACAGTACTCAGATTGGCAAACATAACATCTGCATTTCAATATGAACACTTCTCGTCAACCTTTTCCATGACCAAATGATATGGGCAATGCAGCTAATCTGGATTTGCTTTTGTGATGGCACTAGCATTTTTTTTTTTTCACCACACATCAGACTATTATTTGTTGTCTCATCATTTCAAATCGAGGCTCAATGGAAAAACGGGCCTCTAGAGTTTTTGCAAAACTCTAAAAACGTACCTATACATATACAATTCACTTCAGTTTCTGAATTTCTGGCTGAAATGAACACTAGTGGCAGTGAAACCAACAACTTTTATTCCTTTTCACACAATTTATGATTATCGGATTATTGAGACTCATTTTCCCGCGATTCCTTGCACTTCCTATGCAATGACGTAAAACATTTTTTTTCCATGATTCACCATTATTATTATTTTTGTTGCTGTTTTTGCCTTTATTTAGATAGGTTAGTTATAGAGAGGACAGGAAGTGAAGTGGGAGAGAGAGCGGGATGGGATCGGGAAAGGACGACGAGCTGGGACTCGAACTTGGGTCGCCTGCTACATGTCGAAGTGTTGGCTATTGGCTCCAACGATTCACCATTATTTGTAAACGAAAACATTTTAATGTTTGCATCACATAAGTAGTTGGTAGCTCATCTTATGCAGCATTGCACTTGCAATGCAGAGCGTTTAGGTACGAGTTCTGTTAAACACAGGTCACAACAACCGATAAAGAAATCAAAGACTTGTAGAAACATGCTAAAATGGCATGGATGCTTCAACAAATGTGTTTTTATCTCACATTTTCTTTTGTTAACACTATTGTTTGGGTTAAAGGTAGGAGGTAAGTTATTTTCAAATGCCTATAAAGCCTTTTAAACCTTTTAGCGGCACTCACTGAACATTTCACTTTGAAAGTGTTTTGAATTGTGCAAGAACAACATGTAATATCATTTTTCAGAAATGTCACACTTTTTTTAAAATATTTTTTATAATGAGCCTGGGTTGGTCACTTCAGGTAACTCCGACTGGAATGAAAAACAAAAACTGTGGTTGGTCACTTTACATGTTGGTCAGATGGTCTCTTTCTGTCCAAGCGGCATTTCTTGATCAGACTAAGCTGTGAAGTGGACAAGTCAAGACATACTATGAGATATTATGGCTGTGGAAGGAGTTGAATAGATTGACATGGATGCTGTGTACACTATAACAGCATCTGTGCATTTTCTCTTCACTAAGCCTGGCAATTTAGATAAGTCTCCATTATCAACCATGACATTTGTCTTGCCATCAATCTCTTCTATAGCACTCCAGAAATGTAACTTAGCAACACATTGTCAAATAAGCTGTGTCCGTTTCATAATCCCCAAATATATATATTACAAGATTCATCAAAAAGCCGGGAAAAAACCCCCGAACCATTTTAAAGACTCCCAGCAAATAAAAAATACACAGCAATCAAGATTCGTCAGAAATAGCAAGTAACCTTTTATTGTGTTTAAAAGTGTGTGTGAAATAACAGCAGCCCCTCCACTTCCTCAGCAAACATCTATCTATCTGTGGAAAGTGCATCTGTAGAGTGCTTGTCAAAATAACCTTGAATCATAAAAGGCTTCCAATCTGTCAAATTACAGCAGAAAATAAAGAGGCCATTTCTAGAGCTATGGCTCTGTGGTTTCAGACCAGGAGTGTTTGTGTGTCTCTGTCGGGAAAGCAGAGAAAGTTTGTGTGTGTGTGTGTGTGTGTGTGTGTGTGAGTGAGAGACAGAGAGAGAGAGACAGAGACAGAGAGAGAGAGAGAGAGAGAGAGAGAGAGAGAGAGAGAGAGAGAGAGAGAGAGAGAGAGAGAGAGAGAGAGAGAGCGAGAGAGAGAGAGAGAGATGATTAAAGAGGAGGGAACCAGATGACTCTTCCCCCCTCCTTTAGTAAACATTTCTGAAAAAGACAATTAGCACCGGAATCTTTTATCACTCAGCCCAGCCGCAGCGGTCGATACAGATTAGCTGTATTTATATAGACCTGTTTTCCTTTCTTTTTTTTTTTCTTTTTTTTTTGAAATGTGGCCAATATACTATTTGCCACTAACTGGGAAAATTAAATTATGATATACACCGGTCAGGCATAACATTATGACAGGTGAAGTGAATAACACTGATTATCTCTTCATCGCAGCACCTGTTAGTGGGTGGGATATATTAGGCAGCAAGTGAACATTTTGTCCTAAAAGTTGGTGTGTTAGAACCAGGAAAAAAGTGAGTTTGACAAGGGCCAAATTGTTATGGCTAGACGACTGGGTTAGAGCATCTCCAAAACTGCAGCTCTTGTGTGGTGTTCCCGGTCTGCAGTGATCAGTATCTATCAAAAGTGCTCCAAGGAAGGAGCAGTGGTGAACCGGCGACAGGGTCAAGGCTCATTGATGCACATGGGGAGCGAAGGCTGGCCCGTGTGGTCCGAGATCCAACAGACGAGCTAGTGTAGCTCAAATTGCTCAAGAAGTTAATGCTGGTTCAGATAGAAAGGTGTCAGGATACACAGTGCATCGCAGTGTGTTGCGTATGGGGATGCATAGCCGCAGACCAGTCAGGGTGCCCATGCTGACCCCTGTCCACCGACGAAAGAGCCAACAGTGGGCACATGAGCATCAGAACTGGACCACGGAGCAATGGAAGAACGTGGCCTGGGGTCTCATTTATAAAACTTTGCGTAGGATCCTTACTAAAAGTGTATGTGCGTCCGAAAGCCAAAAATGGCAAAACACAGCATGCCACAGGAAAAGTGTTCAAAAGCATCACATCCACTACAAATATTTCTATTTATTGAATAGAAAAAAATGCTGTAACTTCTCAGCAATGATTTCATGTAATTTAAGTGTTTAACTTAACTTGTTGTGATCGACATTTGACACTGTCGATCACAACATACTTCTTGACAGGCTGGAAAACTGGGTGGGGCTTTCTGGGATAGTCCTAAAATGGTTCAGGTCATACTTAGATGGGAGAGGTTATTATGTGAGTATAGGAGACCATAAGTCTGAGTGGACATCCATGACATGCGGAGTCCCTCAAGGCTCAATTCTTGCGCCACTCCTGTTCAACCTGTATATGCTCCCAATGAGCCAAATAATGAGAAAGAACCAAATTGCTTACCACAGCTATGCAGACGACACACAGATGTACTTAGCCCTATCGCCTAACAATTACAGCCCCATTGACTCCCTGTCAACAGTTGGATGTGCCAAAACTTTCTTCAGTTAAACAAAGACAAAACTGAAGTCATTGTGTTTGGAAATAAAGATGAAGTTCACAAGGTGAACACATACCTTCACTCTAGGGGTCAAACAACTAAAAATCAAGTCAGGAATCTTGGTGTGACACTAGAGTCAGACCTTAGTTTCAGTAGTCATGTCAAAGCAATAACTAAATCAGCATACTATCATCTCAAAAATATTGCAAGAATTAGATGCTTTGTTTCCAGACAAGACTTAGAGAAACTTGTGCATGCTTTCATCACCAGCAGGGTGGATTATTGTAATGGACTCCTCGCTGTCCTTCCCAAAAAGACCATAAGACAGTTGCAGCTCATACAGAACGCTGCCGCCAGGATTCTGAGCAGAACCAGGAAATATGAACATATCACACCAGTCCTCAGGTCTTTACACTGGCTCCCAGTTAGATTTAGGATTGATTTTAAAGTATTATTACTGGTATATAAATCATTCAATGGCCTAGGACCTCAATACATTGCAGATATGCTCACTGAATATAAACCCATCAGATCACTCAGATCATTAGGATCATATCAGCTAGAAATACCAAGGGTTCACTCTAAACATGGCGAGTCCGCTTTTAGCTATTATGCCGCAGCTGGAACCAGCTTCCAGAAGAGATCAGATGTGCTCCTACAGTGGTCACACTCAAATCCAGACTCAAAACACTTCTGTTTAGCTGTGCATTTAATGAACGAGCACTGTGCCGCTGTTCGTCCGACTGTTTGTACTGTACTGTATTTCATTTTATTTTTCTAAACTGTTTTAATTATTCTTATTTCTTTTTATTATTTTAATTTATTCTATGTAAAGCACTTTGAATTGCCATTGTGTATGAAATGTATATAAATGAACTTGGCTTGCCTTGCCTAACTCCACTTATGAGAATGGCATATTTAATCTAAATGTTTGTATCAGAAGTAATAGGCTACATAGTACATAGAAATCATTCTTTGATGGGTCAGAGTTTGTGTGCAGGTGCGCAAATTTTCCCGTCATGTTTGTTTTTATAAATCACAACTTGTGCGTCGGAAGTGGCGTACGCCTCTTTCAGGGCCTGTTTTGTGTGTACGCAACGGTTATAAATGAATGAATCACGTTTTCTTTTACATCACGTGGACTGCCGGGTGCGTGTTCGTTGCTTACCTGGGGAACACATGGCCCCAGGATGCACTATGGGAAGAAGGCAAGCCGGCGGAGGCAGTGTGATGCTTTGGGGAATGTTCTGCTGGGCAACCCTGGGTCCTGCCATCCATGTGGAGGTTACTTTGACACGTATCACCTACCTAAGCATGCTTGCAGACCATGTACACCCTTTCATGGAAATGGTATTCCCTGGTGGCTGTGGCTTCTTTCAGCAGGATAATGCACCCCGCCACAAAGCAAAAATGGTTCAGGAATGGTGCGAGGAGCACAACAACGAGTTTGAGGTGTTGACTTGGCCTCCAAATTCCCCAGATCTCAATCCAATTGAGCATCTGTGGGATGTGCTGAACAAACAAGTCCGATCCATGGAGGCGTCACCTCGCAACTTACAGGACTTAAAGGATCTGCTGCTAACATCTTGGTGTCAGATACCATAGCACACCTTCAGGGGTCTAGTGGAGTCCATGCCTCGACGGCAGCAAAAGGGGGACCAACACAATATCAGGAAGGTGGTCGATGTTATGCCTGATCTGTGTATACTGATGGTTGAATTAAATCCACTAATTTCAGCTTTTCATTTAGAGAACATTTGATTTATATTTTTGTAATGTGCATTTACAAAGGAAGCTATATGATTTAGGGGTGGTTCATACAGGATGTGTTTACACTATACTTTTAATTGTTGGTATATGTCCGTACTATGCAACAAACAAATGTCTTTGACTCATGCCGTGTCTCACTGTAACATTCATAACACTGTAACATTAGAAATTAGGGGTCTGACTCTGAATCAAGTTTTTCAATTTCATTCCATTACTTTCAGTTTATCTGTTTTAATGAACAAAAAAAATGCTTTTGTTTGAGTGTGTCCTTTCTAATCAAAGAATCCTGAAAAAAAGTATCATGGATTCCACAAAAATATTAAGCAGCAAAAACCTTTTTCAACATTGATAATAATAAGAATTGTTTTTGAGCACCAAATCATATTAGAATCATTTACTGGATGAAGGATCATGTGACACTAAAGACTAGAGTAATGATGCTGAAAATTCAGCTTCGTCATCACAGGAAGAAATTACAATTTACAATATATTAATATAGAAAACGGTTAATGTGAATTGTAATAACACTTCACAATATGACTGTTTTTACTGTATTTTTGATCATATAAATGCAGACTTGATGAGCAGAAGAGACTTTATTTAAAAACATTAAAAATTCTTGAACGGTAGTAATTGTTATGATCATATTTTATAAATATCTGTAATTTGTAAATTCGCCATCCCGCCAGCTGAAAAGTTTTAAACGATCTAACATTATCAGCCCAGAATTTTATATTGATTCATGCCTATTTTTCATTTCAGTTTATACTGTAGTAAATTGAGGATGTGGTAAAGAGGATCTGCTTCTTGATTAGCATGAGAAAGAAACGTTTATGCTGAGAATCTGAAAAGCTGACAGAGGGCAGTCACACAGGCTGGTATCTGTATCACTCCTCTGAGGGAGAGCAGCGGCACATGCTGTCACACACGGCCATCACACTGACAGCTCTTCAGCAAAACAATCAATAGAGGAGAGCACGCACACACACACGCACACGCAACAACACACACACACACGCACGCACACACACGCACGCACGTGCACACACGCACGCACGCACACACATAATTAAGGCTAATTAGAGTTCAGAAGTGATTATAAGGAGGTTCTTTTGGTTAATACCTGATTATTTCTGTTCATTGGCTAAAGCAGTTCATCAGAAGCACATTAATGAACCCAAGAGCAAATGAGCCTTCTAAAAACACTATACCAAAAAAACATGCAATTTCAATTCATTCAATTTTCATGTTTTCTTTGGATCACATTTTTTTTTTGTTCCTCCTAATTTGTAGCGACTTTTCTGATTCAGTTCTTTGCAACACTGTGGATTATGGGGTGTTTTTCTAAAACACAGCATGGTATCAAATAAGCTTAATTTGACCAGATTTAAGTTTTCAAAAAAGTTCAAATATCCATTTAAAAAAAAATCATTGTCTAATTTTTATGATGTATTTTTGGCATTGTCAAAAGAAGAGAGGGGGACAATACAATACAATACAATACAATACAATACAATACAATACAATACAATACAATACAATACAATACAATATTTCTATGCAATTACAAAATTCCATCACTCCCCCCACAAAGTAACTAACTGCATTACTTAAATATGCAATCCAATAAATGCAAATCTTAACTTAAAAAATAAATAGATTATATCGGATAATTTAAAAATATATATTTATCAAACCATAAATGCATACAAAATCAGCATTTGAAAACTGCACTTGCACTGCATCTTGCTTCTAGATATTTTTGTTGTTAAAACTGTAACGCTTTATTTTACAAGTGGCATAGTGTATCTGAGCACATTATAGGCCAGGGCAAGAGAGACCCTTTTCAGCATTAACACCACATTACAGTAGTGACAGATTCACTTCTAACATTCGAGTTTCTCTTTTCAGGTTGCATTGTGCTTTTTCCACTTGAAGCAACAGAAACGAGGATAAGTGGAGGGTCAAAATGCTCCGGTGCACGATGACACTCACCTTATTCAAAACCTGCTTCTATTTGTACACCTTATATAAAATCAAATCTCATGAGTAGTACCAGAGGATCACATTACACTTCTAAAACAAGACAAATGAGTTTTCACTTACATTTAGTCGCTCTACAAAAAAATGTAGCACGAAATCCAGGAGGAATCAACAAGGTATATGAATAATGTATGACCCTTTATAGCTATCAAACGAATATTCACAGGCTTGTCACGTCTCACTGTAGAATGATGTCATGTTACAGCATGGTATGCAGACTTCTTGATTTTCTAATAAAAAAGCCCACAGGTGGCCATGTGTCTCATCAGAATAGACCACAGGCTCAGATTAAACACTACAAATGAATCTTTATTGAGTTTCGCATTATGTCCATATAAGAATCCTGCCTGTTACTCTGGTTATTGGCTTCCTCTGCCTATCTACACACAAAAAGTGATCCACTCATCTCCTTAAATATGATAATAAAGCCAAAAATAGAGATGCCTGCAGTAAATAACAAAGTACTTTCTATCTTTGTCGTGATTTGCCAAGCTGAAATGTATCGCTCAATGGAGAGGCTACAGTATGGATAAAATCAAGCATCAGATTGTTATCCAGTATGTGGTATCAACAAACACCTGGCAGGACTATTTGGCTCATGACTGTGTTACCTCATTGATAAGCGACTCTGAAGATCTGGCTCAGAGATTTTACAGCTTCAGTCACGCATTACGAGAAAAAAAAAAAGGATACTGACGCTCTCGGGTAGAAACCTTGTATCTCCACATTTGGTCATTTTGATTTATTTCTCATAAATCATCACTATTGGTCACCCATCATCCGTCTGTGGGTTTTGCAAATATTTAACCAATGAAAAGTATTAAAAAGAGGTTGTGACTAAACCTCGTAACTCCATTGGATCCTCAAACTGTCAGTCAAACTTCGTAACTCTGTCCTGCCTCTATCTTGAATGAAGTGCCGCACACAGATTGAACCATCTTTGCTTGTTTTCAATGCAAGGGTAGATACAAAATCTGGTTGGCTGAATAATTTCAGCCTTTCCTTAACTAAAAAAAAAAACTTAATATATAAAGGCTAATATTTTATGTATTTGAGGAGTGGAGAAGAGCGTCTTAGTTTAGCGTTTAGTCATAGGGCCAATACGGTGTTAAATAGCCTGTGCACTGCACTTTGTTTTTTATAACATAAAATTTTGTAACATAAAACAGAAAAAACAGATGACCCACATAGCTACAATAAACTTATAACCTGTAAGTTGATGAAAACAATGCGATGCATTTACTGTCTCAAATGCGACTGTTCTAATGATGGACAAAATGTGTATGTCTGATGTTCGCTTGTCAACATGCAAGTGTCTGACAAATATATAAAGCCACAATATTAACAATATTAATATTAACTTTTACATTTCCTGAAAAGTGGCATTTTTGGAGATACAAGGTTTCTGCCCGACAGCAATGATTTGATCAAACAGGTTTATTGGAATACTAACACTTTAGTAAGATTTACCATCTATAAATCCCTTAAATGTGGTCAAGCATAGTTCAAATGATTTCAGAAGAGAGATTTTGTGTCTTTTCATTTCTTACAGCCAGAAGCTTCTTTCATCACACATTTTAGGCATGACAGAAGTGACATATAGAATGCTACACTTGAAGCGTATAACATTTACAGAGTCTTACATTATGGGAGGTTGAAAAAAAAAACAAAAAAAAAACATTCAAAACAGCCAAGCCTGTCAAGAGAAGCGCTGGTTGAAGACTAACATATGACACATTACACAATGCTCTAATCCCACAGAGCCACAGGCACGGAGGGTATTATATAAAAGGGTGTGCATTGCCATTAGAGAGGCTTTCTGAATGTTGCAGAGAGGATGACGAGAGCAGAGCAGAGGTCTCTCACTCTGTCTTTTCATTTTTAATCTTTGACTCTGTTTTGAACCAAATGCAATGGCCATAACCTCAAGAATAAAACCTGTGTATCCTCATCTGGCCTTCAAAACCATGCTGATTTATAAACTCACAGGTCTATGAAACACCATAAGAGAACATCCGAATGTGGAAATGAACCAATCCAGAAAGGAAAATGTAATTATTGGCATTAAGTGTGAATTAAAAGTGTGGAATAACAGCAGGGTTTGCCCAAGGCTGGCACTTGTTAATAGTATCACTGAATTAAAGACTCGAATGAATGGTTTATACAGGCGGTTCTTAACATTTTGGATTCAAAGGCCGTGTTGTCCAACACAATATTTGAAGGCCGCCCCACAGAACCTGGGAGTATTGATCTATTATTTTAACCACAATTCAGTTTGTGATTCATATACATATATGTACCTTTGAGGGACTAATATGTACTCTTATAGGTACAAAAGTGTACCTTTTGAAAAGGTACCGCCAGAGTGACAGCTTTTGTACCTTTTTTTCTGAGAGTGTAGAAGTTTCAATAACTGTATGTTCTTCAGTAAAAAACAATAGTTATTGAGGGAAAATAAAAAGAAATATGATTTCAGTTTTTCTGATTATTTCAGATTTAAAAATCCTGATATTAGAACAGAACTATGTTCTTTAGGTAGCAAGGTTCGGGAACATTTTAGTTTAAGGTCCAATTCTCACTATTAAACTAGTTGCTTATTAGCATGTTTATTACTAAGATATTGGCTGTTTATTACCTATAAAGCTCATATTAATGCCTTATTCTGCATGACCATATTCTACATCCCTTAACCCTACCCAATACCTAAACTTAACTACATTACTATTCATAAGCAGTAATTAGGAGTTTATTGAGGCAAAAGTCATAGTTAATAGTTAGAAATAGTGAGAATTAGACCCTAAACTAAAGTGTGACCCAATGTTCCTTTGAGACAACACCAGTGTCTATGGTAACATCCTGAACTGTAAAATGACCATAAGAACTTTACAGTTAACTCTTTCCCTGACATTGACAGAATTTTCCATCATTTATGAGACAACGCTTCCTTGCCATTGACGGAATTTTCACTGTTATATGGTAGGGGGCAACATTACGCATCTTCTGAAAGAGCACTGGATCTCCTGATTAAAACACAAGTGAAGAAGCAGCAGAAACAAGCAATATCATATGTAAGCGGATGCATACGTAAAATAACGCGATCATCAAAACAAAACTTCATATACTTCATATAACTTCTAGTCTGTTCTTTTGAAATATTGCATGTTCAGATATTCCTACAACAAAATATTCTGGGGGCCATGAAAAGTTTGTGAAAATGATCAAAAACGCTGGTGCTGGCTGGCAACTAAAAAGGCTGGTGAGGAAAGAGTTAAAATATGCACATTTTGACAAAAAAGTTTTATAAAATGAGGAAACCTCACATTTGAGTCTGATAAATGATTATACATATTAGATATGATTGGTCGCCCAAATAAAAAAACCTCAGATTTTACATTTTCAATGTCAGAACAACAAAGTTGGCCAATAGGCGGAAGGTTTGCAGGTGTGATTTTATTAAATTATAAATATATCAAGTATAGCATTTCTAAAAGTTCAAGATTTAGAAGATCTGAAGTGAAAATGAGAAAAAAATCCATCCACCTTACGTACGGATTAGCTAAAAACATTTCTTGAAAGAAAAGCTCAAGTCAACTCAATACCTAAGGCACGTAGCATTAGAGCCGGTTCTTAGCACTTCCTCAAAGGGGGGCGTATGATAACAGTAATCTGGGGTAGGACTCGATAAAGGACCCTCATGTTCATCCTACATCTCCTCCTCGTGAATGATATTCAGCCAGTCAGACTCTTAATCACTGGATCACACAAACCGAAGAGAGCTGAGGGACTGGGAGTGAAGTGTCCATGTGCTGTTGGGACTGTAAGGGTTCACGGTACACCATTAGTGTCCGGCTAAAGCTTCAGTGGTTTGGCTGAAGCTGAGAGGATTAGTAAGGGAAGCTCTAGTAGATCATGAAGCTGTGATAGCCCTGCTGGGGACTGTTAGAGTTCATAGTGAATACGATTTAAATAATTTACTAAAAGCTGGATTACATTCAGATGAATGGCAAAACAGCAAGATGAGTGGGATATGTCTTTAAAACAACAGATCTATCAATAAGAAGTCAGACAAAATTTGACCAGTTAGTTGTAGTCCTGTGATGCAAAGCTGACTCCAGTCTTCAGTGTCACATGATCCTTCAGAAATCATTGCAATATTCTGATTTGATGGAAAAGAAACATTTTTAATTATTATCAATGTTTAAAACAGTTGTGCTGCTTATTATTTTTGTGGAAACTTGATAGACTTTTTTTAGGATCCTTTAATGAATAATAAATTAACAGAAAGAACAGCATCAATACGAAATATAAATCTTTTGTAACATTTTAAATGTGTTTACTATCACTTGATCAATTTAATGCATCCTTGCTGAATAAAAAAGTTAATTTCTTTCAATAAAATTAAATAAAACTGTTAGTGAACCCAAACTTTTGAATGGTAAGTATAGTGAAACGCCCCAATGCTGTTATACTACAATGATAGAAACATGATATAAGCCACAATATAAGAATGAAAATAATATAAACCACACTCACCAGTATGCATATTAAGTTAAAAAAACACCCCAAAAGAACAAAAATGTTAAACTTGGGTCCCGTTCTGTTTTATTGAATTCGAAAAATGATGGAATAACTCACGATTTACTGACCTGACATAACGTGACTATTTGTAGTTTATCCAACTGAAATTGGATTGATTTTGTAAAGTTAAACGTCTCAAAGACACATTCTGTAGGACTGAAGATAAATTACAAATCATCTTTTATTTATGATTTTTCATGCACTTGAATAAATGTGTTTACTATCAGGTTTTTATAGGTAATGTTAAGTAGTTAGTGCTGGATTAGGTAAGTAAAGCGCCACAGAAAAGTTGAGCTCACCACTTAAAGTGAAAATCACTAAATAAAACAGAATCAAATTCGATCCTATTCCTGTTATACATGCATTGGCAAATAGCTAAAATTTTAGTTGATTACAAAAGGATAAATTAGCACGAGATCTGAGACGATTTGCATGTGGAATAAGAATTATTCATCTTCCATTGGAGATTCCTCATGAAAATGTGTTTTCTGTAATGAAGATGAATAGTGTATCATGTTCTTTTTCTTTCCCACCTACCATTATGAGTCACATAAAACAACTCTGTTGATGCTTATTGTCAGTAATGTGACATGGTTTTAGTGAATTTGTTTTAGTAACAAAAAAAATGACAAAACCTGCCCACAACGTTTTTTTTTTTTTTATTCTCCCTTCCAAACCAGCTTTCTTGAATGATTTCGAGGACTCACCTCATGCCCTTGTGGCGCACTACAAATTATCTGCTGCCATAGAAACAAAGGCAAAAACCTCAGTCTGGCTTCAGGAATTCCTGTTTTAGGTTACGTAAAGAGTGTGAAAATTTCACAGATATAGCAACTGGCACAAAGCCTGGTTTAGCCTACACTGAACCAGACTGTTCATATAGGGGTCTCGCTTAACTTATGTCTTGACTGACTATATATCCAAGCTGTTAGTGAAATGTATGCATTCTCTTCTTCCTATAGGTGACCAAAAAAGACTTTTCAAACTTTCTATTCATCAAAGAGTCCTGAATAAACTTGATATTAAGCAGCACAACTGTGATATTTATAAGAAATTTTTCTTGAGCACCAAATCAGCATATTAGAATGATTTCTGAAGAGTCATGTGACACTGAAGACTGGAGTAATGATGCTGAAAATTATAAACTCTAAAATTATATTTTAGAATATATTCAAATAGAAAACTGTTCTTTTAAATTGTAGTAATATAGGGGTTATTTAAATAAATATTACTCTAGATTTTGAACGGTGATGTGATGCTCTAGCTGTGATGCTGATGTCTGAGTCACACTACGCCTCGTTAGGACACGGTGCAAGGCATAGATATTGACCATTTCCCCTACAAAATGTGGGGGGAATAACATATACATTTTATACTGCCAACTAATTTGACTAATCTATACAACAATTTGAAGGCAAGTTGTAAATATGTATATCTAACCTATCAAACTCTTTACATTGTCCTATATCTTTGCCACCACTGTGTTTTATTCCGTGAGCGTTTACTTGCAGTGTGTGGGTGTGTGGGTCAGGGGTTTGTGGGGGCTGGATATCACACAGCCGTCTGGGCAGATACAAGTTAATCCTGTCTTAACATGTGGATGGAGAAAAATGAACAGATCTGGTGGAGATCCCAGCATTAAAGCAAAACCTTAAAAAAATATGTTTTCATCCATTGTGCTAAAAGAAAAAAAAAGAGAGAGAGAGAGTATTTTAGAAATGCTATACCTGACCTGAGGTACAAGACTGAAAAAGAAATAAAAAAACACTTTAAAGCAGCATTCTCATTGATTACATTGACATCAGCAAACAAAGGCTGAACACTTCTAGGTAAAAGCTATAATACAGCTATATTTCCACTTTAAGTTCCCCTCTATTGTTAAAAAAAGCTGAAACCCATGTACCGTATGGCATGTTTCCATTCTTCACTCTTGTCTGTCAACAACTGCATCTGTCAATCTGTCAGCGAGCTCTCTGAATACAGAGATGTGACAAACAACACTCAAACAGAAAAAAACAAGACACAACTCCATCAATGCTAGCCACAGATGGCAGAAAGACTTCATTCTGGTCTATTCACTCTATCCACGAGGAGAGGAGAGGAGAGGAGAGGAGAGGAGAGGAGAGGAGAGGAGAGGAGAGGAGAGGAGAGGAGAGGAGAGGAGAGGAGAGGAGAGGAGAGGAGAGGAGAGGAGAGGAGAGGAGAGGAGAGGAGAGGAGAGGAGAGGAGAGGAGAGGAGAGGAGAGGAGAGGAGAGGAGAGGAGAGAAGAGAAGAGAAGAGAAGAGAAGAGAAGAGAAGAGAAGAGAAGAGAAGAGAAGAGAAGAGAAGAGAAGAGGAGAAGAGAAGCTATACGGAATAGAAATGAAAAGAAAAAAGGATTGAAAGGAATGGAAAAGGAGGAATGTAAAGGAACAGGTAAAGAAAACAATTAACAAAGAGAAAATAAACAAGAAATGTACATGGAATGTAAAGGAAAAAGAAAGGAAACAAATAAACAGAAAATGAAAGAGAAGAGAAACATCCAAAAAAAGGAAAGGAAAGGAAATGAGGAATGGAAAGTGGAAAGGAAATGAAGAGTAAAGAAAAAGAATATAAACATTTAAGGAAAGGAATGGAAAGGGAAGGAAAGGAAAAGAAAGGAAATGACCAGCAAAGAAAATAAACATTTAAGGAAAGGAAATGAAATTAACAGCAAAGAAAAGAAATACACGGAAAAGAAAGGAAAAGAAAGGAATGGGCAAAGGAAAGGAAAGTGTAAAGGAAATAAACAGCAAAGAAAAGAAACATACAAGGACAGGAAAGGAAATAAGGAATGGAAAGTGGAAAGGAAATGAAGAGCAAAGAAAAGAAAGGAAAAGAAAAGAAACACCCAAGGAAATGAAAGGAACAGGCAAAGGAAAGGAAAGTGTAAAAGAAATGAACAGCAAAGAAAACATTCAAGGAAAGGAAAGGAGAGGCAAAGGAAAGGAAAGTGGAAAGGAAAGGAAGAGGATAGGAGAAAGAAAAGTATAAGAACAAAAGAGAAAAGAAAGTAAAACAATTATCCATTTGTTTCCCACAGCCAATAGTTTTTAGTGTATAATACATCTTGCACACTAAGTTGACCATTTAAACATGGCATGTTTTTTTAATAGCCAAGCCTCATCTAGAAAACCCCAAGGGCAAAAACACAGGGAAAATAGAGTCCATTCCTCTCGTTATCTGTTATCTCACGACAGCTTGCAGATAGGCTCTTTAATAGGATTCGACAGAAGGTTGTAGCCTGCTTTCAGGAAATCCTCCCCCTGCTTATACCTGAGCGTGCCTTCGCTTTATGTGTCAGAGGGACTGACTGTACAATCCATGCTACAATAACAGGTCTCTGCTACCTGATCATATATGATCATAGTGGAGATCAATTTGATCAAATACCATGAAAAAAGGCATGATTAAAGAACAAGATTGTACAGTTTCTATTTTAATCCTGCTGTAAGTACTGTGGTTTGTTTCTACGGGTCAAGAGCATGTAGTTTAGACATAAGTAGGATATTTTAAAAAAGAAAAGAAAAGCATCAATCTTGTATCAATATTGTATTTATAAAATTAGGATTGCTCCATGACAAGAAAAATATTATGTGGAAAAAAATAAATAAACCATAATCTTTTCCATGTCTCTGATGCACTATGGGACGTCATTAATGAACTTGTGATCAGATGCGATTTGATTGGACTAAGTCGGGGGGCTGCTCAGTAGGTGTTGCACTTTTCTGTATCAATTAACATCCAAGTCGACAAAAAACAGATCAGATACTGCTAGACTTGGTGTCTGGTCTTCATCATGCAAATTTACCAATATGGCAATGGGTGTGTTAGTGGAGTCAATGATTTTTTTGAAAGAAATTAATACTTCTATTCAGCATGGACACATTAAATTGATCAAAAGTGACAGTAAAGAATTTATAATGTTAAAAAACAGAGTATTACTACAAATAAATGCTTTTGACTAAAAGCAAAAATGTGTCACTGTTTCCAGAAAATTCTTACACATTTTTTGAACAGTAGATTATATACTGATTTCTAGTACTGCTAGATGGATGCTAGGATGCTTTGGGTGGTTGTTAAGGCATTGCTAAGTGTTGCTTCCTCTTCCTAATCTGTAGATTGTTTTAATTTTTTTCATTTTTACAGTATTACCACTTGAGTTCTTGAAAGAAGTTGAGAAGCGCTGTCACATAGGACTTTATCTGAAATCATGACAAAATGCAAAGAGGATGTTTCTTTCTTTGTCATGTTTCCTAGAAGAAGCGTGAAAACAAAAAAAGACATGATGTTCCTGTGTCCTCATTGTGCTTGAGGGTGTCCTCCCTGATCCTTACGGATACCTTGTTCATGTGGGAGAGTGATATCTCAGGAGTTATGGCACTATTAGGGACTAGCAGGGCCGTCGCTAGAGGGGAGAACGGTGGTGACGATTCTCGGGGAGATTTTAACTGAGGGGGACAGAGGAGAGCTCACAGCAACAAATGTGGACCGTCCTGGCCACTAGTACTCTGGGACTGTCATAAGAGAAGTGGACCTACCATCTTAAGTCGTCATCAAACCAAATCTATCAGTCTAGTGGATGGGAAGGAGATTTTCTGCAAGTTCATTTTGTGTCTTGTCAACTAATCCTTTAAAAGCTCATCCACCAGGGATAAACCAAAAGTTAAACCCCAAACTCCAGTTCTGTTATGTAATTCAACGAGTATCTGGTGAACACAACTCTTTTAGATCGCTTTCAGTCTGATTGACCAAAGCCTAGAAAACAATTAACCTTTAGTACAACTTCCCAGTAATGGCTTAATTGCAGGGATAACATGTCATGACTCAACCAGGTATATTTAATGATGCTTAAACCACTAATCCTCCTGAACAAAAATATGTGGTTGCATGTGACATTCCGGACTGAAACATAATCGCTTATGTAACTGTAAGACAGTCGTTTGACAAACAAACAGTCGCTCTATAATCTTTCTGTGCGTTTCAAGCGATCTCGGTTTCAGATTCAAATTGAGTATTACAGTAAGGTTATGCTTGAATGAGAAGGTCGTGTTGGACATGTTGGTCAATTGAACATTTCTGTGGCCTCTGAAAAGTGAAAAGTTGCATTTGCCAGCAGCTGATAGGTGTGTTAACACTGACAGTGATTAAATCTCTGGAGGTCGGGAACTTGTTGAATAATCTGCTCATCACATTAAGCAATTGTGTCTTCAGAAGACTTACATTAAACCGCTCGATTATTAGAAAAATAGTAGGCGAAAAGTAGAAAATGTTCCACTGAGATTCTGAGGTGTGCATTTGATGGACACTTTACTATCCCATGAGGCCACAGGATTTAGGAATGACGGTGAAGCGGCATTGAAGAGATTTGTGAATGGCATTGAAGCGACCAACTGATGCTGGTTGGTCATGTGACAATAACATTTAATTCGTACAATCCATATTCATACTATATATATATATATAAAACGTACTCTGTGAAGTGAGTAGTACCTACTCAGACAGTTTGCGATTTCGGATGTTTGTGGGGGTTTTTTTTTTTTGAGAGACAGAAATCTCTCAGGTTTCATTAAATATGTATTTCTTCATTTGTGTTTTAAAAATTAATGGAAGTCTTATGGGTTTGGAACTATATGAGGGTGAGTAATTGATGAGAGAAGTTTGTTTGAGCAACCTAACATGGCTCAACCAATGGTGTGAGTTAGGAGGCGGGACTATCTGTTTGTTTTTATGAAAAACAAATGATGGTCACTTCAAATGGACCACTTCTGAACACCCCATTAGACTGAAGATTATTCTTGTAGTGCACCGTCAGGAATGTGTCAAGCAGCAGTGCACAGAAACCACCAGAGGTACAAAACCCCACGGACCTGCTTCTCTGGAACAGGGCGAACAGGCACTCATGGGTAAAATGAGGATTGCATCAGTCAAAGTGGCTTGTTTTCCCCAAAGCATCAGTGTTTAGTTAATTCAAGTCAACAGGTCAGCAAGGCTTTCAGCACGAGTAACAAACAGGTGGTATTTCGTTAAGGGCTTTGAAGCCTCACGGGAATTCATCATTTTATTTTTAATTCTCCCTAGCTTAGATACTATTTACTGATGAAGCAACTGGTTGCATGTTTGCAACTGACAAAAGTACTCAGCTAAAATTCAAGTCCAGTTTTGTGTGGATCCAGCTCTTAATTAAGCTCCAAAACAGAAGACTGCTCCGTTTGCAATCTGTCCTGTAGAGACGCCACAGCCAAATGTTTGTGGAAGTTCCTTGTAATCCATCTGTTGCATTAGCAAAGCCTCAAATTTGATCCCTCAGAGATAATTTTGTTCCTCTAAGTTACTCTGCTAAAATCCCAGTGAGACATTCGAACCATTAAATGCTCTGGCAAATTAGTGTAATTGGCTTATTTGTATTTCATGAGTCACATAACAAACATGTCAGGTTAGGATTTAATTTGTCTCTCTGTTGTGCATCTAATATGTGCATTGTGATTCAGACAACAGACGAGAATGAGAGAACAGGAAGAGGGTTATGATTTAGTGAGGCACACTGATGAATCACAGCACAATAGCTCTGTGCTAATCTATCATCATAAAACACGGGCGCATCAGACCGCGATCCTCTGCTTTAACGGTCACACCCGCAGATACAGCATCTACATGCATTACATTCCTCATGAAAGGTGAAGGACTGGTTTTATCGGCCGGTACATTTCATCAACCTGTGACAGATTGTTGCATATGAGTGATTGATATTGATTACTGTGGTTCGACAGCAAAGCATGCAATTATACTACGACAGAGATGCACTTCAGATCATCTTTGGATGTTTAATGTTCTACAGATTGCTCACTATTACACATTAATCTGCTTTTTAATGTCCTAATTTGTCTTGTTTAAAGGCATAGTTCAGCCAAAAAATTTTGTTTCCAACCTGTATACATTTATTTATCTGTGGAACACAAAATAATATATTTTGTAAATCAATGGGAACCAATGTTGTTTTGGACCCCATTGACTTTCAATTTAAAATATCTTCTTTTGTGTTCCACATAAGAAAGTCAGTCATACAGTTTGTAAAGACACGTGATTGTATTTTCATTTTGGGGAAATCTATTATTTTAAGACTTGAATATAGCTCTGCTCCAAAACCTAGTGAGCTCCCTATATAGAGTGCATCAGAATTGAAATTTGATTCTGTTTTAAGGATATTGTTTTCCTGAACAAAATACTGATTTAGGAAATGATTTTCACTGTGCAGCTCACTCTTGGTCTTGCATGCAGGTCAAAGGTTAACATCTGTCAGCAACAGAGCAGTGCATGCTATGCCAGAGCCATTCAGGATTAGATCCAGACCCCATCGTTGCAGCTATAAAGTGTTTCCATCAGCACACATGCTCGGGTGCACACGTTAAGCTCGACACTGTATGGATTAACCCCATCTAAGACAGAGCATGATAATGATAAAATGACCACATGAGACCACAGGGCTCCATCTAATCTAGTCTACAGGCTGCCATGATTGAAAACCAGACAGCAAACGGAGAGGCAGGCAGAGGTCCATAATAGGATTTACATCTGGGACAGGCAAGAGCTCTACAGATATAGATATACAACAGGAACTGATGACTCGCACCTGATGCCCACAAGAATCGCTTTAAAAGATGTGTCGGTCTAGGGAACGAACACAAAAAGCAGACGGCATAGTGTGCGGATCACAAAGAGGCTCGATGTAACACACATTCACCTTCTAAACATTGTCTGTCTGAACCCAAAGAATCACAAGTGCTAAATAAACCCCTGCCATTTCCCAGCATTCAATCAGAGCTGCCAAGTTGCTGCCAGTTGCTTTCGTTCATCCGGGTGAATGAAAACAAACAGACAGAGGAATCTGAGGCAACAGTTGTCATTGTAGAGTGGCACAAAGAAAAGGAGTAAGAAACATCTACTCACTGGAGTCGTCCGAATCGTAGCCTTCCACGTCGGGCTCTTCCTCCTTCTTGCTGGCCACGAGTGCGGTGGCGCCGAAGGCTTGGTCCAGGTCTTCTTCATCTCTGTTGGGGTCAGAGGCCGGGCCCTCTGTCTTCTGGCTGGTGGAGCTGCTCCGCAGGGAGCCGGCGCGGCTGAGGGCCGGAGGAGCTGTGGGGGGGAGACCCCGTGGGTAACGGGGGAAATAGTCAGATATCTGTTTGATGGGCTGAATGGGACCTGGACATACATCAATGGCCATGTGCTCCTGGATGCTGATGGTCGTCTTCTCGCCTTTGCGTTGTGTCATTCATGCAGCCCTTTAGAGGATGTGCCACCACCCCTGAACCCGGCTAAGGGGTGGCGGGTGGTAGCGGTAAAAAAAAAAAAGAAAAAAAAGAAAGAAAGAAATAAAATAAAAATAAAATAAAAAAAAAACCTTCAAAAGTAGAATCTTCCTTGCTCTGGTAATCTGTTAGTGTCCCTGAAGCGTGACTTGTTGCGTGTCTTGGTGTGTAAGTGCATGTGTGTGAGTTTGCGATGGCAGCGGTGGGCTACATGAGAGGCTCCAGCACACTGTGGTCATGCCGTCTGCCTGTGAGCTGCGCTCAGACCACTACAGCACGCTAACACTGTTACCGGGATGAATGCATGTGTGTGTGAGAGAGAGAGAGAGAGAGGGAGAGAGGAGGAGGGGGCAGGATTATACAGAGGGATGGAGGGATTGGCTGATGTCATTGCTAAGCAACATGACGGTAAACAGGAACCGGGCGCACGGCTACTTAATTATGCTATTAGTCCATCTGTTAGAGAGAGAGAGAGAGAGAGAGAGAGAGAGAGAGAGAGAGAGAGAGAGAGAGAGAGAGAGAGAGAGAGAGAGAGAGAGAGAGAGAGAGAGAGAGAGAGAGGTTATCTCTCTCTTCCTCATCTCCCTTCAGTCTAGCATCTGACTGAACTGCCATCACATGTGTTGAACTCCAGCACAATTACCAGCAACAGGTGCTAAATGCCTAAAGTCAGACATGCCAGGTTATACATCGGTCAGGCTATTCAAATAATACAATGGGGTAAAAGCAAAAGGTAGATAAGAAGAAATACTGGATTATAATGCATTATAAATATTGCATTCTTAATGTGCAGAGAGTGTTCTGCATGTATGTAAGAATATTAAGGCAATAGGTTACCCAAAATTTAAATTTGGTCTTCATTTACTCTCCCTCATGTCATGACTTCTGTGGAACATAATTTTTTTTCATTTTTTTAAGTTTTTATACATACAATGATTGTCAATGTAAGAAAATATATTGGACACCACTAATTATCAATGAATGGTCAAAAAATAAATAAAAAATAAATATTTGTTTCAAAATATGTTTGTGTTCCATAGAAGAAAGTCAGTCACAGGTTTAGAATGACATTAGGGTAAGTAAATAACATACTGTGAGATACTATTCAAGTTGTTATTAATATTTTGGATCAGTTTTTATTTTTATATTTTCTGTTTTCATTTTAATTTGAGTTAAATTTCAGTAATATTACAGTGTTTTAAAAGTTTTTCTTAATTATGTTCATTATGTTCATTTAAATATATATTTTTTTCAGTTTCAGGTTAGCAATTTTTTTGTAATCAAGTTATTTTTAGTAATCGAGTTAAAAATAAAATCTTTGGCAAGTAGCTGAAATAAAATAACTTGTAAAATAACTTTTTTTATACTTTATTTCAGCTAACATTTATTTTATTTTGAGTAAGTACATGTTTATTTCTTTTTTAATTTCAGTTCATAATAACCCTGGGTGAATGATGAATAATGATGAATAACTTGCTGAGAACTTAACATTGAGCATCATGTTGCAAACTGGCTTGAATTTTGTTATCTAATACAATGGCTCTCAGGCATTTTTAAGAGTGTCATGAGTATCTTTGGGGTCACTGTATTTATAACGCTTATCTACATGAACTTCTCTTAAACTGATTTCTGTGTCATGACAAATAACGATGGTAGAGACATTTACTGGGAAAATTGCATCAGCGCTCTGTTGCTTTATGAAAACTAGCAGGGGGCTATTCAACCTGTCCCCCGCTTTACAGCTCTAATAAATTACAGGCAAAAGCCATTCTCACATTTTACAATAGCAAAGACTTATAGCAAAAACAGTGAGTAATCTTGATGTACTCCTCTTTAAGGACCCTGACAAGATGACAATGCGGCAATCTCAATTGATGGTGTCGCTTTTAACAAGGGAAGAGGAATGAAGAAATTAATGAATGATGGCGTGGGATATACGCAGGGTATAGTATGATGTTATTCAATCATAATTTTAAATGGTTGTTCAAAATTTAGATTCAAATGTTTGCTATTTCCCACATGGTATCATTAGGAGACAAAACCTGGCAATTCATTTACTCTTGTAATTAAGGAGTCGCCCCCATGCTCGGTGTAAATCTTCAGCGGGAAACACTTAGTGAGAGCTCATTATTTTCTGTCTATTTCCGTAATTCCTTCTGGAGATCCTTTCTTTTGTGCTTCTGGAAGAGTCATGGTTAAAAAAAAAAAAAAATGAAGAAGAAAAAGGCAGAAAAAAGTTTGATTACCTCCAAAGAGCGCTTCACAAGAAAAGTAGCACAGCTGCAACCATTTGTCATGCTGATAATGTGCAGGTTATTCATTTATTGATTCGAATGTCTAGCACAGAAACGTAGCCGTGAACCAAGTGAAGGCTAGAAAAATAGTACACACTAAATGTACTGTAGGCAAGGAGCCAAGGCTTCTGTAATCCAAGTTATTTTCCTGTGGAACAATGTACCAGAATGGGGTGCTATTCAACAAGCATTTTATTATGTAAATTTGCTGATATAAAAAGTCAGCCAGTAAATTGTATTTAAATTACTTTAATGATCTAAAATTGTGATTTGTTTCCATGGTCATATATAAAAAATCTCATTCGTGCTGACAGAATTTTATGCTGCTACTGAAATTATTATTAATCACTTTCCAGAAAATATAATTCAAGCACAGACTGTACAGGAGAGACACAGCATAAAGTGTTGCTGTTATGCTTTTTTGGATATTACCTTTCATGTAGTGTGTAATACAGCTGTTTGTGGATGTGAAATGTCTGCACAATTTCACAGATCAAAGTGCACAATAAATGGAGTTATTGTCTCCCCCCCCAAAAAATAAATAAATAAAAAGAACCGATTCTAAACTGCCTGAGACGAGTCAACAGTGAGTCTTACTTCCTGCACCAACATAAGAAGGTTTGCGACAAATTTGCATAATGTGAGAGCCTATGGTCTTCATTGGCTGCCTGCAAACAAAGTCTCATTTGATCCTCAAAGGCTGTAATTGTAGCTGAGGCCAGGAAGAGGTTTATGTTGGTTTAGTTTGGTTTATGTTGTCAACATGCCAAGATGATGCTGTTTTCTACACTGTAAAAGCAAATCCACTTTGCATGCACTTCCAAAGGATGAGGACTAGGAGTGTAACGGTACACAAAACTGACGGGTCGGTACGTACCCCGGTGTTGACGTCACGGTTCGGTACGGTGGGGGGGTGGGGTGCCATGTATATTATGAGAAAATTAAGGTGTTTTTTTTCTTGGATGCATGTAAACCTATTGTAGGAGACCTCCAAAACCAAAATAAGAACCTTTTAAAATAGCATAATTGGTGAACTTTAAATACTCTATATATGAAATTACAAATATGAAATATTCTAAACCACCCAGATTAACTAACAAGTGCCCAAACCACCTTTAAAACTAGCTAATACCTGACCAGACTAGGTCAGTCTGTTTTGCTGGTCGAGACACGGCAGGCAAAAACATTTTGAGATTGAGATTTTGGGCTAGTTTACTCGTTCAGTATGTGTTCTTTCAAGCTGATACAAAGAAAACGTTGAAAATATACATTAAGATGTTTATTTTATTCCGTTTTGTTTACTTGCGGCAGTAAGTTTCTCCCGAATTTACCAAGAAGTTAGCATTCCAACGCGACACGCCGAGATCCGTCTGTTTACTGAAGTCTGTCATGACCGGGATCGTTGTAAAGCTCTGAGTCTCCTGCACAACGCTATGTAACCCAAATATGGGCATTTCCTTTCTATCAGTAACCAATCGTGAATGTCCAAAGGGGGATTTAAAGCTAAGGACGAAATCTCATTTATGGCGCTTTTCCACTGCATGGTACGGCTCGGTTCGGCTCGGTACGGTTCGACTCGGCGCGGAACGGTTCGGCTCGCTTCGCTTTTCCACTGCGTGGTACGACTCGGCTCGGTACGGCACGGTTCGGTTCGCTTTAGCTCGGTTGCTTTTCCACTGCAGTTAGTACCGCTTCAAAGTGGGTGTGACTGATCGTTATAGTTGCCATCTCTACTGCCATGACATCATCATATTAAATGCGAATTTTTCATTCCGGGTTTCCCCATCCGCTCCTCTGCAACCAACGAGAGGAACGTCTGCACCTCGTCCACTGACCACGATTCAGCCATTTCTTTTTTTAAAGTTATACTATTTTTTTGAAGCAAATACTTTTAAAACAGGCGCTACAGCGTTAGCTGTTGTCTACTGGCTATTTAAATCTAGCGGGTTTAGTGTCTCGTGTTGTAAATACAATGACGCTGGTAGTGATGATTCTGTCTGACCAATCAGTGATCTGCAGTGTTTCCATGTCACATTTTAGTATCGGTACGGTACGCTTGGAACCTCAACAGAGGTGGTACCATTTAAAGCGAGCCGAAGCGAGCTGTACCGTACCATGCAGTGGAAAAGCGCCAAAGCGTGCCGTACCGAACCGAGCCGTACCGTACCATGCAGTGGAAAAGCGCCATTAGAGCTGTTTAACTCTTTAACTGCCGTTTTCTCAAAATGAGTTTTTTGTCATTCTCCAGTACAAACATCTCAGCCTATGTAGCACCTATGTACACCAAACTTTCCAGTTATACACTTAGAAGTATTCTGAAGATATTTTCAGAGGGATTTGTTCATAAATCCTTCCTGGCCTGATTTATGTGACATTTTATGAAAAAAAAAATGGTGAAAATCGATTTTTTTAAGGCTATGGACAGTAAATTTTGATTTCCTAGGTAATGAAAGCATATATCCTGAAATCCCTCAGAATTTTCTTTTCCATCTTGTGTAAACAAAATGAAAAAATAACTTTGCACCTGGCTTTATCATATGTTCAGATCTATCTACCGAAAATATATGCAAAACCGTGCATATTTAATGAGTTAATGCCTAATTTGCATAATTAAACAAATTTCTAAAACTTGTAATACATTTTTTTTATATACTTGTGTAAGTAATCAACTGAGGAAGTTTCATGGTGATATCTATTATTTAAAATGTTTACCCTATTCACCTGTAGTGTCTCGCCTTAAGGAGTTTTTATTTTGGCAAGTAAAGCACACTTCAAAAAATTTGAAATTCGATATGACGTGGGTCGCTGTCAAGTAAAATCTGGGATAAATAGCAGTGCATTTTACATTCTCTTTCTCACTCTCCAGGTGCAATTCAGAACTTGGCCTGTCCATAATGGATCTTTAAGGGCATGGTTCTTAATCCAATTTTGCATCTGTAATCAGAGGATAAAGTGGGTTAGTGTATATTGACTGCTCCGGCCCTTAGCCGAGATCAAATGTCATTCCTATGAGGCTCCAGTGCGCTTAGGGAACCTTTGGAGACAGCTACAGACCAAATATGAATCAGGAAGGCCATTGAAGACAAAGTTCATGGGTAGTGACATTTCTACAAGAAAGTAAAAGCCACTTTTGTTCTAGCTGTTTCTCAAAGAATCATAACAGGCTGATGAAACTAAAATATATACAGCTTTTATTATTATTTATCTTCCAGTCCCTGCCAGCTCATAGTGGTGGTGAGATATTTTATTTATAAATTCATGAGTGGATGCCAAACCTTTGACATTCACTCCCTATAGTTTCTGTAAATTATTAAGGAAACAGCTCAGCACTGATGCCGTCATTTCAACTTATGTTGAAATAAGAACAAAAAAATGCAGACCTGCTATCATTGGTGATGGAGCACTCCGATACAAATTCATAGAGGGCAGAAATATGCCATGTAATACGAGGTTGTGCTGCTCACAGAAGAGCTCTTGGACTCGCTCTCACCTCTATCATCTGTCTTGCCTGCCTGTCTAATCTTATCAAAATCAAAAACTCACGAAGTAAAATTTGCAAAGGACAAAACACAGTTTTAAACCAACATGAATTGTGATTCAAATATAAAAAGAATGCATCTATAGTAATATTAATAAATATTTTTCTTCTTTAATTTAAGGTGCATTCAAGAAATTAGTAATGGTCCCTACCATGCTGTGAATCTGAAATATATTCATAAATATGCTGTTAATTAATGAACCAGCCAACAGGGGCTTGTTTAGGAGATGCCCTTTAAAGGAGCAGTTAATGGGAAAACATCATCTTTTGAATAGTCCTTGCCTGCTGAGAGGATAAATTACACTCGTACTACAATCTTCAGTGGAGCAGCCAATTTAACCCAGTAGCACAAGCTAATATTACACTTGCCATGGTAAAAGACTAGCGGTTTAACCTCACCCTTAAAAATTATGTTTGCTGGTGCAACTTATCTTATTTGTGACCCTGGACCACAAAACCAGTCACATGGGTCAATTTTTTTTTAAATTGAGATTTATACATCACCTGAAAACTGAATAAATAAGCTTTCCAATGATGTATGGTTTGTTAGAATGGGACAATATTTGTCCGAGATGCATGGGCGTCAGTTTGGTTTGAAATGTGCTGGGGACAGAGACGCATTCGGAAGTGCATTTTCAGAAGTGCTGGGTACAATGACGCATTCATTTTTTTTTATCTCTTTCGCGCAGGTTATGTTTTGAAAGATGATGTCCTGTAGCTCAGGCACGGCCCCACTTTTCAACAGGCCCACCCAAAATAATAAAAAAATAATAATAATAATATTTTTATTTTACTATATTCTAATTTTGTCAATAATTATAAAAAAATCGCCAATAAGCTCATCATTTGTGCTAAAATAGTGTTTAGTTTTAAAAACCATTTTAAAAAGCTGGTTATATTTTGATGTTTCTGCACAAGTTCAGCAGACAGTGAGGTTCGGGTTTTTTCCGATCAGAGCTCGTGAGTGGAGAGCGCATTTCTGAATATTCCGCTCCGCTCGTTCATTCCGCAGGGTCGCTCGCTCAACCCAGATGTCCTGTTGCCTGGTTCGAAAATATGTGGAATAAGGGCTGCTTCCGACTAAAAGTTTTTTTTTTCTAGTCGACTAGTAGGCTAGTTGTTCATTTAAGTCATTCGTGGACAAATCTCCCCTTTATATTAATTTAATTACTTATATAGCCTACAGGATAATGAGCGTTTATGTAATATAGCCGCACTCAAGCGCACGACCGTACGCATAAAGATTGCCACAAAGAACCGGTAAAAGTAATGATTATGAATGTGTCTAAATCTGTCTAAATACGCTGTGAATGTGAATGTGCATTATACGCTGAGTTTCGGTACATTTATGAGACGAACTCCAGTTCACTCGCCGGCGCCTCCATGTCGTGATTCTGCTATATTTACTTCTTATTTATTAAATCCAGGCAATTGGTTCATGAAACATTGATTAAAATTAAGATATAATTAATACAAAACGAAATTCAATTTAAAGAAAGGCAGCTGTTCTGTTTGAGGTCTCTGTGAAAGTTTTAAAGCAGTCTTTCAGAGCGCTCACGTCCGTAACCGAGAACTGACACGTTGTTTTTTTTCCCTCATAAATGCGAACACGAAAAATAAAATAAAATTAATATTATAATGTTTGTTTGTTGGGTCAGACAATGATTACCAAATTTCTCTCTCATATTGCTCCTCATAACCACTGAAAACGGTCAAAAAAATTTAACCAAAAGTCAAATTAATATGGACGGAAGTTAAAAGTGGTGGGTACAAAATGACTCATGACGAAATCTGGTGGGTACGCGTCCCCCCCGTCCCCCCCGAAATCGACGCCTATGCCGAGATGCAACTATTTGAAAAACTGGAATCTGACAGTGCAAAAAAATCGAAACATTGAGAAAATCGCCTTTAAAGTTGTCCATTTATGCGATGCATTCACTCACAAAAATAAATGTTTTATATATTTACGGTAGGAAATTTACAAAGTATCTTCATGGAACATGATCTTTACTTAATAACCTAAAGATTTTTAGCATAAAAGAAAAATCGATAATTTTGACCCATATAATGTATTGTTGGCTATTGCCACAAATATACCCGTGCGACTTGTGACCGGTTTTGTGATCCAGGGTCACATTTAGGTTATGCAATATATTAAATATTACCAGTTAATTTTAATGTTCCAACAGAAAGAATATTCGCAGATTGCCTGACCACAACAAACTAATAAAAATATCAGCATTGTATCAGTTCTCTTCTGCTACACAGTAGTCAGTTCACAATTGGAATCAGAATAAGATATGCAAACCAATGCACCTATATGAACCATTATTCCATATTCTTCAACTCTCACTGGCAAACAACACTCTTCTGTGCACACGAGAACGCAACAGGCTCCATATCTGTGAATATTTATTTATGACTGCAGCATGTGGCACATTAGGGTTTTACATTGTAATAGCCTGAAGCGCTGGATGCAGGGTGGAGAACAGATGTCAAATGGAGCTTGATAGATGAATGCAGATCCTACGAGACACGCAATGATCCCAAACAAGACTCAGTAGAACAAAGGATGAGAGATATTCGCATTATAATCTCTACTGTGGTTGAGAAGTGCTTAGAAAAACTCACATTAGCCGGGTTATCTCGGACTCCCCAGACACACATGCATAAACAGGTGCATAAGTGGTGATGGCTGTTTATTTAGGATGCTCACACACACACACACTGTTAGTCAGGACTTACTGATGAGGGCTGCACTTCCAAATGAATTGTTCCCCCTAATGGGCACTGCCTCCAATTGGTTCCTTGAATTCCTAACCGTTACGTGACAAGTGATCCAAACGGGTAATACAACCTGCTCTAAGTGGATTATTAACACTGGTGCTCTTGAGGGCTTCTGCTCTCGACCGCAGTTACTTAACCTAAACCGTTCAGCAACACATATCAAACTGACTGATGGAAGCACAGTAATTTGGCTGATAAGCAGTGATGAAATGGCGCACGGAGAGGAAGTGGCCAACCTCACTAAGAGGTTCTGCATTAAGACCAAGCCCAGAATATCAACAACACCGCAGATCCACACAGGCAACGGACACGTTCCCACCACGGTTGGGCAAAGCTCGGGGTCTAAAGGCATAGTTCACCCAAAATGAGAATTCTGTCGTCATTTATTCACCCTCATGTCACTCCTGCATGACTTTTTGGAAACACTTTACTTAAAGCCTTCATATACAATGCATTATATAAGTATTTTAATGCATTAATTATGCCTTGTAATGCACCTTCTAATGGATTGTATGGCGTCATGAATAATTGTAACCACAGTTATAATACATTATAATACTTATCTATTCATTGAACACACCTTTAGAAAGTCTAATGCATTAAAACATGACAAACAACCAGTTTCAGATGTATTCAGATGTACATTTTTTATCTTTCGTAACATTTATATTTTTTTAAATATATAATGCGTCGTAACATACATTATGAATACCTTGATAATGCATTATAAATAAAGGCTTTAAGTAAAGTGTTACTGACTTTACTGAACACAAAAGATGTTTTGAAGAATGGTGGTAGCAAAACAGTTTTGGTTACTTTGGCTTTCACTACATGGACAAAAAAAATGAGTCTGGAACTACATAAAGGTGAGTAAATGCTGACAGAAATGTCTTTTTTGGGTGAACCATCCCTTGAAGAATCTTTATGTTTTGTTCATGGGATGTTGAATTTAAAAGAAAAATCTTATTTTATTTTTTTTTGCCATACATTCTCCCTGTATATTAATAATATAGTTTACACTAAAAATGAATTTTGTCATAATTTACACAACCTCAAGTTGTTCCAAACCTGCATGACATTCTTTTTCCTGTGGAACATAAAAGTAGATATTTTGAGAAATGTCTCTCTCTCTCTCTCTGTGTGTGTGTGTGTGTGTGTGTGTGTGTGTGTGTCTGTGTCTGTGTCTGTGTGTGTGTGTGTGTGTGTGTGTGTGTGTGTGTGTGTGTGTGTGTGTGTGTGTGTGTGTGTGTGTGTGTGTGTTTTTTGGCTGTTACCAACATTCTTCAAATTATCTTCACTGAGTTCATCAGAAGAACATACTGTACATCATGCAGGTTTCATGCAGATTTTTTAAAAGTGAGACCATTGTATCTTAACTGAATAAGATTTAAAATAAATAAGATACTACTGGATAAACAGTCTTTAACAGTTTCTATTAGCAGTCCTGTAATTTTTTGTTCAGAATTTTGTGACCAGGAACCTGCACAAAATCTAAATAATGGGATTACAGGAACTGACCGACAATCCAATGACCAGATGTGAAAAGGCCATTCGTCGAGTCCTAAGCTACAGCCCCCTAAGATGCATTTATTTCAAGCAATCAATAATGCAGACAACCTCAATCCCCATAAGGCCTGTGTTATGTGGAGCTTCATACATCACTGACATTATCACTGATTTATTTGAATGCATTGCTTATTGCTTTTTGATTGCTTTATTCTTGTCTTGTCATTCCACAATAGAGGCTTTTTGAATAAGCATTAAAAATCGTGTATAAAATAAACGAATCTCAGATTTTAAATGCCATGTCTGTAAGATATCTAATCTCTATTTACACTATGTAGAATGAACTGGGAAAAAAAAGGTTAAATAACTGTGAGTGATTATATGAAATATGTAGGATTGAAAGACGGAGCCTTTGGAAAAGCAATTTATTATATGTTAACGGAAACTTTCTGTTCATTATGCATGAAAATCCAGTGTTTCTAAAGCCTGTAGATGTGTAGTTGATCAAGTCAATTACACCTGTGGCCCCCGGAGTCAATATATTGACAGAGTCTGGGAATATCTAGAGCTCCGGGTGTGAATCAGCATGTCTTCAGTGCAATAACAGCAAAGAAGAAGAAAACTTTTTCTGCAGTAAATGTGAGTGGTGTTTACCTGTGTAAACCTCAGAGTAGCAATGCTATTGTGATATGCCCAACCCAAAGACATTGGTATTCTAGTCTCGAAATATGTCTCGGGTCTCTTCTTTAATGCAAATGTATGGAATTTTTGGAATCATTGGTTTTATTGTCTGTAAATCTGATCACTTATAATAACACAACTCTCCAAAACGATCACTCATCATGCTGCCAACAAACATGAGTTACATGGCCAAAGTTTCATACGTATGAGCAATAGTACACCCACTGCCAAACTCAAAGTAGTCTCTTGCCGCTAAATGAAAAATCTTCAAGGAACAGATTTCAACAGTAGCATCCAAAACACCTTAAACTACAGCTCATCAGCCAGCTCTTCAATCATAAATATTCACATTATTCAGCTTATGAATGCATTAAAAACATAAATGTTGAATTCTAGATTGACTGATGCTGAAATGCTAATTAAATCCCAAATTGCCCATTCAGTTGTTTTTAGTTGGGTTCAGAGCACAATGCTGCAGATTTAAATGGCTCTCTGAGGGGAAGCCTGCAGGGATGATAATGCTTCCTTTAACCAACTACTTTATTTCTGGTCAGTTGAGAGAGGTAGGAAACGGGCTCCATGTAGGAAAATCACAGTCAATTTTAATGCAATTCACCTGAATTAAATAAATAAATACTTGATTAAATGTATGTGAAACTTGTCAGAATGTCCAAACTGCTCTTTTTCCACACAATGAGGGCGGATGGGGACCAAGAACATCTGGGCAAACATATTTTTGGGTGAACTATTCTTTTAATTAACAATTTTTTACCTATATGTGACTATTATTCTAACTATTGTACGGCACGTTTATATCAATAATATGCACAGTATATTACATACAGTCTGTCTCTCTAGTGCAGACATCAGAATCATCATGGTTTTGAAATAGCCAATGACTCAAACTATTTGTAATTGGAGTCCAAGCACATGTGTGGAGATAATGACCAAACCGACAAAATGTGAAAGTCTCCAGACCACCATCAACATGCAAATATGGTGAAGATAGAACAAAGACTTTCTCCCACTCATCTTTGATTGGTCTTTGTGCCAGAAATGAGTGTGAATTGATTTGGCTCTCATCAAGAACGTCTTCGCTCAATCTCTTTTGAGACACGTTTCCTGACTGCTTCCGGCAAATTTATCTTCAAAGTTAACTTGGTTGAATTCAGCGCGGACCATCCAGAAGAACTCAATGAACACTTTAGCGCATTCCTAGCAAAAAATCATCAAGAATCTCCGTACTCTCCCGCATCTGGACTTGTTCAGCAACCGAAGTCAAATGCAAGTAACCGTCCGCAGCCTTTAGATGTGTTTCTAAGTTGTGCCGCTTTAAGGTGGTCCTGATTCTTGGATGTTTCTCATTGGCAGTGGTTAACCAATTGTAATCTTCCCATTCTCTTCTCCCTCTCTCGTTCTTTACTTTCTTCATTCTGTGAGGAATCTTTGCTTAGTTTAGTACACGTAATTTCCTTTATCAGACCATCACATCCATGCTTTATTGTCTCTGTGTTTCCCGCTCACAAATAAAATCACTTTAATTGACTTTACTATATGCTATTACCCTGTTAGAACTATATACATTAAGAAAAATGTATTCATTCTTGTCCAGTAAGATAATTTGTTTCCTAGCATTGATAACTGATTATGCTCTCTGTTCAGAGGGGGAACTGATTAAACAACTGCAATATTAATTCTGCTACAGTCAATTCTTAAACGAATACAAATATTTATAGTTAATTATAATTTGTTAATATGAATTATACATATTTCCTTTTTGAGCTAATTTGCTATATCATCAATAAGGCAAATACTGAATTTGGTCCTTTAATTTGCCGTTTTTTTTTTTTTTTTTACATTAGTACTTTGCAGTCTATGCAATGCACTGCATTTCTACTAGGTACTGCAAGTCTAATTATTTGAATATCACAGTAATACATGATTCTCTTATTAGTATTCAGTTTAATTCCCCACAGATTCAACAACAATCAACTGGACCATGACAACTATACCACTGGATTTAAAGTTGACTCCAAAACAGAGGAAGAAAATGTGTTATTTGACAGATCTAAGCCTGACTCACGGTGCTTCACTTTTCTTGCTTCACACGCTCCAAGTGTTTGAGACTACTTCTCTTCAGGAATTAAGGCTGGGAGTCACACTCATGTCAGGACAGAAAAAAAAAAAAGTGACATGATGTCTTCCATTGTAATGTTATCTTCCAAATGCCTCAGCAGCATGCTGAAACTTTCGATACATTATATGCAACATATTTGTGCAATCATAAAAAATGGCCCATGATTACTTTCCCCTTTACGTCGAAACTAATAGAAATAAAATATCTGTTTTCAAAGCATTTCACTGTTTTAAAGCATTGCTTTCAAATTATATTAAATGTTTTAATAAGAGCTACTGGTCCTGAGTTTTCTAAAGGCAAAAAAAAAAAAAAAAAAGATTATATAAACATTCTGTATAGCTTATAAAGGAGAAACTGTTTTCTGTTGTATTTTTGAAGGTGTTTGTTATATGACTTTCAGTCTGTGTATTATAAATGTCAGAAAATGAAAAATTGAACCTCACATATCTAAAATACAATCACATAATAGTGGCACTCTGTCACTTTGATATACTTCAAAGCTCTCATCTGGAAACCCCATACTTCCTTAAAAAGTTTTGGAGAAACAATCTTACAATCAATGCCATGTCAGAATCTGAAACTATTTTCATGGCAAAAACAAAGTTACAAAAATGGATAAATACAATAAAAATGAAAAAAACAAATAAAATGAAAAACAAATCAGCAGGAAATATTATACAAGATGTTTTACATTAATATATGACAAAAATTCTAAAATCTTTTCTGGTAAAATTTCACTAAATAGTTAATTAAGTAAGCTTTCTACATTACAATCAAATAGAACCTAAAAGAGTATGCATGCAGGGGCCATTCAAAGGCAGTTAGTGTCACTCTGGGAGTCACCATTAAAGCTGCAGTCCGTAACTTTTTTGGGTTAAAAATTATCCCAACATTTTTTTTGAGCAAGTACATAACCAGCCAGTGTTCAAAACGATCTGCTTGCCTTAGCTCGATTCAAAACGGTAAGCTTGTAATAATGTTTTTAATTCCAGTGGTTCTGGTGGATTTCCACAGGAAATTCGAGCATGTCTTTGCGTCATTACGTCACATCTGTCCACATAAAGGAGGAGTCTCGGCTAGTAGGTTATATTGCGTGTGAGGATGTTGGAGGTGGAGATTTATAGCCTTTTCTCACAGCACTTGATATAATTAAACTTATCAATTTGATGGCAGATCCAGAGAGGTTCAAACGACAATCACCAGTGACAACTGGAAATTCACCCGTTGTAAAATGCAAAAGACTTCGGACTGGCTACAGAAAAGAAGAGACTGCAACCAGCCCATGACGGCCGGCCGAAAACAAGGACAAATATCGGAAGGGCATTAAATGTAGTCACGCAATGCTGATGTTGGTAACATTAACAATTTGAGAACAAAGTATAATTTGCACGGTTTGATGTGATATGATAAGTGATCGTTAGATTTAATCAGCGTGATTTACTGCAATGCTTTTTTCCCCTTAGTTGGTCAGAACAAAAGTGGATGTTACTTGTTCAGATGACATTTTCCAGTGAAAATTCATTATGTTGGTCATACTTCCAAAAAGTAGAATCTGTGATTGCGAATGACAGGATCCACACCGGCGCGGTGACTGACAGCCGCACATTCTCCTCAAAACATTGGATTCATCAGCGGTGTGCCGATGATCCCATGTAAAGTTGATAATTCCACGAATAACTACAATTGCAGATTTCAAACAGAGATGGCGACAAAGAGGAAAAACTACAGATTGCAGGTTAACTTCATTCAATTAATTTTAATTTTTAAATGTTTACAAATATTCATTCCCATCGTTGCAGACCTGACTGCTCTAAAACTATGAAAAACAAAAACAATCACAAATATTTATTGTCACTGTGGGAAGTTAAAACTTCTATTTCTTGAACACTGAAGACCTTACGGCTCCAAAACTGTGTTAAATTAAGGTCTAAATATTTAATACACTAAAAAAGTTTGGGGTCAGTAAGATTTTTTTTTAAAAGAAATTAATAATTTTATTCACCAAGGATGCATTAAATTGATTAAAAGCAACAGTAAAGACATTTATGATGTTACTGTTTTTAATGTACACAAGAGACTTCTTTCTCAAAAATATAAAAAAAATATACTGTACACTCAGAGATTAATTTATATTATATGTCTCCCATTCATGCTCTAAAGTTAGACATGAGAAGATTATTTTTTGTGCAAATTTGCAATCAGCAAGGAAATGCCGAGGGTTTGGAAAGTTAATTATCCTTGAGTTGATGCATTATGCAGGGAAATATTTTTTGCATCAGTTTAGCTTTAGTCTTCCGCTGGAGCCTGCAGGATTGGGTGAAGACTCTGAGTCTGCCTTTACACGAACACAATGATTTCACAGTCACAAATCATTGCACAACTCTGGTCTTATCATGACTAACACCTCTGAGTTTAGAAACATTCAGCAAAATCATTTGCATTGCTCTCTTCTCCCCATTCACTGTTCACTTTGTACATAATGGAAATAATGGAAAGAAAAAAAAACTTACAAGATCAAAGATTTTGGAGAACCCAGCTTAGAGATTAATGATATTGATCAAGGCTTTAGATTTTGGGGTTGATATAAAATAAAAAAAATGACCTTATTGCACAACTGAAAACTTCAATGCCATAAATGGAGTTTGTGTCAATGTCAAGACAAGAAGGTTTTTGTTGGGATATTTCTGACGTGAGTCTAAAAAGCCAATAATGACTCGAAGAGTGCTGAATATCTGACAGGCGTTGATGAGGATGATACAATTTTTATGAGTTGTCAAAAAGCTTTTTGCTTCCTGCTGATGAATTATGTTATGATGGTGCAAGGAGATGAACCCAAATGCAGACAGTCTTCAAGTGAACTACGTTTATTACAGAAAAACAGGGAAAACAAAACCCACGAGGGGGCAAAACAAGACAGGATTGACTATATTAGACTAACAAGACTAGACTAACACTCAGACAGAAAACTGAACAATAAACTAACAGCAAAGACAGGATCAAACTCTTTACAAGACTTTCAACAGGTTACTCACGGTTGGTTTCACATAATGAATGACAATGAACAGGCACAGGACAGCAAACACAAGGGGATTAAATAGGGAGAAACTAATGAGGGAAACAGGTGACAAGGGTAAAGCAATGATGACTAAACGAGGGTAACAAGTGGGCGGGGTTACATGACGAGACAACGCAAGCACACAGCCCAAACAAATGGCCATGTGCTTACACATAAAACATGGGTCTGTCATGATCCTGCCTCAAGACCAGGGAAAATTAAAGACTAGATGGCAGAATCATGACAAATTAGAGTTGTTTTTTGTTTTATTTATTTATCTATTTTAAAAATCTATAAGAATGAAGTGGAGATTGACTGATTATCAAGATAACCAGCAGTGCAGTCTGGGAAACAGTCAGATCATGGGCAGAGCACAGATGTCACAATGGAATGGAATTACAAAGTCAATGTAATTTCACAGGGTTGAATCAGACTAAACCGAGTAAAGGATTGCATGATGTGAGTGAACCAGAAGATGATTCCTCTCGCAGGTTCAGGATTGTCTCATCAAGTACAACAGTATATGCAAATGTGCACATGGTGCGTGGCAGACTGTCAAAAGACACCAGAAATCAAAACATTTGTTTTTGAGAAACGCATCTCTTCCAGAACACTTTCTCAGATAACAACAGAAATTTGGAGAGAGGTGCAACTCTGAATATCTGGAAACGTAGCAAAATTTACGGAGCATTTTAAAATGGGAATAAGTGCAGAATTGAATTATTCATTTTGTTCACAGGCCTGAACGACGTGATGGATGTTTATCCACAGCATCCTGACAGTAAAACATCATCCTGCTGTCTGTTGAATTCATTATGTACTCCACATTATTTTCTCTCTTCTTTTTTTTTTTACTAGTTCATTTACACATGAGAATCTGAGATACTATAACACTGTGGATGAGAATCAAATTTTTAATAGAATTTAAAAAGTTTTATTGCATATGATGAAATCAAGTCAAATGATAACCTTCTGAAACTAGGGTGAAAACAGCCCACAAAAACAAGCTTTTATGATATTCTGCTCCCTATGGCTCGGATCCCTTCAGAGTTTTTCACCTGTTTTATCTTCTGCAAGGCAAATAATTTACTGTATGTCTGACTGATTATAAAAGTAAAAGCACAACAATGCAATAGTAATATTAATGCTGGACTAAGCAAGTGCAACTAAAAAGCTGAGCTGTGATTTCAACAAGTTTTGTATAGTTAATTATATTTTTGTTAAAGACGTATTATAAGGTGTTTCTGTCAGGATCCTGTATTGACTAAAGTCTTGTTCCATTAAGGTTTATTGAGGGGCTGTGAACATACAACAACCCAAAGATTGATCTTACTGTGACATCTGGCCTTAAACATCGGCAAAGCAATTCAATTATACTTATACTTAATTTAAGCAGCTGAACTTAAGTTTTTAAGTTGAATTAAGGGGAACTTTTCACAGTGTACACACACACGTACATAATGGAAGTAAAACTGAGTGAAAGTGAAATATTACAATTTAAAATAACCGTTTTCTTTTTCAATATATTGTAAATTAAAATTTAACGATTGGTAATTGTAATTGGTAAAGCTAAATTTTTTGCATCATTACTCAAAATCAGTCTTCCTTCAGAAATCATTCAAATATGTAGATTTGCTGCTCAAGAAACATTTCTTATTATTTTCAATGTTAAAAATAGTTGTGCTGCTTAATATTTTTGTGGAATCCGTGATCTTTTTTTTTTTTTAGGATTCTTTTATGCATGGAAAAGTAAAAACAACCAGATTAATTTGAAATGTCTTTACTGTCATATGTACAGTATGAAACTTGCAAAGCTACTTTAATGCTTGGGTGGTCAAAACTAATGTAATGCAAAGCAATCACCAGCTATCTTTCCATCCATTTCTTTTATACCATGAGAAAACATGCACATAAACCATGATGGAAACACATTTACCAAATAAATTCCTAACTTTGCACGATGGGACGGCATAACTGAAAGAACCAGCAGACCGATCTCGCTGCACAGAATCTGAAATGCTGTTTTGGTCTTTCTGAAATGCCTGAGCAAAGTCTGTCGTCAAAGTGGTTCGGTATAATAACCTCCCAGAACCGTCTTACAAACAGCAGGCATTCGCCTCCGAACACAAGAGAACATGGCCGCGTTTATTGGGTTTCATGTGCTCTCTCTGAGGTACAAGTACATTAATATATATGAAAAAGTCCCGCAGCGGTTTCTCCTACAGCAGCAACTTACATTTTTCTTATAAGTGATGATTTTGTTCACTCGCTGAATGGAAACAGTGATTTCTTTGTTGAATTAACAACTTTAGATGGAAACATCTGCAGAGACTTGTTTTAAAATCCCTCATTTTATTAACCTTACATTTCAAATAATCTAGGTTTTCTGGGGTGCAGATAATTGCATGCTTTTTGTGATTTTACAGACTTTATCACTGACTGCTGTCATTGAAGACACTGTTAATGTTCATCGACCCATCTCAACATCTTTGTGCTGTGACTAACGCATGGTCACGTCTGCATTTCGCCTCTGCCAGCTCATAAACAAGACGACTCGGGGGAAATTACTTTTTACCTTCACTGTTTAAATAGGAGTTTCTGAGGATGACAATGACTGACATCCATCTCTCTGAGAGACAGGCAGCTGTAGCTTCATCTAATAAAACCTAAAGTATAAAAGACAGGTTATTCTTAGGCTATAGCTCAGAAGATGTGCTAACAAGGTGTCATTTTCAAACTGCTCATCCGTTTTCTTATTTTTATAATATTTTTATTACATCATATGACACATGACAATTTATTCTTCAGCAGCACGTCGAATATTGGATGATTCATGTCAGATTCAGAATCATGAAAACAGTGACCCTAACTATTACCATAGCATCTGCCTAGTAAAAGCCAATTATACATGAATAGATTTTTACCTTTCAGAATAGCTGTCATTATGTGTAATTTTCCGTAAACATCATGTAATGAGAGATCAGCGTGAGAGTGAAGACACAAAGATCTAGTGTATTAATAAAGGTAGTAGAACAAGGTCGCCTTTAAAAAAAAGAAAGAAATGTAAGACATTATTTTGATAGTCCACTTTAGACATTCTACTAAGTAACTTTGCAACTACTTGTCAACTAGCAGTCATTAGTAGACTGTCTGCTTAATATCTGCTAACACTTTATTTTGACTCTCCCCAACAGACATTCTACTGACTACATTGCTACTACATGTCAACTTATTCTAACCCCTTATTCAACTAACCTAACAGTCTACTAATACTCTAATGAGAGTTAGTTTACTTGTAGTGGCAGTTACTTATAGTTAGAAGAATGTGGACTATCAAAATAAAGTGTCAGGGTTCGACAATAAGGACTGCCCGATGACCTAGGGCCAGCATAAACATCGCTCGGGACATTTTGAACAACACTCACTTGCCCGATCGGGCCAGTGCTACATCACGAAAGTTAATCATTTGCACATATTTTGAAACCTTGCCAATTTAAATATTCAAGCGCAAGATGACGTGAAAGAAAACTCAGTGTGACCGTGTAAGAAGTTTTGTGCACATCCAAAGCGCGTGCCCAGAAAGCCGCTTCTCAGACACTGTGCGAATGATGAATTGAGTTCTCTTTTACATCTTGTGCTTGAATGGACATATTCACACACAATTACGTCAAAAACGCAGGTCTCTGCAAGTAACCTAGTAAACATAGTCTGTTATTTCTTAAAGGGATAGTTCACCCAAAAATGAAAATTCTGTCATCATTTACTCACCCTCAAGTTGTTTCAAACCTGTATGAATTTCTTTTTTCTGCTGAACACAAAAGAAGATATTTTGAAAAATGTCTGTAACCAAACAGTTGATGGATTCCATTGACTTCCATAGTATTTTTTTTTCCTACTATGGAAGTCAATGGGGTCCATCAACTGTTTGGTTACAGACATTTTTCTAAATATCTTCTTTTGTGTTCAGCAGAAAAAATTAATTTATACAGGTTTGAAACAACTTGAGGGTGAGTAAATGATGACAGAATTTTCATTTTTGGGTGAACTATCCCTTTAAGTGAACATAAACAGCTGAGAAATAAAATGCATGTGTAACAGTATATTGGATCCATGTAGCTCTTAAAGTGACAGCAGCCTAATAAACCTGCTGCCGTCTTTGCGTTAATGTTAATCAAACAACAAAGGACAAAGAAAAAAAAGGAAAAAATAAGTCACTGCTCTTAACTGAATAACTTTTGTAACTTTAAATATGAATCTATATTTAATTTACACAGTGAAGTCAATGCTTTTTATTTTTTTTACATCAATGCTTAATGTGAACTTTTATCAAGAATAACAGTGTTTTTTACTCCTCTCGCCATAATTAATTTATTCTGAGCATCTACAAAGAGGCACATTTCTGTTTAAAACAGATTACTGCTCCAGGTTACGAGATAAAGATGATTTGTGTTACTTCACCCTGCAGATACAATGCTAGAGCTTCAGCTGAGCAATGGACTGTGTCTCCTTTATTTCATCTGACTTTGCTTGATCGAAATACAGCACTGGAAGCACATACGCTGACGGAGATGTTGGGGGGATGTTTTTTAGCTGCATCTGAACAAAAAAAAGGCTGTGACGCAAGGAAAACACACAGCACGCGGGGCAACAGCTGTCTCAGTTGAAATACTAACATCTCCTTTCCTTACACAACATGCAATCAATACATCCTGCCCAGGACCTCTTATTCACCAAATGCTTGGACGTATGCTGTCAGATCTCACAGGAAAGTGAACATGTATCTATGTTGGTGTATCGGCCGAGAGATTCAATGCTGCGTGGAGAACTGAGCTCACACTGCAGCCCAATCGATGGCACTAAACTTTCAAAGAGAGTGACTCACTCTCCACTAGCTCTGATACAAAGCAAAGACGTGCAAGATTTATATATAGTCATCTATGTTAAAATGAAAGGTCTGACATCTGTAAAAAATAGACCTGGACTCACTGTTCAGAGCTGTTTTCAGTACAACAGTCATCCATCCTTAGAATCACACTGTCAGATGTTATTTTGAACATTTTGACATGAAAAGAGCGCACGGTCAATGTGCACACTCCACAAAAGTAAGTTCAATGAACGTGTTAATAGATGAATGAATCCGCACATATGAGAACCCTTTTTCCATCATCGCCAAAATCCACCTGAAGCTACAAAATTTGTTTTCATGAATAGAGCCTTTCAGCTCTGTTATTTAAAAAAAAAAAAAAAAAAATATTGCCTAATTTTTTTTATTTATGAAAATAAAATTTCTAACAAATTAGTTAAATCAGTTAATTTAATTAATATGTATTTATCCATAAATATACTATATTTCATGGTTTTGAACTAGAAGTCTCTTATGCTCACAAAGGCTGCAATTAGGTATTTGCTCAAAATTACAGTAAAAACAGAGTAAAGTATTGTTAGTTAGTTCATGATGCCTAATACATTAACTAATATCGTTTTTGAACCGAGTTGTACAGCGTTATGATTTCATCACAAATGCATTGTTTTCATCTTCGAATAGTTTCTGTTAACAACAATAGCATTGTCCAGAACTCCTGGAGTGTTGTTGATCAATGGGATCTTCCGTGATGCCGCCCTGTGTACTTCTGCTCTATAAGACTGACGTCCCACACAAACAAGACCTCTGAGGTGTCTCTCTCAATGATGGATGAGCCTGGGGGACCTCAGGGTACGGACATAGACATCACAGCAGGACAACATCCTGACGTTCACACACAGCCTGTCTGCGGAGCTGACAGTGAGGGGAGCTAAGGGAAGTGTTGAACCATGGACACTTGTCTCCGATCAGAAGAGTGGCTTCTAAACACAGCGGGAATGGAAGGTGTGCACTGACAGGCCAATGCCTCTGAACAGTCACCTGAAGCCTAGATGGGACGGATTCCTGCAGAGTTTTTGAGACGCTGGGATTATTTTCTACTGAGGTGACTAATGAGATGCAACGAGACGTTCTGTTCGGTTTGCTGCTGATGGTATCACGACAAACTGTTCAACGCAAGGCCTAATTTCACAGTCTGCGTCAAAGCAAATGGAACATCTTGACATTTTCAAAGAATGTCAGTCAATAAAAAAACAGAAATGAATGATTTTCATATTGGCTCAGCTATTAGCTCATCAACATCTGTAAACAACTATAATCTTCAACTTTCCTGTAGCTCAGTGGTAAGAGCATTGCGTTAACAACGCAAGGTTATGGGTTCGATCCCAGGGGATTGCACATACCTATGTATAAATGTATAGGATAATGCAATGTAAGTCGCTTTGGATAAAAGCGTCTGCCAAATGCATAAATGTAATGTAAATGTAAATGTAATCCTCTGCCAACGTGGATCATGGAATATGATACAGCAATATTCGGACATTTTCATAATGCAGCACAACAGCAAAAATGATGTTTCGGTTGAATTTTATATCGTCAGTGCCAGGCGGAAACCTTGTATCTCCAAAAACGCTACTTTTCAGGAAATGAAAAAAATATATAATAATAATAACTTTTTAAATAAACACTGCATTGTCAATGTTGATATTGTGGATTTATATATGGACAGACACTTGCAGGTGTCATTATATTAACTTTTTACCAAAATCAAGATCAAAGGAGTTACAAGTTTTCTGACCAGTACATTTCTGAGAATTTCAGACATCCGTGTTTTGTCTAAGTTTATATACAAGTTAGGGATACACAATATATCAGCCACCATATCGGAATCAGACAATATATGTTAATTTTTAATGTTGCTGTTATTGGCCCGATAAGATAATTTGGCCGATATATTAAAGCGGTAAATAATGTATTATGCCCTTCCTTTGAGACACTTCAGATGCGCATAGTTTGCCATGATGGTTTTGAATTTCTTGAAATATGATTGGAATCGTTTCAAAAAAGGACAATATGGTTGAGCTTGGTACATGTCTTTTAATAGTGAGACTTTTGTTTTTATAATCAGACTCTCAAAAATTTTATAAAAGTTTGGATTAAGATTTATCGGCTTTCAAATATAAAGAATTATCGGTATCGGCCAAAATATTCATATTGGTGCATCCCTAATACAAATTATTATAAATGTGAGGTTAACAAGTCTAGAGTCTTTTTATTTGCATAGATGAAGCGCCTTAATCCCTTCCTATATGAAAGTGCGAAGCATGTCAAACATGGTGCCAATACAGTGAATCAATCCCAGTCTGTAACTGACAGTGTAGAAGCCTGAGGTCAGTCGGCTGAGCTGTGCAGCCCATTATAATAGTGGCACTGTGAAAAGGTCACGCTGATCGTTCGGATCCCCATCCTCATTCCCACACAATCTCTAGCTCTCTATCAGTTTCTCACTATGAGGATCATTTGCATGCCAAAGGATACAAAAACCTCTTCCTTTCCCAGCCGATCGTTATGAAACCCCTAATCACAGGCTTGCAGATGCTCTACTCACTCAATACGTCTCCATATCGACCTGGAGGAAAGCATAGGCGTGAGGGTGAGATAATCCTCTTTATGTACGTGTAGTCTGAAGGGGTCTGGTGAAAGAGTTCAATGCCCAACACAGCATCAGAGAGCAAGAATGATCAGAGAGGCCTTATACCAGTGGATTTCAAAGGCTGTGAGTTTACGTGAGAAGTGTACGTTTCTTGTTCTTATATGCCGTTAAATTCACTGTTTTTGCACGAATAATCAATGTGCAAGATTCGAATGGTAGAGGGGAAGATGCCTTGAATAACTTTTTTTTTTTCATTATTAATTGATGTTTTGGGATTTTTTACACATATACACGTGTGATATTTATTTAATAAAATAAAATCAGTCTATAGGAACAGAATTTACAGCAACTTACTGAAGAGTATGACTCAACAGAAAAATGAAAACAGAAAGAACATACGCAAACATTGTTCTCGTCCAATAAAGCTGTTTATCGTTATTCAACAAAGGTGAAAAAAAAAGCTGAACGAACAGTTACTTTTTTCCTAGAGTAATAAAAAAAACACAACGTAACTCAGAACTTCACAATTCAATTTTAAACTGCTTTTTTCCCCATTCAAGGGATAGTTAACCTAAAAATGAAAATGATACCATGATTTACTCACCCTCAAGCCATCCAAGGTGTATATGACCATCTTCTTTCAGACTAAAACAATCGGAGTTCTATTTAAAAAATATCCTGACTCTTCCAAGCTTTATAATGGAAGTGAATGTTGGGCGAGATTCTGAAGCCTAAAAAAATTCATCCATCCATCATAAAAAATTATCTATACGGCTCCAGGGGGTTAATAAAGGCCTTCTGAAGCGAAGCGATGGGTTTTTGTAAGAAAAATATCCATATTTAAAACTTAGCGTACGGTCATCAGCCGGAAGCTAGTTATTATAGCTAATAACAATTTACATTTTTTTTTTTTCTTACACAAACACATTGCTTCGCTTCAGAAGGCCTTTATTAAAGTCATGCTAATTGATGACTTGAAGATAGTTAACTCCACATCAACTACATAAATTCAACAAAAAATTAACCATTAAGAAACGTCCTGTTGCATGTTGTCACTTCTTCTTGAGTCTCTCCATCATTGTCTGACTCCGGTTCGAACATAAGGCTGAACACCGCTTACTGACAGTTTCTGACATTTTTAGTGCATGAGTAAACACCAGAGCATGAGCTTTTGAAGCTCCACCCTCTTCTGGAAAGGGGGCCGGGAGCACTAGCTCATTTGCATTTAAAGGGACACACAAAAACGACACGTTTTTCCCTACCCCCGAAAAGTGGCAATTTTAACATGATATAAAAAATGATATATGTGGTATTTTGAGCTGAAACTTCACATACACACTCTGGAGACATCAGATTTATTTTATTTCTCATTTATATCTTGTAAAAAGGGGCATAATAGGTATAATTGGTTTGATCTTAAAAAAAAGATCAAACCAAGAACAAAGCAAAAAAACTAAAAACTAAAAACAAAGCAAAAGCAAAACACCACCCAAAACCAACAAAGAACTAGAGAGAGAAAAAAAACCCAACATGTTTTGGGTTTTTATCCTTATTCAACATTTTTATTAAGCTATCAGATTATGATGGGAAGAGCTGTACAAGCTTTTCTTGTTTCAAAAGAGGATGTGACTAAAAAACAAGAACCACTGCTATATAGCAACTAACCATTGACTTCTTTCACTTTTAGATAATGCCACCTTCAAACTCTAATCTGTAAAATGTAAAGGTGACAACATTAATTTTGATTTGCTTGAAGCTGGATAAGTATGATGGAGACGTTTGTTTGTTCCAGGCCGAGGCTAAAAGGGAGGGAGGAGGTTAGATGAGGACTGTTCACCGCTACAGCAGAAGACTCAGCTTGATCCATCAATGCATGCAGACGATTCTTACACCTGCTCCTCCTCTATCTCTATCTGCGTGTCTCTCTCGCTCCAGGTCTTGAAGGATTAATCACTAGCCAAAAACCCAGTTAGCCTAATTCCATAAAATACAAGCAATTAGGCATGTAGTGTTCACTGTGATGAATTCACCATTTATTTCCTGCTCTCCTCGCAGCAGCTCAGGGTTCATAGACACACAGTTCAGAGGACGAAAGACAGACAGCTTATACTGCAGAAAACACCTATACCGGGACCGATTATTAATGAAGCAGTGTTTTTGAATTAATCTTTTAAGTGAATAAATCATTTTCATTCACTTCCATTTTCATGCAGTGAGTCTTTTTCATATTTTCTAATCAAATGCAGTCTTGTGAAGCCTCGTGACGCATGTGACTGTATTAGTTGGTTTTTCTTGACTTTCTTGCCTGAATGAGTCAGCGTTTTGGAGTCTTAATGGGACATGCCATTCATAAACAAATCTGCTGACCAACAAGACTGAATGAAAGGGGACATGTTGTGTGCAACTCAATAAGCTCCTTAGCTTCTGTTGTCGTGAACCAGTATACCGTGTACTCTAATTCGGGCTCTTGTAAGGACAGAAAGGACCCTGGCTCACTCCATATTGGGACACTAACGACTATTTCCGGCACCATGACAACGTCCTCATTGTGGAGCATCACTACTGGAATTTATGAACAACAGCAGAATTGATATCTTTCTGACATTATTTTTTTATGTTATTTAAGGTAGGCCTAAATTATGATAAATACTTTGCTAGTTAAGTATACTTGCAACATTTCAGCCATAAATAAACAATAAATGTTAGCTAGATTATGTTCATTACACATCTAGCGTGTCATTATGTATAGTGAGTTGGCTCACATGACTTCTGTTTCGCGCTTCAGAACTTCAGTTAAGGGAACATAGTGAGCATCGATGCTCCCGGGTTTTCACAGTGCAGTGTGGGACTTTTTAGGCAGCGAATATTTTAGTGCACTGGTATGATTTTGAAATTGAGACAGCCCTTAAAATTGCAGACTCCATGATCAGTGCCCTGACCATAGACATCATAAATACATAGACGCCCTATTGGCAGCTTTGGAACGTTGCTGCGATACGTCAACGCGTCCGCCATTTTGCTGAGGTAAACGGGTGAGCTGCGGTTTTTCTGGATAAAAACAGACGTTTACATTTATCAACCGATTTCAGTGGTTTGTACGTGGTGTACAAAAAAGTTAAATCTCTAGTTATTTAAAATCTCGATATTTAGACTTTTTTTTTTTTTTTTTTAAATAAAGAATTGTAAAAGCTCAGGCTTGTCATGTATTTGGCATTTTATTCTTGGATAAGAATTGTGAAGACCCCCATACTGAGATATAATTAAATTTTCACATTAAATGAAATAAAGTTCTCTTATTGTGGAAAAGGCATTTTCTGTCTTTAACCCGATTTTAGCTTTTCTTGTGCTTAGAATTGATCGCCATTGAGAAAATTAAACAAATCGGCAAATACAAATCACACCGGCAGGCTGCTTTCTGTATTTTTATAGCACTAAAATGATAGAGATATAGATACTCCAAATATACAATTTGTATGGATCCTTTATACATATGATATGGTACAACTACAGTGCAATGCAAATAATAAATATAAGATAAAGTGAGAAGTAATAGTAAATAGTTTAGTGTATAGTCAAAATAAAATAAAAACATTATACAGTAAATAAAATAGTAATGAATAGTGTAATTATATAATATCATAAGTACAATAATATTATAATAACACGTTGATAATAGCATATAGTTTATGTATAATACTATAATAATAGCAATAGAATATGAAATATCAATGACAGAATATCTAGACAATAAAAAATTATAAGTTAAATAGTGACTAGTGAATAGTACAATAATTTAACAGCATAACTAGACTATATTGATAATCGCAAGTGGTATAATATAATAATAATAGGAAATACAATGTAATATCAATTGCAGAATAATACACACAATAATAAAAATAGTGAATAAAATAGTGACTACCTACCCGAAACGAGTACTTATCATAAAAGTCGGTTTTAAGAAAATATAGATGAATATTTAGATTTCAGAAAATGCACTTTATAATATTAAATATAATATTTAAGCTAAAACTATAATATAAATCATGTAAACTTTCACAGCTAAGTTAACTAACGACATTGCTAGCTATTTTAGTCTGACTGACTCCAGTGGCCAACTAACATTACTATTACTAATTATATAATGACCAGATACAACCAGAAACAAATGTTCAGTCTTGCTTGTGAAAGGTAATTCCCCGAGACCGGTTTTCAATTGTGCTGCGATTTGTACAGCTCCAAGCAGCACACGAAGCAGGCATTTCTCTCAATTCCCGCTATGAGAGTTATGGGAAAGTTGCCCTCCGCAATATGGCTGCACCATTGACGTACAATATGGCGTTGATTCTGGGCCAATAGGGCCATCGAGATTCTGAAGTGCGCATGGATACTTTACTATCCCATGAGGCCACGGGAGAGGATTTAGGAATGGCAGTGAAGTGATGCAACTGACGCTGGTAGGTCACGTGACAGTAACAACTTGGCAGATGTGGTATGTTCAAATTTAGGGTGTGTTCACACTTGTAGTTCGGTTTGCTTGGTTCCTTTGATCAAGACCAAAAAATAAATAAATAAATTGTCCTAGTCTGCTTCGCGTTCAAATTGTAAAAGAAATTTAGAAAAGAAATATCATTTTTGTCCCTCCATTGAAAGTCCACGCAACCAATATTTTCAAGCTTGCATAATGATGGCTGATGTGTGAGGGGAATGTGTGCACTATTGTTCTGCTTTGGAGGTGAAGAGTGAATGTGGCTTTATCCAGAGCAGATTCCTGAGGCACACATCTGTGTGGCTGTCCTGCTGTTACCATAGTGACACACGAAACGCCGGTCCCTCAGACAACGTGCACCATTCTCCACTCTCTGGGAGAGATATGCAGCCATCGAAGGGATTAGTTTTATCAGAGCATCCATAAAATGTGCTTTATCTAATCTCTCGACACCACTGCCGCACAACAAAGGTACGTACATGGGCAAATAGAGCCAACTCACAAAATGGCCGCCAGCTAAAATTCCAGCGTGACTCTCCAGCCGCTGCAATTGACAACCTTCAATAAAATGAAATTACCTTTGTAATTTAATGTTTTTATGATTAAAACACTCTTTCAAAAGTGAAAGGGCAAAATGTTCCCAAAAAAAGTCGATGTAGCCTTTGAATCTGTATTACAAACTGATGAGCTGCGCAAAGGGCACGCTACAAACAGACTGACACGGCTTCAGTGACTTGGCAGACAGCCTGTTTTGGGGCATTGGATTATAGTTGCGTGTCCCTTTTTAGGGTTTTAAAAGGCATGAATGTCTTTTTACTTACTAGACTTAAGCAAAAGCTGACTGCACTGTAAACAGACCTCTTTATGAGCAAAAATGGAGTGTGGGCTAGCATTACTGAGAGCAACACTACAGCGTAAAGAGCTTGCCAAACTTTCAGCCAACAGTGAATTTACTGAATTTAGAGTGAACGTTCAAGAAAGTCTTAATACTTCTCAGATACGTTTCTTATGAAATCATGGCGGACACTATGTGTCCAGACTAGGCCAGTCTAACCCAGTTTGCAGCTGCTTCTGGCCAATAAGTATACACTGAGACAGACCAGTTTTACATCCGGTTCAGGGGTTTAAATAGTTGATGAATCCACAATGATAGAAAATCATATAATTGCACCACAGCATCAGTTTAAAATCGGCTATATAGAAAACTGATGAAATGATCAGAAATATGTGTAGATTCTATGTTTCTGTCCATCGAAAAGTATCTCTTCGGAACCAAGGACGATAACCACAAAGATAAATTATAATGATAACTACTGTATATTAGCATCTTCTACAATTGGCAATAACGATCTGGGGCTGAATTCAAAACATTTTGAAAGTGAAGATGCTTAAGATAAACTGTAAAAAGTCTAAGAACATTTTTGAGGGCAATTCTTGAATCTCTAATATATTTTTTAAGAACATCCGATTTTTTCTTAATGAGAAAATGGCACACTTTGATGTTATCTATGGAAGCTTGTTTTCAACACAGATTTTTTTTTTTTTTAATTGCGAGTTAACAGTTGTAATCAAAATTATTCAACCCCCATTGCGAATCAGGTTTATTGGCAAAATGTACAGACTTTCAGAATCAAAATGAAACCGCACACGATTTGGCAAAGGCTGTGATTATTTTATGCGCAGCTTGTTAGCGCTGATCTGCAGTAAATGCTGCTCCATCTGAACACCTATAAATCGCAATAATCCAAATCGGTTAAGCGCGATTTCCATGTTAATTGTGATTAATTGCGCTGCCCTACTTTCAGCTGTTTGCAAAAAACATAAACGTATTCCCCCATATATTATGTAAAGCCACAGTTTATTCAGAATTGCTGATTCTAAGCTAGTTCCATTTTGTACAATATCCATCAGGAGGTCAGAGAACGAACTGTGGACGGTCTGTGGGACACAATAAGGCAAACTGGTTCTTAAGGGAAAAAAAACCTTCTATTATTTTTGTCATTTGTACTATTTATTATATTCTGTGTAGAAGTAGAAAAGAAGTGCAACATGAGAGGAGGCCTAGTCATTAGATGAGTTTGAGGACATTTTAGGTGTCGGATCCCACACAATCCCATTAGCTTTGCTGAAATACGACAACGCAAAACAGAACAGAACAAAATCAAATGTATTTTTAAGTGTAGCAAACCTTTTCATGATGAATAATACACATCATGTATACGATGAGCCACAACAAACATCCCTTAAAAATGATTAGCATGCTAATTTTACCAAATGCAGGTTTACAGTATATAAAGCGGTTACCATATGTAAAACCTCCTTTTCACCGAATTTGGCAGAGCATGTTTAGCTCCGCCTTTTGCTTTACGTGATGACTCATGCATACATTACTCTTACTGCTAAATGTTCCTCTCATTAACTATTATGGGTAGCCATGAAATCTTAACATCTGAGAGGAAGTTGGACGATTGCAGATTAAGTGTGTGAGTCATCAATAGGAATGTATTTCCTGGCTGTAGGATCCTGACAGACACATTCAAACACCACAAGGCTTGATGCTTCACCTAAATGGAGTGTGTCATGGGCTCTTCAGCTCACTGTTAACCAAGTGTCATCTCACAAAAAAATTTAATATAATTTTTTTTATATTCGCTTAATGCTCTCACCCATTTAGTTTATGAACTACTACAGGCCCAAGGCATTTCTGAAATGAATACGGTTTATAATCCTACTGAGCTTCAGAGTAGCATTGCCACCTACTAAGGAAATCTGAAATGGCTTTGCTATAATAAAAAAAAAAAAAGAAAACCAGAGGGCTTGAGGATTTTCACAGTACTTGAAATGTAGTCAGCTGATGTTCTTTTTAAAGGGCTCACATTATACTTTATCAGTTAAGTTTTTCTCCCTGAGGTCCACTTATAATTTTAAATCAAGGTTTTTACATCAGAAACATTCCTATTTTCAACCCAGTCTCATGAAAAAAAATGTGCCTGTGGTGACATTTATGCAAAATATTACCTTATTGCTTGTTTCATGGCACTTTCAAGGTGAAATGTCCAGTTAGTAGCCCTAAAAACAAGAATTTTTTTATTTTTTATTTTTATATGTTGGTTGTTGTACGTATCGCGGTAGTTCAGAAATGAAATGTCCAGTGAGTGGCGCAAATATTAATGCTCTATTGCAGGGGCGTCCAATCCAGCAGAACTTAGCTACAACACACTAGCCTGGAAGTGTCTGGTGAGTGTTAAGAACTTGGTTAGCTGTTCTCAGGACTGTTTTAGGCTTGGAGCTAAACTCTGCTGTACAGTGGCCCTCCAGGAGCAGGTTCGGACACCCCTGCTCTATTGTGTTTGAAAACAAAGTACCACATACACAAAACCCAACCGACAGTGCTAACAGAAGAAATGAGAGATAAAAATGCATTTGCTGAAGCAACCATGCCATTTAATCTTGCTTATCTTGATTCATGTCGAATGTCTGTTCTTTTGCTGTAGGTCTATTTGAACTAACAATGCATTAAATCAAACTCATCTACTGGAAAAAAAAAAAGAGGAAAAGCTACTCTAAGATGCGTAGTGTCCCTGAAAGGAAACAATAACCAAGTAAATTGGTTAATTTTTCAGCACTGTTTACTTGATTTTTTTTTTTTTACGGGAAGACACAATGGAGTCAGGTTAGATAAGCAGAGCTTTGGTTAAAGCAGAACTCTGATAATCTTGAAATAAGGGCCAACAGAATAAATATATATATTTAAATGACTGTACCAATGACTTAAGCACCTAGTTCATATGATCAGAGCATTCCCAGAATGTGAGGGACTTTATACAAAGACTTGGAAAGAATGTTCAAAACGAAGTAAGTGTAGAATTCATTAACTTGTGCTGAAAACTAGATTATTACTGGATCCTTTACTAGATAAAGCCTTTGCAAGTTGTACAACTTTCCTCTGAAATGCAAAGAGCAAAGTTCATGGCAGCATTAAACTTTTTAGGCTCCTGGAGCTGATGAGATTGAAACTCTTTGATTTCGCATGAAGTTCATATCACCCTTGATGTTTCCTGAAGGAGTGATGAGGGAGATGAAAATGTTAAGAGTTTAATGTCCCTGGTATAAAGTGGCAGAGGTGAATTTCTATACAGTAACAAGACAGCACATACCTCAGCGTCTGGGAGTCAAAGGACAAGGCCGGGCAATGAAACTTTGTCTTTGGACGCCTCTCACTGCATCAGAACAAATAAAGCAAGCCAACCCACGCAGAGTCACGCCGTCTCTAAACAATCTCCGCTTCAGACTGAATGAGCGCTGAAAGAATTGCTGTCTCTTTTCAAAAGATGCTGATTTCATAGATTCATTACATGATTGGCTTTCTGTGTGGGGGCTGTTTTTCTGCGCTTGATTGAAAAACCATTCTCCTGCCACAATGGACAACATCTCTTCATTATTTCTCAGTGCCACACCGACAACCTTGGGAATTGTATGAGTGAAAAAACAGCCTTCTAAGCAACAGACTTCTGGTAAAAGTCAATGGATGTGACATTAACCCCCTGAGGTCGACGGTATCGCCGGCGATACCAGCTCGCTTTTTTTTTATTAGTGTAAAAGAAACTCATAAATACTCTGTTGACTTTGATTTTTCATAGGAGTTTCGTACATCAATCGATTCTGTTAAATGTGTATTATTTTTGTGTATACTCATAATAAAAACAAAGTGTTGAGCTTTTCGCCAAATAAAGAAAAATAAACACGAAGCGAGTTCTGCCTTCTCTCTGTCAGTGTAGTCCATTCTGAAACGCGTCCGAAAATGAACTGTAACTCACCGAATACTTCTCACACAGACACGTGAGATATGTCTTTATGAAGCTTGAAATCTCTTCTTTTAAATGAAGTAATTTATATAAAAAACAAATGTTTTCAACTCATGTAATCCGTTTGAAAGCAAGGAGAGGTACCGTTTTTCCTTCTGCCTCATTATCTCTATAATGAGTTGAGGCCGCCCCGCCCCCGGCGCTATTCAAATGGTAAATAGTTTAGGTGATCTAGTATGCATCGCATACGCCCCCCGATCAATGCCATAAAAACACAGTTTCTTCATCAGACTTACTGATAGTTCATCGCGTTTTGAGTATGGCACGCTTCTCCAGTAAAGACGCCCTTCAGATGATTCTGGACAGCGAGGAAGAATGCATGATACCGGGTTGTTTCCTCAGAGGAAGATTGTAACTCAGACTACGAACGGCAGCATTTTGAAGAGCGAATTCCGCCGAGGACACAATTTCGGAGTAAGTTTTACTTAAAAGTCTTTTGTCTTTTATTTTTCGTGTTCGCATTTATGAGGAAAAAACAATATTACGTGACAGTTCTCCATTATGGACGCGAGCGCTCTGAAAGCGCACTAAAAGACTTTCAAACTTTCACAGAGACCTCAAAACAGAAACTACAAATCCTTTCTTTAAAACGAATTTCGTTTTGTATCAATTGTATCTTAATTTTAATAATTTTTTCATTAACAAATTTCCTGGATTTAAAGTAAATATAGGCTAGCAATCACAACATAAGGTGCTTGAACTGGAGATCATCATTAACCAGACCGTAGCCTACTCGCCTCACATGTCTAAAAAATGTGAAATATATTTACAGAAAGCTGGTTCCAAACAAAACCATCCAAAACAAAAAACTATGTAGCCTAATAAATGTGCATTTCTCCGGTGCGTTCACTAGCCTACTGCGAAGATCGCGAGTCAATAGCCTATCGTCAACTTCATCTTTGCCAGAAGTTAAATTTAAATTGCGTGTGTGAATGAATGATGATGTTTTAGCAAACTGTATTGCTATACTGAGATGAGTAAAAATCGACTGAAATATGTTGAAATAAAATGTAGGCTATTTGTATAAGCAACGTATTAAACTGCAAATTAACAATATGCCCTAATATTTCATGAAAACAACATTACAGTCAGGCGAAATATGAAAGACAACATCTTGTTGACTAGATTTGGGTACAGTTTTTACTGTAGAATATACTGCCACGTCAAATAAGCTTTTGTTTAGCAATTTCTATATCTATTTTTGTCAAAAATAAAGTCATCAACTAAGATGTTAGCTGTTCCAATGTTGACTATATTCAAACTAATGAATACACAGATAAAATGTAGGCCTATAATCATTTTTTTTTACAAAGAAAGAGTACACTTGAAATATTGTTGAAATTGTAATTATTGTTGTAATTGTAACCTTTTTAATAAAATAGCAAAACATATTTACAAGATAGATGTAAGCAAAATCTTAAATGGTCAATATAAGTCTTCTTCTAAATATATCTTTTGTCCTTGCATTGTGGCTCAGTCAGTGTCACACCTGAGTGAATGGCTCATCATTATGCAGAGTGGGTGGGACATTGTATTCTCAGGTGTAAACCACTCCTCGTTCACGCCCCCCTCGCATATTGGCTTTCCAAGCAAAACCTGTTTTACATCAATTTAAATCAATGTATGGTTTTATGTGAACGATAAAGCAAGACTATTTTCACATAATTTTGAAGAAAAAACTCTAGGCGAGGACATCCATTAGTCAAAAGTCTTATTGACACATATTTACTATGTGTTTTGTGGCCTTATTTCAGAAATTTTAGTTTTTAGTTTTTTCAATAACCATGCATAAACATTATTCTCTCAAAAATGAAAACATGTACATACACGTGGCTCACATATTATGGTAGCCCTGTTTGTGCTATATAGAGTGAATTTACACCTTTGCCATTAATATGTTTATATGCAACTGAAAAAAGCACAAATGTCAGGGCATGTCAGAACATCTCAAGGGCCCCAAAAACAGCCCAGACCCCAGAGGGTTAAAAAGTGTAATATTAAGTTACACAGTTGCACTTGAAGCCTAATTTAATAAGTGTGTTCCATATACTTTATGTTTTTTCAATACTTCACAATACTTCTCACGCCGTTATCAATCTCTCTCTATAAATATATATTTAAATGTAGTCTCTCTTTCACCGCTATCAAAGTTTGCCCAACTATGACGACTTCTGAGAAACATGGAAATGTGGAAAGGGTCAATACTTGTGTGTTGCTGGACACCCCATATCACTTCAGCAATAGTCACTGTAGGTTCATTTTGTTCCCCTAATTGAGATTCATAAAAAATTCCAAACAGATGAAAGATCAGTTTCACATACACGTGTCAAAAATTACAAGTTATAAAAAAATAGAAAGATGGATGTGAATATAACAGTTTCATGAGTCATTGCTGTTGCTACAGTACGTTGCACGCTAGACATTGATGTGTGTGTAATGGTGTGTGACACTTACAGTGTGACACATTAAAATGTTTTTATTTTTAAACAGACGCAATTAAGTTATTTATTAGAGATCCAAAACTGATTTTTCTCAGCTGAAGCAGTGTTGTTATCGTTAACTAAATGTAAAACTATTAAAAATCGTTTTTGGCAATTCAAATAAAGTTGAAATAAAACAAAATGTAAATGTGATAAAAAATAAAAGCTAATTAAAAATACTAGTCAAGTCAAGACACCTTTAATTTATTTAACGCTTTATACAATACAGAGTTTTAGGGAAAAACAGTAGTAAATTCTGCGGCAAAGCAGTTCTAAAAAAAAAAATAGTGCCATTGTTCAGCTGAGGTCAGCTCAGTGTTGATTCAAGTCCGTTCAATAATTGTGTACATATCATAAATTATGAAAAGTTCAATTGAACTATAAAGCAGTTCTGGAGAAAACGGTGATGTTTTCGTCTAGCCCAGGTCCGTTCTCATCCAATACTGTCAGTATGGTCAAATTAATAATATTGCTGAATATTAACCCCCGGTTTCACAGACAAGGTCTAAGTCCCAGACCAAAATGCATGTTTGAGCTGTCTTAACTGAAAGCAACTTGCAGGCTGCATCAAAAGTCAGAATGTAGATTGGGATCATTCAAAATATTCATCCAGTTCCTTCTGCTTGAAGATTACTTGATAAATACTATTATAGTATTTAAGTAATACTAACATTGTGCTGAAAATGGCAACCCCACCAACACTTCATTTCACACAGAACACATTTTTGCTTTGAATAACATGATGTGTTTTTTAAAAGTTGTTAGAAGTTGTAAAAGTTGCGAGACACGGCAAAAGACTGCAAAAAACTGAAACATGTCAGTCTAGCACGTTTACATAGAAAACAATGGAAAAGTTGCGCAATGTAATGAAAAAACATGCCCATAGAGGCACATACATAATAAAGGTAAACGATCACAAAAATCACAGCAGTATCTATTGTGACAAAAAAAAGCAAAAAGCTCCAGAGAAGCGTGTAAACATGGTAATTTATCACAGCGAGCCAATGTTTTCATTTTAGTCGCATTTCGGGGTCAAAGTGAGAGGCGAGTCTGAAGTGGGGCGGCCTGATGAGAGAGATCGGGTGAACTGATTAGCCCGAGCACTCGGTTTCACAACCCTCCATCACAGGCAAATCAGTGTGACTGAGCTCTCCGTCCAAAAACCTGACGGCCTGAACACCTCGGTTAATTCTGATCTGAGCGCAGTTGGCAGGGCTGAGAAGGGACAGCAGGAGTGGCCGGTTACCGTAGCAATGGGCCCGATCTGGAGTGGCTTTCTCATATGAATTGTACCTTTGAGTACATCACACCAAGCAAAGTGTGTAGAAACAGAAGGGAGAGAAAGTGGAGAGGTGATTACAGACGGCCTTTGTCTTTTAATTCAATTAAATATCCGTGTTATTTACTTTATCAGCTAGTGGCTACTTTGAGGACCATCTGTGACCCTCCATCCCCTGCAATGAGATATCGTTTCCTTTTACCTGCAAGGAGGAAAATAATTACTCAAACTAATTACTCGAACAATTGGGTCAGCCAATTGTTACTTTTATTGAAGATGGGTTTAATTTTTTTTATATCTGGGCTATTTTTGCAACGCTGGATTTTAAAGTTCAGAATCCGTCATGGGGAGCTACATATGCACCCCCCCGCCTCCCCCTCCCCTCCCCTCCCTCCTCCAATAAGTCAATAACTCCTGGGGAGTATTATCCAAAGTTAAAGAACAGGTGACAGGAATTCAGAACAACTATTGACTAAAGGTCAGCACAGTCAGCAGGAACAACATTCGACAGACCGATTCATGGTGCAGACCAACATCATGAATTCAGACAAACAAACAACTCTTTCAAATACAAACTACTTTTTACTCTCTCACTGCAGAACTTCATTTTGATAAATGATTGTTTGTCTTTGGAATAATGTGCACTGATGAATTGTTAAAGTGCCCCCATTATGCTATATTAAAGGGACCTAATTTTGTTTTGAAGGTCTCCTACAATGGAATTACATGCAACTTTTAATTTCTCATAACACACATTGCAGCATCATCTCTTTTCTGTCTGAAACGGTTCGATAACGGAAACCCTCCTTTCTGAGAGGCTACTCTGCTCTGATTGGTTAGATGGCTCAGTCTGTTGTGAGTGAAAATTCACGTTCACTGAAAGGTTCTTTGGGGGACCAAAAAATGGTTCTTTATGGCATCTTTGAAAAAAAAAAAAAAAATCACTCTATTTTTGAGAGTGTAGAGGATAGTGAACGATTCAGACAGTGTTAATGTGCTTTCAAATGGGAGGAAAAAAGTCTGATTTTGTGTCAGTGTTACGAGAACTGCTGCAGTGCACACATTGTGTGCTCTGGTCTACAGACACGACAGCATAGAGCAGATTTTATGCGCATGTCAGCACAAACCACAAAACATATCTGATCCATTAATTTCTCCACAAAATGTATTTTAAAGTGCTATGGAGGAGATCAAACAGAGCAAATGGTTACACAGCCTCATCTTTATAAACAGCACTGACACAAGCTGTCAAATGCAGCTTTGACATTAACAAAACATTATTGGCTTTTTAAAAAAGGGGATGACGCTGAGCAATGCAATGAAATTTCAAAGGCACCTCCGTGGGCCTAAGGACAGGAACACTCAGGGAAGAAGTATAAGGCTTTTTTTTTTTTATATCTATTTCCACATACCTACGATATCATATCGTATTCATGTTACACAGTAGAGAATCAAATCACAGCTCAAAACAACAATCTCACATCAAAGACATCTTTTCGAACACTAAGGCTTCTTTTCCTCTGACTATTCCCTAATTCCTTGTCATGGAGAAAGAACTGACAGAAGTGTTCATCAAACAGCTAATCTGATTGTTTCCTAAAGCTCAGAAGTTTGTAAAGCTTCAATCTCCACAACAAGGTCTCAGGCAGGATTTACTGGCTCCTGGAAGCACCCCACCTGGCCCTGTGATGTTGTTTGATTCCTGGCTTCAACAACCCGGGCAAGAACACTTAAGCCGGACCCACTCGGGGGACACACTGCAAACATACCTGGGCATCTGAGGAAGATCTGAGCCTCTTCATAGGCAATGTAATACGATATTAAACAACAGGAAGACATTTAACATGAAAGACTGATTGTAACAACACAGACATGACAATCATTTCAATCAATCAATCAATAAAAGCAATAAACAGCTGCTCCCCAGTTTGGAAAGCATGTGATTTGCGGCTTAATTGCAAAGTTTAACCATGATAGAGTGAAAGTTTATCATTTGCATGTGTTTTAAGTCCTGTCAGTTTAAACATCAAGCGCAAGGAGACTGGAACTCGTGTGCTGTTTTCTGTACGCACACAGAGACACGCAGACAACACGTGAACACCGAATTCAGTTCTGTCTTTTCTTTTTGAGCTTGAACAGACACGTACAGGCAAAATTAAGTCAAAATGCCCATCTCGCAAACACAGCCGGTTCTGTGATGCAAACAGAGAAAGAAAACGGATGCGTATCATTATATTGGATCTGTGCATTCGTCTTAAAGTGACAGCAGTCTAATATACCCACAGCTTTTTGTGTCACCAATGTTAATCAAACAACAAAAGAGAAAATCGTGCTTGTAGCTTTAACAAATTTGTAAATTGTATTAAATAAATTGTATTAAATAATGAATGAATAAAATTTTATTTATGCAGTGTTATTTTACATTTGATTATTCAATGTATCCGAAAACAGTTAGATTTACCTGAAATTGAAAACAAAGCACTGATTATTTCATTTGTCTCTTTATTGTACTGTATTTATGCTTGTAATTTTTTTTTTTCTATGCAGATTCACTCCCCTACAAAAATCACCCTAATCTTCCTAGAATGATTAATTCTTTACAAATAGAGCTATTCAAATCATCTAGTGAAATTGTTTTAATTTCTCAGAAAAACTAAATATCTCAATGTCAGTTTTTTCCAATATTGTGCAGCCCTACAGCAGGGAGTAAAATCTATACAAAGAAAACGACAAAGAAACATGCATGCATGAGAAAAAGTGCGGGACGTGACCTCAGGCTCAGACCTGAATCATGTGCATGCACAGAACGCTATCAGACAGCACGCGATCGCTACTTCAGTTCTCTTTCACGGATTATTGTGCTTGAATATTCAAAAATGTCAAAATGCACGTCCTAATTATAAAATTACATTTAAAAAATATTACATTACTCGTATCATGAAATAAGATTTTGTTCATCCCACCCCTATGCCTAACAATTTAGAATTTTGAAAGGTTAGTGAATGTTAAAATTATTGATAATAATGTGATCTTATGAGGTAAAATTATATTTTTAATAATATAATAATATATAGAGGAATGGTCGAAAAATAAATGGTCAAAAAGCCGGGCAGGAACATGACCAGCATGAATTTTTTGTTTTTAAAAATTAATTTATAAAACACTGAATTGTAAGTTATGTCATATTCATTTTTACTGTTTTAATTGTTTTGCGGTGGTATCGATTCAGTATCGGTATTGAGGTATTTTAGTCAGGTATCGTATTTAAGTCATAATTTTGATATCGTGACAACACTAGCATGCCTATAGACTGAACACGTAATACACATGACGTCATCGTGTTTACAAATTATACAAGTTTTTGTATATACTGTTTATATTTACATTATATTAGCAATTTGTCACCCTCACCTTTAGATACTGGTATCAGTATCAACAACTGCAAAGTCCATACTGGTCGACCACTAGTTCTGATCCCTTTCACCAATACTTTCCTGTCTTCTTTGCACTTCCAATAGTGACCAAAAACAAGATAAAATCATGGAAATTGATAAACTCCACTTCCTTTCACATACAGCTAACACAAACACATGTCCACGCCACACTTGTTTTGTGAGCGCCGACTCCCCTCCGCCTCCTAAAACTCAGGCCTGTGGCTTACAGCAGCAGCTGAACTTTGCTCACAACACCTCCTGCAGTGGTCACAGGTCACTATGACTCATCTGTGGTGACTCTGCGGGTCACAGTAGGGTCCCGTCTGTCCTGGAGGCCTGCCGCCAGTTATCACTTTTCATCAGTGAGGCACAGGTCCTCGGGTACACGCCTGCACATGGGCCACAAGCACTGCTGAGAGATCCTCTCACAGCTTCAGTCCTGCTGCTGCCCCCACTGCTATGCCATTAACAAATGACTCATCATATTGGGTGAGAAAAACAGCCTGTTTTACAAACACAGCAAAGATAAAGTTTCAACGATCAAATCTACGGTAAAATAATTGACCACGGGTCGTTGAATTATTAGAAAAAATAATGCACACCCAAGATGGTAATGTGGCCATGACGCTAAGCGGATGTGCCTTATAGGCGTGTTTTATTTTTCAATAACTTAACAGCCCGGAGTCAATTATACTACAGTTACCACTCAGAGATTAAACGTATGTAAATTACCTCAGTCTGTCTGTCTCTCAACAGTGTTCGGCAGCAGCAGCGTCTGAACGGATTCTGAACGTTAATCTACATCACTAGTGAGAAATTAATGTAGCTTTTAAGTTGTTAAACTATTTTACTGATAAAATCATCAGTGCAGCGCTGACAACACATTTCTGTGCGAGTGTGTGTCCGCACTGTACGCGAGTACGTTTGAGTGGGAAAAAGAACGGGAGAAAGAGAGCATGTGCTTTCCATACATAAAACATAATTTTGTGGCAAAAATATGGACACAATTTGTCATTTTTTAACCTATTGTTTACTATATTGATTTGCTTGGTCAGTGTCGTTGTGGGTTTTGGTTCTTTTGCAGTTGTAGTAAGGACTTTTAAAATAACTGGAATCACTTGGCGAGGTGATATGGAACTGTAATGCGGTCAAGACCTGCCTGGAACTACTTTAGCCGTGCATTTCCCTGAAAATAATTGCATACCTTAGGACGTTCGTCAATTACCATACTACAATTAACATATTGTTTAGCAAATTTTATACTACGGGGGAAGTTGAATGCTTGAATCTGATTGGCTGATGAACGTTCTAAGGTGTGCAATTATTTTCTTGCAAACATACTTCATCACTCGTATCACACCCATTAAACATGGAAGTATTATGCAATCATGTGCATGTGAAAATGTAGCATGTGCCAACCATCTTCCAAATTTGTAATGGCATTTCGTGCCTGACCTCAAGAAGAGACTGTAGACGGTTCGCACTCTGAAAAACTAGACAAAGTCTTTAACAAAAAGAATCAATTATTTTAACAGAGCAAGAGCAGACGTTTCAGCCATCCAGCTATTCTCAATGCTCATAGTGAATCAACACCAGACATGCAGTCAATTAATATCCAATAGGTAATCAGGAAACAAGTAACAGGTGCAAAGGGAGGGGCTTCAGCCCAGACCCAGAGAACAAATAGAAACACAGTTCTTTATCTCTAAAAAAGAAGAATAAAAGCAATTTACAGAAAACATGAATAGTTTATCTCTTCATTCATCCCTTTCGGGAAAAGGCTGTTGAGTTCAAAAATCCAAAAAGATTCTCTCTGTAGCAGTTTTTTATCTACATCACCACCTCTCCTTTTAGGCAAAACTCTTTCAATGCCCAGAAATTTCAGGTCAGAAATTACATGCTTAGCTGATTGAAAATGTTGGGAAACAGACGAAGTTGCATCACATCTCCTAATTGCACTCAAGTGTTCCAAAATTTGAAAAAGTTCCAAAATTTGAAAGAGTTTTGCCTAAAAGGAGAGGTGGTGATGTAGATAAAAAACTGCTACAGAGAGAATCTTTTTGGATTTTTGAACTCAACAGCCTTTTCCCGAAAGGGATGAATGAAGAGATAAACTATTCATGTTTTCTGTAAATTGCTTTTATTCTTCTTTTTTAGAGATAAAGAACTGTGTTTCTATTTGTTCTCTGGGTCTGGGCTGAAGCCCCTCCCTTTGCACCTGTTACTTGTTTCCTGATTACCTATTGGATATTAATTGACTGCATGTCTGGTGTTGATTCACTATGAGCATTGAGAATAGCTGGATGGCTGAAACGTCTGCTCTTGCTCTATTAAAATAATTGATTCTTTTTGTTAAAGACTTTGTCTAGTTTTTCAGAGTGCGAACCGTCTACAGTCTCTTCTACAGCTTATTGGTTTTTACGCACCTGGACTTACAACTAGCTTTCATCTGAGCGCAACAATATTTCCTTGTGCCTGACCTCAAGCAAAGAGCTCATTATGTGTTGGATTCTTTTGTTAAGGTTTAAGTCAAAAGTTATTTTTCTGACCATGTTTTATATGGCTCTGTGTGGTTTATAGAGGTATAAAAGCTTGGATTGTTCCATTTATGAAGCGCCTGCCAGAACCCTTTAAGGTTCAACATAGAGCCTTTTCTTCTAAGGCTGTGTGTCCACCAAAGCTTTTTAAGGCAACTGAAAACGGCAGGCACACTTCTGAAAATGCCTTTCTACTGCGATTGAGAGCGCAGCAGGTTTTTTTTTTTTTTTTTTTAGTTGAGAGGCTCTGGTTGCTATGACGCTTTCGGTTGTTACCAGTATCTGATTTCGCAGAGTTTGTTTCTGAATATAAAAATGTTGATACAATGTTAAGTATTTGCTCTGGCTCTTGTTTTAAATGATTTGGTTCCGTTGTTGTGTTTGTTGTTTCATGTCTGTTGCCATTGTACAAGCAGATGTGGTGGTTGGTCAGTGTGGTATTTGTCCCGCCCCTTCCTCTAATGTGATTGGGCGGCTGGGTAAAAAGTGACAGCAATGAGTGTTGCGTTTTACACAAAGTTGAACATTCTTCGACTCTCTGCGACCTAAAAAAAGAGTACTCAGCCTGACACAGATGCTCAGAGGCTGTCATTTAACACTCACATTTAAAAATAAAAAACAATTGAAAAAATACACTAGCCTCAGGAAAAAATGCTTTGTTGGACACACGGCCTAAGAGTGAGTTTGAATTGAACCCACAATATTGCTTTAATTCAGACACATGTGTCATTATAAATGACAGCTAGCACTGCACTGTGATTCATAGCTTTTGTTCATATCCAAACCCACTGGTCAAATCAAAGATCTGTTCTGTCTCTGTGGGTCACAAGTGACTGGAAATCTGATTGATGTCTCTGGCGTGGCTGAACACGTCCAGGACCAAATGAGATTAATTCTGCTGTTTGTGTCATAATGTCCCATTCATTAAATGCAGTTAATCACAGACAGGACCTGAGGGAAGCCTTCATTACAGGTCTCCAAGCAACTAGACCCCAATAAATCACACAGAGTCATATCAAACGTGGTCAGAAAAATCACATTTGACAAAAACATTACAAAAGAAGGGGCGATATTATCACTGTTCGCACATAATGAGCTCTTTGCTTGAGGTCAGGCACGATTCAAGACAAGAGATACCAGAGAAATGCCAGACATTCAAATGATTGCAGTCAATCTAAAATAAAAGATGGATGACTCATCAAATCACATTGGGTCATTTGGGTCAGTTCTTTCTAAGGAAATATTCTATAGGGGAGTTTTTTGGGGGGTTGTTTCTTAGAAAGGGTGAATTTTAACAATGTCAGTTTAACCACAGACAGTAGAAATCAGTCAACAATCCAACAAAGCACAGAATAATGCTTCAGGTGACCAGAGTTCAAGTCCAAACTCAAAATGAATTTCCCGATCCAGTTCCAGCTATAGAAAAGCTTATATTAAGTGGCTGGAAATATTGCCATTACTTTGAGTTTGTCGGGAGAAAAGATGACAACACCATTGGCAAATGTAAGTTGTGGCATTTCATGGCTTGCCTATGACATCCCCTTTGATCCCTATATGCATTATAACCATCTATTATCAAAAATCTTTCTAGAAAACAAAGCATAATCAAAAAACAAAAGAAAAAGAGAAAAATTACTCCGTGCTCTTGACTTTTGTAGCTACCTGTTAGACCTACTACTGTCCCTACAAATCTTAAAGCACTGTTTACAAAGTTACATGGGTCAAAAACATCGAAAACAATAACTTTTTGTGCACTTTGACAGGGCAAGCTAAATCTGAACTGGTCTGACTGGGCTAATAGAAAAAAAATTGAGTCCTGCTATATTGAAGGGAACAGGTAAATGTGACATTTATTATAATGGGATTATGTGAAGATTATTTTAAAGTGCCCCAGTAGTCAATAATTTTATCCCGTAAAACATCTTTGATCACCAAAATGACAAACTGAAACGTTTTTTCCCTGGGAAAAAAATTTGTCATGCCTTAAAATAGCTTGAATGTAACTCTACATCCTTGCCTCATTTATTATTCTCGGTTCTATGAATATGCAAATTAGCCCCGCCTCCACTCACTCACGCCAGCTCAGAGATTCACTCGTTGACGATCACATGTTGACGTGATTGGTAACAAGGTAGTTTGTGATGTCAGAAACACCAGCAATTTCAAACCGTGTTTTTGAGACTGTCTTTGGTTCACTGCAGATTTAAGAAGAAAATACTTAGCAATGGTGTTGATGACACATGGTTTGTCTAAAAGCATATTAAAAACACCACAATGACATATAAACAACATTAAAAGCTTGATTTTCACCACAGGGGGACTTTAAGTTTAAGATTGACAGCACTAAGAAAACAAGGTTTGTTGGCCATTTTGTCTAATGCCTCATTTCACAGAAGAAAATAAAACAGGATCGGAATAACATGAGAATAAATAATTTCTTTTTTTTTTTTCTGTGTCCTATTCCTTTAACGTTTGATGAGGAAAATGTATGTGTGGTACATATGCAGGGCTGTACAGTGCCACATATATGTCGCAAGTGCCATGAAGAAACCTAGCCTTGCTAACGTCAGACCTCATCTCATTGAGACGTGGTCTGGGAACCACATGTTCATTTTCTCGTATTTGAGGCGTGGTTTACGAATGCCCAGAGTCGTTTATTGGGCGCTACGAATGTCTATCAAATGCGCCTGTACAGCTCATAGCCAATCGTTTCAATTATACCAGATGACGTATGTAGAGCGGCAGAAATTCGACGAGGAAGACGACGAAATAAACTTGCGTTCTAAACTACTTGGAACACTATCTAAGGCTGCATCGAAAGGTAACTTCGCGTCTGATGCCATGTTGGATCCATAGATATAAACAAACTGCTTCGGTGTGTCGCATAAATGTCGTCATCGTCTTGCTGCTCCCTCCCCGTTCTGTGATTGGTTCCCTTTTTGAGGGGAAAATCTGGTCCATGGTGTCCAGGCTGCCTAGCAGCGTGAATAAAATCGCGCTGCGCTCAAGGCAGCATGGGGAAACCCAGGCTAGAAGAAACCAGGAATTAGGGCAGATAGCCTGTAAATGCTGCTCCATCTCTGCAAGCGCTGTGAGTTTGAATCAAAAGCAACGCGCCAAACTCACTAACGTCAGAGTTGAATGTTTTAAATAACTTGCTTTTGTGATCTGCCGTGGCTTATCATAGAATGAGGGACAAATATTATTTTATAGTATTTTATACAGTGATAAAGGCTACTGTATGCTGATTAGCACTGCATAAAAAAAAATACTTTATTGTTATGAAAATACCCGAGATGTCTAGAAGAACACAGATAAAAAATACATTGTCACAGTCGTCAGGCTCACAAGTTTTATGACTTCTATGAGTCTCACTTTTGGACTTTCTGCACGAGGGTGCCCTCCGGCGTTGAGTATGAATGAAACAAACATTACATTACATGTGAATACTCACTAATTGTAGTAAACATATGCAAATCCATACGTTTTTCTCCAGTGTAGAGAAGTGTAGATGAGTTTTTTCTCTCTAAGTTAATGCATAAGATTTGCTGATAAAAATGAAGAAATTACCGTCCCAGATTTTTTTGCCCTGTATGGAACATTAATGTCACTTGTCAGTCACATGCCTGTTTAAGTGATGAACTGCACTACTTGTGTTTGTTTTCAGAGACGGTAACAGACGTTTTATTCTAGTCCTACAAATGTGTAGCCTGTGCTAAAAAACGTTCAACCTCTGTAGCACATGTGCTATGTACAAAAAAAGTTAACATACTGCCCTCACATATGACATGCTGTTTTTTCAATGATGTTAATTTCTTTCCTCAAAGAGCAACAACCTTGAGATGGTGAGAGATTAAACAAACACTCTCTGTTATTAGAGAACCCTCACAAGGTGAACACACAACACGCACACACACACTTACATGCACGTACACATGCAATCTTAAATCTCTTTTGTGTTGACACTGACAGCTGTACTGATGAAAGGAGTACTGGGAGCGTTCATCAGTCATCCACTGTCCAGGACGACAGATTTCCTCAAGATGTCAATATCCCCAGCTACTGACAACAGCAACCATCCGTCATAGTGAGCATTTATCCACTCCTGCTGTAAAACACACCTAAAGCTATTAAAGCCATGAAAACAAGGACAAGAACATCATCAACTTCGCTGTTTATTCAGTAGCATACTGTATGTGAATCTGAGAGGAACTGCAGATATGATGCACAGATACAGGTAGCTGGCTGAATAATCCTATTTCGTAGGAAGACCATTTCACATTTCCGGATTCTATCTCAAACGTAATAAATTAGGATTTATACAAGCAGACACTCATTGCATTTGCATTTTTATGCTAATGCACCAGTATGCGGAATGATTTTCTGGTGACTTAATGACGCAAGTATGAAAAAAATGAGAGATTGACTGAAATAATGAGTGAATGAATGACCACGTTTACACTGCTGTTTAAAAAATGTTTTGGGATGAAATCACTTTTATTCAGCAAGGATGCATTAAAATGATCAAAAGTAACAGTGAACATTTATGTTACAAAAGATTTCTAATTCAAATAAATGCTGTTCTTTTGAACTTTCTATTAATCAAAGAACCCCTTTGATGAAGAAAATGCATCAGGGTTTCCACCAAAAAAAAATGTTTTCAACATTGATAATAATAAGAAATATTTATTAGGCAGCAAATCAGCATATTAGAATGATTTCTGAAGGATCATGTGACACTGAAGACTGGAGTAATGATGCTGAAAATTCAGCTTTGCATCACAGGAATAAATTACATTTTAAAATATATTCACATAGAAAAGAGTTATTTTGAATTGTAATATTTCACAATAATAAAATAATATCACTGTTTTCACTGTACATTTGATCAAACAAATGCAGCCTTGGTGAGCATAAAAAACAAAAACAAATTTTTGAGTGGTAGTGTAGGCCTACAGTATATACTTGAAATGTGCTCATATTTTGAATAAGTAATTGCCTTGCTTTAAAATCCACTGGAACATTTATTTTATCTTAGTATAAGCCTAAAACCACTTGCAAGATGTCAAACACACATTTTTTTGGAGCGAGGAGGAAAGGAAATTATTTACAACCCTTAAAAGAAACAAACGTAAATCAATATACAGACGGGACCACGAAACCACGGCAACACTGTCACAGTTAAAATGGTTCCTGGCCTACATTTTCCAATTCATCCTTCAGCCTCTTGTCTGCTGCTGTTGAGGACATAATAGTCAGAGGGGTCATAATAGACGGAGAACTGGGAATAGAAAGTGCATGACTTAGTTTATGCAAAATATGATTACCATGTATACAGGAATATTCAAATAGCTGTGCACTCTATGAAGCAAGTGGACCTCTAACCGGAATGAAGATTTGATGAAAAAAGGGACCTTTATTGTACAACAATGTGCACTTAAACATGGTCAATGAATGAATCTTACATTGATTATGAAAATCAACCACTGATTAGGTTAATGAGTTGAATACAATATAGATGGGCAGCAATTAGGAAACGGTAAAGAGCCAATGACCTCACCAACTGTACATTATTAACATTCATTATCATAATAATAATCCTCATCACTTAATTGTATGGACTTTTTTCAGATCTTTCGTTCTAAGGGACAAAGTTCAATTTACATATGAACACGACAGGAGACGACGGAGAAAGAGACAGCTTTCGTTTCTGCTCTGATACCACGCCGAGAAATCAGAAATGCTTAGAGAACATTGTGCTTGGTACGTTTTTCATTTTCAACCCAAACTTGGGTCTCCAGCCGACAGAGTTTAAATCACGCCTGGCTCGGACACTTCTCATAATCTTTACACATTAGGTCAGTAGGCGGAGAGTAGACGGTCTTTTGTGGCTGTTGGAACGCATTCGACCACATGAGCGTTTACACTGCGAAAGCAATCCGGTCGAATGTGTTTTTGACACCTCTGGAAGTGGTCGAAAGTGGACAAGCTCAAAACATTTCAGCCCCCGTTTACACCTGTATTTAGCGGCCAAAACGCTTTTTATAACAGGGCCTGAGTGTAAATACTCTAGCAAAGTAGTTCATTTTAGTGCAAATAGTCGCAGATAATTACAGATATTATTTGCACCTCAGTGTATTGTAGTATATTATAAAATGGTATCCAATAATAACGACAAATTCAGTGTATATGATTATATTTATTAAAATCATAAATTGATGCTGCTTTACTGGGACATTACTTGTCCCTGTTCCTAAAGCTAAAACACATTATTCTAACAATTTAATACCAGTTATTTCCTCTTTTCGAATTTTTTCTTAATTTTTATTTAAAATAAATGCCTCTCCAAGCTGATATGCGATGGGAAAAGAAAGAAAAATGAGTTCAGAAAAAGGCGGATTCGAAGTCGGTTCGGTCATGTCAAAAGCTAACACCACCTGCCTTACTCTCCACACAACTGATCCTGTTATCGGCGGATTTTCTTTTGTAATTTTGTCTGGACCAAACAGATAATGGTGGGTGGAGTTAGAGTAAATAGCCTCTGCCAACAAGACGGGCATTTGCACTTGGCATAAACTTGGTGTATGTCAGAAATGCAAAGATGGCAATTACATACCGAGATCATCTTCAGTCACTTTCTCTGACAGGACTACTGAGAGCACTCCAAAACATCTTGCTGTTATGGTAATGTGTGATGGTAAATGTAACTGTGCACCATGTAATATTGACAGCTAGCGGTTGAACTGGGTACTGCAGTCCAAATTCAAAATAATGGAGAGAGTTTTTCACACATTTCAAAGTAGAATAAAAATAAAAAAAAAACACAAAAAGTGACCCAATTTAATTGAATCCATCCAATTAAATAAAGCATTTCTCCTCAAAATAGCAACTGTGGGTAAAGCGTGCCTTTCAGGGTAAAATGTCACTTGGCTTAAATAATACTGGTAAGTGAACTTTACCTCCAAATGCAGAACATACTATAACTACAAGAAATAATTGCTTTAATGCATTCAGATATTCACTACATTCATATATTCCACAAGCATACAATATTAAGCAGCACAGCCATTTTCAAACATTAAGTTTGGAAGAATAAGAAATGTTTCTTGAGCAGCAAATCACCATTTTAGAATAATTTCTGAAGGATCATGTGACACTGAAGATTAGAGTAATGGCTGATGAAAATTCAGCTTTGGCATCACAGGAATAAATTACATTTTTAAATATATTAAAATAGAAAATAGATATTTTAAATTGCAATATTTCACAATATAACTGTTTTTTACTGTACTTTAATCAAATAAATGCAGCCTTGATGAGCATAAGAAAAAAAGTTAAAGAAATATTACCAACCTCAAACTTTTGAACAGTAATGTATATTCATATTTGTATTTAAAATTAATATCAATTGAGTATTCCAAAGGATTTAACTTCATCCTTTTCAAGGCACAGCTTCTCACTAACGTGGCAGCTGGACTGAATTGAATTCAAATCTCTTCAAATCTGTGCATGTAAACTCCAGGTGAGGATTATCTCAAATACAAATTTAATTTAATCAAAATAAAGAACGACCCAGCTGTCCTTGAACGAAATCCCTGAGCGTTACACATATTATCAGAAGAGGTGCATCCGATTGGGTACCAGTGCATCATAGGCCACATTATTGGTAAGGACGATGGATGTCAAATAAACAGCCTTACTGAACAGAATCTGCTTTCTTCAGTTCATGAAAAACATAACCCCTCCTGACAAAGTGTAAGGTCTACGAACAATGTAAAGCGCAAGCATTCCAATCCCAGGAGAGACCCTCACAGCAAATGGATACATCTATACATCAATACATTCCCCACCGCTGATGTCTTTTCAGAGAAAATGTAACTTTAAGATTTACAGCTTATGCAATAAATGTCATGCAAATCCGAGTGATTTAATATTTATAGGCCTTGCAAATAAATGTATGAGATTTTAAATAAGACCTACTGAACATGCGATGATACTCCTGCTCCATGTTGATGAAATATTTGCAGATGAACCTGGTCTCTCATAAAAGATTAAATGACGAAGAAGTGCACTCCACACTGACCTTGCAACTGCCTTTATTTATAGCTAAAGAAATCCAGAAATATGAAGATGCAATCAAAATAAGTCAGAGTTCCTGAACGGCACCCGACAGTCTCTCTCGCAAAGATTAATTAGTGCTCTGGGTGCTATTAATTGCAGATGGATGTGTTACCAGCTACCTGGTTGGTTAAAATAATAAAAAGGCTTTTAAACAAAAGCTCCACCAGCTGCACCTTTTATATAATGCAATAACAGAACAATCTTGAACACCTGCAAAGCTGGTCAGAAAAGTTTAATAGACAGAATTGATGGATTGTCTGTTCAGGTTTATTGTTTGGATGTTTTAACCAACGTTTATTCTTTGTGAGTTATTCTTATCTTGAGTATCATAAACAGAGTCTACTATAATTAATCCCCTCCAGCAACTTCACCATATAAACAAACATTATTTGTATTTTCTCTATAACATGATTTACGATTTGAAAAGAAGCCTGGTGGGTAGCTCATGTTTTCCAGCATGTAGCACGGCATCGCTTACATGCGGATGACCCGACTTTGAATCCAGGTCATTGGATAAATACCATCACCCCATTGTTTTCTGACAGTTCATCACTCTACGGTCTGAATGAAGGCAAAAAGAGCCCTTTCCAAAATAATAATAATAACTTTTTAACTAACTAATGTTAATTATTTAACTACTTAAATCACACCTGTTTGATTAATCACATTAATAATTAACTCAAATATAAAATTGTGTATTCATACATAAATGTACACATCGAATCCTCAAAAATCTATATACAGGATGATTTAGAATCATACTCGTTTAACAATTATAATTATCACAAATTATTATCATTGAATATAAAAAAATAAAAAAAAATTTAAGGATAAAAATAGAATGATAATTATAGCTATATATCTATTTGAAGCATATTCGAAAGCATAATTAAGATTTAATATTCCTAAACTGTATATGTATATATGTATCTATATATACACACACACACACACACACACACACACACACACACACACACACACACACACACACACACACACACACACACACACACACACACAGTATATAGCATGATCTGTCCATACTGATTTCATGAGCCTTTCACAGTTTCACTATACCACGCGTTCTTACACCTGTGTGGCTTAATCTTTGATACAAAATCACATTACTGGCAGGATAGACCAAGCAGCCAGATGTGGTCTAATTTAAAAAATGTGAAATATGGTCTAATTTAAAAAAATATATTATCCATACTGTTACAACCTACACCAAACCATGACTAGATTCTCACAGTTCCCCCATTACAGCCCAACACCTCTCCCCATGGCAATAACAAATATGAAGCGGTATCACATCATTTCCCTCTGCACACCATTCCAGCTAAATGACTGGTCTGAGCCTCTCCCATCACAATAATGCAGTGGGATCAAAGGATCCTCAAGCAGCCCCTCATCAGCAGAGAGTGCGACACACAAAAAGCTGTGGGTTGAGGGTTAAGCATCCTGTCTCTCGTTAGCATTTTATCCATCCTGATCATTGAAAAGCCACTGATGAGATTTAATAGAAGAACATGGAGGTTCAAATTATTGGCTGTGAATGTTTTTCATGTAAAACCCAGCATGATAAAAATGCATTTACTGGGTACTATGTGGATTAAAGTCGATATATTGTCTGAACGCTAGGAGATGACAGTAATCTTCCTCAGATTTGGTGTATTAAAATGGTGATATCATGAGAAAAATCAAATGTTCCTTGATCTATTTAGATAAAAGTGCATAGGCCCTATGTACAATAAAAAAACATGTTGTAACTTTCAGAACTCTTTGAATATAATGTACATATTGCTCATGTAAACTGGTATTTTCATCGGATTGCAGATTTTAGAGTAGGGAGAGTGGGGAAAGATGTGTCGCACACACACAAACATTTAGAAAGGGCTCAGTATATACAACTATCTGTGGAAAGCATTTAACCTAAAAACAGTGTTTTTGTCAACATCGTTTATTTTCAGGCACTAAAATGAATTGTCAACTTATTCAGGTCTAACAATATGCTAAACAAGGAGCACATCACTGATGCATGTAATGCCAGGTCTGAGCAGAAGATTTCGCTGCATTAGGTAAGGCAGTGGTTATTATTTATTATTCATGTTGGTTGCCATGCTAATGGACAAACAATTCACGCATATGCATGCATATATTATTGATCTTGAGTAGCTTACATAACTATCAACATGACATGAGTAATAGCATGTGATTTTAAATGACCAATAATAACAAATAACTAGATTCTGAAGAAACTGTGACAGGTGCTTGCTATGGAGGGACGCAGTGGTACAATGTCACAATCTCATAATTTTCACCATATACTATGTATGGCAAATGGGCCTCAGATGCTGCCCCAAGTCAAACAAGTGTTGAGACATGGCAGAAGCCCCTAGGGGCCGAGATAGGGCTGGGTCATGTAACTATATGGTTGCTGGGGTGTGACTAGTTAGAATTGTGATCTTTAATAGTTGCTGGTTAGCCAGAATCATAGGAGTTGCCCCATTCCTTGTCTTTGTGATGTTCTGATCCTGAAACCTCCATTTGATCCCTTTTCAATGTAAGGTTGTTAGGGTGCTCTAAAAAAAGAAAGTGAAGAGGATGAGGAGAAAAAAATAGAAGGAGAATAAAGAGGAGAAAAGAAAAAGGAGAAGAAAGAGGGGAATGAGAAAGACGATGATTATGAAGGAGAAGAATGAAGAAGATGAGGAGGAAGAGGAGAAGAAGAGGAGCAGGAGAAGAATGAAGGAGAAGAGGAGAAAAAGGAGGAGGGGGTAAAGAAGAAGAATGAAGAAAAGGAGAATAGGATTAAGGTGGAGGAGAAGAGAGGAGGGGGAGAAAGAAGAATGAAGAGGAGGAGGAGGAGAAGAATAATAATTAGAGGAAAAAGAAGAATGAGAAAGAGAAGTGAAGGAGAAGAAGAGGAGATAGGAGGAGGAGTATGCGAGGAGAAAGAAGAATTAAAGTCCCTGTAAAGTCAAAATTAAGTATGTGTTCTGAGTTTGTCATACCACCGAAAAATGTGTTATTAGCCACCCAGCCCAATTTTAATGATTAAAAAAGCCGCCAAGTAAATAAAATAAGCTATCAAAATCTCGAAAAAATGAGCAGCAGTCTCAGCTCTCAAACGCTGGGGGCGTGTCCGCTGGCTGCGCTGAAACCACGCCCACTCGCGGGAAATATGACTCGCGCATGTCGGCGCGACGGGAGGATGAAGGCCGAGGCGGACAGCGGGAGATAGTCGGTTCGGCCCCATTCACCAGTAACAGCGGATTATCAGTGAATTCCAGTTCACTGGAAAGTAAACTATCCTGATCTCTACAGAGGCGGGTGTGGTGGTGATCATCAGCTCTCCATCAAGGTAACGTTAGCTCTTCACAAGATTAATCCACCTCTTCTTGATATGATCATTTTTCGGAAATTGAAATAAGGACACCGATCTGTTTTCTAAGTGATTGCATCCAGGAAATACGCATTTACATGACGAAGGTATAGCCAGAGCCGTGGGCATAGTAGCTAGCAAACTGTAGGCTGTCTATAGTAACTCGCGATTGAGCGCCGATAGGCTTAGTGACGCCGTGCGTCATCAAGTAGGGGCCCAATCAAGCTCAGGGGGCCGCAGTGCGTCATCAATCCCCCGTTTTAGCACCGCCCAAAAAATCCGGCTCACAGCAATGGTGAAAAACTGTTTAACGGTCTAACTCCACAATTTAGTACTTCACAGTTCTCAGTCTTTGTAATATGTTTTAGCAATACATTTCTAGCACTTATAATGTGTTTAGAATTTTTTTGTAGAATTGCCTTTACAGGGACTTTAAGAAGTAAGTGGAGAATAAGGAGGAGGAAGGAGAAAGAGAAGATGAAGAAGAAAGATGGAGAATAAGAACAAAGATGAGGATGATAAGAAGGAAGAGAAGGATAAGGAGGAAGAGGAGAAGAAGAGGAGGAGAAAGAAGAATGAACAGGCGGAGGAGAAGTAGGAAAAGGAAAAGGAGAAAAGGTAGGAGAAAAAGGAGGAGGAGGAGAAGGAGAATGATGATGATGATGATTTTAGCATGGATTGTTTTATGAATCCATCACAAATGTAATGCTTTCTCTGTAAAGAGGCTGTTATTGAAGTATGAGGCAGTTCAAAACTACTGTATACTGGACACAACAGAAAACCTGCAGTGTGAGAGCCGAGTGCAGTGATAGATGCTCATCTCATGGATGAAGGAACAACAGCACAAACACACGGTTCAATTCTAAGGGCCAGAGAGACGGTGGAAAATGGTCATGAAAAGAAAAACAAAATATGACAACTTGGATAACATTTGGCATAAAAATATCAACATTATAATTGGACCAGGTATGGATGGATACAAAAAAATACCACTTTAAAGCCAGAAAGCTTGTTAACAGATTTGTTAAATGTACGGTGAAAACTAATTTAAAGCAAATATTTGTATTGCATTACAGTAGATGCGCTAATGCACCCCAGAGACCTACCATTAATGTAAAACAGTGTCTGACGGGGCGTATCTGAAGAGATTTCAGGTGACAGCTCTGTCAGAGCTCAACCGGATTTAATGAGCGTTTAGGTTCAGCCTGTTACTTATGGCAGGTTTGAAGACTAAACATTTTACTGCTTAATGTTATTTTTTAGTATTATTTTTCTTTACTCATTTCCATAATAATTTCATAATGTATTTTGTGAAGTCATAGTATGTTGTACATGTGTGCTGAGCAGAGATCTGGGATGAGCTATATTTTGTTTAGAGGTATGTGTGCAATGTAACACGTTCACTGAGCAGAGATGTTCCACTAATGATGATACTTCAGCTGCTATGTTCTTTACAAGGAAAGGAATGTTTCAACTGATGCAAATGTACCACAAATGTATACATTGAGAAATAGTTTCTTAATATGGAAACTGGATTGTACCATGTGTAAGCATGAGGTATACATTCCATTTTAAACATAAACAACATGCTTTTCTACCTTAAAAGGAAGTTGTAAGTCCCAGAGTGGTGTATATAAGCTCAATCTTACTGTTCCACCTCAGAGAAACAGAGGCATGACGGGGTGAGAGGAAAGAGAAACACAGAGGCATGACGGGGTGAGAGGAAGGAGAAACTAAGGCATGAGGATGTGAGGAAGGAGAAACATAGAGAAACCATTACAGCTGGTATGATGGGGTGAGGGAATAGAGAAATGGGGAACAGAGAAATCTGGAATGAAGGCCTCCTCACCTAGCTTTATTCTTATATGCCTGTTTATCTCGGTCTGATACATATATAAAAATAATAAATAGAAATCTCTAGGCAAAAGTAACTGGTGTAGCTTCCGTGATTCAAACATAACGGGGGAAAGCATGATTTTCAAATCTACAAGGTTGGAGCTACTCTTCCTCTCTCCCGCTGAGGATGATGACGATACCGGATCCTCCTCATCCAGCATGCACAGCCCGTCTGCGGCTAATCATAAGAGACTAGAGTCATTAATTATGAAACTTCCCCTTTCCCTTTCTCCCTTAACAAAATGACAGTAGTTTCCCACTGATCAGATGCTTTACGGTTATATTAGCTGCCTGTCTAGTTATCTCCCTGTTGTGTTCTTGTACTCTGAATGGATTGTGGGCGTTGTTGCGGGATTGTTAGCGGGGTCCTGATGATGAGGCAGCGTGGCAGTGCAAGCCTGTCATGGCTTTGAAAGGAGGGAATGATTTAATTGATCCAATTTTTAATGCATGAATCATGCGGATGAGTCTCGCACAGGGGGCAGTCTTTCTGAAACGCCTGGTTTTGCAGGAGAATCATTCATCTTGCTTAGAGTGTCAAGAAGACCCTCATTTCAGCATAGGTCAGTTCATCTCAAAGTTTTGAAAAATGCGAAACAAGACGGTTTCAGAGTGGAGGGAGGATGGGGTGATGGGTAGGGTAAGAACAATTATAAACCTTATTAGCATGGCTCATGAATATTAATCAGAGGTCATAATGTTTGCCCAGTTGTCAGGGGGTTTATTTACCTTTTCTCTTTTTTAAACTAAAGTGATACACAGATCTGTTCAGCGAAGCGGTCACAGCCATGATTCATCATAAATAAAACACGACTATTGACCAATCAGCATCAAGGACTGGAACTATCCATTTTATAAATTATTACATTACATCATAATATTCATTATACTTTTTAATACATTTATTTTAATAAATCTTGTAAGATCACAATACATTGCAAATAAACTTATCTATAATTTAAGGCACAAATACATGCTGAGCTGTTTGCAGACATATTTATTACATTATATTATATTGTATGACATTTTATTATATTTATATATTTACTTTCTATTACACTTAAGGCGAGACACTACAGGTGAATATGGTAAAATTGTTAACTAGCAGATATCACCATGAAACTTTCCCAGTTGATTACCTACATTAAGATGAGAAAAAAATGTATTACAAGTTTTCTATAATTTAATGTTTAAATATGCAAATTAGGCAATATCTAATTAAATATGTGCTATTTTGCATATATTTAAAAAAACGAAATCTGAGTATTGGATAAAGCCAGGTTAAAAATTATTTTTTCATTGTGTTCACATATTAGATGGAAAAAAAATTACAGAGGGATTTATGGATATCTACTTTTGTTATCCTGTAAATCAGAATATACTGTCAATAGCCTTAAAAAAAAGATTTTCGCCATGTTTTTTGGAATAAAATGTTATATAAATCAGGCTAGGAATAATATATTTACAAATCCCTCTGTAAATGTCTTCATAATATAACTAGGTACAAGACTGGAAAGTTTGGTGTATATAGGTGCTACTGAAGTGGAGATTTCGTACTTGGAGTATGAGAGAAAGGTCATTTTGAGAAAACGGGCTTTAAAGATTTATCATCAGCCAATGAGATTGCGCATTCAGCCCTTTTACTTTCACGATTGGTTGCTGATAAAAAGGAAATGACCATATTTGGATCCGACAGCGTTGTAAAGGAGAGAGAGAGCTATCCAGCCGTGCGTGTGATGAAAGAGAGCAGACAGAGATCGCGGAGCAGCGGGAGGATTAAGAACGCCAACTTTTGTTGAATTTATGAGAAATCTACTGACGCGAACAGACAAAGTGTAGTAAAATAAAGACCTTAATGTGTATTTCGGACTTTTTTTCACCACAAGTCTGAAAGAAGACATGTTATTGAAGACAAATATCCAAAAATCTCAAAATTGACCAGTAAAAAAAAAATGATGTTTTTGCCTGCCGTGTCTCGCCTTAAAAAAAAGAGTATTGCATCTTGAAAATCCAAAAACATTACAAATACACACATTTTTTTTTATCTGTAACTTAAATGCACAAATATTCTGAGCTACACTGAACAAAATTATAAACGCAACACTTTTGTTTTTACCCCCATTTTTCATGAGCTGAACTCAAAGATCTAAGACCTTTTCTATATACACAAAAGGCCTATTTCTCTCAAATATTGTTCACAAATCTGTCTAAATCTGTGTTAGTGAGCATTTCTCCTTTGCCGAGATAATCCATCCACCTCACAGGTGTGGCATATCAAGATGCTGATTAGACAGCATGATTATTGCACAGGTGTGCCTTAGGCTGGCCACAATAAAAGGCCACTCTAAAATGTGCAGTTTTATCACACAGCACAATGCCACAGATGTCGCAAGTTTTGAGGGAGCGTGCAATTGGCATGCTGACAGCAGGAATGTCCACCAGAGCTTTTGCCCATGAATTGAATGTTCATTTCTCTACCATAAGCCGTCCCCAAAGGCGTTTCATAAAATTTGCCAGTACATCCAACCGGCCTCACAACCGCAGACCACGTGTAGTCACACCAGCCCAGGACCTCCACATCCAGCAACTTCACCTCCAAGATCGTCTGAGACCAGCCACCTGGACAGCTGCTGCAACAATCGGTTTGCATAACCAAAGAGTTTCTGCACAAACTGTCAGAAATCGTCTCAGAGAAGCTCATCTGCATGCTAACCGACTTGAGTGGGCAAATGCTCACATTCAAATGGCGTCTGGCACTTTGGAGAGGTGTTCTCTTCACGGATGAATCCCGCTGTTCACTGAACAGGGTAGATGGCAGACAATGTGTATGGCGTCGTGTGGGTGAGCGGTTTGCTGATGTCAACGTTGTGGATCGAGTGGCCCATGGTGGCGGTGGGGTTATGGCATGGGCAGGTGTATGTTATGGACAACCAACACAGGTGCATTTTATTGAGGGCATTTTAAATGCACAGATACCGTGACGAGATCCTGAGGCCCATTGTTGTGCCATTCATCCACGACCATCTCCTCATGTTGCAGCATGATAATGCACGGCCCCATGTTGCAAGGATCTGTACACAATTCCTGGAAGCTGAAAACATCCCAGTTCCTGCATGGCCAGCATAATCAGGATGATTACGGTCACCCACTGAGCATGTATGGGATGCTCTGGATCGGCGTAAACGACAGCGTGCTCCAGGTCCTGCCAATATCCAGCAACTTCGCACAGCAACTGAAGAGGAGTGGACCAACATTCCACAGGCCACAATCAACAACCTGATCAACTCTATGTGAAGGAGACGTGTTGCACTGCTTGAGGCAAATGGTGGTCACACCAGATACTGACTGGTTTTCGGACCTCTCAAATATATGTAGTTCAATTTGTTAACACGCTCAGAGTAAGGATGGATGAATGGTAGTTTGATTGCAAGACAATCAGTGTCTTTCCACGTTTCAAACAATCCTCAGTCATGATCTCCATAAGTCAAGAAACCTAATTTGTTGCACACAAATATCTGAAAGGCTTTTGTCACTGATTGAAAGGCTGCTGCTCTATCAGCATCAAGGAAGGCATGCAACATCTTAGTGTTTTTTCACCATGTAGATGAACACCCACAACCGATGTTTCAAGGAATAGCATAGCTGATGTTAGACTAGCACTATACTGGATGAAATGAATTGCCTTTAAAATCACATGCCAAAATTTGCCAAGATCACCTTAGACCTTGTGTTGGTATCAGAAATGGTGAAGAGAAAATATTACACAAGAGTTAGTTCCAGCTCACATTCTCTGTTCCAGACACGACAGTTTGATGCTTTGGCTTCTTTTGGAACCATTTTCATTGCCGGAGAAGAAACATACAAGATAACTGCCCAATTTTTGTCTTAAACATAAGTTATTCAAACTTAACCTCTTGTTTATTGCACATTTATATAAAAGTAATATCCTCACAGTCTGTGTTGTTGGTCTAAATATCAGCATGGCCAAAGGCCGAATCTCAGCCATGCTGATAGCGCACTGAGAAGCCCTACAAGTGGATGACCTAGTTAGTGACTAGCACAGACAAGGCTGGAGAGGGAGGTGTTTGGCAGTGGTATGCAGAAGCTTTGTAGACAATCCCTTTGTAGAGCTTTGATGGAATTCGGTATCACGGGAGAGAAGAGGAGAAGAGCCATCCACAGAACTACAGAAGATCCAGCAAGAGCATATAAATGGCTCTGGATCAAGTGGAGTATTGCTGCTAGAGAACAATCGCAGACTTGTCCTTAACTGGGTGCCCAACACATCGGTTTTATCCCCTACGTCAAAGCAATGTTGCATACTAAAAAACAATAAAATGTGAAGTGGATTGGGATATTGTGAATTAAAACAGGTTAAAAATAAGAATTGCAAAGGGGAAATAAGGAATGGCAAAATGAAACTCAAAGAAAAAAGTATTAAAGTTTTGTCTGATACTGTTAAGCTGATAACTGACATTAAATCCTATAATATTTTATCTAGATAAATTTCAAATACGTTAAACTTAATTATTTTAAATGCATAACAGGCATCACAACAATACAATCTATAGTAGCAAAAATGCAAACTCACTGAGATCTGCTAAAGCTTACATTTAACAAGGTTATTAAATTATTATTGTTTTTAAATATTAACTCTAAGTGAGCATTACATGATGGAAAATGTACTCAAAAAAATAGGGAAAATGTGGATGCACAATAAAACATACAATATCGGCCATTAACAATGAATAAAAATAAATAAATAAAAACTCTTGATATCCACATATAACTGATACACCGGTAGTACCAAACATGTTGCACACCTCTAGTTACTGTTACCAAAAGTAGTGAACTAACATTAAAGTTACAGGGACAACATTTTTTGAAATGCACTATTCAACAATATAACTTAACTTAATCAGAAATATATCTCTGCCACAAAAACAAGAAGTGCAAAAACAATTATTGCATTTATGTTTATCATTACTGAGACAATTTAAGGTAGGGTGGGCAATGTTTTTGTTATACTGGTTGAAACGCTCTTCACATCTTGATAGCAGTCAATAATAGAAGTGGTCTAAGTATATAAAAAAAGTACACATATATTCTGTGGAAGTTTAAGGACCAAACATTGTTCTTCCAAACGTTCCTTTCGGTCCAAATACAATAATTGGATGTCCTACCCGCCTGTCAACATATGTATTTCCATACTTTCGCGCACCCTGCTCGCGCAGACATCACACATCATCAGCGCATTCCATGAGGCTATGCAGTTAGACAGACACCGAGCGACGCAAACAAACAGCAGCCGGCTTTTACAGTTCCTCCTGAACCATAACAATGAGCTTATGCTGCGTACATGCCATGTATTAATTATCGCTCTGAAGGAAGGGTGGAATCTAATGCTAGCTAGCTTGCAATTCATGGGTTTCATCAGGTCCCTTTCCACAGGTGTATAAAATCAAGCACCTAGATTATGAATGCAGACTGCATTGTGCTTGATTAATACACCTGTGGAAAGGGACCTGATGAAATCCATGAATTGCTAGCTTCTCCGAAATTGCCTACCCTACCTTTAAACTTCAGAATGAGTCAACTATGCCCATCTGTATCTAGCTAAAATATTCATTGAGTACATTAAAGCTGTATGCATCCATAAGCTCCAACTAATGTATGAACACTGGGAGGTAGAAATTCACATCTTACTGGCAAGCTGGGCTCAAACAGCCACAATCCAGAAAAAGAATGCATGGGAGTCAAGTGAGTTAGAAACTAAAGAGAAAAATCAATCAAGGTTTGACAACATGGAACAAAAAAGTATAATTTTCTTAACTCTGAGTGCAATGTTTAGCCATGCAGAAATGAATGTTTTCCTTTCACCATGAATTCCACTGATCATTCATCTTTTTTTTTTTTTTTTTTTAGAGCCACTGCCAATAAGCAGCATAGTTTGGTATTTTATGCATCTACAATGAAATAATAGAGAGTGATGACTCTCAATTGAGCCAAGGATGATGAACCTAGATGAACGTAAGCAGCTAAGTGGGAAGGGAAAATGAAAAGAATCAAATGCAGAAATGTCAAGGTAGATTAAATGAAGTGACATGATGAGTAGGCGGTGAAAAATGGCTTTGGGTGTCAGAGCAGATGAAGAGTTATAGAGGCTGTTTCAAAACTAAGATCAACTCAATGCCACAGTTATATGTGCTGCTTTGAATGGCTACATTCACACAAATCAGGGTTTGAGACTGACAACCTTATTTACTCCTGAATTGCCATCATTCAGGAGCAGATCAGTAAGTCATGGCAACATGTGTTTTATATTACTTTAAGTCATCAAAATAAGTTAAGCAATTTCAATTTTTTTTTTTTTTTTTTTACATGTTATACAAGATTCAGCTGAAGTCAGTCAAGTCTCAGTTTAATATAATTTAAGTTAAGGGTGTCAGTTCACTTATAGAATGTGGTGTCAATCTTATTTATGACCAAACCGGGTGTGAACCGAGCAGTATTTATCACTTTTCTCTCCATGTTCTAACCCCACGTGGATGATTTTTAAATTTTAATAATTTAATAGTAACATTTTGCTAAATTTCAAATGTAAATACTAAACACTCTTAAAAATTAGGAAAAACATAGAAGCTTGTTTAAAAAAAATTATTGCGACATCTCACATATATATCTTCCTCAGAATTGTGAGATAAAAAGTCAAAATTACCTATTTATTTTTTTATTCTGTGGCAGAAACAAGGTTCCTTGGAAAAAAACAATAAAATGAAAAAAATAAAAAAGTATAAAGCTTAGATTATTAGAAACCATGGAACATTACAATCGATCCTTTAAAACGGCAAAGCTTGGGTTTCATAGAAACATTAATCACCACATGCAGAATAATACAATTATACTCTCACAATGTGACACTGTAAGATCCTATATGGGGCAACAAAGTTGTACATTTGGTAATTTAGATTCGGGTTCATATGTGCTCCATTTTCACCATTTATATGTCGACAATTATGGAGGAGTATCTTTGAACCTGGAAAAATATTACATTCCTATTATTATAACTTGATGAGGTGGAAATTATGTGGTGTCATTTCAGTTGTGACCTTTTTCTGTTCAATCCATATTATACACTAAAATATGCTGGTGTGGAAACCAGAAGAATGCAGTGGCAAAATGAACTACTTTACCCTTAATATTCAAAATAACGTGTGGTATCATCATACACCCACTTAAAAATGGTGTGTATGAATGGTGTATTTAACTGCCATTTAAAACACAATATCAGAGATGCTGAAATGTTGAGAACTAATATTTATATTTATTGTTCAGCGGACCGTCTTGCCATAGCGCCTATAAAAATGTGCATGTTGTGACAATTGCATCAGCAGATAATTACATCACAGCTATTCTGAGAGAGATGTAATTTGCCTACTCGCGAGAATGAAAACCGAAAGACTGAAACTATATTCTCAGTAAACCTCTTAATAACATGTCTCTCTTTCTTGAATTTCCCACCGTTTAAACACACAATGATGTTTATGAAGGTAAGCGAAACAAAACAAATCAGCCAGGAGGGAAATAGACTGGACACACGGCACATTAGCGGAGAGCTGGAGACAATGGAGAGAGGCGGGGACATGGGTAATTTCTGTCATCTCACTGCCTCTATTACAGTGTGTTGCTGGTGCTTGTTTACAGAGAGCTTTTACATGTCAGAGGAGAACAGAGGAATTGGCCATCCAATTATGAGCCAAGAGTAAATCATTTGACATTTCAGATTTATCATGCATTGTGATAAAAGATGTTAGATCTTAAAATACTGGGAGCCGTTTGAAGAAAGCATCAACAATGTTGGAAACACATTTATTATGGGAGTTAATGTGTCACCAATCAAGAGAATAGTTTTTAAAAGTCTCTTGGGCTCACTAAGAATGCCTTTATTATTTCAACAAAACAGTAGTAATATGAAATATCATTACAATTGAAAATATATTTTTCAATTCAATATATTTTAAAATGTCATTTATTCCTGTGATGGCAAAGCTACATTTTCAGCATCATTACTCCAGTCTTTTCTTCAGTGAAATACAATCCCTTAAGAAATCATTCTAATATGTTGATTTGTCGCTCAAGAACCTTTCTTATTATTATCAATGTTGAAAAAAAGTTTTGAAAGTGAAAAACAACTAAAATAAGAAGGTTCAAACAAAAGACACAGGCCTGACCTTGAATGAAAAAAATACTGAATTAAATATTACATTTGGACGTAGAAGACATCAAGTTTTTTCATAAAACCAATAATCTGTGTTTTATTTACAACTTCGAAAAATCATTTTTGCAGAGTGAAGATTTCTGGTGACCAGTGAAGTCCATTGTATGGACAAAAAACACTGACACATTTATTCACATGTTCTTCAGGAGAAAGAAAATTGATTTGGTACAACATGAGGGTGAGTAAATAATAATTGACTGAATTTTTTATTTTTTATAACTTTTGTGAGACTTACACTGTGTTATAACCAGACGTGATGTAATGAGATTCAAAAATCGAAGCGTGTGGGCGGAGTCTCTTTTCAAGAGCACTGCACTCGCAAACAAAATGGTATTATAATAAAAATGAAATAAATTACTTTAACATTATTAAAAATACATACTTAGTGAATGACCAATCTTTGTAATAGAATATGGACGTAGTGTCTGTGATGACCCATAGGTTCCTAAAGAGCATTTTTTAAGCCAAAAGTGGGCGGAGCTGGCAGTCGCCATCTTGGCAGCGCATCACTCCCAGATAACCAAAAATGGGCAAAGAGGCGGGATGTGGGTGGAGCTAAGGTGCCTGGTTGCTGAAACCATGCCCGCCTAGCTCGACGTGATCAAGTTAGCTCAGGCTAAGGAGCTAATGCTATACGCTACTGGCAGTACCGTTGCAAGGGCTGTGCCAAGTGTGCGACCGCACAGGGCCTCATGCTAAAGTGACAGCTGACTTGATGATGTAAAGCCAATAGTTAAAGTTCATGTTTTTGCCCTTTGAAATAGTTAAAAGACATAGCTAAAAGTGAGAATATGTGTATCGTTCGTGATGCTGTATTATTCTGTTAGTTAAAAATGTATTATGCAGTAACTTACAATATTGCTCTGAGCGTGTGCGTGTGACAGTGATTCATGCGCATACATGTCAGTCAGCGCGGCATCGCACGTCAAGTTTGTAGAGAGCTTTATTCAGTCCATTTAAAATTCTGATTTTGGCCGCCTCTCAAATGGGTCAAACCATAGATATTACATAAGAAGTTAAAATAAATGTGCTAGAAATCCGCGCTCATTCAAGGATGTGCATTTATTGCCTGGACGGAGAAAGCACTGACACTTGCAGGATTTCATCTGACGATACGCGCACAAAGTTTTTATTTTTTATTTAACACTAAAAAGTTAAATAAGCATATATAGTCTATCTGTTCCGTGAGAGCAACGGTACCGCAGAACGAGTGTAGCCTCTATATCTATAGACGTTTTTAAATCTGAAAACTCCAAAAAGCAACAAAATTGTCAGACATCCATGAGTGCATGTTCACAGGGGAAAACAACGCTGGTTGTTCTCTCGACAGAATATGCTAATCAATGTCTAGAAGATAACTACACATCAGCTACATAAATTCATCAACTAACCATTCAGAAATGTCCAGTTGCATTCTACATGTCACTTCTTGAGTCTCTCCATCATTGACTCCGTTGACATCATCTGACTCCGGTTTGAACATAAAAGGCTAAAAGTTTTTGAAATTTTCAGTGCATGTCTGTGTGAGGTAAAAGGACACAAGCTCTTGAAGCTCCGCCCTCTGTGCCGGGAGCAGCAGCTCATTTGCATTTAAAGGGACAGACACAAAACGGTGCGTTTTTGCTCACCCTCAAAAAGTGACAACTTTAACATGCTACATAAAAATATCTGTGGGGTATTTTGAGTTAAAACTTCACATACACACACTGGGGACATCACAGACTTTTTTACATCTTGTGAAAAGAGCATTATACCACCCCTTTAAGTCAAGAGGAAGAGAGAAAGCTTCAAGCAAAATAAAATGTTTAAACTTCTACTTTTGCTAAAGACTCTGACTGAGAGACCCCAAAATTGGTAAGGGAATTATACAGGTCCACCACAATCAGTGAGCCAAATTTGACAACTTTCCTTCAAACGGTTCTGAGGACTGCCATAGACTCCCAGCCAGAAGAGTAATAAAAAAGAATAGCCAAAAAAAAGAGAAAACAGCAGGGACACGCAACTTTAGTGCTTGGCCCGTAACTATGACAGTAAAAGGCTTTAATTTGGTTCCCTTTATGTTGTGCAATGACATTTGAAAGTTTTATCTTTAACACAGAGGGCAGGAAGAAAGACTGCCTCATGCTATGCTTGCAGAAGCCTGTGAAGAGGCAACGTAGGGGAGAGTTCTTATCTCTGAAAGTGAGCGGGACGAACTGGAGAGCGCTCGAGCAAGTCGCACAATATCATTACAATAATGAGGGCTATTTTTTTTGTTTTTTTAACAGTGAAAGTGGGAATTTAGTTTCCTTTAGGCAGAGAACAGAGATACAGAGGTGGACAATGAAAGCGGCTAATGATGACAGACACATGAAAAAGCTGTTTGTTCTCTGACAAAATGAGACTTGAGACAAACACACAAGACACAGATCAAACCTGAAAAACACAAGGGTCATACTATGGGCAAACAAGAGCGACAGAGGATTCCTAAACATCTTAGAAAACCATTAAGCTGCCATCTTAAACCAGAATCCTGGTTAAAACATCAAACTCAGTTTGTGGACTATGAGTAAATCAATCAATTTGACCACATTCATTACATTTCCATTTATTAAATACATTGTCTAACGTGATTATGCTTTTCCCTGTCAATATAAATGTACGATGTTACCATGTTTAAATCAATAAATCCATAAATCCATCCCCCAGGATTCCACAGATTTTGTAAGCAAAGAAACAGTCTGGGCCTGCTAATGAGTAACGGCTGCATAACACTGACACTTGTCAGGGCATTCATGTCCCATGGTAAATTTAGGAGCATGAGCAACATATACAAGTAAATTGTTACATTATCTAAAGGAAATTGTTTGCCTATGCAAAACTCAAAGTCTCAATGTTAGCGTGCATTGGGAGTTGCTACAGTATGTGGTTTCTGAAGTTTTCGGAGTGGTTTTTTAGTACATTGCTATGTGGTTGCTAAGCTGTTCTGGGTAGTTGCTTACTAGCACAAGACACCAAGAGCCCACACAAAGGTCCCTAGATATGGCTCAATTCTTGACTTTGAGACTGAGGGTAAAAGTGTGTGTGTGTGTGTGTGTGTGTGTGTGTGTGTGTGTGTGTGTGTGTGTGTGTGTGTGTGTGTGTGCGTGTGTGTGTGTGTGTGTGTTTGTGTGTGTGTGTTCCCACAACACAAGGGTAGTAATAGCAGAAAATGTTGATCTTGTGGGGACATTTTCTGGTCCCCATGAGGAAAACAGCTTACAAATCAAAATGTAATGCAAAATTTTGTAAATGTAAATATGCAGAGAGTTTTCTGTGATGGGTAGGTTTAAGGTTAAGGTATAGAATATACAGTATAAAAAAAAAATCATTACGTCTATAGAAAGGCGCCATAAAACATGGAAACCCAACGTGTGTGTGTGTGTGTGTGTACCTACCATATTTTGGGGACAAATCTGTATGTATCCTTGTTTTGGGGGCTTCCCCAATTGTACAAAATAGTATTAAAAATAAGTAAAAATATGTGGGGTTTTTTATTGTAAAAATGCAGAAATTTTTATTTTAGAGTTAAGGTAGGCAGACACTATTTAGATAGCCAAGTAAATGTGTGTGTGTGTGGCCACTCACTTAGTAAGGGTCGACTATGGTCCATAACGTCTTCCTCCAGACCCGGGTTGAAACTGCAGCTGCTTCGATCGCTAACCAAGCTGGTAGCGCTTTCCATGTGAAAGCTGGTTAGAGTTTGACTGGTGTTACTGGACAGCAGGGGTGTTTGCACTTGGCCTCCACTCGATTCTGAGTGAAAAGACTTTCACAATTAAAAAACATTAAAATCAAAAGAAAATTCTAAATTCAAATTCAAAGTTTAGCTGAAGAGGGGAGTGTTTAAGGGGAAATGTATATGGAAAAAGTTATCTTTTTACAGTCCCATGGTATAGACATTAGTAGCACACTTATTACACAAAGCAGTTATAAAGGCAAGCTTTTGTTCAACTTAGTGGGTTTTTATTCCAAAAAATGTCTGTGCATCAAGCTGTAATACAAAACTGAGCTTTAGGGGGATTCACGTTTTCTGTGAAACACGGTAGATCTAAGAGATAGAGTTGTATAAATTCGTACATGTTTATGTGAGTAGGTGGGAGTGTTTGTGTGAATTTGCTATGAATTTCTAGGAGGCATGTGTTACCGGAATCTCTCCTTTGATCGGTCTCAGACATGAAGGTCTTCCTGTCACTGCTGCATTCACTGAGCTCGGCATCACTGCCATCGCTTTCACTTACGTAAACTTTAGAGAGAGAGACAGGGGAGAGAGAGACAGAAAGACAAAATGTGACAGTTAATAAAAGAGAAGAAAAAAAACAACAAGATACAAGATAAAAAGCATGGTGTTGTATAAACACAGGGATATACAGAGGTCTGTATGAACATTAAAGGGATAGTTCACCAAAAAATTTAAATCATGTCATCATTTTCTCACCATCAAGTTGTTCTAAACCTGTATGAATTTCTTTCTTCTGCTGAACACAAAAGAAGATTGAAGAATATGGGTAACCAAACTGCTCTTGTTTTCAGCAGAAGAAAGAAATTCATACAGGTTTGGAACAACTTGATGGTGAGTAAATGACAATTTTCATTTTTTTGGGTGAACTATCCCTTTAAACATAGACTGAAAGACACTGTCCACTATCCAATATCACTAACACTGATAAATAAACAGTCTAAGGTAAGGATATTAAATAGCAGTCCCAAAATAGTTTTGTTAATACAATAAAGTTAGCTATAAAGTTGATATGAACCACCAGAGTCATTAAAAATATGGAAAATAACAGTGAAAATAGTGGTATTTTGGGTTAAGGTTACAGAAACTCCTGTTACCATGGTAAATACACAATACTAACATGATCTGTTAATGAAACATAACGACACTGATTCTGATTAATAGAATAAACTTGCAAATCCTCCCCATCAAACACACTACTTACTAGTTATGTAATTTATTGGTATTTTTGGTAATTTGGTAAAAAGTTACAAGAGCATGCTCTTAATTTCATTTATTCTTTTCATATAGTGAAGTGATACACAGTGTGCACTTGCATATTAGCATGCACAATTAAGGAGTAAGAGCCGAGAGCACAGTATACTGAATATACTAGGCGAATATTGAGTCAGGACAAAGCTCAATTTTCAGGCATGCTTTACTTAAACTGCGTCTGACAGAAGACTTAACAGAGTTCGTGTACCATTCAAAATAAAAGCCTTGCATCAGAAGAACATTTAGAATTAAGTTTTTTGTTGTCGTTTTTTTGTTGCCTTTTCCACTCAAAAGGTCTTGCAACCGACCAGTTGAGAAACGCTGTTCTACAGCACAGTGACATCAAGTACATGAATGCATTCATTCTGAAACAATCTGTAAAACGGCTCACGGCAGCGCGAGAAGGTAAATTGGAAAATAAAAAGCAGAACAGAGGCATGGGTACAGAGAGACAAAAAATGAGTGTGCCTCTACAGTAATATCATTCACTTCTTCATTCCACTGTTTCTCCTTTCATTTTCTGAGCAGAGGCAGTAAGGATACCCTGAGGAACTTCTGAGTGGCTTCAAGTGGACATGGACCTTGAGACTGCCTTTCCAAAGCCTTCATCATCCCAGCAGCAAATGCTTGCCCCCGATCAGCGGCTTGAGCCCAAGCTGAAAATTAATATTTTTATCGGAGAGAGAAAAGGCAAGCTTCGGATCAGCACCATTCTGCCTTCCAATTTGCTGCACCCCATCTGCCATGGTTTCAATCACAGAAAGGAGGATGGAGGTGCAGTGTTGTGGTATGTGTGAGCAAGTCAGAGAGAGAGACAGAGAGAGACAGAGAGAGAGAGAGAGAGAGAGAGAGAGAGAGGAGAGAGAGAGAGAGAGAGAGAGAGAGAGAGAGAGAGAGAGAGAGAGAGAGAGAGAGAGAGAGAGAGAGAGAGAGAGACAAAGAGACAGAGAGAGACACCCATCTCCAGTCACAGACTCTCTTTCTCTCATTCTCTATACCACCCACCTTTCCAATCTGGTATGATGAATACGGCTATAGAGCAGCAAATTCTGTCGTCATGCTGAATAATTGTTACACACACGGGTTTGTTTGTCCTGATCTACTGTTTAAACCATCAAAACACTTGGGTTTGTAGTGTATTTGTGCATGCATTTTCATGTTTACCAAAAAAATATATATATTATTTGATATTTTATATGATATCTTTAATATCTAATTTTAAATATAATAGTTTCATTATAAATATGGTGATTATCTCTTTGATGGGCTACTGTAGTTAATAAATGATATTAAACATCTGAATCTAACTATGTCATGTCACCAAGCGAGAAAAAAATTATCATGTAAATGATTGTGCCTTTAGCCCCAACAGCAAGGGCACTTTTTACCCCAAATACCATAATTTAAAAATCGGGCTGATTTCATGTAATTTGAAGCCGGCATTAGAGTGCTGTGCTGTGCTGTTCAAAAAGCAAGTAATCCCTTGGTAGAGGAAAATAAATGTCTTAACCCTTAAATGCATACCTGGGGTCTTTAGTCATTCACTACCCTCCTCCTCATTCATTTTTTAAAGTTAGACATCAACCTTAGTTTTCCTTAATCAGTTGAACAGAAAAAATGAACTATAAAAGAATGTCTGTTTTTTCATAAAAGAAGATTGTCTCTGCAATCATGCCTGCCTCAGTGTGTGTGTGGTAAATGAAACAGCGCGTCTGTGCCATTCATTCACAGAGACACGCAGAACATGCATGATTCCTATTTAAATAGTCTTTATGCGGTTTAATATTGACAGACACTGGTCTATATCGCAATTTTATTTAAGTTTACTGACCTACTTTTCATCTAAAGGTAACTAAGTAACCACCGGAAGTGCAAGTACACTGCTTGGCGATTTCGAACGTTTTGAAACCAGGAAATGAGATAAAGGCCTATTGGTGGATCTCATGTGAGTGACAGATTGTCCCGCCCTCATGCCAACATGTCATCAGAGAAGAGAAGTGATGTTGCTGCAAGAGGGGGGGGACGTTATTTTGATTAAAGAATATGAGGGCACATTAATTAAAAAAAATTATGATGTGCACAGATAAATAATTTATAAAAAAACATGCAATATTCCATTCAAAATTAAGAATTGTCCATTTTGATTTCATGGTGACTTTAAAGGCCCCCCGAAATCAAATTGTACGTTTTTTAGCTCTTAGGATGAATATGTTAGCCTGAAGGTTATGAATAAGCTAGTGTGTTCCAAAACAATGACAAAATTTGCATTTAGGAGATATAAGCATTCAAAACTTACAGTCTCTCACTTCCGCTAAAATGGATCACGGATTTTCATGACGTCACCCCGCGGACTTCAGCTTCTCATCACATCTTCTGTCCAATCAAATGCTCTCTAGAATCTGAAGCGTCCCGCCCCCTATGCTATAAACACCACCTGGCCAAAGCGACCGTGGCTGTAACCTGACCGTACGTTTGGTAGTAAACGCATGTTCAGTGTCAGCTGCTCATGCTCATCAGTTAACTGTCGGAGCTACGAAAGCGAGTCCGAGTCCGAAAGCGAGTAACTTTAGAAAACTGGATCAGCAGTTTTGAACGATTCAGTTCGATTTGGTGAACTGGTTCGACCGGTTCACAAAAAAAGACCGTTGACACGTCACGGAGCAATATGGGTTGGAGATGTGTGTTCGGTTGCTCAAACGATCGAGTTTTATTCCGTTTGCAGAATGAAATAGCTAGAATTTATTCACACCTCTAACATTACTATTGAATCCAACGTATCAGCGCTTCCATGGTGCTGTCAAGAAGACTTGCAGTCTGTGAGGTAAACTAAAACCTATTGGTTATTTGAAAAGGAGGAGTCATTCAATATGTCCCACCTTAGCTTCCTGTTTCAATGGAAATTACATCAATGCATCATACAAAGCTGCACGTTTCAAGGCACTTCAGTGGGCCTTTAAGCTGCCTGCATATGGTGTTTTTAATCAGACTGTCTGAAAACAAAGTTGTGTTTATAAGATATCGGGTTAACACAGCAAGTGCTTATGAGGATATCACTTTACATGTCAGCCAATCTGTCATCCTGCCACCAGAATAAACTGCAATATGGACTAAACCTTGAGGTCCATTCAAAGGTCTGGCTACACAAGACGTGAATAACAGTACGTGGTTTAGTGGATCACACCCTGACGGGCTAAATCCTTCTGATGAATCAAGTATTATACCATAGTGTATTCTTGCGTAACAAGACCTTTAGATTGACCGCCGGACTGCCCAGAGCCAGTCTGACTGACATGTTAAGCAACCAATCACAGTACATTTTGTTCAGCATCATGCTGAAAATGTAATGTAGATATCCCTTGAATAAATGACTATGCAAAACTCCATAGAAAACTATTCTATAGTCAATGCCACGAATTTGACAAATTTCATATACTTTTGAAAATCCAGTATTTAGTTGATCCTAATAAGCGCTCATTGTCTCCATTGTAAACATGACAGCTTTCTTCTTCCATGAGGGGGTTTGGCATCACGGCGGCTTTGTTTCCAGGTGGACCGTTAAAGAACGCGACGCACATCTCCCGAAATCGTATAGAATTCAACCAATCAGATGATGACTTCGAAACTCCCGAAGTGTTTGCAATTTTGCGTGCCTTATGCATCAGAAGTTCTGAGGCTGAGACATAGTTGCTAACATTACATAACATCCACTAGAGTTTCTTGGTCATTATTCAGATAATAGCAAAGAAAGAAAGAAAAAAAAAAAAAACACCCACACACACCACCAAACTATTTTGCAAACTGAAATCTGTGAACATGTTGAAAATGAGTTCTGACTTCTTGGATATTTCATCTGAACCAACAAAAATGAATGTTATTTACAGTTGCCTCCTGATATTCAGAAACGTTCAGTAACATTACTAGTAATGACAGCTGAGGCCAGACAACAGAATGAAGAATAACTAACCTCTGCTAGGGCCAGAGTACTTCAGCTGACAGGACTTCAGCAGCCAACTGAAATGTCACTAGACTTACAGTTAAAGGTCTCTGCAATTATGAAGTGATTGTTTATTTTCAGTCAAACAAGAGACAGGCATCCACAGGGCTTCAGTCATAAAGCAGATGTGTGGAGCAGATACAATTAATATGAAATTAATCTCTGTATATATCCTAACCTCTGTCTTTCTGTAACAATAAAGAATGGTTTACAGACACCATTTGATAAGGGATACTGTATATGGAAGCTTATTATATTTCCGCCAAACATTTTAAAAGATAATTGCGACTTTTTCTCTCACAATTGCGAGTTTACGGAGAAATTCTGAGAAATAAAGTCAGAATTGCGAGATATAAAGTCAAAATTGTGTTATAAAGTCAGAATTGTGAGATATAAATTCGCAATTGCGAGAAATAAACTATAAATTAGTTTATATCTTACAATTCTGACTTCATAACATGCAATTGTGATTTTATATCATGCAATTCTGACTTGATATCTCCCAATTGCGTGTTATAAAGTAGGCCAATTTCCAAAACATTGTGTTTTCTCGGGATTATGATACCATTAAACATTGAATTATCCTTACTGTGTCATAAAAAGATTTTATTCTAAAGAGATCTGCTAACCTTGACACACGATCTATAAGAGTCCTCTCTGTAATATACATTTCTGTTTTATGGTCTCTTGGTCACATGACAACAAATTGGCTTCTTGCATATTTAGTTACATAAACAGATCCTACATTGGATCATATGCGCCGTGCAAGTAAATCATACAAGTGTCCTCACGACACTGCAAAGCTTGCAGAGATTTACAACAACCAGTGACCTTTGGCGGAGACAACAAAAAGGATAGCATAGTGCTGTAAATGAAATACTTGTTTTTAAGCCAACAATGCAACCACACTTCCCATTGGAGACTTTGGGTGTGTCCCAATCTGTGTACTTATGCACTATTCCATGGCGTTTTGTAATATAAATAGTGTGAGTAGTATATTTATACAAAAACTACACATAAAAAGAGTACACTTTTAAATACCTAGATGATGCACTTCCGAAAAAATGAAGTGTGGAATGTTGGACACTTCACACACTCAACTGCTTTATTTACATAGCAGAGGCTATCAGTCTCCGATGTTGAATGACAAAATAACCTTTTTAAATAATACAATTATACACTACACGGTTGTGCGCATAGTGTTTTGCTAGACATCAACACTGGTCACATAATGTCTGTTATCTGTTGTCATCTCTCTCTCTCTTAGAGTACACACTAATATATATACACACACTCACAAATATTTTGTTCCACAGTGACGTGGTGTATTTAATACATGCGGATGCAAACGCTCACCTCGGTACAAGCTGCTCACAGAAACAATGACCAGTTCCGAGGTTAACTTACTTGAGCCAAAGGTATAAACCTTCATGATGACCTTCTGAACTGACAGTGTATAAATGTTCTTAAAGCCAAACTATGCATCAATAACAGCTGAATAATCTGAACCTTGAATCACACTCCCACATGCCCTCAGGTTAAGGTTTCAGTATACTGTAGACCACAATACTCTACATGCTCAGTACTTGGCAAAAAGTGTGTAGGTGCATATTAGATACTTTTTTAGTATCGTTCAGAGGGTCAATTTTTGTTCTGTTATTGTGAAGAAACTGTTGGGTAATTGTATGTGATCCTCTCTATGAAAAATCTATAAAAAATGTATCCCAAAAAAAGGCACTACAGATACACATAAATGTCACAGTATTGATAAATGAGGAAGCAGGAAACAAGAGGCGTCTTGTGCACTGATTCAGGGGAATAATTTACTTCTCCGATTTGGTATGATTAAATTAAATTCTAGGATCAATATGTGCTTAAATGAAAAACATTGTGCTACTATAGTGTGTAACTAAAGTATTTACAGCCTTTAACACTTCACCACAAGACACTGGACCAAATATATGTTTACAAGCAATAATCATTTTGCTATGATGAAGAATTTGTTAATAATCTAAAAGACAGTAAATTCTTACTTCCCCAAAGCCTTACCCAATTATACCCAGCATGCAACAGTGTATCATAGTATCTAGTATCTAGGATTCTAGTATCATCTGAAGAATGTTTGTAATAATGATTCCTTTTTAGGTCTTTTATTCCTAAAAAGCAGAAAAATAATCTACTCCGTATTTTACTTGAGCCATCTTTTGCTTATTTGCAGCTTTTCACTTACAGGTGTTACCTCCCAATAAAGAAATCAAAGTTTAGAAATGGGTAACGTTGGTCGACAAGTCTATTAATGTGGTTCACTACAGTAGTTTATCTAGATTTTGTGTTGTATTGAATTGTTAAGCAATGATGATTTAATTATTGTGCTAACAAAATGCTGTTTTAGACGTTCAACATGGTAAAACTCTTATAAAAGTTTTTTTTTTTCTTTTTTTTTTTTTCAAGACCCCTGCATTTTGTTACATTGCACACAACAACGTGTTTGATAATTAAAAAAATTTTTTTTACATGACTATATTCAGTTATTCAGGCAACCATCTGACATGCTTTTGTTGAGTATATTTCGTTTTTAGTTTTTTTTTATCCCTACAAAATATTCAAGCAAAACACGTCATTAGAAACACGTTTAGGGTAAACTCTCTCCCTCGTGATCAGTAATTCTAAATAAGAGCTCATTACCCACCCGACCGGCGCATTATCATCCCAAATCTGTTATGGCTGCCAGTAGCTGGATTTTCATGAAATTCCAATGAGTTGTATTTTACAAATTTACATACGTTTAGCCTGATTAACCCACCAGAATTAATTCATGAGTATATATAAATGATTCTGGCAGGCAGAGTCCAGAGAAGCATCAATGTTGATGAAGATAAGTTGTGCTTAAGCTGTGCTTATGGTTTATGGCAAATAAGATGCACTGTAAGGTGCTTCTATTGCCAGAGTAGTTATTGGAACCTTATGTATATAGTGCTTTATATGATACAGATTGCTTCAAATCAGCTTTAATAAAGAGGAAAACAACCAATAATTATCAAAATTTGTACTAAGGGTATGTTCACACTTGTAGTTTGGTTCGCTTGGTTTGGACCAAAATAAAAATAAAAATAGTCCCGGGGGCCGGTTGCATAAACTGTTTTTAAAATTTTTCTTTTTTCTTTAAGACTGTTCATAACCTTTTTAAGTCAGTTGCATAAAAATGTAGAATGGTCTAATTTGATACCAAAAAGTAAGACTGATTACCTCTGACTAACTGCTAGCTGATCATAGTTCTTAAGACACAGTCTTAACATAATGCCTATGTTTATGCAACTGGCCCCTGTGGTCTTCACATTGACATTTTTAACACTGAACCTTAAAGGCAAAGGGATATGTTCAAACCTAATTGGTCTGCTTTTATGGCATAAATTTTGCGCCAGAACTTACTGAACATCCAAAACAATGCTTGTTGTATGTGCGTAACCAACATGTGATGGTATTTTGAACAGCTGAGAACTCGTGAAGAGCTTCTAAAATGTGTAAAGGAGTCAAAACAGTGGTAGGAATCCCTCCGTCACACACACAAATGAAGATCTGCTGCGAGGAGACAAGGTTCTGATGCCTGTACTGAACTGTGATGGGCAACATTGAGAATATGACGAGAAAAAAAAAAACAGGTATGCTTGAAGCATTCTGCCCTTTTTAGGGTTGAATCTTGTGACATCATGTCCTGTTTTTGGTTCGTTTACATGTCTTTGGTCCGTGCTGCGTTCATATTTCAGTTGAACCGCACAGAGTTCGTTTGGAAGTGGACCGAGACCCATCTTTTCAGGGGTCTCGGTCCGCTTGTTTGGTGGCACCAGGGTTCAGATGGCAGCGTTTACACTTACTCAAATGATACGCACTAACAGATCAATCGCACAAGTTTTTTTTTAATTGAACCAAACATGCCAAGTGTGAACGCACCCTAAAATGGATGACTTTGAGTCCTATAAAACAACTTTACCAAGCAGAAGTTTAATTTATGAAATCACTGTTTAAATCTGAAAGCAGCTGAGCATAATGTTTAGATAATCATCTTTCTTCTTTCTGTCGTGTCCCCCAGAGCATCTGGGACAGGAAGAGCTTCACCTGCATGTCCAATGACATGTCTTCTCTAGTCTAACAATCAGCGGAACAGAAAGATATTCAGTCGAAAGTGTATCTATATCGCTCCGTTATATTTGTTGAGATGTGATGATTTTGACCTGTCAAGTCAACATTAAAAGATGTTCCAGATTTAATACAAGTTAAGCTTTATCAACAACATCTGTAGCAAGCTGACGGATCCGCAGAAGGTTTAATTGCAGAAATCTGAAGCTTGCATTTTGTTAAAGCACTACTTAATTTCAATCCAATGTTTTCCATTGCACTTACAAACGGAGGGATGAGTGAGAATAATATTGTGGGAATTTAATTTACAGTAAGCCAGAGATGACGACTTTTATTAAATCTGTAATATTTCTTTAAATAAATTCTTCTCTGTCTCTGCAATGTTTTGTAATACTCTCTGAAAACAAGTTTTTTAACAACTGGCTTCAAAAGACTAGAGCAAACATGCTCGGTTTAATCAGATTTCAACTAGATCAATACAGATTTAGTATTATTGTATCAACATTATTGCGCTTGGTCACAAAAAAAGCCTTTGAAACATTTACTCTCAGCTTGCTGAGTAAATGCACTAAAAAAAAAAGAAGACAGAAGGCGTATAAAATGTCCTGAAATAACTGCACAAATTCAGGTTTTGTTTTTGTCTTTTCATTATTCCACAAAGAATGTTTTACAATAGACAATATTTATAGTCAACATCTATGTGCTGCAGATTTAACCCTTCTCTTCTGTGGATCTTCTGCAGATCAATTTGATCTACACAGGGTACACAAATTGACGCCACAAGCCTAAGAGTGGCAGTAAAGCATTTTATATGGATTTTTTCAAATCATATCTGTGGAAGATGTTTTAGATTGAAAACCTGAGAAAAAAAAGAATAAATTCCCAAGAATGTGCTGGTCGCTCTTTTCCATGCATTTACATTCAACAGGGACCAAATCCTTAAAAAAAATAAAAAAAGGATGCAAAAGCACCATAAAATGGTTCATATGACTCATACACTATATTACAAGTTTCTGATCCATATGACAGTTTGTGTGATTCATAGAAGATATTCCCCTCTAATTTGATGTTGTAACATCTAAGTCAGTGAGTTGAATTCGAGAACTGAATAATTCAGATTAGTGAACGAATCCTTCTAACCAGTTTTGTGCACTGGATCAGCTGATTCATTGAAAAAAAAAAGCCTGACTCAAAAGAATGATTTGTCCACTGCTTCTCTCATGAACGCAGTAGGGTAGATGTAAAGATTTTAAAACATATGTAAAAACAACTTAAATTTTACACAAAATTTCACACAAAGCGTTATGACTTTTACGAATCCACTACATGACTATGAAAATCTGAACATTTAAAAACACTAGGCATCATCCACAAACCAAAAATGGGGATCATACACTAATTGACTAAGGACCACAAGACTTTTAATCTTTCAACTGCTACTACACAAAATCTGCAGAATGGCTCTGACTTTCTTCAAATAGCAACAACTCCTCCAGACTGAAAAACAAGTGGAAAAAAATTACGTAGACTATACCAGCATTTAGAATCAAGTGCATGCTTCTTACAGACCACTTTTGGTGCTTAATGGTGCTATTGCAACCTTTTTGAATCTTAAAAACTCTAATCCTAGTTCAATGTAATTACCATAAAGAGAAAGGCCAGCACTGAATGGAGCATGTAAAGCAGTCTTCAAAATTCTCCTTTAGGCCGTGTGGATTTCAGTCAGCTGAAAACGGCAGGCGCTCTTCCGAAAACACCTGCGGGCGATTGAGAACCTCAGCAGCACAGCGTTTTCTTGTTGTTGTTTTTTCCCCCCAGTTTGGTATATGATACAGAATATCCACATGAGTCTTACTAGTATCTGATTTCGCAAATAGTTTGTTTCTGAATATAAAAATGCTGGCAATATATGAAGTACTTGCTTCGGTCCTTGTTTTAAATGATTTTGTTGTCATCTGTTATACAAGCAAAATGTGTTGGTTGGTCAGTGTGGTATTTGTCCTGTCCCTCCTCCACTGTGATTGGATGGCTGATCAAACAACAGTGAAAGAAATGAGTGCTGCATTTTACTTCAAGTTGAAAAATTGTAACTCTGCGACCAGAAAAATAAATAAAATAAAATAAAAATAAAAACTGCTAGCAGTTTAAACTAATATCACGTAATTTAAGTCTCTTCGATGATTGGTTGATATATCAAGGGAGGCTAGCCTCCTCTGCCATGTTACTTTTCTCAACACTCTTAATTGCTGAAAGTGAAACACTCAATGGTGATTGGCTCATTTATGGAGACATAAGTCTCCAGCTATGGATTTGCCTCCCCCTCCCTTTCTCTATCCCCTCGGACTCGCGTTTCGCAGATTCGGCACATTCGGGAAAGAGGCGCGCGGTGGAAATTACGGTTGAAATTACAAACAAGAAATACACATTCTGAGACATTAAAAATGAATAACTGTCTCCCATTTTCACCTCAAAATGTTGGGTAGTCTGTGCCTCCCTTGCCTCCCCTGACGAGCCGCCACTGAACTCAAGAACCCTATATAGCCAAATATGGTTCTTGAGAAGAACAAAATTCTTTGTCGAGCCTAAAATGCTGCAAAAACCTCTGAAGAACCCTTATAAGAGTGTATGTTATCGAAGGGTCAGGAAGGAGAAATTCCTAAATCAACTTGCACTTATATCTAGATTGGGTAAACCCAGCCTGATCTGCCGGCGATTTGATTTCACCCTGCAGCTCAGGCTGGAGACCTGTACATTTATCTCTGCTGCTTCCTTTACAAATTTGTGGGAACCAATCACAAACTTACTTATCCACCTGGCGCGCTATTGGCGGGTTTAATCCAATCCAATTCCAGAACCGTTATGGCTCTGTCTAATTCCTTTTAACCTCTCAACGATGCTCAGTGGCTTCTTTTTAGCAAATGAATCGCTCGAGTGGGTGTAAATACCACAAACTTTCATGTTTTTTTTGTTTAGTGCATAACCTGCAAAAATCTCTTAATTCCATTTCTGCTTCTGCAAACCGCTGATCAACACGTTTGGTTACACATATCCTGCCTGGGGTTTTCGCGTAGCTCTGCAAAGTACGTCACCTGGATCGTTGGTCTGATTGGTTGAAGGACTATCCAATTGCGTACAGAGTCATTTGAACTATACCCGTTGATCACGCCTCGTGCAGTAGAAAATACATAGACTCCCGAGACCAATGTTCAATCTTAAAAGATTGAGCTTGGTCTGGTGATAGCTAGCTAACTAACTTATATCATGCTTCATTCGGCAACAGCCTCTGATATACTCATGCATAATAGCAGCAGATTGTATGGAGGTATTACTCTATGTTAGTCCCACCACAAGCCATTCAGACCTCATTTATTCAATTATCCTTTAAGGATGCAGTCAGAAAAGGTGCCCACCCCACAACACTAATGCATCTCATACACCTCTCACTCTAAAGCACGTGTGGATGGTACCAAGCCACATTTGTTAGTCTAAGGCTGGTTTAACAAAAAAAAGGAAAACTGCATATGAATCACAGTCTAGGAACATATGAACAGATGTGCTCCTGCCAATGTAAACCATTCCATCGATACATCTTTGTAAAGCTATAAAGAAGCCCCATATGTGGAATTGATGAACGTTCCTGAACATCTTATTTGCATGTCAGAGATAATGAAATGCATGAGATCCCGTGTGACTGTAAACTCTGATGGACCACAAGCTTTATTATAGGTAATAAAATGATGATATATTGGTCCTCTGTGTGTCTTTACTATGAGAGACAGCGCTTGAGGGCCGTTGGTTCATATGCTGTAGAACTGCCTAATTCTTCTGATAAGTAAGCTTATCACACACTGCAGATGGGTCCATTTAATTCATGCCATGGAGAGTTTATTTTTACATATATTTCACTTTTCATCCTCTCTTAAATGCATTTCTGCAAGGTTAAGCAGAACTGTGCCTGGAAGCTATAAAGCGTTTCAGCCTGAAATGGATGTGAGAGTGAATGTTTATTTGGAGAAGGGTTAAATGGGGTCACCTTAAGATTGGCAGAGCTCATTAATAGCACCACTGATAGAGAATGGGATGTCCCATCTAAAATGCAAAAATTACTAAGGGGTGTATTAATAAGCCAACTGACCTTTAGATCTATAGCCTCACCAGTATATTTGGATACCTGCTACAATTACCTTAATTACAGACAAAATCCAGTCAAGTGTGTGTACATAATAGCAAAGTAGATATGTTTTACTATTTTAAAACCAACAAACAAATTTTTTTTGTGGATTGGTTTGGTTGAAAAGAATGGCATTTATTTTTGTGTCCAAATGTTCTGAGTTCAATACTAACTATATCGTATTGTTCCAAATATAAAACGTTGTTTTTTTCTTGGAAATACATCTAAAAAAATGGGGTCGTCTTATATTTGGGGGCTAGACTTTTACGTGTCAATAATACACCTGCAACAATAGCGAGCGCCAAATACATGTAAAACAAGTGATTCCCCAGGACTGATAAACGCAGCGGAGTCAAACAACTCTCATAAAGCAGCCAAGAAATATGGTGTATCTGAGTGTAATGTTAAAACATGGCGAGCCCAAAAAGGCCGTCTTAAATTTTTTTTTAAGAACTTACCCACCAGCGGGCCCATCACTTCTTATTTCGGCTATGTACTGACGCACCTGCTCGTCAATATCTTCAAAGTGGCTGCTTTGAATGATGAATGATTTGGCGTAAAAGATTAGCGCTTGCCCTCCAACTACAGGGAGAAACTGCTGTCTTTTCAGTGATATGTGACATTCATATCCCCTGTATCAGAGAGGTAACGCAGATTAAACACCTGTGTTTTTTGACATGCCAGCATCTGTCACTATGACTGATTTCTCACCTTTATTATGTAAAGTGAAATCCACTAAATGAGAACTTGGTCGTTTTTATGGTAGTGTTTTAAGGTTTAGCGTTTAGTGTAAAAGTGTTTATTTCTGAATGTGATTGTACATTTTAGCAGCATTTACCATTCTTTAAATACAACAATTTAAAATTTAAATATGCAATATAAAAAATATTTTCAAATAAAGCATTTTCTTTAAAAGCCGAGATTTGGTCCTCAAAAGGCCTTTTAAAAAAAAAATGTTTAAACAATGAGGCACTAATATTTGAAGTAGATGGGGCCGATTGTTGGAGGATTTAAAGCAGACATGTAAAGCTTTGTAATGTTATAAAAGCACATTACCATTTATTCTTCTGTTCGTTGTATTATTCTCATACTTTTTATGGTTACATGGTTTCATTTTCATGGCAATGAAGTTGTCAATAAAATTTGACATAATTTGGATACAACTAACACAGAAACGGTACGTGATTTCCTCACACTAAAATCATGTTAATACTCATTGTCTACATCTTGTGGCTATACTATTGAAATGGTGAGCATTCACCTCTACTCAAAGTAACCTGACTTTTTAACTTTTTTAAAAGAAAAGGGGGGGACGAGTTATTATTATTTTATTATTAATTATTTAAAATAATTATTATTATTTTTCATAATAATCAATGTTTGAAAAAAATGCTATTGAATGAGTTTAACTTGTATTGGACGCAGTATATTCCTTTGAGTCCATTTTTTTTTTTAAATCAATATTTTGTTTTGATCTTTGCCTTTAATTTTAGGGAAAGTGAAACCAGACAAAAAAAGTAATGGGAGAAAGAGGGGGAATGGGATTTGACAGAGATCGGATTTGATCCTGTTACTCCATGAGCACAACAGTCTTTTTTTATAGCCTGAGTACAAAAATAATGGAACTGTGTATTCCATTTTTAGAATAGAATAGAATAGAATAGAATAGAATAGAATAGAATAGAATAGAATAGAATAGAATAGAATAGAATAATTAGCATCTAACCTTTGCTTTGAGCCCATGTGTAGCTGACTGGTGCACTCCTGGCCACTGGCAGCTGCTCTCCACTTTCTAATACTGACTTCCTGTTATCTAGAATTGAATCCTTAATGGGACGAATATGCTTTGGCAGGGTTTTGTAGAACCAGGCTCCAGAACGTTTCCACACCTTTGAAGAGCAGGGAAAGGAAAACAAATCAAGCACAGCTCATTGTGGAGTGAATTAGAGCAGGTACTCAAAGGAACAAAGTAAACTCATGTGGCCAAAGACACAAAGTTATGACAGAATGCTCATCTGGAGAGAATCGAGCACTGCTTTTAAACTTTATCGTACATTTAACACAAAACAATACAGCTGTCTGTCCAGCTAACCAGCATGTTTTTAATGTTAAAATACTGTTAAAAATCTCATATTATATTATATTATATTATATTATATTATATTATATTATATTATATTATATTATATTATATTATATTATATTATATTATAAATTATATTATGGGAGGCACCCAAATGAAAATTGAGCCGAAACCGAAAATTCAGGACGCACTTGGCCGAAAACCGAAAATGCTTCATTTTTTTTTTTCTTATTTTAAAATAGCTTTTTTGAACAATTGTACAATTAGACTTTAATGAAATTCAATCATTTAAAATATATACTGAATTTAAAAATACAAGCCAATAAAATAAAATAACATTATAATTGGACAGAAAATATATTAATATTATTATTCTTTATTCAGTTCTATGCAACAGGATCAGAATTAACAGATTTATTTTTTAACTAATTATCCAAATAATATAAGAGCCATATCACACGGCTACGAGTGTGATATTGCATTTAAACAACAGTTCAACGGCACAAGTGAGTAAATGTAAATGTTTAACAACTGAGCCCAAGCCTCCGTTACCAATTCTAAAACGTCACTTTAGAACTAGCAACGAAAGAACGTTCAGTCACTTCAGTGAAGCTTATTGTATTATGTAGAGTATTATTGGTGGTGGTTCAGGGGATTCTCCTTTCCATATGTAAAGCGCTTTGAGTACCCAGAAAAACGCAATATAAATGTAACGATTTATTAATTATTATAAGAGAGATCGACTAAAGGACCGTTCATACCAAGAACAATAACTATAAAGATAACCATATTAGCGTCCACACCAGCGGACAATATCGTTCTGCTTATTCTAAGCGTGTGCCTGTCTGTCACTTTATATGCTCGAGCTTGTTAAAGCAGGATGGATTCTGATTGGCTGTCAATATTTTAACCGTTCATCAGCTGGATAAAATCGTTCTGAAAGTGATTCCAAAGATATTGTTTCTTTGTCGTTATTGTTATACCTGTGGTGTGGACTCTGTTATTTTTTACTATTGAGAATGTTTTTTAGAAATATATCTTTGTTATCTTTATAGTTATCGCCCATGGTGTGAACAGGCCTTAAGCGAGTACATTACTTGCATCAATCACAAAATCAATTTGAATGTCCGGTCCGCAGAGGAAAACAATATCTTTGTCTTTGTCTCTTTAACCATTAAGAGGATTTCCCATGACAACGCAAGTCAATGCATTTGTAAGTTGCGTCTTATAAGGAGTTGTTTAAAATTTTTTAAATAATAATAATAATATTATATATATATATATATATATAATATAAATAAACAATATCAGCCATTATAAAAGGAAATCAATACAAGCAAACAGTTCAGTCAAAAGTACAAAAGCAGAAATTAACAAACATATCCTTGCCCTTAGCCAAATTGATTTGCTCTGGAACAAGTAATAGATTAATAACAGACCATAGATTGTTAATTTGATATACCCAAAATGAAGTATACCTCATGTTTCAACACTATCTACATAAGAGCCAACAGCAAATTCCCGAAGGACTGGCCGAGATAAATCTGTTCTCGGCAGGTGCATGAGCGCTGAACTGTTTTGTTTTGTGCAATGGGTTATATGTTTTGCTGTGTTATGTTATGTGTTATATGTTAAAACTTTAAGCTACGTTCAGTTATAAACATGATAAATATGTGAAGGCTACATGGCATTGGTTTAATGCTGCTGCAACATGAATTGTTACATGTACAGTATTAATTTCTGTAGTATTGAATACATGTACTGTTAACAACTACTGGAATTTTGGTCGGTCACAACACCACGGTGACTGAGCGGAGTGGGCGGAGTATATTTGAAATCTTTCACTATCTTTGTTATATGGCATTTCCATTTGGTACTTTAATGAATGTCTACTCAATATGGATGACTGGTTATGCTCATTCATGTTAATTTCATACCACAGAACCCAGCAGACAAGAAACTAACTGCACGCCCATCATTTTCAAGGCAGTGGCACTTAATCAGGTGACACACACCAAAAACTCAAACAGTCCTTTCAAAACCCATGACCCCCTCTGAAACAAACACCGCAATGCTCTAGAGGTATTCTGAGCACATTACGGTCCAGTGCAAGTCACTCATACAGTGATATAACAGAGAGAGACTGATGCGCGGTAGACCAGGCCCTGTTGTAGCCAGGAAGACAATTAAGAAGTGATGGACAGCAGACTCTGAAATGTCAGGACTGACAGCAGCTGCTAGAGTCTTGGCAAACATCAACTCCAGCTGTACCTTCTCAGTTACAACTCCATTTGCACAACCACTGGCCAAACAAAATCATGCACATCTAGCTTGTAGGGTCAATCAATCATCTAAGAATATATAGCCTTGCTTGTTTTGCACATTTTGCATTGGTCTTCACCTCTGACGGTTTTTGATGTGCGCAACAAACATGCAAAGGAAAGAAATGTTAAAGATTCTTTGAGCATAGATGAAGTCTTTGTGTTTAGTGCAGAAGCCAAAGGAATGCAGGAAGCAACCGCTTTGTATTCCCCAGGGTACCAATTTGTGCTAGCTAGCAAGAGAGAAAAGTACATTTTAAACTACTACTGCAATCAGTTCATTCACAGTGAAAAAAATAAAATAATTTTGAGCCATTTGTGAACAGTCATTTTCACAGAACTGAGTTTTATCAGAGGGAGATAACATGTAATTTAGAAAAAACGATTCACTTTGAACGACTGGAATGTCTGGTTTTGCCCCCTTATGCGTGTATAGCCCCCTAGTTTTTATAGAAGCCTATGCTACGCTATGCTATCAGTGTGTAGGCTGTTTCTGGCTGAAAAAAATACATTGACACATTTTATACTTGGCACTAAGCAGTGTTTGGTAAGTTACTCTAAATAAGCAGTTAATTACTAGCAACTAATTATATCTTCAACAGTGTAACTGTTGAAGAATCGAATTCAACAATCGAATTCGAGGGAATTCGATTGCTCCTGTCTGCTTTGATCGATTGCTCCTGTCTGTCTTGCTGCTGGTCTGTGTCTGTAAGCTCCGTATAGCCTTCTGTTTTGAATCTCTATTTAATATCATTCCTTGTTGTTCTTATTTGCTAAATTTAACTTACTCATCAACATATATTAGATATTGTCTAATATTGCCCATCACATTAATCTGACATCGCTAGCTTTTATCTAAATCGTTATCGCTAGCATAAAATGCTAGTATCTCACTAGCCTGTTAACCTGCCATCCATGCTTGCCGTCTTTTCTCGTGTGCGCCTTTTACAAATCAAACAACTGTGGTGAGTAAGATCAGTCAACAAACACGGTGAGTAATGTCTTCTCCTGTTATTGTCACTTGCACTTCATGTCACATGTATAGTATAGAATTCTCTGTCAGCAATGAAGGATTTACATGTAATAAATGCAGGGAGACAGTCAGGCTGACTGGGAAGACTTCAGAACTACAGACACGCATCCAAACTTTAAATCGAGGATAGTAAGAATGAAAGGGCTTTAGACACTGCTTTGGATGCGACTAGCTTAGTGAACTCTGTACATTGTTCGGTTCCGGCTGTAGAGCCCGTGCAGCAGGGTAACTGGGTGACCATGAGACGCTGTAGTCGCGGGACAAAACACTGCTCTTACGTTCCGATTACAACATTAAACAGGTTCTCTCCACTCAGTGAAACACCCACTGAGAATCCTGTTGAATGTGCCCTAGTTATTGGTGATTCTGTTACACGGAACATGAAAATAGAGACACCAGCTCCATGTTTGCCGGGAGCCAGAGCGCCTGACAAAGCAAATTTAAAAGTGCTGGCTAATGCTAATCGTAAATTCTCTAAGATTATTATTCACGTTGGCACAAATGATATTCGACTTCACCAGTCGGAGATCACCAAAATTAACGTTAAAGATGTGTGTGAAATCGCAAGTACGATGTCAGGCACTGTAATTTGCTCTGGCCCCCTTCCTGTTCGCAGGAGTATTGAGATACTTAGTAGACTGTGCTCACTCAATGGCTGGCTGTCTAAGTGGTGTCCGCAAAATAATATAGAATTCATAGACAATTGGAAATGTTTTTGGGGCAGACCTGACCTGTTGAAAAGAGATGGTATTCATCCCTCCTGGGATGGTGCTGCTCTTCTCTCTAGTAATATGGCACATAGTCTTAGAGCTCAAACATGAATTGGGGCTCAGGTCAGGAAGCAGACAGACTGGCTAAACCGACCGTCTGCTAGCTGTCTCACGTCACTGAGGTCAGATAAATCACATCACATAGAGCCTCTTTCACCTAGATATCATCATATAGAGACTGTGTCTGTTCCCCGAATTAGGACATACAAAAAAACTCCTAAACCCATTTAAGGGAAAAAATGTAATTGATGTTCAACAAATAAAAAACAGATATAATACGGATGAACAAATGATAAAGCTTGGGTTGCTGAATATTCGATCCCTTACTTCAAAAGCACTTATTGTTAATGATATGATTACAGATTATAAACTAGTTGTGCTGTGTTTGACAGAAACCTGGCTAAAACCAGACGATTACATTACTTTAAATGAGTCCACCCCCCAAGATTACTGTTATAAACATGAGCCTCGTCTGAAAGGCAAAGGAGGTGGTGTTGCTGTGATTTATAGTAATACCATCAGAATTACTGAGAAGTCTTATTTTAAATATAATTCTTTTGAAGTGTTGGTGCTTAATGTAACACAATCTAGTGTAAATGATAAATTACCTTGGAGATTTGTGCTAGCTACTGTATACAGTCAAGTCAAGTCAAGTTTATTTGTATAGCGCTTTTCACAATACAGATTGTATCAAAGCAGCTTCACAGTATTAATTTAAAATAATACAACAAAGTTTGTTTCAAGAGGAATTTATTGATTGATAAAATTAAATTAAATATCCCCAAAATATCCCCAACTGAGCAAGCCAAAGGCAACAGTGGCAAGGAACTGAAAAACTCCATCAAGTGACCTAATGGAGAAAAAAAAAAAAAAACCTTGGGAGAACCCAGGCTCAGTCGGGGGCCAGTTCTCCTCTGGCATTTATGAGCTAGAGGCCGGATTGTAGTTTGAACTGTAGGATTATATGAATGCCTGGCTGAAGAGATGCGACTTTAATCTAGTTTTAAACTGGGAGAGCGAGTCTGAGCAACGAACAGTATCAGGAAGACTATTCCAGAGTTTTGGAGCCAAATGTGAAAATGCTCTCCTTCCTTTGGTGGTTCTGGATATCCTGGGTATGACCAAAAGCCTTGAATTTAGTGATCTTAAAGAGCGCGATGGATTATAGGGTGATAGAAGATCCGTTAAATAGACTGGAGCTAAGCCGTTTAGGGCTTTATAAGTCAGTAGCAATATCTTATAATTAATACGGAGCTTTATAGGTAACCAATGCAGTGATGATAAAATCGGTGTTATATGATCATATTTTCTTGATCTCGTAAGAACTCTAGCGGTGGCATTTTGGACTAACTGTAGCTTGTTTATTGAGGATGCAGGACAACCAGCTAATAAAGCATTACAGTAATCCAGTCTCGAGGTCATGAATGCATGAACTAACTTTTCTGCATCAGAAACTGATAGCATATTACGTAGCTTAGCAATGTTTCTAAGGTGGAAAAAGGCTGTTTTTGTAACATATGAAATATGATTTTCAAAAGACAGGTTGCAATCGAGTATAACACCCAGGTCTTTTACTGTAGAGGATAAAGTAACATCCTATGATGTTAAAGTTGTATTGTGCGAGGTTTTGTGGGCGGTTTTTTTAACCGATAAGTATTACCTCTGTCTTGTCTGGATTTAATAAAAGAAAATTACGCGTCATCCAATCTTTTATATCTTTAACACACTCTGTCAATTTGGAAAATTTAGCGTTTTCATCCGGCCGTGATGAAATATATATTTGAGTGTCATCAGCATAACAATGGAAACTAATTCCATGTTTCCTTATAATATTTCCAAGTGGCATCATATATATTGAAAATAACAGAGGGCCTAATACAGATCCCTGCGGCACTCCATAGTTTACTGGAGTTATGACCGATTTTTCTCCATTTAAATAGACAAAATGGTAGCGGTCAGATAGGTATGATTTGAACCAGCTTAGTGCTTGTCCTTGAACACCAGTATAATTTTGTAGTCGATCTAAGAGTAATGTGTGATCTATAGTATCGAACGCAGCACTAAGATCAAGTAAAACTAGTATTGAGATACAGCCTTGGTCAGAAGCTAAAAGTAAATCATTTGTGATTTTAACGAGCGCAGTTTCAGTGCTATGATGCGGTCTGAATCCAGACTGAAACTTTTCATAGATATCATTTTGTTGCAAGAAAGAGCCCAGTTGAGCAGACACCACTTTTTCTAATATTTTAGACATAAATGGAAGATTTGAAATGGGTCTATAATTTGCTAGATTATTATGATCTAATTGTGGTTTCTTAATGAGAGGTTTTATAACTGCCAGTTTAAATGTTCTTGGAACATGACCTAAAGATAAAGACGAGTTAATAATATTGAGGAGAGGCTCTTCCACTACAGGTAACACTTCTTTCAGTAGTTTAGTTGGTATAGGATCTAATAAACATGTTGTTGTTTTAGATGAAGTGATAAGTTTAATTAACTCTTTTTTTTCTATAGTTGTAAAGCACTGTAATTGTTCTTGCGGGGTGATAAGGCCATCCTTAAAAATATTTTGGTTTGCAGTAACAGCAAAAAAAAAGAAAAAAAGGGACGGTAGGTAGGTCTATATTTTTTTATATATAAAAAAGATTATATAAAAAAGTATCATTTTTTTATAAAAAAAAAAAAAAATCGGGGTCGGGTCGGGATACATTTTTCACCTATGTCTAGGGGCTGTTTACACCAGGCCACTTCATGCGTTTTCTCAGATCGGATTCCAATCTGATTTATCAAAACGATTCCATTTACACCTGGTTACATAAATGTGTGTTGTTGTTTTTTGCTGATATAAATCCGATCTTCAATTCCCGCTATATGCAGATTTAATGGAGTGCACGTCACCAAAAGCAACGAGATACATTATTTTATTGATCATTAGCTAAAATTTCTGAATCAAAGCCCGCAATAAGAGAAAGCGGAAACAGCCCTGGTAAGATCATTTCGTTTCTTTACATTTAATGAAGATGATTGTGTGTTAAGCGTCAGCGACTTACTTTCACTTTGATTTGCGATAGTTTGCACGTTGATGCAGCTTCTCATCTGCGGCGAGTGTGTTGCAGTAGCGTCGTCATATCTGACTAAAACATGACATATAGCCTATAACACGCTCTCGCATGTTTATTTTTTAATAAACCATATTCAACAACATATAAAAATGAAATAATCTTTAGAGTAAAGCCGCAGCCATCATTACCAAGCGCGAACCATTGACAGTGAATGAAACGAAGCGAACTTAGCTTGCAGGCTGTAGTGTGATGAGTTAACCAATGGTGTAAACATAATCATAGATGACGCGCCACGGGTTTTTATTTAAAAGAAAGAACGTAGCTTATTTTTGTATGTAGGTCTAGGCAATTTATATTCACAATACTTAATAACTAATATTATTTTATTGCATTTGTATTAGTTGTTTTAAGAGTTAAAAAAAAATCGGTCGGTCTTAACGCAAGTTTACAACCGGCAAGTCGGTCGGACTAAAATAAAAAAATTTAAAAATTTGGGTCGGTACTAAATTGACAGGGTCGGTCGGGTTACGGCAAACAAGAATATTTTTAAGGATGGCCTAATTGAAGCTGAATTATAAGGCGCGATTAAAGATTGAACATTTACAATTGTGGTTCTGATGCTTTCTATTTTCTCAGTGAAGAAGTTCATGAAATCATTACTACTGAACTGTAACGGGATATTTTGTTCGGGTGACGTCTGTTTATTTGTTAGTCTAGCCACGGTGTTAAATAAAAACCTTGGATTGTTTTGGTTGTTTTCTATTAGTTTGCGGAGGTGCTCAGCCCTGGCCGCTTTTAGGGCCTTTTTATAACGTGACATACTGTCTTTCCACGCGATTCTAAAGACCTCTAAATTAGTTTGTTTCCATTTACGCCACCAGGAAAGAATTTGCTGAATTTCTATCAGAGTTAGTACTGGCTGCAGATAAAGTCCTAATTGTTGGTGATTTTAATATACATGTGGATAACGAAAAAGATGCATTGGGATTGGCATTTAAAGACATTCTGAACTCTATTGGAGTTAGACGACATGTGTCAGGACCTACTCATTGTCGTAATCATACTGTAGATTTAATATTATCACATGGAATCAATGTTGATGCCGTTGAAATTCTACAGCAGAGCGATGGCATCTCAGATCAGTATCTAGTCTTGTGTATACTTCATTTAGCCAAGGCTGCAAAGTCGACTCCGTGTTACAAATATGTTAGACCTATCACTTCTGCCACTAAAGATTGCTTTATTAATAATATTTCTGATCAGTTTCATCTCCTCAGCATCCCAGATAGCTTAGAAGAACTCGATATTGCGACAGAAACGTTTGACTCTCTCTTTTCCAACACCTTAGACACAGTTGCTCCATTGTGCTGAAAGAATATTAAAGAAAATAGTCCAACGCTATGGTACAACGAGCACACTTAGGCCCTTAAGAGAGCAGCCAGAAAAATGGAGCGCAAAACTAGAGTTTTTTTCGCATTTCATGCAAAGAGAGCACGATTGCGTACAGTGAGGCCTTCAGGGCTCTAGAGTGCGACCAAATTTTGTAAGGGTGCGACAAATTATTTTCTTAGATCGCACCGGTGCACCTAACGTCCTCGCATCCGCTGCCTCTCCACGAACTAAGCATTTGTTCTCCTTTGACGGAACTCACACTCTTCTCTCACGCAGTGCCACAGCTCGCACAACACTACAGCCCTGCTTAATGAGTGACGACGGAGGACAGAATTAAACATTCAAACGTAGCCTGGTTACACTTAAGGTCTGTGATATTAGTCTGATTTTATTTTAGATTTCGGCTTCCAAAGATTATAAAAAATAATATATTGCGGTAAAACCATTAAAAACTAAAGCCGCATTCTAGCGCAACTTCTTCCCTTCGCAGCATTACGCTGTCTTTTCTCCCTAAAACTCAAACTTAATGACAGAATCAGCACGATCGGTGATTGTTGTAAAATGCAGTCTAGATACTGTTGCTAAATTGCGGGACGCGTTAAATAATTAAAAGAGCTATTAAAAGCACAAACATCTGCGCAAGAGATGCTGTTCGCAAGGCGGCGCGCTCCGAAACAGACCGAGACAAGCAAATTATATTTTGGGTTTCATGTGCGCATCTAAACGATCAAATGTACACAAAAGTATGTCAAAATGACCGGCTTGGAGACTCACTAAAAACAGTTTATGCCTTAAATGGACGTAGTTATGGAAATAGTTGGGAGAATATGGTGCATCAGTAGCCTATTAGATCTGCACTCGGTCTTAAAGGGGCTGCAGTCTAATAAACATGAACAAGAGAAAAATCACTCACAGTTCTTGAAAGAATAACTTCAGCTTTAATAAGCATTAATCTATTTATGATAAATTATGCAGTGTTATTTTACATTTGATTACTTTATTAGATTTCTTTTTAGACCACACCTGAACAGTAATGTTAGTAGACCTTCCTGAAATTAAAGCACTGTGTAGGCCTATATAATGTGTATCTTTGTTTAATTGTTTATCTTTTGTTTATCTATATATATATATATATAAAACAAAAAGAACCGATAAGAATACAGTTAAAGTACCGGATCGATAAGCAGTATCGGTAAGAGTTGGAATACCGATAAAACCCTACTCCCCGGTCAATGCTCAGACAACAGCCCAGACATGGAGCTACTTCAGCCACCAATCTCCCCAGTCCCTGGTAAGATGCCAAGCCCTGGTCCTTCGTCGGAGATGGCATCCGACTCAGAGACGGAGGTAGAGCCTACCGCGCCTGAGCTAGAGACTCAAAATAGTTAGTTTGGCAGCTCAGTGAAGCACTTTAAACATTTTTTATTTAAAAAAAAGATTTTTATTTTTATATACAGTATATTTGTGCTTCAAATTAAAAAAAAGTATTTACCGACACCTTATTCTTGTTTAAAATCATTTACATAATATATATGAATGTATATAGAGCGTGATAAAAAGGTGACCTTGAAATTGTGGCGTTAAAGGTGACGCGAGCCGAGGAAAAATGTGGGTGCACCCAAATTTTGTGCTAGTGCACCTAAATAAAAAAGTTAGGCGCACCAGTGCAACCAAGGCAAAAAGTTAGTCTGGAGCCCTGGCCTTAAAAGCTGCTAGATGTGCTTATTTTTCAACCCTATTCGAAGAAAATAAACAAAACCCTAGGTATTTATTTGAAATACCTAAATTAACAAAAAATAAATCTTCAACCCCAGACGTTTCCAAGCAGCACAGCAGTAATGACTTTATGAACTTCTTTACTAACAAGATTGATAATATCAGGGAGAAAATTATAACTATGCAACCGTCTACTACAGTATAACATCAGGCAGTGCATTGTAGTCTCCTTGAGGAAAAAATTGATTCATTCATTGCTATAGGAGAGGACTAAGCTATTGAAAGATATGCTTCCAAAGGTCATAGATCCTCTTCTTAATATCATTAATTCATCTTTGTCATTAGGGTACTTACCTAAAACCTTTAAGCTGGCTATTATTAAACCTCTTATTAAAAAAAACGCAACTTGATCCTACAGAATTAGTCAATTACAGGCCAATCTCGAATCTACCATTTCTGTCAAAGATTCTAGAAAAGGCAGTATCCTCACAACTATGTTCCTTTTTAGAAAGAAATGGTATCTGCGAAGATTTTCAGTCAGGATTTAGACCGTATCATAGTACTGAGACAGCAAATGATTTGCTCTTATCATCCGATCGTGGTTGTATCTCGCCATTAGTGTCACTCGATCTTAGTGCTACATTTGATACTATTGACCACAACATTCTTTCAAATAGACTCGAAAATTAGGTTGGCATTAGTGGAATTGCATTAGCATGGTTTAAATCATACTTATCTGACCGTTATCAGTTTGTAGCAGTAAATGAAGGGATGTCTTATCGATCAAAGGTTCAGTATGGCGTACCACAAGGCTCAGTATTAGGACCGTTGCTGTTTACTCTGTACATGCTACCCTTAGGAGATATCATTAGGAAGCATGGCATTAGTTTTCACTGTTATGCTGATGATACTCCGCTCTATATTTCTTCACACCCTGACGAATTACCAATTCACAAAATTAACGGAATGCATAGCTGATATAAAAAATTAGATGACTAGTAATTTCCTACTACTTAATTCTGAAAAAACAGTGATTCTTATTATTGGACCAAAAACGTCCTCACGTAATAACCTAGAATACTGTCTAACACTTGATGGCTGCTCTGTCAAGTCTTCGTCGTCGGTTAGGAACCTGGGTGTGCTCTTTGATACCAATCTTTCATTTGAAAGTCACGTGTCTAGTATCTGTAAACCCGCATTTTTCCATCTTAAAAATATATCCAAATTACGTCATATGCTCTCATTGACAAATGCGGAACAATTAGTTAATGCGTTCATGACATCAAGGCTAGATGATTGTAATGCTATTATGGGTGGTTGCCCTGCACGCTTAATAAACAAACTATAGCTGGTCCAAAACGCAGCAGCTAGAGTTCTTACCAGAGCAAGGAAGTATGACCATATTAGCCCTGTTCTGTCAACACTGCATTGGCTCCCTATTAAATATCTTATACATTTTAAAATATTGCTGATTACTAACAAAGCACTAAATGGTTTAGCTCCGCAGTACTTTAGCGAGCTCTTAACGCATTATAGTCCTTCACGTCTATTGCGATCTCAAAATTCCAGCCAGTTAATAATACCTAGAATATCAAAATCGACTGCTGGCGGTAGATCCTTTTCCTATTTAGCACCAAAACTTTGGAACAGTCTTCCTAACATTGTCCGGGAAGCAGACACACTCTGTCAGTTCAAATCTAGACTAAAAACACATCTCTTTGACCTAGCATACACATAACACATTATAGACATCTATAATTCAATGTTAGGCTGCATAGATTAGGTTAGCCGGAACTGGGAACACTTCCCATAAATCCTGATGTACTCATTGCATCATAAGAAGGATGGCATCTACGCTAATATTAGTCTCTCTATTTATCCCGAGGTTTACCGCAGTCCGCCGGATCCAGGCCGTATCCAGATCTGATGAAGGACCTGTGCCTGGACATGACGACAACGCAGTCCTGAAGGGTCAACTAGTCTCTCCCCTATGAAGGCCTCCTTCCCTTCCCTTCACCTCTATACAGATAAAAAGTTGTCGGGATAATTGCGATTCACGTGGCTACGCGGAGGCGATAAAAATTCTGTATTATAAATTAAGGCCAGACAAAGAAGTAAAGAAGGACTGCACGCCTGTGCACATATATTCAAACGCGTATACCTATAGACTAAACACATTATATGCATGTGCACACTGTCAGCGTTCTCACAGGTTCGCGTTTTTAAAGTTTGCGCAGAGAGAACTTAAGGGTTTTCTGTTAGAAAGGTGTCATGTTAGCAGTCCCTAAGTTAATAACTAATGATCGTTGCGACTGAAGTGAATCAATCAAAACTAACTTTAGCTGGACAATAACTTTATTCTACAGCTGCTGTAAAGCCAAAACAATCTGTTACTTTAATTTCCTATCCGATTGTTAAGTCTGACGTCACACGTGACGTTTAGCCTTTTCCGGGTCCAAGCGCTCCGCTCGTCCATAAATAACAATAGTGGAACCTGTAAATTTATTTACGATCACGTCCTTCTTAGTGAGGCACCCTTGGCGGTCAAAAAGGGTTTAAATTCCTTTAACACCAACAGAGTGGTTAGTGTAGCTCATCACTCAGGTGGCATAATTAAGGGTAGAGTCCAGGCATCAATGAAAAAGAAGATTTACGAGGTTGAAGTGAGTTAGCTCGGGACACGGGACACAGCACTGCGGCATTGTAAAAACACTCAATAATAACCAAAACACTAGCGAAAGCGGTAGGTAGGTAGAGAGGACCTGGACTTTGGACCCGGAAAGAGTATTATCGGAGAGTGGTTACGTCACGACTTAACCCCCTGAGGTTGACGGTATCGCCGGCGATACCAGCTCGCTTTTTTTTTTATCAGTGTAAAAGAAACTCATAAATACTCTGTTGACTTTGACTTTTCATAGGAGTTTCGTACATCAATCGATTCTGTTAAATGTGTATTATTTTTGTGTATACTCATAATAAAAACAAAGTGTTGAGCTTTTCGCCAAATAAAGAAAAATAAACACGAAGCGAGTTCTGCCTTCTCTCTGTCAGTGTAGTCCATTCTGAAACGCGTCCGAAAATGAACTGTAACTCACCGAATACTTCTCACACAGACACGTGAGATATGTCTTTATGAAGCTTGAAATCTCTTCTTTTAAATGAAGTAATTTATATAAAAAACAAATGTTTTCAACTCATGTAATCCGTTTGAAAGCAAGGAGAGGTACCGTTTTTCCTTCTGCCTCATTATCTCTATAATGAGTTGAGGCCGCCCCGCCCCCGGCGCTATTCAAATGGTAAATAGTTTAGGTGATCTAGTATGCATCGCATACGCCCCCCGATCAATGCCATAAAAACACAGTTTCTTCATCAGACTTACTGATAGTTCATCGCGTTTTGAGTATGGCACGCTTCTCCAATAAAGACGCCCTTCAGATGATTCTGGACAGCGAGGAAGAATGCATGATACCGGGTTGTTTCCTCAGAGGAAGATTGTAACTCAGACTACGAACGGCAGCATTCTGAAGAGCGAATTCCGCCGAGGACACAATTTCGGAGTAAGTTTTACTTAAAAGTCTTTTATCTTTTATTTTTCGTGTTCGCATTTATGAGGAAAAAACAATATTACGTGACAGTTCTCCATTATGGACGCGAGCGCTCTGAAAGCGCACTAAAAGACTTTCAAACTTTCACAGAGACCTCAAAACAGAAACTACAAATCCTTTCTTTAAAACGAATTTCGTTTTGTATAAATTGTATCTTAATTTTAATAATTTTTTCATTAACAAATTTCCTGGATTTAAAGTAAATATAGGCTAGCAATCACAACATAAGGTGCTTGAACTGGAGATCATCATTAACCAAACCCGTAGCCTACTCGCCTCACATGTCTAAAAAATGTGAAATATATTTACAGAAAGCTGGTTCTAAACAAAACCATCCAAAACAAAAAACTATGTAGCCTAATAAATGTGCATTTCTCCGGTGCGTTCACTAGCCTACTGCGAAGATCGCGAGTCAATAGCCTATCGTCAACTTCATCTTTGCCAGAAGTTAAATTTAAATTGCGTGTGTGAATGAATGATGATGTTTTAGCAAACTGTATTGCTATACTGAGATGAGTAAAAATCGTTGAAATAAAATGTAAGCTATTTGTATAAGCAACGTATTAAACTGCAAATTAACAATATGCCCTAATATTTCATGAAAACAACGTTACAGTCAGGCGAAATATGAAAGACAACATCTTGTTGACTAGATTTGGGTACAGTTTTTACTGTAGAATATACTGCCACGTCAAATAAGCTTTTGTTTAGCAATTTCTATATCTATTTTTGTCAAAAATAAAGTCATCAACTAAGATGTTAGCTGTTCCAATGTTGACTATATTCAAACTAATGAATACATAGATAAAATGTAGGCCTATAATCACTTTTTTTTTACAAAGAAAGAGTACACTTGAAATATTGTTGAAATTGTAATTATTGTTGTAATTGTAACCTTTTTAATAAAATAGCAAAACATATTTACAAGATAGATGTAAGCAAAATCTTAAATGGTCAATATAAGTCTTCTTCTAAATATATCTTTTGTCCTTGCATTGTGGCTCAGTCAGTTTCACACCTGAGTGAATGGCTCATCATTATGCAGAGTGGGTGGGACATTGTATTCTCAGGTGTAAACCACTCCTCGTTCACGCCCCCCTCGCATATTGGCTTTCCAAGCAAAACCTGTTTTACATCAATTTAAATCAATGTATGGTTTTATGTGAACGATAAAGCAAGACTATTTTCACATAATTTTGAAGAAAAAACTCTAGGCGAGGACATCCATTAGTCAAAAGTCTTATTGACACATATTTACTATGTGTTTTGTGGCCTTATTTCAGACATTTTAGTTTTTAGTTTTTTCAATAACCATGCATAAACATTATTCTCTCAAAAATGAAAACATGTACATACACGTGGCTCACATATTATGGTAGCCCTGTTTGTACTATATAGAGTGAATTTACACCTTTGCCATTAATATGTTTATATGCAACTGAAAAAAGCACAAATGTCAGGGCATGTCAGAACATCTCAAGGGCCCCAAAAACAGCCCAGACCCCAGAGGGTTAACAACCGAATTATCACTGTTAAGCTGCTTTGAAACAATCTATATTGTTAAAAGCGCTATATAAATGAAGGTGACTTGACTTGAAACTAGATTACAGTACCTATTACTCTCTAAAAACTACTGCATTACTTATAATTCCATATCAACCTTGACCAGTTGAACAATACAAGAATAAAAATGAAACTGCACTCTAATTCTTTCAAATAAATAATATAAAATTGCATAAATTGTTCTTGAACTGTTTTTAAATGTATTTAATGTTAAATCCACTATTGTTTTATATAGAATTGTTCTATAGTCTAACAGTATTTACATCAGAAGTAACAATTTAAATTACAGAATCCCTTACTTTACTTTTTCAAGGAAAAGGTAATTCAATTTTTGTAATTAATTACTTAGTAATGCATTACACCCAACACTGGCAATAACACAACATAAACCCACTGAAAATAAAGTAAGTGTTTTTTGAAATGGCAAAATAAAAGAGAATTAGATTATTAATTGTACTGACTCACAAAATCATAATATTTCCTTTAATACTAAAGTGGTCCTATTCTCCCTACATCCGTTCCACTTTTATAAGCTAAAAACCTTCATTGACAGTGAAATGAAAGACATTATCAAAGTACATTATGCATTAACATACGCAATAAAGGACCATGGGGGGAAATGTAAATGCACCTTCAATAAGAAAGATTTTACCTTCCAAACGACTATTTAAAAAAAAAAGAAAACAGATCTACCAGAGGAGTCAAGTGCAGCCTAATGTGCAGAGACAACTGGGTCACTCCACAAACAAGGTGCCATTTGTGTCTGTCATGTGTGGGGGAAAATATGTATTTGTACTTATAAAGAAATGAACAAACAAACAAATATAAATTATATACATATATAAAATAATACATTGATTTCCACAAAAAGGTGAAACTCTGTGACTCTGTGGTAGAATACAATTTTTTTTGCTTTGGTTCTTTTTTCCAACCAAAAAACATAACCAACTGTTTACACTAGGATACTCGCAAAGACGGGCATGCATACATAATTTTGTGTGAATTTGTCAGGAGTTTGCTGATGGATGTTTGCGCACAGTAAACTTCTTGTCCTGTAATAATGTAGGGTAGCACTTGTTAAACATAAATCACATAACAGCGCAAGGTTTCACTTAAATATACGGTAAGTTTTGCATGCGTCTGTGCTGCTATATAGGCATAAATATTTAATTTGTTTACCATAATTTTACTTCGATTCATTTACTTCATAGACATCCTTCTCTGATATATCCATTCTGCTCTCTGTTTGCTCTGTTGTCTGTGTTTCTTTGTCACAAGCACCGTATTGTACGCGCTGTGGGGTTTTGGTTGTTGTACCAGAGCGTTTTACTGAGACCAAGTACACGAGCGCAGTATCGTACATCCCTACTCCAGAATTTAATTAAAGCTCAAGTCTCATGAATGATGACGAACAAGCATTCAATAAAAAAAAATAAAGCACCACCTGTGTCTAATGCATGTCTGTCACATAAACTATCACATAAAGACAAATCATTGGGACAAATCATTCCCTGAATTGGGGGGAGAAGCAGTGAATAAGGGAAATGTGTTGGTGTTATTTCAAGGTCAGTGAGGAGTAGAAGATGAAATACAGAAGTAACCATGTCTTTGTGAACATAAATATCTAGAGACTCATTATCTCCAGGCATATACCGCAGGGAATGAATCTCTCTTCTTCAACAAACACACACAAAGCATTCCATCATACCTTGTTCCCCTAATGTATACAATCACACACACACAGGCTTAAACATAATGTGTCATTTTTCATTGGAACCTCCATTTTGTTGTATTTCTATTCCCTATTTTCTCTATCACTTCATTATAATAAACTTTTACAGAACAGGAATGGAACAAACCAGATTGAATCAATCATATACATCCACACCTCCATTTAATAATATAAAAAAAACACTTATAGACCTGATTTCACAGACAAGATTTAGATTAAGCCTGGATTAGACTTTAGTTCAATTAGGAGATTAAGTAGCATTTATAAACATGAAAAATGAAAGAAAAAAACGGCGTGCATCTTGAAATAAAACAATGGCATTGACATTTTCAGATATGTCATTTACTAGACATCCTCTATGGGGGGGATCAGAAAAACAAATCTTTCAACACGCATATATTTGTTTTCATATTGGATTATAATTATTTTGACAATAACTTATTTTTCACCTAAACAAAACTTTTCATATCATTAAAATACCAAATAATCTGCTTTAAAGCAGCTTCTTGACCGTGATACACATTCATTAAGATCTGCAGTATAAATCTAAAGAAATTAAAGATTAGATTTTTCCTTTCCATTTCATTTCTTAATGAGGCCTTTAGTGAATGGGTATTCAACACATTGTAATGGATTGTAATTGGATTTTTAATGCATATTTGAATTCATTAATAGATCCAGACAAAATATAACTGACCTATGAAATATCAAGCTTACAGTAGCACCTTTAGCAGACCCTTAAACTATGCCTGCTATTTAAATGACTATTGCAGACCTCGGATGTGACAAGACAAATTGCGTTGTGACAGGAAACACATGGGCTTTTATAGGAAATATATGAAATGGTTTTGGTCACATGGCTGTGCAATGTCCATGTCGATAAGAGGAAAGCAAATTGCACTTGTCACACAACCCAATAAATTACGGCACAGAGCTGGATCAGATCCAATCCCATTGGCTAGAATGAGGAATAGGGGTGTAGCCAGTAATATTAACCCAAACTGTAGCTCTGCAAGACATTCTGTACCACAGCATCAGAGCTTAGGGGTGTTAAATGACTGAACATCTCAAGATGCATCTGATAAACATACCATTGCCTTTAGCAATTATAGCAAACATCAAATTTGGCAAATTTGGGATATGATGAATGAAAGTCAAATCGCTCTGAACAATTTCCTCTTGGCATTTTAATTAGTCTTGTGATAGCATCGCTAATTTGAATGGGGAGGCAGTGTCTCGTGAAATTAGTTTTTGTAGCGGGTGGGTGTGCAACCACTGGTGACCAAAAGCACCGTTTGAGCCCTGCGACCCAGGACAAATCAGCCAGAACCTCATTAGGCCACCCAGGACCAGAAAGTGTCATGTGGACAATGGCTTGTGGTGCAGAGATTTGGTGGTTGTGAATGTCAATCAAAGCTGGGCCCGGTGTATTTGACCTCAAAACATATTAAATTATATCATGTCATTCCAAACCTGCAAGATTTTCCTCCTTCCTGTGAAACACGAAAGGTAACATTTTTTAAGAACATTTTGTTCCTTATAATGAAAGTGAATGGAGACTGGGACTTTAAAGGAACAGTTCACCCAAAAGTTCAAATTCAGTCATCATTTATTCACCCTCATGTCATTCCAAACCCATAAGGCTTTAATTTATCTTCGAAACACAATTGAAGATTTTAATGAATCCCAAGAGATTTCTGTTCCTTCATTGAAAATCCATTCCACTTAAACTTAAGCTTAAACAATTCCATGAAGTTATTTTAAAAGCAATCCATATAAATAAAGCCGTTTAATCCAAGTCCTCTGAAGGACATAATCATTTTATGATGAAGAGATTCAATTTAGGGTTTTATTCACATCAAATATGGTCAGCGGCAGATCAACTGCAACAACAACAACAACTCACTGTTTTTGCTCAAACATGCTTGCATGACATGCAAAATAATGCTTCATGATACTACCATTTAATATAACGGTTTACTATTTTAATATATTTTGAAATGTTTTTTTCCTTTGATGCAAAGCGGAATTTTCAGCAGCATTGTCACATGGTCCTTCAGAAATCATTCTATGCTGATTTAGTGCTCAAGAAACATTATCAATGTTGAAAACAGTTGTGCTACTTATAAGAGAATCCTGAAAAAAATAATCACTATTGCAAGTAAAACGTTCAAAAGAACAGCATTTATTTGAAATTAAAAACATTTATTATGATACAAAGATTTCTATTACACATTTGATCAAGTTAATGCCAAGAAATCTATATATTTATCCTTTTTATGGTCCAGATTTTCAATAAATATCATGCACATTTCATCATGTTCCTGAAACGCAAGCACGAAGACTTGGAATAAAGGATGATCCTTTTATGATTTTATTTTTGTCAGCAAAGACCTCCTGCATTTACTTTCTTTATGGAAAAGAGTGGCCAGGACAGTCTTCTGAAATGTGTTGCACATACTGTAAGAATAAAAGTCATACAGGTTTGGAATGACATGAGGATGGATAAATATGAACAGAATTTTCAATTTTCGCCAAAAGACATGCGGTTTAAAACTCAAAGCACCAGCACTTTTCCCATTTTCCCTCTAACAGAGATTCAGTATCCTTCAGGAATACACCAGTTCTGTGCCCAAGCTTTAAGTATCTGAGCAACAGCATGAAAGGGAGTGTATAATAAAAAAAAGTGTGACACTGTTTATGCCTCAGGCCCAGCTCTCCTGTGTCCACATCATAAGGTGTAAGAGCTCATGCTCAAGCTGATAAAGCATTCTGCTGCGGCCACCGCTTGACTGACAGCATCCTTAAGCCTTTCGTTAGTTTAGTTTCACCAAGAATATAGTTAACAAGGAGTTTCCAAAAGGTCAAACAAATTCTCAAACAGTTCACTTCTCTAAAAATACAGTCACTCCTCATTATCATCGCTAAAATGAGTTCTTGACGTACATTGTTCAGCAGTGTAATTTGGAGTAATGAAACATTTCATTGAACTCTTTTATAGTCTTTTGTTCAATGAATTACAACTTTCATTATTCACATTGTGTGATTTCTGAAACAAGTTGATTATAAACAAACAGAAAGCCCAAAATTCCATTCTGAAATAAAACTGAGAAGAATAATTGTGTATTAGTCATGAGCATGGCATTAATGGGTTATTTCCGTAATAGCAGGTTGCATGCCACCATGCAGATCATGAATGAAGGCAATTACTGAATTAATGATTTGTAAGACTTCATTACAACACAGCAAGACAGAGTAATTCTGCAACCTGTCAAATAGCAACAATAGGTAAGATTACAGACACAGTGGCATGTGGATTTAGGATTATTTAATGAAAATAAAGTTATTTGAACCAGAAATCTTTGGTCACATTACAAATGTTTTAATGTCAATTTTGATCAATTCAACGCATTCTAGTATTACTTTTAATAAAAACATATCTTACTGAACAGTAGTATAAATATGGAAAATAAGCCATATTAACAGATAAAATTAATCCATTGGGAAAAAAATTATAAATGAATAAAAATATAATATAATATAATATAATATTATATTATATTATATTATATTATATTATATTATATATATATATATAATATAATATTATATTATATTATATTATATTATATTATATTATATATATATATATATATATATATATATATATATATATATATAAATATAAAGACAAAATACAGATTTACTAAATGTATATTTACTGGCCATTGGGAGGCGAAAAAAAAACAAAAAAAAAAACACATTCTTGCATTTGGCAGATGCCAGAAGTCACTTAGATTGAATTCAAGGTGCTGTAAACTTTTTACCACTTCCCTAGGAATCGTACCCTCGACCTAGACGTTGTTAGTGCCATGCTCTACTCTTTGAGCTAGAGGGAAGCATTTAATTTTGAACCTTACAAATTAAAAAGACAGTATATCTGGCTTGGGTGAGGACATCTGACAATATAGAATCAAAACCAGGGCAGGATAGCATACATATATTAGGGCTGTCAAGCGATTAATTAATAACACTATTAATTAATTATTCACACATTAAATTTGGCTGAGAATTTACTCCCAAAAGATAATTTAAAGCCATTACTGAGTTAAATGTCAAATAGACATGACAAAATGTTATGATTTAACATAGAATGAATTACACACACCTTCAGGCTTCATGAGGGTGAGTAATGACGACAATTAATTTTTTTTCGGTGAACTATAGCTTTAATGGGTTTTTTTATAAAAATGAAATTATTTTTTAATGAAATGATACTCTAAATAAGACACTAAAACTGCCAGTAGATGGTGTTAAATGTCTAATTGAGTAAGTCATTGAGTCATTCATTCGAGTCATTCAAAAGGCTGATTCATTCAGGAATGAAGAACATGGATCCTTATGAATGGGCCACTGAATTATTCGCTCAAAACGCGGATTTATTCAGAAAAAGTTGCTCGGAGACACACAACAGTTCTGCCCTGGCTTTATATGTAATATTTTCATTAGCAAAACTGAGCAAAGGCAGACAATATTGTGTCTTAAATATAACACAGTATTAACTTATTTATTGAACTGTTGTATAAAATCGATATCACATTTGCACTTGTGCCGTTCGGGACAAAAATATCACTTGTGTGATATTGCGCTCGTTACTCTTGTGATATTGCTTAACTATAATTATGATATAAATGAGACAAAAATTATATATCAAATATGCTAGCCTGCCCTGCATTCAATGCTGTATTGACAGATGTCCTCACCCAGGGCATTCACATATTTTGTACAATCCAATACTTCTGCAGAGACTGTAAAAATAAGTGAACTCTGACAAATCTGCTCAGCACTTCTCCAACTGTCAGCCCCTCTTTCTCTGGCACTGACTAATCAAATGAGCTAAACTGTTTGTTTCACTGGCATGAAGGATCCAGCCTCTGGGCAGTCTTTGTTCCCTGGAGACTAGAGCAGATCAATCCAATCCCACACTCAGTATAGATTTAGACAGCAGGACATTTCAGGGCCTATCCTATCCGTTACCTAACAAGCCTATTAATTTGCATGAGCACTTTCTGCACTTGGCACTGGCAGCATTATGACTCTAACCGAAGTGATATTTCTCATCATATTGGACTACTTGCCAAGCAGAATTATTGGCTTTGGATCATATTGGTTGCAATTTGTTCTCCATTTCAGCACAGAATATTACGGCAAGTTTAGAGCAGACGTTGTGGCTGATATAGGACTGCACTAATCTCTGTAAAGCAGATCCTTCTGGCTTAAAATAAAAAAGTGAAGTATTTAGAGTGGAACAGGGCTGAATTTATATCTGAAGGCCTGGCAAAGAGATGGAGGAAATTGTCAAGTTTCTATAATGGTAGAAAATTACAAATGTTTCAGCAAAATTATAGCCTGGAAATCCAGACCTAAATCTGAAAGATTAATGGTCTGGCATCGACTAATGAAAATCGGCCAGCTCGAGGGCCGGCACGAAGCATGCATTTGAAAATCTCACTGCACGCAATTGGATAACACTACGACCAATCACAACAAGCCCCATATGCTAAGCTACCAGCGGAGCTAACTGGTAGATTATACTCTTGCCGTATCCGGTCGGCAAAACAGCAAAAACGCCCTTCTTGCAAAGGAACGATTCGGTCGCCGTCTTCTGTTCCTCTTTTAGATAAAAGGCCAAGTCTAACTCGTTCATTGTAGCGGCCAAAGTCGTTTCAAACAAGTGGTGTTCATCCATAGCCATCTTGCAATGTTTACTAATGACTTCGACGTCACACGCTGTCGTCATCTCGCCTCTGGCCAAATTCAACTTGTGCTCTCGCGAGAACTCTGGATTTCCAGGGTAGCAAACTTATTCAACAAACAAACACTTTCCCATGACACACTGGCTCTTTGAATCTGTGATAAGTGATGTAGCACAGTTATCTTTTGTGCTTAGAAGTACATTATAGTATATCTAGATTCATCAGATAATAATTTGCACTGCTTTAGTATCTCAATGTCCATCCAGTGAATTAAAGGGGTCATATAATGGTACATGCACTTTTACAAGTTGATTGTACTGAAATGTGTGTTGGCAGTGCCTGTACACAACCATCATAAAATGATGAAAATCCATCCAGAGTTTTTAAAAAAAATCTTCTTATATATGTTTCCCCCCCCCCATCTCAAATCAAGCTGTTCGATTTTGTGACGTCACGAAATCGACGCCCCTCCCACGATGGTTGATTGACAGGAGCGTTTCAACACAGACCTGCCCTCGCTCGTGAGCGAGCTGTCAATCATACCGGCGCGTTCAGCTGGAGCACTGAGCAGAATGGCGTCTAAGCGATTGTGGTGTTCTGTTCTTCGGTGCAATAACGAACACAGCAGTCATGTTGATGTTCCTAAATCCGTACCGCTGAAGACGCAGTGGCTGAGTTTGTTTTCGAAGGGAATTTTCCCCACGATCAACGTCAATGCTTTCATGTTTGCGCAAATCATTTCACTAGACTGCTTTACAAACGAGGGTCAGTAAAAAGCTGGTTATTTGCTTAGAAGCTGCTCCTGAAAAAAGGATCAGTACCAACTATTCGTGTTCCTGCTGCACCTCCAGAAGAACTGAAGTGAGTGTAACGTTTTATTGACCTTTATATTAATCTTTATATTAAAGGGTAACTAAACCCCTGGTCAGAGCCTGACTCCACCCACTGGCAATATTTGAAAAATGCTAGAAAAGTGGGCAGAGCCCAGCAGAGATAGAGGGGACGAACCGTGAGCGGGGGGGGGTGGCGTGCACCTGAGACCTGCTGTCAGACTCTCTAAAATGGAGAGTGACTCACAGGGTCGCAAGACGACGTAAAGTACATGCATCTGCTAAGTTTTATTGAGTTGATGTCAATAGCGCGCGCTCTCTATAGGCATATTCATATTTTGCCGCTATGTGAAAAAATCTAGCAAAATGCGCCGACGCGTTTGTTGACCCCAGAGGATTAACTTAGCCTAACCATAAATTGTGATTAAAATATATATGATCACTCACATCAAGACGCCGCTGCGGTGGTGGAGTCCATGCAGGAGGAGCAGCGTTTGGCACTGCGTCGCTTTTCAGCGCGAGCTGTGTGGAGAAGCCCATTTCCACCTCTATTGGTGCCCCATTCTTACAGATCATTAACTAAAAAAAGTTGGTTTAGGGTTTAGTTACCCTTTAATCTTTGCAAATCGCTTGCACGCTTCTCGATGAATGCGGCTATTTTTACACTCAGGGTACATTACGGCATGTTTTCTATGTATGACGTTCTCAATATAATTCATAATCCCATGTTTATAATGAACAACGCGTTATGGTTATTTTGTTATTGTGTTACAAACGGTGTATGCACAGAACAGAGGGGCGGGGTGAGCAAAGCTCATTATCATTTAAAGACACATGCACTTAAACGGCGTGCTGAAAACAGAGCTGTTTTTGACCAGGTAAAATTTGTGTTTTCTTACAATACTAATGAGAATTTTTAATTAAAGTATATTACAAACTTTTAATTTAGACCCTAAAGAATCATATTAGCTTGTACAAAAATGACATTATATGACCCCTTTAAATGGATAGTTCACCCAAAAGTGAAAATTCTGTCATTTACTCACCCTTAAGTTATTCCATACTATGGAAGTCAATGGGGTCCATCAACTGTTTGGTTACCCATATTCTTCAAAATATCTTCTTTTGTGTTCAGCACGAAAAATTAATTAATAGAGGTTTGGAACTTAAGTAAATGATGACATTATTTTCATTTTTGGATGAACTATCCCTTTAAGAATTGATCAAAGGAATACAAATACATAGTTGAAATAAAATTCCTTAAAGGGATCGCTCAAATACTATCAACTCAGTCGCTTGCCATTTCAAACCTATATGACTTACTAAATGTTGTGTCAATGATATGATGCTCATTTTAACAAAACTCAAGTTAAACCTGCATGACTTGATGAAACTATATCATAGAGAGAAGCTCTGCGGACCATTAGTTAAAGTTTGTAAAATGTTGTGTAACTCCCCAAAAATCTTATATTTATAAGAAATTATTAAAAAGTGTTTAAAAGGTATAATATGTTTAAAATGTAAGAAACTTTTTTTAAATAATGATTAAGGCGTGTAGTATTTTAGTATCAAATACTTTTATAGTTTTATTTGGTCATTTTTATTAGATTTTTTCTATTTGGCTTGTAGTTTTTCTAAATTTTTATTTCTGTTTTAATTTGTTATTTTAGTACATCAAGTTAAACTAGATGCGAAAGTTCGTCGAGACAAACTTTAAGTTGGCTTGGAAAAGTTTGGACGAGAAGTTTAAAGTAGTTTGAAGTATTACATTATTACTTGATTTTGTCTTTCTCGATCATTTTATAACAATTAAAAATATTTTGTTGCCGTCACATGAAAAACGATCAAATTATCAAATAATTGTTCTGGGTGGTTGCTAGGTGGTTGCCATTGTGTTCTGGGTGGCTGTTATAAGATAGATATATTAGAAATATTAGATAGAATGGAAAATGAGTCTGGATGGATTAGAAATACTAGTACATAGTCATTTTTATTTTATTTATTCTATCTGTCTTGTAGTTTTTATTATTTTTTATTTCTGTTTTAATTTGTTATTTTAGTACATCAAGTTAAACTAAATGAAAATGAGACATGTTGCCTTCATGTTGCCTTGGCAACTAACTGGAAAAAAACAACAACAACATTTAAACTTATTTTATTTCAGTTAACATTTATTTTATTTAAAGTAACAAAAGTTTTTTAATGGTTTTAGTTTCTGTTAACTATGAAACACTCATGTATTCAAGGTGTAAAGAATGGTTTGGAGGGAGCATGAAGAATTATTAACACACATGAATTGACACCTCTGAGTCCAGACCTTAAATTCATTGAAAGTCTTTGGGATGTGCTGGAGGAGACTTTACAGAGTTGCATTGTCAATACAAGATCTCGACCAAAAACTGATGCACCTCTTGATGGAAATAAATGTTGTGATGTTATTTCCATCAAGAAGAGCTGGATTAATCTTGACGTTGTCATCCTGGAATATGGTCATGATGTGTCTTCCTACATGGCTGTTTAAGAAATGAAAAGCTACACACTCCATTAATTAGGGTTAGAGGAACTGTTACCAAACAAATAACATGCTAGAATCTAAAGCATTTTGCTTAAGCTGTAAGCTTTATGCTGTAAGCATATATGCATGTACTTATGACGGTATTTTTTTATGTGGATTGCTTTTTAAACCATTGTAAATGTTGCTTTCACATTTTGCATCTTGGAGCATACTGTGAATCTCTCTCCTGTGTTGGTAGGCCATTTCCTGTTGATGAAAACGCTTCTCAAACAGAGCTGACTTGTAGTTCAGCCTCCTGGGACAGTATCAGCGGGGCTCGAGCCATCTGTGTTTACTGTGGCTGTGCGTTTAACCTGAGAGGGCAGGGGTAACACTGACACTCTCTGATAAAACCACAGGTCCTGGGAAGAGAGCAAGAAGTAATCTGATAGCAGCACAGGCTGAACGGATGGATGCAGAATTGATGCGGGGGATTGCTCTGTGGGCCTTGTGCTTTCCCGATGAGACGAAAGACTAAACTAGCATTTATTCCCTTAAAAAGCAGCTAAAGTCCATCCACATTTTTTGTTTTAATGCATCTTGTGTTTTTATAAGCATAAAATCAGCATGTTCTGACAAAAGAAATGTTTATTACAGGTTAGTGATTCTGAAAATTTGCCAATGGATTACTTATAGTAGTCTCTACCTATTATGCAAGTATAAACTATGCTAACATCAACAAGATAACAATGTTAACTCAACTCAATGAACCTTTGAAATTTAGTGTCTATACACAAGAGTATAAGACATGGGCAGCCATAGTGATTGAATGACACTGTCAAGTATTCAAGTATTCATGTCTGCCTCCCTGAATTAACATCTGTACTACACACTGATGCCCGATCTGTACACGAGTATAAATACGGTTTGGCAACACCAATCTTTCAATGAACTCTCTGTAAACTTTCTGCTTCATGACCAGGCAAAAAAAATTATAATTGAACTATGCTGATATTCAATTTCTTGCCAATACCAATAAGCAATTTAATGTTATGGTCTCTGTAAAGATAAATCATGTATCAACATTATAATGTACAAGATGAAAAATGAATGGTACCAATATGTTGCGAATCCCTAACACAATGTCTAGATATATTCATGATTATAGATATTTAAAACAATAGAGTATATCATAAAATAAACTGTAATTGTTTAATTCTGGTAGAATTATTATAAGATTCATCAAGAATACTACCATTCAAAAGTTATAGGTCAGTAATTGTTTTTCAAAAGGTATATTTCTATTCAGCAAAGATGCATAAATTGATCACAAGTAACAGCAAAGACATCTACACTGTTGCAATTTCTTTTCTTTTTTTCAAATAAATATAAAATATAAAAAATATGTACCACGGTTTTAACAAAATATTAAAGCAGCACAACCGTTTTCAACATACAAAATGTTTTTGAGCACCAAATCAGCATATTAAAATGATTTCTGAAGGATCATGTGACACTGAAGATGTAATTTGTAATGATACTGAAAATTCTGCTTTGCAGAATCAATCAATTACATTTTTGGAATATTTTCAGATAGAAAACAGCTATTTTAAATTGTAATATTTCACAATATTACTGTTTTTACTGCATTTATGATCATATATAAATATATTATTAAAGTCTAAGTGAGATTTTTTAAAAAAACTTTCTTTTTTTTTCTCTTAGAGCCCAAACTTTTAAACAGTAGTGCATGTTCAACTTGAATCAGGATCCTTCCAGTGCCTCTCCAGTGAAACTTCCCCTATCCGTGATGTGTAACAGAAGGCTTTTCAGAGTACCATGAACCAAAGTGAAACCCTAAGGCTAATAAGTGATCTTCTAAGCCTATCACTGTCCAACTCTTTCTTTACCCATCGTTCACTGCTCAATATTACCTGCTGGGCTCTTAATACAGAGGGGTGATGAAGGAGCGTCTGACAGCACATATCTGTGGCTAACCGCGCTCTGATGTGCTGTGATTAGCGCTGAAGGTTAGTGTGTTTGAGCGGGATGTGACCGGAGATGGGGTCACTGAAGCTGAGCTCTGTGCTGGAGGGCAATGTGTTATTTCTGTGACATGGGTAATGAGGACGAGGTGCATGTCAATATAGAGTTCTTTTTGAGGTAAATGGGAAATGCTGAATTTCTAACTGAATATTTCTCTGCATATTTCTTCCTTTATCCTGTACATTATTTCTTCAATATTTTTAAGCTTTATGCAGGGCTTATATTGAATGAAACTATTGACTATGTGACTGCGCAGCGGGAAAGCGACAAATCCTATCAAACCCCAAACACACATTTCATTACTTCTTAAATGGATCTTTCTTTGACCTTTTCAGAATCTAATGGAAACATCAGATCAGAACATCTGATCAGTTGGCCTTCTTACAAATGAAACACAGCAAGTAACTTTCTTATTCTGTTCTTATTTGAAGTAGAAAATAATATGACGATAATTTGCACGGTGTCCATGCAAAACTGGTTTCAAGGACACTACTACATGGATACTGAGGTGTTCTGAGTGATTTGTTCACGTTGCTATGTGGTTGCCAGGGTGTTTTGGGTCATTGCTTGGGCATTGCTACATGGCTGCTTACTGGTCCAATCCCAAGTCTCTATTCTGGTCTCCAGATAACGCTCACTCAATTCAAAGTCTATGAGATTTTTCTATGAGAAAGTAATAGTCAAGCTAGTTTATTTATTTGTAGAGCACAAGTTTAACAACCATAGTTGATCCAAAGTGCTTTACAATACAATAAAAATAAATCAAAATTCAAGAGAGAAAACCTGTATATATACACACACATACATACACTTTACTCAACAAGCCACAGGGATTTCAAATGTCATACATGTCCATAGCACTATTGGAATGAGCAACGAATTTCATTTTTTTGGACCACAATGTTTTTGGAGGGCCGAAATCACTGACTGAAGCCGTGACTTTCTTTAGCAGTTCTCCAGACTTTGTTAGCATCTAATTTGCGCACGCAATGTAGATAATCTACAACAAATAAACATGTCACCTGTGTGGACACTAGTACTGGGTTGATAATATTAATTTCTTGATTTTAAAATGTGCCTATTATGCCATTTTAAAGGTTCCTAATTTTGATCTCCTGAATTAGGTTTACATGCATCCAAGGTCAAAAAATTATTTCTCTCATAATATACTTTGCAGCATCCCCCCTTTTCTCACAATGTCTGAAACAGTTTGATAAAAGATTTGGTCTCTCTAAACACCTCCTTTCAAAGAGCCTACTCTGCTCTGATTGGTCAGATGGCCCGGTCTGTTGTGATTGGTCTACCGCTTACTGCGTAATGAATGTAAAGTGAAGTAATGAATACTGATTGTCATAATTATTTGTTAACAAACAAGTGTTTCAACCATGGATAGACTGTTAAAAAAAAAAAAAAAAAAAAAAAAACTTGAGGAGAATGTGCAAAACATATGCACTATATTACACATTCATTATATTTTACTTAACCTGTTAGTGATGTCTATTATTTCAAAGAATGTTTGAATACATCTTTTACAAAAACAAGTTATTACAGCCACCAATTAAATGTTGTTTTCATCAACCAATTAGAGTAGGAACATCATTATATCAAGTTTATATATAAACTGCCTTATGAGTAAATGTAAATGTTTGTCAAGAACTATTTTTTGTTGATTAAATAAGTTTGATTAATGAATTGATTATTACAATTTATTATCAGCTAAACAAAAACTTATTTTGTCTACAGTCAATGCCAATGGGGTCCAGGGATGTTTTGGATCCCACTGACTTTAACTGTATGGACAAAAACAGTTGAAACATTTGTTCTGGATAAGAAAGTAAGGCATGCAGGTTTGGAATGACACGAGGGCAAGTGTTTTAGGTTGACATATAACATGCACCATCACTACTAAAAATACTAGTATAGTCAGAATTTCTAAAAACCAAAGTGTGAAAACGTAAGTGAAGCCTGAGCTGACATGGAACAGGAAGATGATATGTCTTCCAGATAAAAAAAAATAATAAAGAAAAGTAAAGAATGTTTCAACTGCAAACCTAGAGCACTCATCTAACAGGAAGAGCACTGACAGAAGTGTCAAAACTGTCTCCAAATCCAGTAAGAAACAATCTTTTTGACAACAAGCCTCTATTATCTGCCTAACCTGTGATAAGACAGTTTTCCAGCATGGAGCCTGTATCACATTTTGCAGCTCTGAGTTGGAAATGAAGCCTATTTTATTCACAGCGGTGCAGTTTTGTTGAACTAAAAATGAACTGCACGTGTTTTTATGGACCCGTATGAAGGAAAAAACTTAATGGAAAGAATTTTATATTTGTGAAAACTGCACTAAGTATCATACTTTCCTTTAAAGCATCTGATAGAGGAAGCGTCCATACAATTACATCGTGGTTCTATTCTTGTAGCACAATTTAAACCCGAATCAGCTATTTGCATTTATTGATTTTTAATGTACTCGACATGATCACACTGAATGTTTTAGGCTGCATTACAGTCTGCCTGTGGTTTTGAACTATCTGAGGTTGGAAGGCTAAATGATTCCTCTTTCATCTCCTCCTTTCATGATGACCCTGAACCTTACATACACACACACACACAAACCGTGGCAACAGAGGCAGCAATTAAATTTCTCCACAAGCTTGAAGGAGCCTTCTTAAAAGAGATGAGATTTTTCTTATTAATGTCCAGTAGTAAATCATCAGTCTGACCACAAACAATACGGCCTGATTCACCTTACTATGACTACTCATTACTTATCTCATTATTGGAGTCATAACCTTTGTCAACCATCATTTTCACTTTTGCTGTTCTGCTGCTGAAAGTGTTCATGATGTAGGGGGAAAATTGTTTAAAAATAGGCCTAAAAAAGTACATATAATAAAGCCAAACTGATGCAAAATGTATAAGTGTAGGTTATTCTAGAAAAGAACTGTGTATTCAGTAAGAAACCATTTGACTGAAATGTCAATGGATTTGAAAACACACAGTGATTAGTTTTTCCTCATAACAACAACCTGGTGCACTCAGAGGTTCAATAGTGTTCTATATAGAAGCCTAGGGTCATTGACTCCATTTTAAAGAACTCTATATTCCAAAAATGTGAAATGTCTTAAAAGACTGCAAATACATTCATGTTCAGGTTTACAAATTGTTTAATTAATAAAATAAATAAAATAAAAAAGAAGAAGAAAATTTTTTTTTACCAAAACTAATTAATTAAAACTAAATCCACAAAATGATCCCATGATGGGAACCGTTAGTGATTCAACGGATCACAAAACTCACGGTTCGGATCATATTATGGTTTTTAAGTCAAAGATCAGATCTTCTTTTGGATCAGCAAACATTTTTTTAGTTTTCCATTTATTACTTAAAGGGGTGGTATAATGCCCTTTTTACAATATGTAAAATAAGTCTCTGTTGTCCCCAGAGTTTGTGATGTTTTAGCTCAAAATACCCCACAGATAATGTCGTACAGCATGTTAAAATTGTGCGTTTTTGAGGGGCAGTAAAAACGCGTTGTTTTGTGTGTGTCCCTTCAAATTCAAATGAGCTGATGCTCCCGGTACAGAGGGCGGAGCTTCAAGAGCTTGTGTGTGTGTGTTTGTGTGTGTTAATTAATCTTTGTTTAAGCTGTGTTTTGTTGTTTGATTAACATGAAAGACAACAGCTGGTATTTGGAGATTGCTGTCACTTTAAGACCCCATGCACACACAGATCCAGTGTAATGATACACATCCGATTTCTTTCTCAACTCGTTCACTTAAAGGCACAATATTGTACGTTTTCACCGCCAGAGGTCGCATTTTCAAAAAAATAACAAAGGCGAAGATTGATGACGTTATGAAGGAAAGTGGAACAATGGGAGATGTCATTTTCACTATCCAGAGATGTATGGAATTCACGAATCATGTTCACGGATGAGGTAAATTAGTTTTTGTATTACCTGTACATTTGATCACGCTATTTTACGTCATCGTAATGAATTAGCTGCAAGGAACGTGAAATGTAATGCTATTTTAGCCTGTTACTAATATGTGACTTTGTCAAATGATTTGGTTGGTTAATGCTGCGTGTTTAAAACAATCGTACTAAAAGTAAATTTGAACGAACCCACAGTATTTGCAAGTAATGGCTAAATATTTTTGTGCAACACATACTGTATTTAGTTTCACTGCCATAGTCTTGGTCACCAGACATGATAAAAAGCATTACTGTGATAAAACCCTGTGCACCTAAACTCCAGAGTTGCAGTGCAACCAGGGAATCCCTTTGGACTTTGAGATTTTCACAAGTGCTTCCCAGTTTTGTCTGCAAAATGCTTTAGATGGTCAGAACGTGGGCAGACTGTAGGCGGTCTGTCTGAGACTGTGATGGTTATCAGTATAGAAATTAAATGTCTTGGAATTTTTCATAATCTATTATTGGCATTCTTCATCCAATTCTAACATCTGAACAACTAGTTCTTCTAAAGACAAAATGGGGTCATTTAGCGTGAAGTGAAAACATTTGTAGTACTGTACCTCTCTCTGTTCACTGCAGATCTTGCAAAGCCATTGAGCCCTTTTTTGACTGCCTGGTGTCTCGATTCCGCATTTGGTGCACACCTTCTGCAACACAAACATGCATAGGAATAGAACAGGTCAAACAAACACACCCTGATAACTATTGTAAAATAAGATTACATTATTTTAAGAAATGCTCCTTTTTTTTTAAATGGGAAAATGGCAACTGTCACTAGTAGAAAGGGGCACTAGTTAACGGACTGTGTTTGGAGTGAAGTGAAAAGGTTATTGTTAGCGCTGTCTGAGTGCAGTGAAGCTCCGGCCTCAATGATTATAGAGAAGAGTTGGCACTGCTTTTGGTACCAGCACAGTGCTAGTTTTAGACTGCTTTTATTAACCTTTGTCTGAAACAAGGTCTTAGACACGTTATTTGCACATCCCAATTTTAAATCCCCCATCTTGCACGCCAACTACTGCTTCCGTGTCCCATCCCGGTGTGATTCTCCTAATGACTAATTGGGTCCCTATCACAATATATTAAAATACCCTTTTCTCTTCTTCTTCTTTTTGTTGTTTTTTTGAGAGAGAGAACAGTGGTGGACGAAGTACACAAATCAAGTGCTTGAGTAAAAGTACAGATACCCTAACATTTTTCTCCAGAAAAAGTATCAAGTACTGCTTTTCAATTTGACTCAAACAAAAGTACTTGATTATTAATATACCCAAGTAATAATAGTAAAAAGTACTGATTAATAAATGTTTATTTATTTAGCAATTTTATATACACCATCCTACTGCTGAAAATATGTGTGGGGGGAGGAGGGGGTTATAATGTAGTAGACAGACAGATAGAGCTCAGTCTCAAATCATTATGAATTATTATGAATTAAGTAGCCAGCACTAGTCATTGATGTCCTCATTGATTATGCAGACACATATGTATTGATCTGCCGGTAAGAATTTATTTTATTTTATTACCAGAACCTTTCACACTGATAACTACTACTGATAATTCAAGTGTGCAAACAAGAGAAAAAAAGAAAAGAAAAAAAATACACCATATAGTATATAAAACCGAGGAAAAACAAAATGTGTGTTAATGTGTTGACAAATAAACACAGAATACAAAACGTCACATAGGGCAAAATGTGTACACTATGCAAACATACCAGTTTTTCATCATTTGAAGCTACTACGGGATGGGCATTTATTTGAATTATTTTAACATTGTTTAGTTTTCCCCATTCGGACGGTAATACACACGTGAACATGTCCACATTCAAGCACTTCATACAATGGGCTTAAACAGCTCTCCCTTTAACAGCAGATTTAGTTTGCAAACAATCGACAGTCGTGAACTAAATCTGAAATTCATTTACAATAATAAATCCAAAAATTCTGCATTAGTAACTTTTTGTGCCATCAGTCGCGCACGCACTCAAGCTCGGAGGACCTCCTGTTCTTGGCTTGACTTGTGAATTTGTTTGATTGATAGATACTTTATTAATCGAAAAGCGCATGTTGTCTACTGTTAGGGGCAATTTGAATGGTTTTGATAGTGCAAACGGTTGAAGAGTTACGGTAACATGAATACAGCTTGCTGGTATTTGTCGGCGACGACACAGCCGGTTATAAAGGGTTAACAGGAAATTGCATTGTCACAGCAGCTTCATCAAACACACACACACAAGACTGTACTAGGTCCAAACTGTATATACAGTACCAGTGATGATTATAGCACATTAAACAATCTGGTAGCAGCCAATAGGAAGGACTTCCTGCTTAAATTCAATTAACATTTATTACATCATTTTCAAAGCAGCTTTACAGGAAATGCATGAGTCCACATTACAAATCTAGAGTGATCTGTTATCAGAGGTAACTGTCTAAGTTATGTATTTCAGAAAAGTACATATACAAATGACAGTTAACAATTTTTTTTTATTAATTTAAAGAATGTAATACTTTAAGGCAGAAACAATGAGATCATAATGATGAAGTAATACTGGGGCTAAAGGGGTCATATAATGGTACATGCACTTTTACAAGTTGATTGTACTGAAATGTGTGTTGGCAGTGCCTGTACACAACCATCATAAAATGATAAAAATCCATCCAGTGTTTTTTTTTTAAATCTTCTTTCATGTTTCCCCCCAACTCAAATCAAGCTGTTCGATTTTGTGACGTCACAAAATCGACACCCCTCCCACGATTGTTGATTGACAGTAGCGTTTCAACACAGCCCCGCCCTCGCTCGTAAGCGAGCTGTCAATCATAGCACACGCCGACCGGCGCGTCAGCTGGAGCACTGAGCAGAATGGCATCTAAGCGATTGTGGTGTTCTGTTCTTGGGTGTAATAACGAACACAGTCATATTGATGTTCCTAAATCCGAACCGCTGAAGACGCAGTGGCTGAGTTTGTTTTCGAAGGGAATATTACTCACGATCAACGTCAATGCTTTCATGTTTGCGCGAATCATTTCACACACCAGACTGCTTTACAAACGAGGGTCAGTTTAAAGCTGGTTTTGCTAAAAGCTGTTCCTGAAAAAAGGATCGGTACCAACTTCGTGTTCCTGCTGCACCTCCAGAAGAACTGAAGTGAGTGTAATTAAGCTTTATTAAGCTTTATATTAATCTTTATATTACTAATCTTTGCAAATCGCTTGCACGCTTCACGATGAATGCAGCTATTTTTACACTCAGGTACATTACGGCATGTTTTCTATGTACGACGTTCTCAATATAATTCATAATCCCACGTTTATAATGAACAACGCGTTATGGTTATTGTGTTACAAACGGTGTCTGCACAGAACAGAGGGGCGGGGTGAGCAATGCTCATTATCATTTAAAGACACATGCACTTGAACGGAGTGCTGAAAACAGAGCTGTTTTTGACCAGGTAAAATTAGTGTTTTCTTACAATACTAATGAGAATTTTTAATTGAAGTATATTACAAACTTTTAATTTAGACCCTAAAGAATCATATTAGCTTGTACAAAAATGGCATTATATGACCCCTTTAACAAATGATTATGACATACAGGTTTATCCTCCGAGTAGCATAAACCTGTATGAATATCTTTCTTCTGCTGAACAAGATATTTTGAAGAATGTCAGTAACCAAACCATTGATGGACCACAATGACCTAAATAGTTTTTTTTATTTTTTATTTTTTATTTACTACTATGGAAGTCAATAGGGTCCATGAACTGTTTGGTCATCGACATTCTTCAAAATATCTTCTTTTGTGTTCAGCAGAAGAAAGAAATTCATTCAGGTTTGAAACAACTTAAGGGTAAGCAAATGATGACAGAATTTTAATTTTTAAGTGAACTATTCCTTTAACAATTTAAGTACTGAGTAATATTAATTAACTACATGTACTTACTATAGGGTTAGGATTGAGGTTTGATTTTGGATTAGCTGGATGCAATTATGCATAATTTATAGTTATTACAAAGTAACTATTTGTTAAATAGTATTAATAAATATTTACATTATAACAACATACAGGAAAGTGTTATATTGTGCACCACTGTTATTTAACAGTTGTTTTTAAGATTACATTTGATTTGCCAAGTTTACCTGCAAGATAAATGGAAATTAAATGTTTAATATGTGGAAGTAAAAACATGTCCACCCTGCAATCCTGCTGATTGTGAGAGGCACAGTCCCCCTCCACACTAAAATTTAATTACAGTGGGAGATATTACTGTAGACTCTGACGGCTTGGTTTTTAAGAATCAATTTGCAGTTGAGGGCTGTGATACGCCGTAGTAATAAGAAAAGAGAAAGAACCTTTAATCAGGCTTTATGTAATAGAAGACAAACACTAGATTGAAGTGCAAGTAATTTAGTTTCAGCAGAACTTCTATACACTAAAATTGCTTTGAGATAGAGTGAGCGAGGGGGGAACAGAGAGAAAAAATGTTCAATTTCCGTTAAATACTTCTATAAAGATCCCTCTGTGAGCGAGAGCCATCTTTAAAGCTGCCGTAAGCGTTTTAATACCATGCATAAAATGTCCTTACTGCCTGACAGATATCACTGAAATGGGTGTCTTGAGAAATCGCACTTCACTCTGTGGCAGCTCCAGGCTCTACAAATGGAAAAAAAATTAACCTGACTGCAGCCTGCATGTCTCAGCCAATCAGAAAGCTTGGAGGCAGCCTTCTGCCAACCTCAGCCAATGGAGTGAGTGTGGGATGGGACTTTATTTATTTATTTTAGCTGAACAATAGTTTAAATGGAGAGTGTTGGGGGGAAATAATAAATCTTTTCTGAAACAGTAATACTTAGTCACCATAAAATCTAAATGATCAAAAAAAAATCAGCCTGATAGTTACATTTTTGGGTGAACTATCCCTTTAAGCAATTAAGCAACTACAAGACTTTCAGGAAAAGCTTATAAGAACACACTAGCATTAAATGAGAAAAGAACAAAGTTGTGAGCAGTGAGCGTTTTAACACGAGCTGCCAACAGATTCAAAATCTATATCGTCTGTGTGCAGCGTGAACTGTGACTGCTGCGCTCTCTGGTTGTTAATGAGCTGCGGCAGCAGACTGACACACCCCCACTCAAAACGGCCAATAGAAAAGCAATAGGCTACATTTTTAATGGTTATTGATCTGAAGGAGAACACAAGACATCTCCTTAGGTCAGAATTAGCGGGGGAAAAAATAGCGAACATTTTTCTTTTCTAATTTATCATCAGATGGACAGATCATTTCTCAGGGGAGGCAGGGCTTATCCTAGGGGAGGCACTGCCTCCTCCAGCCTCCCCTAGACAGGCCCCTGGAGAGGAAGAGCAGGTTTTGCATTCTGTGCCCAGGATAAAATTAACATTATTACAATGCATTCCCATTACACAGATATAATGCATGTTCTTTGCTATAGTAATTACAGTGGAAACTATAAGCTTAATTTAACAAACAAGCACCTATTTGTCAAGCAGATAAGGGACTCATTGAGAATTCATTTGAATTAATTGAGACTCAACATGAGAATTAGTTTAAAAGTTGCAATGAATGACAAAATGGAAATGCTGAATGTTTGTTTGTTTATTGTTGACAATACACAATCACATATCCCAAACAGGAATGGCCTTAAATAAGAAATGTTTTTTGCGTATTACGTGGGCGCGGATTATTTAAATGAGTAACATTGTGACTTCATAAGATACAAAATAATAATAATAATAATAATAATAATAATATTGCGCTGAAGTTCAAACGAGTCGTTCGTTGTAGTTCTTGGAAAGTGGATTCTGTTAAATAAAATATCTTCCTTTGGGGTGACTGAGCTTTGTAACCTTGCCGATCTTTTTTAAATTCCCTAACAGCAACAATTACGCAATAGTAAAAAGTGGAAAAAGTGGAAAAGCATAATAGGACCCCTTTAAAAACAGCCAATGATCAGGCTCGTTTATGTCCTGTCAATCAAAAGGGTGCAGAAAAATGTGTCTGACTGCAACTCATATGCTTATGAAGAAAATCTCTCGTGTTGAACTTAGGGCAAGTTAACATGACAATAACGCATTAAAAGTAAAAAAAAATAGCTACATAAAAGTAGGCTATTTGAGCCTTGAATCACCCACAGTTCAAGCCAGGGTTCCCAGGTCCACGGTTTTCCCCAACAGCAAACATTTTTGTTGTGCGCCTACCATCCAATGATCGCAAAAAGTTTTGTGCTTAGTTACTTCTGCAAAGAAACAAAGTCTCATCTTTCAAATTGTGTCCATTAACACAAAATTCAAACAATAAATGGCTTTGACACTCTTAAATGACATGACGTGACGTGACAGATCGCTGTAGCGCCTCAGGTCAAACAGCAGCACGAAGCTTGAGTCTTTTCTTCCACTTTAATACAAGTTAAATTTCGAAAAAACATGCATGAATATCAGAAGGTATGTTTAAGGATCCAGTACAACTTACTAGGGCTGGGTAAAAAAATACTGATTTCTTGATTTTAATCGATTCTCATTTTTACGAACCGATATCGATTCTTAAATCCCAAGAATCGATTAGTCATCCTGTTTTCAGTTGATGAAAGAATGTAACGTGTAGCGCACATCCCATCCAATAAATCGCAATAATCTTTTTGCTTTGTTACTATTGATATGAAACAAAGTCTCAGATTTCAAATTACATCCATTTTCTTACGAAATTCAAAAACATAAATACTGTTTTGTTGCTCTGGCGTGAGATCGCTCTGGAGCAGCTCAGCTCAAGAGAAGCACATGATCTTCTCCTCCGCCTTAACACCAGTTACAGCACGAAATAAACATGAATGAGCATCTGAAAGTGCGTTAAAAGGTAGAGTACAACTTATCAAAATCCGTATCGTGACATCGCTCAGTGTTTCAACCGTGGAAAGACATCAGTAAATCAGCTTGTAAACAATGTCATGTAACGACACATTCACCTCAGAAAAACCATATCCAGTGACCATAAACTCGTTAGTCAGCTAGAAATATTAACTCTAGAGAGGAGCATTTTGCTAATTTTTAATGTTCTTCAATTTTTAATGCATGTTTGAATAAATCTGGCAGGTTTTTATGATAGCCACCATTTAAATGTTTATACTTCATATAACTTTATTATTATAAAAATAAATAGAAGTGTAATTTAAGTGTTTGAATACAAATCAGTTCATTTTTATCTTCAATATTATAGTAGGCTAATGAAGCCTATAGGCTACAACTGACTCCCATAGTTTACAGCATTAGTTAAGAGATTTGTTTTCCTTGAGAAAATTTGCCATGTATTGCACCAGATATCCAAAATAATCAATATTGAATCGAAATCGAATCGCAAGCTTGTGAATCGAAATCGAATCGAATTGTGAAATTTGTGTCAATACCCAGCCCTACAACTTACCAAAATCCATATCATGTCTCATGTAATCACTCAATCTAAGTTTCAACTGCAGAAAGAAATCAATAAAACAGCTTGTGAACAATGTCACTTAACATTGCATTTACCTCAGGAAAGTCATCCGATGTTCAGTTTGTTAGTTAGCTATAAAAAGACACTAAAGGAGTTTATTTACTTTTAATTATACATGTATGTTTGAATAAATTTGCCATGAAGTCAAGTGATTATGAAAACTACCTTATGTGCAATAAACATTTCAGGGTTTTTTGTGCAATTATTATTTCTGAAAAGAAATAGCAGTTGAATATTATACCTCTGCTGTGAATTGTAACCTCTAATATTATAGTGTAGCAAATGCAAGGGTTATTTTGCAGCATTATTTGGGAGAGATATTTTTTTCCTTAAAGGTCCCATGGCATGAAAATTTCACTTCATGTTTTTTTTTAACTGGCCTGCCTATGGTCCCCCAGTGGCTAGAAATGGCGATAGGTGTAAACCAAGCCCTGGGTATCCTGCTCCGCCTTTGAGAAAATGAAAGCTCAGATGGGCCAATCTGGAATCTTCCCCTTATGATGTCATACGGGGAAAGGTTACTTCCCCTTTCTCTGCTTTGCCCGGAAAGAGAATTTGGCGCGCCCATGAGAAAATGAGCTACGTGAGTAAGACATTGGTTTCTCCTTGAGACACATCATGGTTTGCAAACGAGCGAAGCATGGCAGTTGCTCAGTGTTTGGATGTACAAATGAACACAAAAGTCTTTGTAGTTCCTTCATCCGAGCTTCTGAAGAACCAGTGGATTATGTGAATTTCTGATGTGTAATTGTTCAAGTTCAGACAGATAATCTTTCTCTTAATCGTTCAATACTGTTTATGCATCAGTAAATCAAGCCAGTGACTAGAATATCAACTTCACATCGTTTCTCTTAGAAGGATGAACATAATCTTATTTAAACTGTGATTAAAATATATACAGAAAGCGATCAAAGAACAATCCCTTTCCAATCGCCCAAGCTGTCAATCACACAGCGCGAGTTTATCTGGACACTTGCCAAAACTCCTTATGACATCAATGACGCTGTTACGCTGCACAACGAAGCTCTTACTGTATTTACCTCATGTAAGAAAGCATTAGTGAGGGTGCAGAAACTGCGTTGCAATAAGATCGGTGAATCTCTAATTGGAATGTTTTTTTTTATTACTTGGCCCACCTGACCCGCGGATTATTCGCAGTGTCTACGGGTATAACCACGATCGGCATATTACTACTATGCACATCATTTTTTCAGATTCATGTACCTCATAATCTTTAATCAAAATAACTTTGCCTGCAGTGGCATCTCTTCTCTGATGCGTTTACAACCTGTCACTCACGTGAGATCGACCAATGGCAAACCATCTGATCAATTCCGATTGGGCAAAATCGATTCCCGGCCTACATTTTTCTTGTTCAAGAAGCGGTTTACTCGGATATATACGTCACAGCAGGGAATACAAGACTACAACAACTGTTTCATGCCAACTTTAAGAAGCTGATAGGCTGATGATTATTTTTTTATGGCAGCTAACCAATACAATGGCTGATATTACAATCCAAAATCATTTTATTGAAAATAATTTCAATTAAAAAACTTATAATTTAAAATTATTTTTTCTTTTATGATTGAATTTAGGCATCACAACATTAAACTGTACAGTATAAAAATGGATAATCATTTTAAGATTGCACTTAACAGTGTTATTAATTAAATTATTAGTGTTTATAGATTAAAGGCAAGCGAGTGTTAGATAACAGCAAAGGTAATCTAAATGTAAAAATAGATCAACCGAGCATGCATGCACAATTAAATATTCAATATCAATCAATACAGATAAGAAAAAAAAATTCTCTAATATGAGCTGAAAACAGATAAATTGTGCATCTCATACTCAATCATGGTTTGTTTTTCACCCCAAGTATTATTTTTCAGCTTGTTGTAACTCAACAATTTGTACCTCAGAGATGAATAATACTTCAAAACATGCAGCTCTTAGTGGAATGATACTTTTTAAAGCAAAAAAAATTTTTTTTTCACCTGGCGGATGACAAAACTGCTGATAATCAGCCTAGTAACAGCCTAGCAACCATCCAAATCAGAAGATCAACTTGCTAAAAGCCCCTCTGATGACCATAGAAGGCTGTAATGCTTCACTACTAATCTAATTTCCGCAATAACCCAGCATCAGATCCATATGGTATATGATCAACACATATCTATTACACAGATTGTAATTTAATGACTGAACACAGAGGCATGATCTAATAGCAATCTAATAACAATAATGATCAATTCATTAATTTCCCCTCCACTGTGATTCCAGTGAGGTTTAGAAACAGCAGCTGTTGAGAATGATCACAGGTCATGAGAGAGCAGTAGTGATGTGAGCTCAGGCTCCCTGTAACAGATGCTCTCTCCTCACTGGCACAGACCTGCTGTTAAGGACCTCATTCAGTCTTTAGCACTCCTTAGTCCTGTGTCAAGTCACAGTGTGTGTCTGTCTCGAAGTAAACTACAAACTGTAATCCCAAAGTTCAGTGGAAAGTATCTGTCTGATGCCAAAATGTGCAATGACAGTAAACTATTGTTTATAAGTTACACACTGCCCTCTTGTGGCTTGATGGCTTTTCTAAATTCTAAATTGATGAAGTTCAAATGGTGCACAGAAATCTTAAGGTATGTTGCATTTTAAAAGTATGTAAAAAATAAGCATGTTTAAAGAAGAATATTGTACAGATAAACCCATTTGACTAATAAAAATAAAAATAACGTGGTTCATCCTGGTCTGCCCTAAGCACAGATCTTAATCTAATCAGAAATCCAAAACCACGATACTTAAAGGACAAGTTCGGTATTTTACACTTAAAGCCCTGTTTTCAGATAGTTTCTGATGAAATACAATGGTTAAGATTGAAATTTGGACAAATGCTGCTGTCCCGAGAATTTTAGGTTTTTGTGGTAGCACCCCCCACCTATACAGCGGTTGCATAGGTGCACTGGAAAAATCGTTCGTTTACAAAGACGTGAAACTCACCGAGTGGTCAGGGGTGTTCACTGATATGCTCACACAAAAATCGCTGCAAAAGATGCTTTCAAACAGGTGTTTTACCATTCGTTGTAAAACTGTGGACCTATTTTTCCAAACGCCTCACACCCGTACACTCTTCCGTTTGGGCTTGAATACATTCTTCCGTTAGAGCTTGAATAATAGACTCTCCAGCCCAGTTGGTGGTGATAATGCACCTTTGCCAATTGCAAGCAAACCACTGGCATTTCATTGAATACACAGAAGAAGCAGAAGAAGAAGCGGCGGAGTAATACCGTAAAGGTGCTGCGGTCTCACAGCACGTCCTATTAAGTCAATGGAGTTGGACAAAAACTACGATAAAACCTGTTGGAATGCATCTTTTGCAGCGATTTTTGTGTGAGCATATCAGTGAACACCCCTGACCACTCGGTGAGTTTCACGTCTTTGTAAACGAAAGTTTAATGCGTTTTAGGAAGGATTATTCCAGTGCACCTATGCAGCCATTGTTAAGGTGGGGGGGGGTGCTAACACAAAAACCAAAAATTCTCGGGACAGCAGCATTTGTCCAAAGTTCAATCTTAACCATTGTATTTCATCAGAAACGATCTGAAAACAGGGCTTTAAGTGTAAAATACCGAACTTGTCCTTTAAAACCCATATTAAACTCCTGAGGGAACACATGATGCATGCTCTTCAGGTTTTTTTCCAACTTTTTTTTAATGCAGTATATATTTAATGTAGTAATTATTGTAATCAATGGGATTATTATTATTTAATATTTTATTTACACAAATTAGTTGTAGATTTCAAACATCTTCACTTTTATTATAACCTATAGGTTAACTGAGTGAAATCATTCAATTTGATTTCACAGTGTTATTATTATGACATATCTTCAATTGAAAATGTACCTGTATACAAGTCATACAATAATATTAACTTTCAGATTAACCTCTTTTACTGTGATTCTGCTTTGTTTGTCATTGGTTATTCAATTATTGTCAACTAAATTGTCAAAATAAAATTTTACATAGAATAGTGCATTTAGTATTTTACATTAAATGACACTTGAAAAAAAAGAAGAAAAAAAAAGAAAAATTGCTGATGCATCATCATCCTGCACATGCTAAACTTATATCTAAATATGTTAGTTTAAAAGTAAATCCACATTTGTTCTTAAGGGGGGCATCTTCCCCCATGTTACCCTACAGTATACACTTGTACTGTGCACAGAATGCAAATTTCCTGTATGCACAGATTACTTTCAGACCCTCCTTGAACATACAGCTCTCTGCTGACACTATGTGGTGTCTCAGAATCACTGCATGAGCCCAAAGATAGTTACTGCAAATGACTAAGCAGTGAGTGTGAATGGTAGAGAACATGGTTATAACATATAGACTAGTTTGTACCATGCAGCAGTCCAAACAGAGGACGGACGAAGAGCCCAGCAGACCAAACTCCTCTCCACACAGCAGACACCGTGAAAGGCCGTTTCCCACTGCAGACCTCCTCATGTTCTCCAGGCGCTCCACTAGACCCCTGAAACACACACACGCACTCATCTTTATTTAAAAGAACATAACTGACATATCTTTACATATCAACTTAAGGTGTACACCTGTTGGGGTCCAAGAGACCCCCTATGCTGTATGCTGTTTTTTAACCCTCTGGGGTCTGGGCTGTTTTTGGGGCCCTTGAGATGTTCTGACATGCCCTGACATTTGTGCTTTTTTCAGTTGCATATAAACATATTAATGGCAAAGGTGTAAATTCACTCTATATAGCACAAACAGGGCTACCATAATATGTGAGCCACGTGTATGTACATGTTTTCATTTTTGAGAGAATAATGTTTATGCGTGGTTATTGAAAAAACTAAAAACTAAAATTTCTGAAATAAGGCCACAAAACACATAGTAAATATGTGTCAATAAGACTTTTGACTAATGGATGTCCTCGCCTAGAGTTTTTTCTTCAAAATTATGTGAAAATAGTCTTGCTTTATCGTTCACATAAAACCATACATTGATTTAAATAGATGTAAAACAGGTTTTGCTTGGAAAGCCAATATGCGAGGGGGGCGTGAACGAGGAGTGGTTTACACCTTAGAATACAATGTCCCACCCACTCTGCATAATGATGAGCCATTCACTCAGGTGTGACACTGACTGAGCCACAATGCAAGGACAAAAGATATATTTAGAAGAAGACTTATATTGACCATTTAAGATTTTGCTTACATCTATCTTGTAAATATGTTTTGCTATTTTATTAAAAAGGTTACAATTACAACAATAATTACAATTTCAACAATATTTCAAGTGTACTCTTTCTTTGTAAAAAAAAATGATTATAGGCCTACATTTTATCTATGTATTCATTAGTTTGAATATAGTCAACATTGGAACAGCTAACATCTTAGTTGATGACTTTATTTTTGACAAAAATAGATATAGAAATTGCTAAACAAAAGCTTATTTGACGTGGCAGTATATTCTACAGTAAAAACTGTACCCAAATCTAGTCAACAAGATGTTGTCTTTCATATTTCGCCTGACTGTAATGTTGTTTTCATGAAATATTAGGGCATATTGTTAATTTGCAGTTTAATACGTTGCTTATACAAATAGCCTACATTTTATTTCAACATATTTCAGTCGAATTTTCCTTTCCTCAGTATAGCAATACAGTTTGCTAAAACATCATCATTCATTCACACACGCAATTTAAATTTAACTTCTGGCAAAGATGAAGTTGACGATAGGCTATTGACTCGCGATCTTCGCAGTAGGTTAGTGAACGCACCGAAGAAATGCACATTTATTAGGCTACATAGTTTTTTGTTTTGGATGGTTTTGTTTAGAACCAGCTTTCTGTAAATATATTTCACATTTTTTAGACATGTGAGGCGAGTAGGCTACGGTCTGGTTAATGATGATCTCCAGTTCAAGCACCTTATTTGTGATTGCTAGCCTATATTTACTTTAAATCCAGGAAATTTGTTAATGAAAAAATTATTAAAATTAAGATACAATTGATACAAAACGAAATTCGTTTTAAAGAAAGGATTTGTAGTTTCTGTTTTGAGGTCTCTGTGAAAGTTTGAAAGTCTTTTAGTGGCTTTCAGAGCGCTCGCGTCCATAATGGAGAACTGTCACGTAATATTGTTTTTTCCTCATAAATGCGAACACGAAAAATAAAAGACAAAAGACTTTTAAGTAAAACTTACTCCGAAATTGTGTCCTCGGCGGAATTCGCTCTTCAAAATACTGCCGTTTGTAGTCTGAGTTACAATCTTCCTCTGAGGAAACAACTTCCTCGCTGTCCAGAATCATCTGAAGGGCGTCTTTACTGGAGAAGCGTGCCATACTCAAAACGCGATGAACTATCAGTAAGTCTGATGAAGAAACTGTGTTTTTATGGCATTGATCGGGGGGCGTATGCGATGCATACTAGATCACCTAAACTATTTACCATTTGAATAGCGCCGGGGGCGGGGCGGCCTCAACTCATTATAGAGATAATGAGGCAGAAGGAAAAACGGTACCTCTCCTTGCTTTCAAACGGATTACATGAGTTGAAAACATTTGTTTTTTATATAAATTACTTCATTTAAAAGAAGAGATTTCAAGCTTCATAAAGACATATCTCACGTGTCTGTGTGAGAAGTATTCGGTGAGTTATTGTTCATTTTCGGACGCGTTTCAGAATGGACTACACTGACAGAGAGAAGACAGAACTCGCTTCGTGTTTATTTTTCTTTATTTGGCGAAAAGCTCAACACTTTGTTTTTATTATGAGTATACACAAAAATAATACACATTTAACAGAATCGATTGATGTACGAAACTCCTATGAAAAATCAAAGTCAACAGAGTATTTATGAGTTTATTTTACACTGATAAAAAAAAAGCGAGCTGGTATCGCCGGCGATACCGTAGACCTCAGGGGGTTAATATGTATAAATTAACTTATTTAATAGTGAAAAAGATGCATCATGGTTACAACAAAAGGTCACACTTTAGATTAGGGTCAATTCTCACTATTAACTAACTATTAACTAGACTTTTGCCTCTAACTCCTCCTAATTACTGCTTATTAGTAGTTAGAAAGGTAGTTGTAAAGATTAGGTATTGGGATTAAGAGATGTAGAATATGGTCATGCAGAATCTGGCATTAATATGTGGAAACTTTTTTGCATTATTTTCCTGTTATCTATGTAAAGCTGCTTTGAAAAAATCTGTATTGTAAAAAGCGCTATATAAATAAATGTTACTTGACTTGACTTTATAAGTACTAATAAACAGCCAATATCCTAGTAATACTAGTTAAAAGTGAGAATTGGACCCTGAACTAAAGTGTTACCCTACAACAATATTAGGCAGTTTTCAACATTGATAATATGATATGTTTCTTGAGCAGACTTAACACTGTTATGCTAATGACATAGATTTATTTTAGCACACCTCCCACCTCAGTGTTTCTTCAACTATTAACAACTTGCTTCAAGGAACTCAAGCGTTGGCTCGAGACAAACCACCTTAAATTTAACTCTGGTAATACGAATTGGCTCTAAATCTGTTGTGTCTAAACTATCTGGGGTGCGTTTCCCAAAAGCATCATTAGCCAACTATGGTCGCAACTTCCTTCGTTATCAGCATAGCTCAATGAGTCAGAGTTTCCCCGAAAACATTATTCCAATGAACATTCGCAAACAGCATCGCAAAATTGCCTGGTTGGAACGACAGCTCTCGACCTGTGGTTAGAAGCATAGTTTCTAGTTTGCATGACATGTGGACTCAATAAATCCTTATCTTGAGCCAAATAAGCAAGCTAACATTCACAATCTATATCTTTTATTTAGAATACATACAAGTGTCATTTACGGCTTTTAGTTTGACCGTTTTTGAAGACTGCGCATGTCCGTACGTGCTCTAGAATGAGCCTATGATTGAATCTGGATATAAAGCAAAAAATAACTGAGAAAAATTTGAAATAGTCCTCAAAAAACATCTAGCATTAATTCGATCTCAGACAGGTTCATTAATAGAAGTTATGAATCCACCACGTGCGTGACATTCTTAACCAGTGTGGTTGAACGACCACTTTGCAACGGGAAACAGTCGTGACTAGCTGACTATGTATTGTACTATGGCAGTTAAAGGGATAGTTCACCCAAAAATGAAAATTCTGTCATCATTTACTCACCCTCAAGTTGTTTCAAACCTGTATGAATTTCTTTTTTCTGCTGAACACAAAAGAAGATATTTTGAAAAATGTCTGTAACCAAACAGTTGATGGGCCCCATTGACTTCCATAGTAGGACAAAAAAATACTATGGAAGTCAATGGGGTCCATCAACTGTTTGGTTACAGACATTTTTCAAAATATCTTCTTTTGTGTTCAGCAGAAAAAAGAAATTCATACAGGTTTGAAACAACTTGAGGGTGAGTAAATGATGACAGAATTTTCATTTTTGGGTGAACTATCCCTTTAAGCAGCGAGTTACATTGTTGTATGGGAAACGCACCCCTGGTCCACTGATTTGGATGGTGACTTGATAATGCCCTTTACCACAGTTCGAAGTCTTGGTGTTCTGCTTCCACTCCACTCTTCCATTTAATGATTACATTGGTGAAGTGGCAAAGATAGCTTTTTTCAACCTACGTAATCTTTCTCGTCTTCGCTCCTCTGTTAGGCTGCATTTACACTAGACATTATCAAGCAGATCGGATCATAAGCCAATCAGGACATGGATCGCTTACACCTGTCCACATCAAGTGGCTTCTGTATCTGGATAACAGATCAAAAAAAAGAAAAAAAGAAAGATGGCTCTGGTGCAAAGTAGACCTGAAGTGGTGGGTTCTCTTTTAAAAACAGTTTTCAGTCGAGGTACATTTTACAAATCTCGCAAAATGAGGAGGATGAAGAAGCTACAAGTACTAATAATGTGGATAGATGCCATAATGGAAACGGTACAGAGAAACGTATGGGTCCGAGAACATTGCTAGCTGTGGCGGGAAAACGCGCGTTCTTTACAGAAAATGAATGGTTCTGCAACTTTAGGGTGCGAAAGCAAACATTTCAGTATATTTGCGATGTAGGCTACTTCGCACTCGACTGTATCGCAAAACCACACAGCTACAAGCAGCAATTCCTGGAGAGAGGAGGGGGACTAATGACAGTGGGCAGGGTTTTGTGTGACGCCCACCTGTGAATGCAGACACGATGGCTGGAATGCGTTTACATTACACTGAGATCCGATCACAATGCGTCCTCGACTACCTCCGAACCTGGACACGCTGCTCGGATAACATTCCAATCAGAAGCGCGTTTACACTTGTCTTTTCATTGTGTATGTGGACAACATCCGGATACAGGTTGCATATTAATGCCAAGTGTAAACGTAGCCTTAGTCAGCAGGATGCCGAAACTGTTATACATGCCTTTGTCACATCTCACCTTGATTACTGTTACAGTTTCCATGTGTATAAACTTCAAGGTACTAATTCTCAATTACAAAGCTCTTCATAACCTTGGTTGGTCCTTCATATTTATCTGACTTACTTCAACCTTATGCTCCTGTTTGTTCCTTAAGATCTTCTAGTGCAGGATTGTTAGTCAGTCCTAAGTTTAGTCTGGTCAATATATGGGTGACAGGTCTTTTAGTGTTGTGGCCTCTAGGTTGTGGAATGTGGTTCCTAAAAACATCCTGTCTCTTAAAAAAAGGTTTTCTCTCTGAATATTATTCTTCAGCTTTCGGTCTGTAAATTGTACCCTGTTATGGATAGCCTATGATGTTATTTGTTTGTATTCCTCTATTTGTTTGCATTCCTAAGGTCCTGTTTGTATCCCGCTATTTGTTTGTATACCTAACCTAACTTTATAAGTGACCTCTGTATTTTACTCTTCAGCACTTGGTATGTTTATTGTGCTTTGTTATGGATGTTTATTTGGTTCTGTTCCTCTAACCTATCTTTGTAAAGCGACCTTGGGCTTTTGAAGGGCGCTATATAAATAAAAATAATGATTATTAATGATTAATAAAATGATCAATTATTGTTTTTTGAGCTATTAAAATTTAAATCCCTTAAATTCAGAATTGACATCAAACATCAGGCTCAGAGTGTTTATCTGACTGAACAGAACAAGGCATGAAAAAGCACAAATGTGATGTAGTGTGATAAAGTCTCACCCAATCCGGTGTTGCTCAATGAGCTCGAGCTGCTCAGCGCGGTGGATGACACTCATGATCAGATCCAGCTCGGTTTTCTTAATTGTCTGAGCTTTCCTCTGTCTCTCTGACTGAAATGTGTGGATAGACCAACCGGTATGTAACCTGGGTGAAATCCAGTCACATACAAAAAAAAAAAAAAAAAAATCACATCAGAATCAGATCAGTGAGAAATTAATTGTTTTATTAATGCAAACATGTCACATTGAAAAGACTTGTCAATTTCAACACACATTACATTGGGTGGTGGTTTGTCAAATGACATGCTGAAATGCAATTTGCGCAACAGAATAAAAAAAAAATAAAAAAACACCTTACTTTGCTCTAAGCGTTAGTTGTCTGTCATTGGGACAGACCCACTGCTCATTCTCACTGCCAAACATTGTGTCTGTCATGTTTCACTGTAGAGCTGTAATAGAGCAGAATGACAAGTCTAAAATCATAAAATAATCAGGTATTTTATAGAGTAATAGGTTTGAGAATGTAATCGTCAGGACATATATAGGTGAATGAAATAGCATTCACCTTCAACGTCACAGCCGTTCATTGGCTTTGACAGGTATTGTCTGTTCGTTGTGATAGAGCTTACATTCATTAATGTGAAAGTGGAAGGACACGGCTCAATTGTTGGATTATTCGTCTCACAACACCTGCCAAATGAGTTTCAGAGACCAAACACGAAGACATATTGTGCTGTCTGTCTAACATATGAGTCACTTAAATGGAATAATATTGTATGCGTACTGCATTTACATTTAATAAATAATTGATAAGTTACATGCAAGTTAAATAAATAGTTGTGTAACGGAAAAAATCCCCACAATAAAAATATTACATTGAAATTATTTATAAATTGATATAGAACGTATTATTATTATTATTATTATTATTATTAAGAGGCCTTAAATCACAGGCAAATGATGGGGACATCATTTACTGTTGACACAGCATCCATAAACTTTCTGCATCATCACTCATGTACTGTAACTGTATTATGCATAAATTTAAGTTAAAGCATCTACCTGACATTCTCTCATTCCCTTCCTTTCTAACACACACACACACACACACACACACACACACACACACACACACACACACACACACACACACACACACACACACACACACACACACACACACACACACACACACACACACACACACACACACAGATACAATCTCCCCCTTTATGGTTAACCAGGGCAAGTCTGTTTACTTTTCCATGAGGAGAACTGCACTTTATTTGGCTCCGCTGCACAGGCCTCGGGCACAGACAACAGCTCCAAAAAACTACTTTGTTACACAAGCACACTTCACAGTAAAGCATTCCCTCTCAAACCAACACCTGTAATTCCAGAGAGAGAAAACTTGAAAGCTGCAAACCCTGGTATTTCATTGAAGGAGTAGAGATATCAAACATTCCCTTTTCCTATTACAACCTCCAAGTTACAAGTTGTAGAAAATCGCTGACTGATATCCAGTAGGATATCATAGAAAAAACACACACCTCTAACTATTACATTAACTACAGGTCTCTGACTCCAGGCAAGGCACCTTTTTTGAAAACATCAACATTCAGGCAAGTCCAATCCACTTAAATGCTGATAGAAAACAGGCACAGACAGTCAAGAAAGAGTGTTTACCTTACAAGAGGACAGACAAAGTGGCGTTACTGCGGGCTTTGTCTCAGCATAAGAAAGTGAGAGTAGAGGAAACAAGGCAGCGGAGGAGGAGGAAACTCCTGATTACACAGATCTCAGATCAGGTTCGCTGCCTCTCTTGCAATGGGTCAGGTCACATGACCAGAACACATTTCATCCAAAACATCCTGCTCCTCCACTGATTACAGTGATTGAATAAAGAAACAAAAGAGTGACGGTGATGAAGCGAAACGGAGACAGGCCACCAAGGTGCTAGAGGCTAAAGGCTTTACTATTGACCTGGCCTTTAAAAATCAGTCAATATAAATCACAGTAATCTAATTTGCTTGGTCTGCTGAGGCACTAAATTGTTTAGAATAGCATATTAAAGGACGACTACGTTGTAAAACTTATTGTGGAAAACAAAGTATCAGTGGTGGTCATGCAATTAAGTCGCATGGTAGATCAACAGTTACAAAGATCTCATACAAATCTTATGAAAAGTGTCTGATGCCCTCAGCTAGCTAGTAACTACAGAGCCCAGTTCAGGCTGCTCTGACTGTGCCTGCTCAGACCCACCTAGCCCCAAAGTACAGTATACAGTTGTAATTGCTGTGTAAACCCATTTATACTACCTCAGAACAACATTTTAACTTCTGATGCCAAACTTACATTGCAAAGGTGGCATAAAAGCACTTAGGTGGCATTTAGGTGTCTTTACACAGACTGTTTAATGCTGCTCAGAGGTGGCATGAATGCCTTTATACAGTGATTACGGCTGTATACTTTGATACTAGGGACTGAGCTGGGTCAGAGCAGGATTAATTCATTCTTACTTTTATTTAACTTGTCTGAGTAAAGATCAGTTAAGATCAGCCTAAATGCCACTTCAGAAACACGTATGTGCTGCCTTTGCAGTGTAAAGAAAGCATAAAACTGTATAAGGTATCTTTACACAGGTTTTTTTATCTTTACTTTTTAAAAACCCCAAAATGAAAATTCTGTCGGTAATTACTCACCCTCATGTTTGTTCCAACCCCCCAAGACTTTCGTTCATCTTCGGAACACAAATTAAGATATTTTTGATGAAATCTGAGAGCTGGCTCACTCCTTCATAGGCTGCTAGGTAATTGATATCTGCCATCCCAGAAAAGTTAGTAAAGACATCGTTAAAATAGTCCAAGTGACTACAGTGGCTCAACCTTAAGTTTATCAAGCGACGAGAATACTTTTTGTGTGCAAAAAATAACGGCTTTATTCAACTATTGATTTTCTTCTGTGTGGGCCTCTAACACGAGTTCACGAGAGCGCCACGACGCATGCGCGAGAACTGAGAAGATGACGCTCACGATCATTTGATGGGAAAGAGTGAAAGGTAAGCCATTCATTTTTGCAGCACTGGTAAGGCACTTTTTTACGTTTTCTCGTTGATTTCTCACGATTCGGACATCCAGGAAATGCACACTTTAGAACCATTTTAAACACTACATCGAGACCCATCTGCGTCATCTTCTCAGTTCTCGCGCATGCGTCGTGGCTCTCGTGAACTCACTCAGGAGGCCCACACGGAAGAAAATAGTTGAATAAAGTCGTTATTTGTGTTGTTGTTTTTTGCGCACAAAAAGTATTCTTCTCGCTTGATAAACTTAAGGTTGAGCCACTGTAGTCACTTGGACTATTTTAACGATGTCTTTACTAACTTTTCTGGCCCGGCAAAATGAAATTACCTAGCAGCCTATGAAGGAGTGAGCCAGCTCTCAGATTTCATCAAAAATATCTTAAATTGTGTTCTGAAGATGAACGAAAGTCTTGCGGGGTTGGAACAACATGAGGATGAGTAATTACTGAGAGGATTTTCATTTTTGGGTGAACTAACCCTTTAAGGCTGCTCTGTGCCTGCTCAAAATTATGTGTAAAGACGTAATGCAGAATAAAAGCCAGACTAAATTATGCATGCTCTGACCCACCTAAGCCACTTGTAGCAAATTTACACTGCAAAGGTGGCACAGAAGTGCTTCTGAAGAGGCAATTCTTTACTCAGACTCAAAGGTGGCATAAATACATTTAGGTGGGTCAGAGAGCATACATAATTTAGTCTGGCTTTTACACTGAAGCTTGAGCAGGCACAGAGCAGCCTTAACTCAGCTGCCTTTGTATAACAATATGGAGGTAAATTTGCTGTGTAAATGCATTTAGTCCACCTCTGAGTGTGTAAAGACACATAATTGCCACTTCAAGAGAGCTTCTGTGACACCTTTGCGGTATAAATTTGCCATCAGATGCACACTATAACTTTTATTAGCTTGTTCGAATTATTTCAGGAATTCAGACAATAAAAAAATAAGCCAATAAAACTCTATTTGCACACTTAGCCACTCTTGTAAATGTATGAATGTCATTGCCAAATAAAAAAGAAAGAAAGTATAATTTACTTACAAGAAAAATAGCACAAAGAAATTTTTCAAACTAAACACTTTCACAAAAGAAGTTTATTGGGCTTTAAATGATAAAACAACAAGCACATAAAACTATTGCATTATTTTCTAGTGACCATGTTCACGGTTATTGTGATGAACTATAGCTTCTTAATTATGATTACTCTGCTAGCAGACGTAAACACTAAAATCACCTTGAGAGCAGATGGTTAGAAATAAAGCGTCTCAGAAAAGAAAGTGAAGTTTGGAAAAACGTTTGTTTGGTCTCACATGGTTTAAAATCTTGTTTGTTATCTAATGCAATCCTGAAAAGTCTATGCAAAAACCGTGAATTTGAAAATGTCACATTGGTTTTGTTAAAAACAAGCTTTTATACCCAAACAAACAACATAAATGATAACAAACAGATGGTCTAAAAACACAGCAAGTGCAAGCCTTACCTTTGAGACGTGGTGTTTCCATTAGAAACAACAAGTAGAAGTTACTTATGTTCTTCACAAATTGTGTTCAGCGGTCGGACACAAACCCCCATAGGCAGGGGCCAAGTTGTGCGAAGGCAAAAAGGTAGCAGGTGTCACAGAAAATCCAGTGGATAATAGTGTGAAGAGGTGTTTATTTGTGCGAGCGCGAGTGCTTTGAGGTTTGTTGGCCGCTGTGAACTTGAGCCACACGGTTCAGTTTATCTTCAACTCTGTAAAAAATGTGTGAGGGGAAAATCTGAGGTCACACCTTCAGTTCCTACTACAGGCACAGCAGATGTTGGAGAGCTGACCACGTGCTCGCTCCCGGGCAAACGCGCAGCGCGCACACATGCGAGTTTCCAAGGAGAAAGAAAGAGGAAATACGGTGAACTGTTGGCTTTTTTCTTTCTTTATGTTTAAGTTAAACAAAAATATTTTAGCGGATTGTCCTGCTCAATAAAACCACGGATTACAGCCTACTTCAAAAGTCAAACTGCGTTTTTTGTAACTTTTCTTCCGTGATAGAAGGGGAAACAAAATACACAATTACAATTATTAGCTACTAAACACTGTGCCTGTGACAATAAATACAAATACTTAAGAATTTTAAAGCATTCATTTCAATGAACTTTCTAAGTCACAATGCAATCAATTTGGGATTTTTTTTTTCTTTTTTTTCTGGGCATCTGTGCCACGAGGCCTGTGTCTCTCCTGGGTATCTAAGCAACAGGAGCTTGTGGGAAAAAGCACAGACAACACGCATAGGATGAGGAAAAAATTCAGTTGGTCTATGCCACAAATAAAATGGTTATGTTTAATATTGTAGACTTGGAATTAAGCCCTTTCCCCGTTATTATTTGATTCACGGGACCGGAAACCAGTTTTCTTGCCAAGAATTGTTTTTATTCTTATATGTCAGGAGAGAAACTCTTAAGAAGATGTTATATTCATGCCAGGTCTATGCGTTTCCGTGTTTATGTGCCGTAGTACAGTAAGGCTCTAGCTTAAATACACAACTGAGCGACTTTCAACTTCCTTGTAACTAAGGTAGAAAAACATGTTGCTTATGTTTAAAAATGGAATGTATACCTAATGCTTACACATGGTACAATCCACTATCCCTCTGTGTATACATTAGTGGTATACAAATGGTACATTTGCATCAGTTGAAACATTCCTTGCCAACTGTACGAATTTGAAGTATAATCATCATTGGAACATCTCTGCTCAGTGAATGTGGCATTGCACACATACCTTTAAGCAGAATATATAATCCTCCCAGGCCCAGCTACCCTCCTGTCTAAAATATGTTCCTTAAACACATGTATCCATGCAATATATAGTCTAACTCATGCATTTTAAACTTCATAAGATAATACAACTGATTATGAATATTAATAAAGAATAATAATACAGATAAATAATATTAAATAATATTAAAAGATGAAATTTTAGTCTTCAGATATAATATATTGTAAATTTTGGACACAAGCAGGCCTATACATTTTAACATAAAAGTAAATGAACATACTGGTTGTCGAAAGGTCTATATCTCAGTCTCTCTCGCTCATATGCAATACTGTGCAAAAGTCTTAGGCACTTTAGTATTTTTCACCTAAATCCAAATGGTTTCATGGTAATCCCAGATGGACTCGATGATGGTGAGATCAGCAGGATCCGGTTGCATAAACTGCTAAGACTAGTCTTACAAGTTAGTCATCCAGTATTTTTCTTTAAGACTGTTCATAAATTTTTTATGTCAGTTACATAAAAACGTAGATTAGTCTAATTTGATAATTAAATGTAAGGCTGATAAGCCCTAACTAACAGCTAGTTGGTCATACTAGTTCTTAAGACACAGTCTTAACATAGTGGCTAAGTTTATGCAACTGGCCCCAGCAGATCTTCATTTGGATCATACTGGCTGTTGTCAGACTCCTTGTTCATACAAAAATCTCACTGGATTATTACAAGTAATGGCAAAAGGAATGTTTGGAAATGTAAACTGATATTTCCTTCTGACACACTACAGCAAAAGATATAAATAACTGGCTTAACCATTGTTTGGTAGAAATACTAATGTGCCTACTAATAAGACTTTTGCACAATACTGTATATATATTTCTGTATATAATGATAAACTATACTGTTTATAATCGCATCTTAGTAAGATATGTCAACATTTGAACTGCTTTCAGAAGATATCAGAAGATATTTGAGTAAGCTGAAACCCTATACTTGCATTTAAAAGTGTAATACGGAAATTTCTCAAAAAAAAAATCCTGTCATCACAGGCGCGCAATGAATTCTGGGGTAGGAAAGGCCACGAAGGATCCATCCGTTGTATCCTTTACTGCACAGGAAATGAAGGACAATGAATTGGGACAGCCTTCGTCGTGCCATTGTGATGCAATCGGCCTTCGAAGGATGCAGCCTCTGAATTGAGATGCAGCCACAATCTGCAGTAGAGTTCTATGAAGGGACATGGTGAAGAAAACAATTAGATGGGAGGAAAAATTACTGTACATGGCAATGCTTTCGCGTTCTCTGCGTTGCCCCAATAAACTTTGCATTGCCTCGCAAAACCTTTGTGTTCCGCACAGATAATCAATAATCCATTTTATTAATGAATGATTTTTAAAACTCAAACGTGTGTCTTGTTGCATATTCAACTGTAATAAAAGGAGAAAATAAATGCTTAAATAAGTCTCTTGTTCCTCAGGTAAACCGGCTGCGGCAACCATCAAATCCGTTATTGACAAATCACAATTAGTTACGCCCATGGCCTTCAACAGAACTGAGTGCATCTGTCATGCCCTCCACACAAAACCAACCACTTCAGTTTATAACATGCTTCTAGCAAACCAAGAATCCCTTGCTTTTTATTTTCCACTAATGGATGTTACATAATTCCATTATTACCCGTGATCTGTAAGATTGATGTCAAATAACAACATTAGATTAGAGGTATCACGAAGCAAAAAAAAAAAAACATGCAATTGGTCTTTAATAAGACAAAACACCAAAAACAAGAAGTCAGTGTTATCTCAGATTTTATTCAGCAAAGCATGTGCCTACAATATCTTACAAACAGAACAAAAACAGAGGGATTGTCCTCGTACAAACAGGTCAGCAGGTAGAACATTTACAATCATGCATCATGACGAGTCGAAGGGCTCGCAACGCCTCTCGCCAACACGAGGGAACTGGCAAAGTGTGCGACGCAAGTTCAGACAAGAAGAGGACCTTCTACCACTTACAAATACAATTCACTCAAATGCTACGAGCCCAAAGGAAGGACGAGGGGAAAGATCAATATGATCTGAGCATCAGGCAGCATCCGTGGAATTCCTTGTCCTTTTCCATTGTCCTCCAGCGGCGCTGAAAGGCCAACTTTAATGATCGCAGAAATGATGCATTAGCTGCAGAATGCTCTCACGTTCAAAAGGCTCCTTCAGCCATCAGAAAGGTTCGAACTGATTTCGCAATTACACAAAAAAATGAAACCACATGAGAAAATGTCTCCAGGGGTGAAGAAAAAAAATATTCAGAGATTCCAAAGCAGGTTTATATGGAAGGTCATTTTCACCACATAATAAGAAAAAATAATTGCGACTTTGTTACAATTTAGACTTTTTTTTACTCATAATTGCGAGTTGAGGATGTGAAGGATACACTTGATGCATCCTTCAAAATAAGCCAAATGAAGGACATCAAACGAAGGTTGACTTCCAAGAATCCGTGAAAATTGAGAAGGCCTTTGATGGAGTTTAATTGACGTGACAGCCAAGATATGCAGCCTTACTTTGACGCAGCCTTCCGATTGAGAAGCGCCCTACAACGCGAAATTGTGAGATATAAACTCGAAATTGCGATAAAAATTTTTTACGAGATGCAAACTATTAATTACGAGTTTATAATTTGCAATTGCAAGATATAAACTCACAACTGTAAGAAAAAGTCAGAATTGTGATATAAATCTGCAATTGTGAGGAAAAGTCAGAAATATGAGAAAACTCGCAATTGTGAGAAAAAAATCAGCATCTCGCAGTTGAATCGGAATTAGAGTTTATACCTTGAAATTGAGATATAAATTTGCAGTTGTAGAGAAAAAAAAAAGTCAGAGTTGAGAGATGCAAACTTACAATTGTGAGGAAAAAGTCAGCATCTGAATTGCAATTACGAGTTTATAACTTGGAATTGCAAAATATAGTCACAATTAAGAAAAAGTCAGAATTATGAGATGCAAACTAATAATTATGAGTTTATAACTTGCAATTTTCTTGCAAACTGTGAGAAAGTCAGAAGTGTGAGATCTAAATCACAATTGTGAGGAAAAAAAGTCAGAATTGCGAGATGCAAATTAGTAATTACGAGTTTATAATTTGTGAAAATTGTGAAAATGTTGAGACAAACTCGCAATTGTGAGACAAAAAGTCACAATGACATTTGTTTTAATTACATGATGGAAATGAGCTTCCATTGGTTGCTCAATGTAATAATTTAGCATTTTTATATAACTTTATCAAACTAGTTATGATAGGATGAATTAAAAAGGGGTGTAAAAAACAAAAACGTTCGTTCTTAATCATCAACAGAAGAAGCCCAACTGAACACAGTTCAGTTCCCACTCTTTCACAGCCATTACTGCAGTTTTGACTTGGACATGAAATGGGGAGGAAGTCAGTGAGAGCAGATTTATTTATTTCAACTCAAAATGTACACACAGCAGGTTCAACTGAAGGAGGAAAACTGTCTTAAACAGAAGACAGCGATGAACATGACTGACACAGTGCAAAGGCACATTAGTGTTTGGATGCCTGTTTATTATGGGCTGTAATATTGGGAGAAAGAAGGTGAGTGCTGATGAACCGTGACTGATGCAGCTAAAGAAGGCTGTAACTAAGCAAGGCATGATGGGAAAATGGGTTCGTCGATAAAGAGCAGTGAATCATACAGAGATGCAATGCTAAACCAAACAGGAGCATGAGCTAAGCATTCGTAACAAGTCTCATGCACATCTACTGTATATGATCACACATGCATGATATGAGTTTCATTGGGTGGAAACGAAAACTTCAATGACAGTAAGAATAATGAAACGGTAGGTTTGGAAGGCAAAGATTAAACCAAAACTAAAAGTATCAAACTAGGCATTAAACGAAACCATAAAATGGCAGGAAACACAATGGATGGTTGAGAAATGGATAAGAGTACAATGATTACAAAAAATAAGATATCTACAATAATGATTTACATTTTTTTTAAACTTCAATGTTAAATGTACAAGAGATTGCTGCTGCATCACTGCTGTTAATTCGCTGACTTTACAAATACATTCATTTGAAATGTCCAGAAACAGATGTGGACCTAAATGACATGTGAAGCCCAAGGCCATGAATTATAGCATTAATTCAGATTTAAACACAAATCCATCGATCCATGAATAGGCTTTTTATTTCGACTCACTAACACGGTAACATTCCGAGTAAGATGATGTTTTGTCATGTTTTATTCCCATCTATTTGCATTTAAGAGGAATTTAAATCGAGCACTGCGTCCACATCCACTCCGGCATCTCTTTTAGACACGTTCGCAGTAAAACCAGCGTGGGGTTCGGATGATAAAAGAAGCATGTCAAACAAATGCCAGCTGTCATCACTAGAGGAACTCGTTTCAGAGATCATGACCAGCAGCCTGATCATGGTACATGGCAGAGATCCACGCATCTGCCCGTCCTCAAAGAGGAATCAGAAGAAATGCCACTGCAGAATCGCCAATGGACACATATGAAAGGGTCGGTTAAGACGAAGACACGAGAGGAATGACAAGGCGAAGGTCACCTCCAGAGAAATCAAATGTCACAGGAAGTAGGATACACATTTGCGATCTGATCAAGAACACAAAGAGCAAGCATGAGAATGGATCAAATTTAAATGGAGGCGATATTCCTCATCTCTAGTCACACACTTTCCTCTGTTGGTACTGGATATACTGAACATTTACAGGATGGCACAGGGTGCAGGGGAAGCTCAGGCAGACTGCTTCTGTTCTGAATTTAAGAGTCCTAGAATTATTTACACAGTAGATACAGGCACTTAAAAGTCTTTGGTTGGAGTGACCCAACATTGCAGAAAAATGCATTCACAGAGCTTTTTTTTTTTTTTGCACCCTTCTCCTGGGTTCAGTAGGCAACATGTAGTTTTCTCACTTCCCTTTCCGATATGCTTCGGTTCAGATGTTCACCTTCGACCCCGTTTATCCCGCCGACAAGGCCACCTGTGAGAAAAACAGGCACTTTTAGTATTCAGCTCGGGAATGTTTGTTGTGAGCTGGATGATGACATTCCTGTAACAAGAACAGCAACTACAGGCTCAGTTTCAATTTAACAAGCAGACTCATCACACAGATCATCTTATACACCAGGTCGTACCTTTTCTTGACAAAAATCTGGGTTGTTCTGTCGAACTTTGCCAGGCCTGCCCTTGATGACTGCATAGCAGAACATTGTGATGACCATCACAAACAGGAAGTAGCTGGTGTGCATGAGGTGCAGGTTAATGAGAGAGCGATCGTCCTGTCAGGAAAGAGAACGCAATTTGCATCTGTAAATACATACTTTACAGACTTTTATATAAACTGTAACAGTTTAGTTCATATTCTGTATAATAACTCAAAGCGATAAAAAGTAAATATCTGTGGCCATCACTTTGAATTACAAAATCTTACAGATTTTTTTTATTTTTTATTATTGGCATCAGTCTGATTAGGGTGATACTGTAAAATATCACTGATGATGTTGTATGTTACAGGGACTGATAAATGCAAATCCCACTTTTCTGATTAAATTCAATCAAATGTTATGCTTACTTAGGTTTTATACATATTATGGTGTTATTTGTGACAGTTTTTCTAAAATGAGATCCTCTTTCTAAAAAAAAAGAAAAGAAAAAAAGAAATATTGCAATATATCATATCAAAACCCATGTATCGTGATGCGGATCACATCTCCAGATTCTTGGCCATACACAGCCAAAGTAAATAGAATCACTGTGCAGGATAGACAGATTTTTTCATAATAACAAAAGAGTTTTCACTTGTGCTGCTGCTAAACTGAAGTGATATCAGCCTCATTGATCATAAAGGGAGGTTTCTGTAAATAACCCATTCATATTTTGACAGTACACGCTACAAATTTTGACAACCGTATTCAAATGCGGGACTGAATCTGAAACTGTGATGTTTGACATTGTAATAACCATAGCCACAAACAGGACAAAAACAAATCTCATATGCCAAACTTAGATCTGTGCATTAAGTGTTGCAGTGTGAATGCAACAGACCTGCCACTTGTTCTGTTAACTGTAATGTGTTTCTTTGTTTCTCATTTTATTACTAACTTTTCATTAGGGATGTGCGCATCGACTAATTTGTCGTTTAAACAGAATTTTTGTAACCGACAAGTATAAAAGTCAGAAACCCTCTAAAAGACTTGTGTGTATATGCATTTGAGCACTTCAATGAATCAAATCCCATAATAAATGCAGCTAAATGCCGCACACTTGGCGAATAAAGCTCATTCTGATTCCAAAGCTCAGTTATTTTTCCGGAGTTGAAGTGAATATGTGATGGGCATTGGCTTGCTTCGGCTATCACAGGTACGTGCATGAATATGGTGATGCATGGCTCTAGTGGAATTATGCCAGTTTGAAATGGCACAGCATACATACACAACTTTCCAGTTTTATTTCTAATTCAAAATACTCCCGCAACTTTGTCTTTTGAACATAATTTCTGTGCTCTCCGTGACAAAGAAAACGCATCTGAAGTAAAATAAAAAGATTAAGCCCTACCTCTTAAGGTATTATTTTTCCAGGTGGTTTATTTTAATGTACGATTTAAAATGCTTTTAAACATAAATGTAACAAGGTTTAAGGAGCAGGGAAGAAGGGGGAACCGGTGAATGGTTATCGGAAGTTTTAAAATAAATAAAACGAAAGTAAACGGCAGGTGTTTTCGACTGCTGCCCATACATAGACAAAACGCAACTTAAATATTGCCAGGCCTGGTCTTCTCTCGTCTTCCACAGTCGTCACTCCTCTTATCTCTCGGAGCTCCTGGGACATTAACACTCGCGCCACTGGTCTCACTCCGTTTCCACGGCTCGTGCCCTGCTCTTCACAGTAACATTCAAACAACAGTAATTTGAATGCTAAAATCTGGTGTATTGTTTTTCCCGTATTGTTTTCTGTGTCGACTAGTAGCAGCTGTACCGTTTAGTCGACTAGTCTTGCACATCCCTAATATATATTAGTATTGTACTTTCACAAAGCACTTATTCACACAATGTTCCTATCAAACACTCACATCTGGAACGATGACAGTGAGCTTGGGATTCAGTGTGTGATACACCTTCCCAATGGCACCTTTGTAACACCAGAATGGGTTGTACTCCTGTGTGTACTTCGTGTCCGAGTCTCGTGCTGTGGTGAAAATCTTGTACCAGGATGTGGCATTGCTGTAGGTCTCTGGGACACAGTGAGGCGGCTGCCTGCAGAGGATTTGCAAAACAAGGTATGAACTACTCATCCTAGATGAAGGAATCAACAAGCTTCAGTTATGCAACACCAATTTGAACTATGCTGCCCTCTGTGTATGTTCTTTATGTTTTGCTTTGGCAGTCTGGGTCAGTTAAACACTCATTTGAGTTGTTAGTTACTCAACACACAAACACATTTACAAACAAATAGTATGGGAGTATTGGGTAAGATGTGTCAGTGGGTAAGTTGTACCACCCCATTATCTAACAAACCATGCATATACGTTTGAATTTAGAGCCCATAATACCAGGGTCATTATTAGGGCTGAACGATATATCGTTATCGTATCTATATCTAGATATGAACTTTCAAGATATTACTATCGAAAAAAGCAACGATATAGACGATATAGATTTCCCCTCTCCGCGCTCGCCCTGCATACAACTCTGGCAGTCACAACAAACATCAGTTTTACGAGTGCCCTTGAATGCACCGCTAAAGCCACAGCGCGCACACACTACCAGGGACGTGGGAACTATATTGTGAGAGGGGGGGCGGCGTTTCCATGGTGACGCGTCATTGCTTGTCACGTGACACACCGCAGCAGCAACAGCGCTGAATGAATGATGATCTGCTTTTATGTCATTTTTCCTTTTTTATTCAGAATATTCACAAATGTGTTAGCTATGGCATGAAATATCTGATATTCCGATTGTCAAATACATGCAAGTGGAAGTATATCGTTGTTTAAACACCTTTATAACGATCGCGTTAGTTGAGCTGTATGCGCGATGGGCGCCGCCGTGTTAGTTTGTGCCGCAGACGCAGTTCAGAGAATCGGATCTGTTGGATTTACAACCTCTATGTTTACAACACGTGAATTCATCCACTTCTCCCGAAATACTTAAAAGTAAGTGGCTGGTGAACTGGGAATAGAATAGAGTAAACATTGAAGTTACTTACACAATGTGTATCTGATATGAATAAAACGTGTCGAATTATAATGGAAAGGATTATTATTACCTCTTCCATAGACATCAGTGTGTATTTTACAAACTCTAAATGTATTGTTGTTTTAGTACTTATGTGAATTTATATGTTTGAAACCTAAAATAAACTATACTTTCCAGATTTTTTTGTATTATGATCTTTTTATTTTTCTGAGAAATGCTTGGTTTTCACCGAACCCGTAGTCATATCGTATTGTATCGATATCGAGATATCTGGCATGAAAATCGAGATATGAAATTTTGTCCATATCGTTCAGCCCTAGTCATTATATTAACAAACAACTGAAATCGAACAAAACGCATTTCATTTCAGCTAGTTGCTAAACAACATTTCTCATTTTCCTTTAGTTTAACGATGTACTAAAACTGAAACAAAAATGGCAAACTTTTCCAGACAAATTACTAGAATAAAAAAATAAATAAAAAAAGAATCCAAAGTTGTTCAAAATATAAAACACTATAATAGTATCTTACAGTGTATAATCATGCTATCCATCCATCCATCCATCTCTTTGGGTAGACAGCGAATCAATTCGGTTAACAATTCATTGGTTTTCAATACGATTTTAGCAAATTCTGAACGATACAATTCGAGAGGATTCACAATGAAATTCGATGGGATTCGATAAAAGACTTGATTCTGCATTTTTAAGTGCATTCACAGGATTTATTTAAATGCTTCCCCTAATGTGTCTGAGGGTACGTTTACACGACAACGATGTACTAAAAATGTAAAAGTTTTTATTAAATAAAATATATAGAATTAGAAAAGGTTGTAAACGGTTTCATTACATTCAAATTTTGAACTTCTCTATTTTCAGTTGATAACAGACATCCTGATACACAGTAAAATGTGCAAGTAAAAAGTTGCGCAACTTATCCCACATTTCCCCTACATGACTGACCTGTAGTGTGATTTGGCACATGCACTTTCTATAGACACTTACACTGTGACTGGGAAGACATTACTGGCTGCTGTGATGGTCATACAGGTGCTGAAGACCATCTGCTCACAGCGACCATGCAGAACACACTCATCTGAGTTCCAGGCTGCCGGCAGAGTGAAAGTGATGTTCATCTCTTCATGGGCCTCTCTGCCTTTAATGACACAAACACACCCACACAGAGTCAGCATGTTCTGTAAAACAAAGGGAGCTTAGATGTGCCTGCAAGTGATATCTAGAAGGTATTCAGTTCCGGCCTCTCTAACACGGTTATCCCTTTGTGCACAATGGACCGTTGTTTTAACTGGACTATGTTCAGTCACAACACCAGGAGAAAAAATAAACACACAGCAATGACTCTCCACCCTGATCTATGTCAATAAAATAGACAGTCACGGAGGCTGGATTCTGTTCGAAATTTCTAAACGTACTCAATGTAAGTTTCACTACAAATACCTCAATGACCTCGAAACTTTTGAGGTCAGCAAGATTGTTTTGAAAGAATTTAATACTTCTATTCAGCAAAGATGCATTAAATTAATCAAAAGAGAGAGTAAAAACATTCATAATGCTATTTTAAAGAAAAAGATTATGTTCCTCAAAGAATCCAAAAAAAAAGAAAAGAAAAAAACGCATCACGGTTTCCACTAAAATACTAAGCAGCACAACTGATTTCAACATTGACAATCTTAAGAAATGTTTGTTGAGCACCAAATAAGCATATTATAATTGTTTTACTGTATTTTGGCTCTTTGGTGAGAACCTTCTTTAAAAATAAAAATAAAAAAATCTCACAGACCCCAAACTTTTGAATGGCAGTATATATAAAGTAGTACACCAAAGATGCCCAGATGGTATATTATTTTGAGTTTCAGCGTTTATCAAAGAATGTTTTTTCAGCTTATACTGCCCACAACCCAATGTACAACAGAAGAAGTTTGCATTGGTTCTCTTATGTGTTTCTCTTATAGAGGGAGCAGGGAAAATATATTTATAATAAATATATATTATACATAAAAATCACAAGATAAGCCACAAAGAAGGTGCCATGGCTGTTTTTAAACACATGCATCTAAAAGTTAAGTAATAATAAATGTAACTAGATGCTAGCATTCACATGTAGAAAACAGTACACATCAACATGTTCTCTGGGTCAAAACACATAAGGAAAAGCATACTTTGCATAGCCTGCCATTTTTTCTTTAAGACTCTTTTTTTAAGCATTATTTTAACTAAAGAGGCAAAATATATTATTGTCAAATTAAAGATGGTAATCAGTAAACATACTGATTACCATCTGGGCAATATATTAGTCAAATTAAATTTTTTTTATTTTAATAACATGCTATGATTCAAGCATGTTATTAAAATAAGCTTGTTTCAATGGTCTTTCTTTCCCCACTAAAGGAGATAAAAGTTATATTTGCATGCCTAGAAAATCGATGCCCTGACTCAAACATACAGTACTTTCCTATCCTTTCAAGGAAGTGCAAACTGAGTGCAGAGTAGAAATATGCAAGGTGTGAAAAACTATGAAAAACAGCTGATAAAATCAGTGATCACATGGAGGTATGTTATCAGATGGTGCACGTCCAGGTTAAAACCCCCCAAAAAACTGAGACATACCAGCAAGGCCAACTTGGTGCCCAAGCGCACTGGCATAAAGGTGGGTAATATTGCGTGAGTAGCCGCCGAATGGCCTCAGTGGATCCAGGGTCAATGTGATGGCCACTGAGATGTTGATCAGACCGGGGTCCTCCAGCAGGGCTGGCGACTGCGTGCTGGATCGCGCCTGGCTACTGGTCACCGTGCTCTCTGGTGTAATGGACTCATTCAAGCTGTGCTTGAGGGTCTCGTTTTCTGAGATGCAAAAGTCAAGCTCATTGAATCGGAGAAGGAAGGTGTTCCAATCCTGGGGAGAAAAATAAATAAATATACAAGAGTCACAAAAAAGTAAATTCAAAGTAAAGATTATCACCAGAATTTCCTAAACAATACCTGTATGTCTATTACAGTGTTGTTTTATTAATTAAAACTATTAAAAATTATTTTAAGTAATGTAAATAAAGCTGGCATAAAAAACAAGTAAAAAAAAAAAAAAGTATTAGATGAAAAACTTTATTTGCAATCTAAATGAAATAACTCTAAACTCTGAAATAAACTTATAAAACTTATAAAATTAAAACTGAATTTAAAATAAATTAAAGCTTTATTTAAATATTTTTTTTAACTAAAATCACAGCTAAATTGCATTACTAAAACAAACTACAACTAAAATGAAAACAAAATATAAAAAGCTAATTCAAAATACATATATATATATATATATTATATTATATACTATTATATAAATAGTATATAAATAATACTAAAATAACACTGGTCTACTAATCATTAACTATTTCGGTCCCAAGTATTTTCAATGGGTCATGGCTCTCATATTTGAGGTAAACCAAGTTATTTTCTACCTCGGTCATTTCAGGTGATTTGATCTCCTTGATCTTAAAGAAGTATCCTATAGTGAGGAAAGCAATAGCCACAGCACTGACGCTGACCATAAAAATGACCAGCGGTGGACGGTTACTTATGTAGGTCTTCAGATTCTCCAGTGGATTCAACAACAACACCTGCAAAAAGAAAAAAAAGTCCCACAAGCTTAGGGAAACTCTGACCTACATCAACACTGGTATTGAATGAATCTACTGTATAACATGGCAAATAATTCTAATTCATTTTTGTAAGAACTGGTTTGTGTTCTCAATCCCAAGTCAATATTTGGCTCTAGCTCATTTAATTGTTCTCTCCACTTGACAAAAGTTGAACTGTGAAGTTTCACAACTTGCTTTACAGTCATTTAGACACATGTACATTCCTAAACACCAGTCAATGGCAGATCTTGGGTCAAAGTCTTGCTTGTTTCGCACATCATTAATAATCAAAGAGGGTTAATGGTTACAAATTCAAATATTATTGCAGCTTAAGAATTATTAGAGGAGTAAAGCTCTGTAGATTAAATTGTGTGGAAAACAAACGAGATACTGTCAAATGGATTTAGAAAGTAAGCAGAAACTCCACACCCCACATACCAACAACAAACTCAAACAAACAACGGCTGAATGAGCTGACAAAAATAACAAAGAGACAATACTCTCAGTGAATACTCTTAGCACTTCTGTGCGGCTAAAAGCATTCACAAATCCTGTTTTACAACCAATCAAATTAAATCCTGTAAACGAAGACATTGAGCCACTATCAGGAAACCTGTTTTTTTTTTTCTTCTTAAATTGTAGAAGCAAAACCACAACATACACTAGAAGCTAATGCTGGTTTGTGAATAGTATGTGACATGTAGCCTAGCACTGCCTCAGGTTATCTTGAGGTGAAGCATGTGTCTCCAAGCCTTGTGTTTTGAATATGAAAATAAACTCACCAACACCAACATCCTATATTTTTTTTCTTTTAAATATCAGACTGAAACTATTTTTGTGATGTTCAGCTTAGTTAAATGGTTTTTGAACGTGCATTCTTCATCACATAAATCTCGTCAATATTTAATTCAGTGAGTTACGTGTGAATGTGTGATTATAATCTTTGGAAAACATAAATACATTTTTTTAATCCCATTTTGTGAAAATGTGTCAACAGCAGGCAGTCTGATCAATAATGGCATACATAAGAAATCACAACTGATATTACTTCCAATTTATCTATCACAGTGCACAGTAAAAATCAAGGCACATGTTAGCTAATCTAAAAGGTCATCTGAGTATTCAATGCATATAGAGAACAGGGTTCCTCAAACCCAGTCCTGCAGTTTTTATTTATCTATTTAAATTTCGATGCATCCCTTGTTCCAACCCTTATCAAACACACCTGAACAAGCAAGTCAAGGTCTTGAGAGTTCCTACAAAATTGCAGTAAGTGAGTTCAATCACAGTTTGAGCTAAACTCTGCAGGACAGCGGGCCTCCATTTGAGAAGCCCTGATGTAGATTGCTAGCATTCTGGCCTGTGCAGTTTATACACTAAAAGGCCAATTCACACTGACCAATTACAGTATGCTACTTATCAGACATTCCACGACCCAACGAAAGCCAACTGAACATGTTCAATCAGAGAAAACAAGTGGCGACCCACGGCAACAGACCCCGACAGGTGTAACACGCATGGCGCTCAGCCTGTGACCCGGAAACCAACCAAAGAAAGCCATCTTGAAGAACATCTCAGTTCTCTAATTGCTCCACGAGGAGGCGAAGAACGAGGAGTGAAGAAGCTTCCAGAGGAGTTATGAGCGAGGATACACAGGTGTATTCTATGCGGAAGTCTTTCTTGAGAAACCTGACGCACGTATAAATTCCCCTTTCACATCTGTCACAATTATTTTAATTTAAGCTTTTCCTTTGCTGTTTAAATAAACCATACATCTTAAATATTTCAACAGGGCATCTTGCGTTATTGTTATTTATTAATAATTTCTTAAATTAACCAAACCGTAACAACATACGGGCTGGTCCCTTAAGCACAGTTGATGATGCTGTGAAGTGACGCTCGAGTGATCAAGAATATTCCAATATACAAATAAGCTTTCCTTCGATTCATTTCTTTTCTTGCAGCCTTCCCTCGCATCCTACGGGGGAGCTGAGACGCGAGGAAAGGAACAAGGATGCACAAATTAGAAATGAAAGCACCCACTGATCCGATAAAATCGTTGGTCGGCAAACATCAGTGCAGTGTGAATTGGCCTATAGAATTTGCTTTTGCATCGGTTGGTTCTGAAAGTATTTTTCCCATAAGGACTTTAAAAAAAAAAAGTTATAATTTAATAGTTATAAGACATTAACCAAACTAGCCATCTTGAAGGTGAATCACAACATCAGAACTTTAATTTGAAGCAAAAAAGTATTTAAAAATCTGACAAAAACACAAAGGTACAAGACTGTGTACTTAACTGCTTTAATGAGGGAAATAACTTATATAATGAAGCAATGCAAATGGACAATCAAATTTAAAACGATGGAGAAATATAAACTATTGTATTGATTTACTAAATATATTTTATGTGTATTGCAAAATATGCATATAAATATGTATGTAGTTTGAGAGCGTAGGTAAACTGACTCTACATTCACAGTGCTTCATGGGAAATTGCTAATGTTCTTTTTCTGCAACGTGCTTGACGCAATTCTCTGATTGGTGGAGATTTCTGCAGAATCATGGGTAACGTCGTTATTCACTAGGGATTCGGCTGTTTAACATGATTATTTAAAAAAAACAGGTTGAAATAATTCAGGCTGACGTCTTCAACAGAAGCTTTTAATACTGATTAACTGACTCCTAACGGTAGCTAACATTAACGTTCGCTCAGCAACAGTTATCAATACCGTAACCCGCTGATAACAGCAGCTGTCAACAATCGTACTACTTGCAGCTAGGGGTGGGCGGATCAATCCTGAAATATCGATACTTTCGATACTGACGTTGTATCGAAAAGGATCGATCCTCACATAAAAATATCGATCCAAATTTGTTTTGTTTTTTACCAGTAACTTTTATTAATTTAGCACGCAATTCAGTGCGTAAAATAAGCTTCTAAGTGGAAAAATAAGCGAATGTTAGCGAATAATTGTGTAGGATAGAACTATTTCTCCTAGTCATCTGGATACAAGACGAAACCAATCAATCACAGAGAGCGTTTGATGCTGGTGCTTCGCTGAGCTCACAGCCCCACGGTGCGTTTGGGAAACGAAGCCTTGCTTAGATGACAGAGAAACAAAAGTTCTCACAATAAACAAACTAAAAGTGTACATACCGGTTCAAAATGTTGACGTTAGTAAGATTTCTTTTTATGAAATTAATATTTGTATTCAACAAAGATCGATGCATTACATTTATCAAAAGTGACAGTCAAGGGTTTTACACTGTAAAAAAAAAAAAATCTATTTCATATAAATGCTGTTCTTTCAACTTTGTTCATCAAATAATTCTGCATAAAGTGTATCATCATGGTTTCCACAAAAATATGAAACTGTTTTCAACATTGATAATAATAAGAAATGTTTCTTGAGCAGCAAACCAGCATATTAAAATGAATTCTCATCATGAAGGATCATGAAGACTGGACTAAGGATGCTGAAAATTCAGCTTTGATCACAGGAATAAATTACAGTTTACTATGACACAGAAAACAGCCTTTGTTAAATTGTAACATTACAATTTTTACTGTATTTTTAATCAAATAAATGCAGAAGAGAATTAAAAAAAATCTTACAGACCCCAAACTTTTGAACAGTAGGCTAGTGTACAATAGTGCATTTACTATAATTAGGGTAGTTTGGTAAAAGTCACTGACTGACAGGCGAGTTGAGAGCACAAATCACAAATCACATATTTAGTGGTCATGAAAACGTATTCAGATTTAGCATATTAATGATGCAGTCATCTCATAAATCTTGACACACTGCTCTAGCAAAGGAAAGTGCATGCGAGTTCAAGTGCATGTTTTTAAAATTAAAAAGTATTGGTATCGGCGACACTGGCCAGTATTTACTTGGTATCGGATCGATATCGCAGTATCGCCCACCATTACGACGCTATGCTGTGTGTGTGTATATAATATATATATATACAAACACACACACACATATATACATATACATATATATATATATATATATATATATATATATTGTTATAGCAACAAAAAGACGCCCTCGGTTGCTATTTGGAACCAAACACTGCCAACTTATTATTATTATTTTATTTTTTTATTGAGTCGATTATTTTTGGTGAATCAAAAACACTGGAGTAGTTACTACAGTTAATAGCTGACTCGATGAACTGCAAATTAATACTGTCATCATGTCTGGCTCATATTGAATACAAAAAATATGTTGCAGTGTCATTGATCACACAGTATGTTTATTATTATTAATTGGCATATATATATATGGTCAACTTCTGAATTGCATTTGTGCCATCTCCATCTCTAAAACTCTATGAAAAGTCATTAAACAGTCTGTGTAAACCTTTACAAGAATTTCATAAATTGCATTTCTGATCTCTGACCAGAAATGATCTCAAGAATTGGCAACAGACTGATGAGGGAAGTTTTTTTTCTTTTCTTTCAAATTTACTTAGTATTTACAAATATTAACTTGCAATCAAAATATTTATATCATACACGTAGTAGATGAACCGCTAATCAACCGAAATCGATGAGAATAAATCGACATAAGAATAGTTGATTCCCAGCCTGCCTTTCCAGACAGCACACAGGGATCTACCTGACAGAAACACAGTTATGTTCCCTTGGCTTGTATCATATTTGCTCTTATTAGACTGCTGCTGATGGCCTGAATCTCTCGACCTCTTTAGTCGTAGTCTGCATCACATATTGAGCTGTCAAAATCTACACGACGGCTGAGTGTCAAATCCCAGTGATCTACCAATCGAGACAGTATTTCTGGGGTCTGTGACACACGTAAATGCAGAATAAAGTCAACTCTCTAGGTTTTAATACACAGGCGATATATAACTTAGCTGTTTGTGTTAGCTACGAGCTTCGATCTTCGTATCTTTGCTATTCTCACCAAAACAGCTCAACCTGGTGACATCCACATGGAGCAGCTACGCGGCTAACTAGTTATGCAACCATTCCCAACCACACAAATACAACATGTTAAGCAATTGACTTAAAACAAGCTGGAAATATCAAACTCACCATTTTGCCTCAGCGAGTGCGCAAGACAGCTGAGGCGGCTAACGCTAACAAACTCGAGCCTAACGGGCCTGTGCGACAAACGCACAGCTGACAGCGGTATTGCAGTACACAACACTCCTTCCCATTATTTGCAGGTGCACTATATTCTAAAAACAGGGTTTTATATGGCCTTTGCGACTACAACGAGCTGCTGGATGACGGAAACTGACTGGAAATGTCTTCTGTGTTTGGAGACCAGCAGCAGAACAACCAATCACGTTACTTTCACTTCTCTACGCACGCACCGATCACGCACGGCGGGGCTTAGCACAGTGCACAGCCCGTCATTGGCTTATGTAAACCTTCGGAGGCTGTGATTGGTCGGTGCTCCTGTCAATCACGCTGAACGCTGACTGGTGTTGAAATGTGGCGGGCGGCATTAAAGTCATCATGAAGATTACTCTCAAGATGTGAAGATACTCAGAGGAACTCTAATGTGAAGAATACGTGTGTATGTGTGTGTTAATGGGCTTTCTAGCCATCTGGTGAGATCGAGTAGTTTGTTATTAAGATGCTTAACGTAGCGTTGTTATTACGTTACCTCTTTTTAATAACGTTGTTGTCGATTGTGTCCTTAAACTCTGTCCAGGGAGTCATGGTGATCTTGAGAGAAGGGATCTGCCCTGGAATAAACGAGGACTTCATTAAGGCTTTACAATCAGAGGACATCAGAACAGGTGTTGACTTTGAGCATCACACTGATACATGTAACGTTAGTTTCAAATGCATCCTTATGGCACTAAGAAATACTATAGTTCTACAATGGCTTTATGGGGTTAAACCAACTACCACAGTAATATCACAGTAAAAATGTATTTCTACTCGTCCCTTTTTTTCTCTTTTTAATGTCAGGATTATTTACTGTGCGATTGTGTTGGGCTCTTCTTTATTGTGTTGGAAATATAAATCTGCATATTGTATTATTAGTAGATACCTGTAGCTATTTTCTCATCCCCAAAGTGTTATTTTCCCTTATGAAACTAAATGTATTTTTCAAATGAGAATGAAAATGGAAACCAATTTAAAATATTAATAAAACCATAATAGTATCTCAATAATACTATAAATAACAGTGCTTAGTATGGAAAAGAGCTGCGTAAATATTCTGTGGAATGTCTCCTTGTGTTCACAAGAAAAAAAATGGCAGGGCATCATATGAGTTTGGAATGACATAAATAAATAATAAGAAGTTTATCCATTTAACTATTGTTGCTGCTCAATCACTACAGTTGTCCCTATTGGGGATTAATAAAGTTTACTCCGTTACTGTCTGTGGTCTTGAATTAATAATACATCCGTGTTTAATTCTTTCAGTTGAGGACTTTGTCTCATGTAACCCAGAAGAACTTGCAAAAAAGTGTTCATTGTCTTACAAGGTATGTGGAATGACTGTTTTTTTTTTTTGTGTGTGTAACGCCTATTCAGGCCTCATCTTTAATTTACCATTTTCTATCACAAAGACAGTATAGCTAAACTAAACTGAGCCAAGTTAACTAACTAAATACTGTCCTATCTTTCAGGCTCTAGTAGCTGTTCGACGTGTGCTCTTGGCTCAGTGCACTGCTTTTCCTGTCTCTGGAGCTGATCTCTATGAAGAGCTCTTGAGCTCCACAGCTATTCTGTCCACCGGCAGTCCCAGGTCCCAAATATATATATATATTCATATATATATATATATATATATATATATATATATATATATATGTATGTATATGTATATGTGGAGGATTCGTAATATAATATAATAAATAGTTTGTATATACGCTACAGTTTAAAAGTTTGGGGTCACTATGATTTTATTAAAAAAAAATTGAAAGAAAGAAATTAATACTTTTATTCAGCAATGACACATTAAATTGATCGAAAGTGACATTTAAAATGTTATTTATTTGTTTTTAAATATTTTTATTTCATGCTGTTGTATTTCTATTAATGCGGTTTGCATTTTCCACAAAATTATTAAGCAGCTCAACTGTTTTCAACACTGATAATAATAAGAAATATTTCTTAAGCATCATATCAGCATATTATAATGATTTCAGAAGGATCATGTGACACTAAAGACTGGAGTAATGATGCTGAAAGTTCATCACAGGAATAAATTACATCTTAAAATATATTCTAATAGAGAACAGTTCTTTTAAATTGTAACAATATTTCATAATCCGTGTTGGGGAAAGTAATGCAATAATCCGTGTTAAATTGACACATTAAATTGATCGAAAGTGACATTTAAAATGTTATTTATTTGTTTTTAAATATTTTTATTTCATGCTGTTGTATTTCTATTAATGCGGTTTGCAGTTTTGCGTTACTCCCTAAAAAAGTACCTAATTGTGCTACTTAGTTACTTTTTATGGAAAGTAATGAGTTATGTTACTTTTCCTCACCTGGGAATCCTCACCGGCTTGCGTGTTTTTTAATAACAAAAAAGTTTTGTAAAGGCCCTTTCATTCCAAAAAGGAAATGAGTAAGCCTAAGGCTGATGGAAATGCAAATTCACGGCTGTACAGTTAGAGGCCACAGCTCAAATAAACCTTTCAGCTGTGCTGCTATTTTGCTGGAGAATAGGATGCAGGAGAAGGTCAACACTTTTACTTAAAAATTAAACACAAATGTGATCTTTATCTAAAGTCATTTTTGCTTTAATAGTATGGTTGAATTAGATCATCGAAGGTCAGCAGCAAAGACATTGGTTAATAAAGTGAAATTAAATACATAAAGTATATTTGTATTATTTAATTAATGTCGGTTTGCATAATATTCAGAGTTTGCATATTACTGTTTTTCATTTTGAGGATTTTTTTTTTTGTGTGTGTGCAAGTGAGATGAGTAAATGCATGCTCACATTTAGTCTAGAACTACTATAACCATCATGTTCACACAACGCCTGGGGACAGGAGAGGTGTCAGTCATTAAAAGGAAAAACAAAGTAACTTGAGTTACTTGTTTGAAAAAGTAACTCAAATATTTTGCTGTAATTTTAAAAGTAATGTGATACTTGAAAAAAGTAATCTGATTACGTAACTCAAGTTACTTGTAATGCGTTACCTCCAACATTGTTCATAATATTACTGATTTTCCTATTTTTTGATCCAATAAATGCAGCCTGGGTGAGCATAAGAGACTTCTTAAAAAAAAACATGAAAAACCCAACCCCAAATTTCTTAATGGTAGTGTATAGTATTTTGTATTAAGTCTCTGTATTTTGTATTAAATCTGTGCTGTCTTCTCCTCAGTTTGGATAAGCTGTTAGATTCTGGGCTGTACACAGGGGAAATAACTGAGCTGATAGGAAGTCCAGGGAGCGGGAAAACACAGGTGACCTTTTGTTCTGGAAACTCTTCTCAGTTGCTTGGTCCTGCTCCACAATGTCAAAGTCCACCTTGCTTTTATTACCTACTAGGGTTGGGTGGGCAAATGAATGGGTGTTCAACGGTGCTCTGTGTGTCTCTCAATCACTTTGTAGGTGTGTTTTAGTGTTGCGGTTAATATGTCCCACCAGCTGAAGCAGACTGTGTTTTACATTGACACAAGGGGTGGTGTGTGTGCCAACCGACTGCTTCAGATGCTACAAACCAGGACCCCTAATATGGAGGAGCAGGTGATCAAAGTCTAATTTATTAGTAGTGCTTGCTAAGGCAAGTATCACTATGTTGTATGTTCAATATTCTGGATCAATAGCATTTGTGTCAATGTTACATTTCCTCTTGTCCCTTCTTTTATTAAAAAAAAGCAAAAATCTGGGTTACAGCGAGACGCTTACCATGGAAGTTAATGGGGCTAAACCGTAAATCTTTAGCCACATAATGTTAATATGATTTTAGTGTAAAAAAAAAAAAATCACTTTGTAACCATTTCTGTCTGATTTTTATATACAATTTTTCAGCACCATAAACCCTAAAACAACTGTAAAATGTATTTAAACAACATAATATAGAAGTTAACAATGGAAGTGCTTTTAGAAAATGAAAGCTTCCCATTTTAATTCTCCAAAATTCACTTACATTTGACCAATTTACTTTTATTGTAAGTGCCTCCATTCCATTGTTACTTTTTTTTAATAGTATGTTCTTCAATTTTTTTTTCCCCCGTGGAAATCAACATTATTCCACAAATGCCGTCAAGCTTATTTTGTACTGAACCAGAATATGAATCTAAACTTTACTGTCTTGTATCGTAACTGCTTTTCCTTTTCAATACATAGATGGAGGCACTTCAAAAAATCAAGGTGTTCAGAGTATTTGACGTCTTCTCTTTGCTCGCATGTCTTCAAAATCTAAGATCGAATGGGCTTCAGAAGGTAGGTTCGGTTCTGTGTGAAAGTCCATTGATTGATAGAAGTGGTTGTTTGTAGTAAACTCTTGAATGTGCCCAGGCGTCTGTTGGAGGTGGTTCAGTCAAAGCGCTGATGGTGGATTCAGTCTCTGCTGTGCTCTCATCCATGCTCGGAGGGAAACAAAATGAGGGTATTTGTTTACAGTATTGCACAATACTTTAACTTTATCATAATATCGTGCATCAGAAGTCAGTTCTGCTACTTTTCATCAGGTATGTCCCTGCTGATGCAAGTTGCTGGGGAGATGAAGATGATCGCCAAAGACTTCAACATTGCTGTGCTGGTATACATCTTTCTATTTCCTGTTTATATATATATATATATATATATATATATATAAATATATATATATACATTATATATAAATATAAACTATATTAATATTTAATTCTTTTTGCGAATGAGAATAAAATTATTTTTAAAGTCGCCATTAATTGAAAATTCACCCTATCTGTTTTGTAAATGCATGTTATAGATATTGTGAATGAATCATACATGTGTATATATAAGCATTTTTTATTTATTTATTTTTTATACCTTGCACTGTTATAATCAATGTCGTAACTTGATCTTCCGGTAAAAACGGGAAGATCTCCAATGATTTAGTCCACTTTTCTTACTATTGGCTCCACCAATTAACAACGGAGTGAAAGAACCAAGTCTCAATCCTATTTTTTTTCCTTTTTCAATAATCCGTTTAACTCGGATGTACGTCACAATATGGAAAAAAGATCTGTCGCGACTTTACAAATCCTGAGCCAGTATTTAGAAAAGTCAAGGAAATCCATCCCACAATGACTAGTTTATGACCAATTATTTGTAGTAGATACTGATATGGTGAAATCTTGTATTGAAGGTGACAAACCATGTGACCAAAGATGGAAATGGGCATTTGAAGGCTGGACTAGGCCAGTCGTGGAGCCATGTGCCACGCACACGTGTACTCCTGCAGAGAGTGGAGAACGCAGAGACTCCGTCCTTACGAACCGCAACTCTGACCAAATCATCACGACAGGTGGTTTTAGTATAAATTGTCTAGATCAGGGGTCTCCAACCCTGCTCCTCAAGGGCTGCCATCCTGTAGAGTTTAGCTCCAACCCTAATCCAACACACCTGAACCAGCTGTTCAGTAGGGGTGTAATGTTCTCGGTTATATTTTTTTTATAACGAACCGTACCGTTCTACATACACTTGCACTGCGGTTCATCTTAAATCTGACGCCACATCTATAATATGGTGTGTTGAAAATAACGAATTAAACAGACAGACGTAGTTTGCCTAATGTATGTTTTGTTCGATGGAAACACATTTTGGGTTCCCAATACATTACAAGAGTGATGATCAAAGCAGGTGAGACCTGAACAGTATACGTTGCTATCTGTTTAAACTAAGTCTTGCCAATTTAAACATTCATAAAACCGAACGTGAGTGATTTGAACAGTTAAGACTCCTACTATTCAGGGTATAGCAGGTAAGTGTGTTGGAGCTGAAGTCTGCAGGTAGGTAGCCATTTAAAAAAATATATAATCTAGACCAATAAAATCTATACTGATTGGGTACACATGGAACATTGCTACAATTTACTGTGTGTTTGCTTTTTTAAAACTTTAGGCTTGTCATCTGGTAGAGGAGTTTGATCTTTGTCACTGGTCTGAAGAGAGGAGCGCCTCCATTTCAGGCAAGAGGAAACTAGAAAGCAGTAAACCTTGACAGAAGTTCCACTCAGTGTTTTCATAGACAATACAAATGGCCGTCCTTCCTTCTTTTGATTTCAAAGACTAAGGAATATTTAGAGTCAGTGTAAATATGTATATTATTTCTATGGACTTTTTTTTCTTTGATAAGTGATAAGGAACATTTGTGTGTCTTTGTACTTTTCTTTTATGAGTTTACGGAGGTCACAAAGGCCTTGCATTCTTTTTTTAAATTAAAATCTTTTACATTATGTTGGCACCTTAATATTTTCTAAATGATGAATGGAGCAATGAGTAACTTAAATGGATGTTTTCCTCAGTACCAACTTTACAAATAAAAAAATGAATTAGTTTTTTTGCATTATGCCATCTCACCTCTGTGTGTCAGTATAAGTCTATAAATTACTGAGTGCACCTTAATGATTAGACAAGAAAAAACCCAATTCTGAAAATTAGTGTGCTTTACAGACACTCACACAATTACTCATAACTGCGGTTCCCTATCGCGTGCTAGACTGACTCGATTCAAGCACAAATCAGTTTCTTTGTGCATAAAAAGCTTATTTTAATTAGAATGATTGGAGCATTTGAAATGACACGTAACTACCATTACTAAGCTAGAGGGCTCTTGCCCAATTTACTCTACACAATTATCCATTCCACAATCATGCCTCATGGCGGTTACCGTTGTATTATTAATCACTCGTCCTGTGCCCAAGAGCATTCTTCAAACAAACATCCTTGTCAAAACAGATAAATGACACTGTATAATGATGAAGTCATCAAAATCATTACACTTATTGACCTTCTTGAAGAATATGCTTAAGAAATGAGTGTCAACATTAGTCAATGACACCAAAATAAAGTTTAAAAATCATAAATATGAGAATCCATAGTGAGAAAAATGTCAAAAACCAACATAAACTTGAAAAGCTAGGAAACTTTAAAGTTTTTTAGTACAACATGTGTAATACCACAATGTGGTAAAGCTAACAAAAAAATATTTGGAGACATGGTTTAGAAAAAGTTCATTCAACTTGGTCTGCCATGATTGACAGCATTATTACTGTAGCTGCAGGTCTGGTGAAACAGGCATTTTTTCCAATGACATTGCTTGTTAGAGAACAGCAAACCTGAGGTTTGTGCTAGTGTCCTTTGAGCAGTCTTTATCTCGTTCAGCAGGGGGGAACCACCCTCCTCTTTCGGATGCATTCCCAGATCCAGTTGGAGGTGACCCTCTGGGCTGAACTGTCGTCCTCTGGCTCTTCCAGTGTATGTGTGGCTGAACCGGAGTCATACTGAGGCACCAGATCTCCATCGTACGCTAGGAAGTAACGTTGAAGCTTCTCAAAGTCCTGTACTGACTCTGGGAGGTAGAGCTTCACCCCTGTGAAAATGTCCAGTAGTGTCTGCTGGAAGATGGCAAGGGTGAAAACGTGTTAAGTGTGCACATTGCTTACACATATTGAGGGAATCAATCAACCTACAAATGGCCATGTATAGTTAATGAGATATGAGGAAATATTTTAACAGCAAAATTCAGCTTCAAAGGGTCAGTTCACTGAAAAATTAAAATGTACTCACCCTCAAGTCATTCCAAACCTATATGACACTTTCTTATGCAGAACACTAATGGTGTTACTTTGAAAAATGTCCATGCAATGAAAGTCAATCGGGGGTCCAATGTGGTTTTGGACCCTATTGACTTTCATTGCATGGACAAATTCAAAACATCATTCATACTTTTTCAAATGAACAGAGCAATCTCACCAGAGTTTGCTTTAATTGAACCAAACTAGCCAAGTGTGAACAAACCTTAAGTATAAAGTTCTAAAGCAAGCACAAGAGGTAAAACAAACCTTTTCATTCTTTGGGTCGCTTGTTTGAATCGACTTTAATTTGCTTTGTCCATTGCTGTGAGCAGGTTCTTTTTTTATCTGAAAGAAAGCAATATCACAGGATTTGAGGAGAGAGAGATCAACCAAAAAAACGCATAAGAACATGACGTGACAATACAGACTAAACTTGTGTTCAAAGAACACACTTTACCATTTAAAAGTTTAGGGTCAGTAAGATTTTTTTTTAAATAAATGAATACTATTCAGCACGTTTGCATTAAATTGATGTCAGTAAAGACTTTTACAATGTTACAAAATATTTCCAATTCAAATAAATGCTGTTCATTTGAACTTTCTATTCATTAAAGAATCCTGTAACAAATATTACGCAGCACAAATGTTCTCAACATTAATAATAAAAAATGTTTCTTGAGCATCAAATCAGCATTAGAAGGATTTCTGAAGGATCATGTGACTGAAAACCGGAGTAACGATGCTGAAAATTCAGCTTTGCCATCACATAAATAATTAACATTTTAAAAGAAAAGATTTTAAATTATAATTTTTCACAATATTACAGTTTTTACTGTATTTTTGTTCAAATTAATGCAGACTTGAGCATTAGAGACTTTTTTACCGACCACAAACTTTTCAACGGTAGTGTGCGTGTATAACAAACCTTCTTGGCATCTTGTTTCTCTGTGGGTAGTTTCCTCTTAACTGCAGGAGAGGATGATTCTGTCTTCACTGCCTTTGCTTTGGGGGTATGACCGTTTTCTGAACGGTTGAAACAATTACAGAACATAAGAGCTTTATTAACGGTACTTATATGATGCAGATGACACACTTGACAGCTATAGACCAAACAGGATCTCTTCATGGCAAACGCTTACTGGGCTTGTTAGCTGTGGAAGCTCCATGAGATGTCGAGGGAGAGCTTCCTCCACTCTCGCCTCCTGAGGAGCTCTTGTCATTTTTGCTAGTTTTGGACGGACCAGCTGTCACCTCAAAATCACAGTTCTCCTTCGAGATTCGATACAGCTCCTGCACAAAAAAAAAAAAACCCCACAAATGTCATGAAATGGAAGTTGGACTCAAAACTGAATGCGTGATGGCAGCCGATTGTGGAGGGGCGGGGTTTAAGCAAACGAAATATTTGGAGAAGTCCGACACGCGTCACTTGAGAAAAATCTGTTGGTTCACCGGAAGATCAAATTATGACATTGATTAAACATTCTGAGGTCCAAAAAAAAGAAAGAAACCTACACGGATGAGTCATTCACATTAAGATCATGCATTTACAAAATGAATGAGGCCAATTTTCATTTCATGCTGATTTTAAGAGAACATGTTTTCATCGTTTGGTACATGCCAGGAAAAGCTTGCTCTGAAATTATTCACACGTCATACCTTTTGAGACGCTTGATGGCACATTCTGCATTGGCACATTCTTAATTGCATCTCAAAATGCTTACAGATATGCAAATTTCATTTTACAATCAAGGGTACCTTAAGCTGCTGAAGGTTAGTGGCTGTCTTCCAGTCCTTGTCGTCACGCATTCGAGTGCATCGTGGGAAGCGGATGGATATGCCATCCGCCGTGTGCATTTCTGACTTGGAAAACTCAGCTCCTGTTATTTCCCACACTGGCGCTTTCTGTAAGCATGAACAAACAGGATATATTCTTCCTCAGCCATACACACAATACAAACTTCTACAGTTTCAGTTCAGTACAAACATCTTAAACATTTAAGTGTTGTATGGACTATTTAACACATTCATCTGAGTTAAAGAGATAACAAGCTAATAAAGTTCCTTCATTGCTGTTTTTCCCAATCATATACTCACTGTAAACCAGGCTTTTAACGGTCTCATCAAGCTCATTTCACATTACAAGCACATTAACATTAAGCATCTCTTTAGTTGTATTTGGAAGAGGATTGGCTCAGTCTTACTTCTGGATCACGGATAATGAAATCTGGGTAATAGTTTTTGACAATCTTCAACCATCCTGGGATCTTGCTTGGATCCTAATGGCGAGATAAACAGGAAACGTACATCATGCAACTTTCATAAATCTGATATGGCAATGTAGGCAGAATAAAATCTACTGAGTAAGTCATGAGATTACCTTGCCTATTTTGATAACGTCCAATTCCTTCTGCAGTCTGGCTAAGGTGGCGTCATCATAGCCTCCTGAACACTTGGTCACAGTGCACCACTTTCTGGATTCTGGGTCATAGCAGCCCATGAGGAAACTGGACATAATTCCACCTGTGTGGCAGACAGAAACATAATATTTCAAAATTGTGCTATACTAGCATCTCTGAAGTTCAATTATTGTTTAAAACCATTTGGATTGGACTGCTGATACTGACCATTTGAGCCTTTGCCATAGAAAGCTCCAAGCACCACAAGGTCAGCGGTGTCCGCCATTGCTCCTTCATTCAGATAGTCTTTCTTCACCTTCAACCAGTGACGCTTTCCTGGTTCATAATGCCCCTGAAACAGCAATAAAGCCCAGATGTAGCATGAAGTGATCTAGCAAACACGCATGTATTAATAATAATGTTACATTTAAATAGCGTTTTTCTGGGTACTCAAAGCACTATACATATGGAAGGGGGAAATCTCCTCAACCACCACCAATGTGCAGCATCCACCTGGATGACAGCAGCCATATTGCACCAGAACGCCCACAACACACCAGCTTATTGGTGGAGAGGAGACAGAGTGATGAAGCCATGATGATGGACAGAGGCCAATGGACAAAATTTGTCCAGGATGCCGGGGTTACACCCCTACTCTTTTTCGAAGGACATCCTGGGATTTTGAATGACCAGAAAGTCAGGACCTCGGTTTAACTTCTCATCCGAAGGACGGTGCTTTTTGACAGTATAGTGTTCGGCGTTAGGACCCACACAGACCTGAGAGCAATAAGCTGTCAGAATCCTTGGGTTTTGGGCATTACGATCATGGGCTCATCATACTATATACGAAGCTCTCAACATTAACGCTTGTGCGGGACAAGTGTTTTTTTTTAAGGGGCAAGTGAAAGAGAAATTTACTTGCCCGACTGGACAAGTAGCCTGATTAAAACATCAGTAACAAAAATAAAACAAGTGAATCACCAAAATACGAGAATGATTCTGATTTTATAACATTCTTGAATGAATCAGCCATTTGAACAAATGGCTCAATGACTCACACATTAAAGGACAAGTTCGGTATTTTACACTTAAAGCCCTGTTTACAGATCGTATCTGATGAAATAGAACGGTTAAGATTAAAATTTGGACACATGCTCCTGTCCCGAGAATTTTAGGTTTATTTCGCTTTTGTGGACCTATTTTGCCAAACGCGTCATACCCGTGATTCTTCCGTTGAGAGCTTGAATAATAGACACTCCAGCCCAGTTGGTGGCGATAATGCACCTTTGCCAATTGCAAGCAAACCACGGGCATTTCATTGAATACACAGAAGAAGCGGCGGAGTAATACCGTAAAGGTGCTGCGGTCTCACAGCACGTCCTATTAAGTCAATGGAGTTGGACAAAAACTACGATAAAACCTGTTGGAATGCATCTTTTTCAGCGATTTTTGAGGGAACATATCAGTGAACACCCCTGACCACTCGGTGAGTTTCACGTCTTTGTAAACGAAAGTTTAATGTGTTTTTAGGACGGAATCTTCCAGTGCATATAGACAACCATTGTGGGGGTGGGGGTGGGGGTGGGGGTGGGGGTGGGGGTGGGGGGGGGAGAAGCGAAATAAACCTAAAATTCTCGGGACAGCAGCATGTGTCCACATTTTAATCTTAACCGTTCTATTTCATCAGATACGATCTGTAAACAGGGCTTTAAGTGTAAAATACCGAACTTGTCCTTTAAGATGGTCACTTGGCGGGCGCCACCTATTGGTGGTTTAGTTTCATGTTTAAAGTATCAACCCCCCCCCCCCCCCCCCCCCCCCAACCTTTCTTATTTGTATATTCAAAAAATATTTAAAACAATCTCATAACATTATTTAATGCAGTTTTAATTTTTTTGTGTAAATGATTTAATTTGATTGGAAACAGCCCTATAGTGTCTTTTTTTACTCTGACAAGTGAATAACCGACTTGTCTGAAGGACAAGCACATGACAAGGCTTAATGTCAAGTCCTGATGCTATTTTTGCAATATGTATACTGTGCGCTGAATGCAAACTTTCCGTGAGAATGGAACAGACGGGAGCAGATTTGTCTCAGTGTGTAAAGGCCTTCAAACGTACATCATGAAGGTTATAGCAAACCATTTCAAGTGCTTTAAGAGGTAGCATACTGTGCAGTTTGCAGTACGCTAGTATTACATTCGAAACAAAGCCAGGCTGTACCTTGAGATCCTTCAGAACCAACCCCTCCAGTCCCTCTCTGATGACACGTGTGATCATTTCTGCCAGGTCAGCAGCTCTCTGTTGGAACACAATGTCATTCATTAGCCATTATAAAATCATCCACCTTGAAAAGTCTTACTATAACATCAACCATTAATTAACTTGACCTACCCACATATTGTTAAACATTCTAGAATATTGAGGACATGCAAGATGGGTAGAGAAAGAAAAACATACAATAACACTGCAGAACTGACCGTGACATGCTTCATTTCTGAGAACAGAATCCTGTTAGGAACTTCCACCATATTGTCATGGAGAAACTTTCTTCTTTCACAGAGAGGTCTGGAAAACATCACCACATCAACATCTTTCACGTCTTAGATTGAAAATATCAATTAACCTTTAATATAAATGTTTTATTGTCCTATAAAACCTGAAATAACTTTCAGATAAATGATAAATAAATGCATTCCTTAAGGTTTACTCACTTGTCCATGAGACTGACACCATTAAAATAAATGCAGTCGAACACAAACAGACCCACTTGAGCATCCTGGAAAGCTGCTTTCTGGAAACACACAAAAACAGAACAATGCTCTTAGTTCAGAAGACTTCATAAACGTTTAAAAGTTGTTTAAGCAATTAATACTTTTATTCGGCAAGGATGCATTCAATGTCTCAAAAGTGACCGCAAAGACATTTATAATGTTAAGAAAGATTTCTGTTTCATACAAATGCTGTTCTTTTGAACACTAACTATTTATTTATTTATTTATAATATTAAGCAAAACAACGGTTTCATCATTGATAGTAATAAATGTTTTTTGAGCAGCAAATCAGCATTTTAGAATGATTTCTGAAGGATCATGTGACACTGAAGACTGGAGTAATGATGCTAAAAATTCAGCTTTACCATCTCAGGAATAAATTACATTTTATAATATATTAAAATAGAAATATTTTAAAATGTAATCATTTCCCAATATTTTTGATCAAATAAATGCAGCCCTGGTGAGCATAAAAGCGAAACCAAACTTTCGAATGGTAGTGTATTTGAAACATTCTTTTGTGCCTGCAACAGACTGTGCGATTTCGGCAATCCTATAAGATCATTACAAATCACACTGTACGACATGGATCTAATAAACTTGGGTATGACATGTATATCACTTTGGAAATTGTGGTTTTTATGTGCAAAAAAAAAAAAAAAAAAAAGTTAACTAAAGAGGAGAATATAGACGTGGTCATAGTTAGGGAAAAGAGACCAACTTAGCATACCAATTTTGTAAATTAATTTTGCCCAAAATCGTACAATGTGCACCAGGGAATTAAGGAACACTAAAACAGCATTGCTCTCTGGTTTACCTTGTGGACTCCAAGAGTGCCAAATGGCAGTGGTTTGCTAGACTGGGTATCAATAAGAAGAACTTCAGCATCAAGGATCATGCTATGGCCACCAGGAAATGCCTGCGGTATGAACTCTTTAAAATGAGCAACCTGCAGGAGAAAAATCAAACCCTTTTAAATTAAATATTTGATTTTAAACACACACACACACACACACCTATCTTCATATTATGGCTAACAGTTGCTGGAGGTCCTGACCTTGTGTGGAAGTACTGGTTTGAGACTTCGACTGAAGTAACTAAAGTGATCGCCATTCTTATGGACCTGCACACGCTCCCCATCATACTTGATCTCAGAGTACATCCCATTAGGACACTTCTTCATGGCATACTCAATGGACTTGCATGCCTCTGCCTACAAGAATAAAAACAAGCAGAAAACACCATTAAGAAAACCTTAGTAAATATTAGGCATAATCTTTCGAGTCAAACATGATTAGAGCAACATAAGGAGTCAATTACGACAGAAATGTTTAGGGCTGCCCCCGACTAAAGATTTTTCTAGTCAACTAGTAGTCATTCCTTTAAGCCATTAGTCGACTAATCGCATGCTTGTATTCATTTAATTACTTAAATGGAGAATACTAAACTAATAAGCCTTTAATATATAGGCAAAATATATAGCCTAGTAAGCCCAAGCGCACGCATAAAGCGCTGGTAAAAGTAGCCTAATTATTATGAATGTGTCAGAAAAAAAAAAAAAGGAGACAAATTATTATTTATTAATAAACTAGTGTTTTCTGAGTCAGTATACGCTGAGTTTCGGTACATTTTTGTGACGTGCTCCACTTCACGGAGACGGCAGAAAGGAAAAACGTTTTGTTATTGTGAGCTTACACAAATAAAAGTTTACAGTTTTTAATGATGTATTACTCTTATCTATGACCAAAAATGAGTATTTTAAGTTCTTTTCGCTGTTATCAGGAAAAAATGCAAGTGATCGCACCTTCATGTCGTGCAGTAAAGCACGCAAATACTTCAGCTTCCACACTCCGCACAAACACTTGTATATGCCCCTAATAATAGCACACATTTATCTAGGTTAAAGTTAGAGAGAGCGGCAAATTGCTACTACTTGCATGTTTCAAATGATAATGAATGAATGAATGAATGAATGAGGCATTTATATAGCGCTTTCATATGTACTACTGTACACCCAAAGCACTTTACAATCATATCAGGGGATCTCTCCTCAACCACCACCAGTGTGCAGCATCCACTTGGATGATGCGACGGCAGCCACAGATAAGCCACAGATAAGCGACGGATAAGCCATATATGAGGTTGATGGATGATAGGGGAACGTTTGGATTTCCTGCCCAACATACTGTAATTACCACAATGACACGCCGATCTGTCCCGCATTACTTCGCCACAAGTTTTTTGGGCTAACCGACTAATAAATTTAGACTAACTAATAGTCAACTATTAGGGGCAGCCCTAGAAATGTTCTGTTTTTGTTTTTGTGAACTATCAGTTTAAGAGCACTAGAGACTCAGACCAGCATTGGCTGTACGGGGGTCATCAGAGACGCCTCCACACTAAGGATCTTTCGGGGTCCTGTTCCATTAGAGGCGTCCTGCTGGTTCCGTAGCACCCTGTCAACTACGTCACCAAGGTTACGGGAGGCTTTGAAGGCATCATATGCGTTAGGGTCCACAGCATCCAAACTGATGAGAGAAAGGTTACACTGAGTGAGACAGAACAAACACGATGCCTTTTAAGTACAATTTGCCAGCAACACTTACACGTGCTTAGCCCCCGAGTTAATTTTCAGATCATGTTTGACCAAACGAATGTAACACTTCAGATCATTTCCGGTACATCTGGGAATCAAGAAACACATTTAAAAGTTAGCATCCTCAAAATTCAAACAAATGTAAAACGTTTTTTTTTTTTACCCTCTGGTACTGTTCGCGTGTCGGTCAAAAATGACCGCTTTTTAAAATTTATTAAAATTTAGTATTTTTAGGGTATTTTATTGTACTAAATTAATTTATGTAGTTATAATCAATTTATAAAAAATTTTAAGCATAGACCTGAAAATGAAATTTCCAACTTAAACAGCCGTAAATCTTAATGCTTTGGAGCACAAACTTAAGTTTGGTCTCTTTTTAAAGATGACAATTGGCATATTATTGCTCAAGTGCATTTTTTATTTATTTATTTATTTTTTATGTAACTTGAAAAAAAGTTCAGTTATTGTTATGAAAAATGCATAAAATTACAATTTTAAATTTTTATGTGAAATATGTATTTTCCAAAACACGTTTTACTCTAAAACTGTGAGAAAATCAAAGCCATAAATCTAAACAAGCTGTGTTCCAAATTTGAAGTTGATATCTCAAAAAAAATTTGCCTTTAGTAAGAATTTGTTTGCGCGCAGTACCAAACGTTTGCAATAGATGAAATTAGTCACCCATTAATTTACTGATGAAGTAAAAAATAAAAAAGTGTTTACAGCACCAGAGGTTTAAATAAGCATTTTATATAATCAAAGATTAAATTATTTCTGACTTTTTAGCAATGTCCTGCAGCTCTGTCTGCTGATCATCCTCCTTTGTGAGTAGGGCCAGACGGCTCAGTGAAGCATCCACCTCCTGGATGGTCAAAAGACTCTTGGCTGCTGGAGGGAAAGACTTGCTGTCCTCGAAAAACATCCGCACTGTCTCTGAAACATCTCCCTATATGAAAACGATTAAGATCAATGAAGGAAAGGCTCAAATATTTCTCTTCTTGGAATACTTTTGTAAAAGAAATATGCAACAAACCTGTTCCAAGTCTTGCACCATCTCATCCTGACTGCAATTCAATATGCGGCTGAAAAGCTTGACAATTTGTTTGTCATTGAGGTTGTACACATTTTTAACCACTCCTGGGAGGAGAAGCTTCAGCGTCAGGTACAAATCTCCTCTGAATTTGTCTGTGAAGATGTGGGAGGGAGATTAACAGAGATCACTTTGAGACTGCTTGTGTTAATGATGGCCCAGATTATTCATGCTCACCTCCACCAGAGCCTTTTGTTAAGAAGTCTCTGATGATCTCGGTTTTGGCGTTGTAGCCTGACTTCTCTGCGACTAAGGCACAGAGTTTGCGGAACTCCCGCAGTAAGTTGTCTTTATGGTTGGGGTCACATAGTTTAGCTGATAAAGCACTGCCCTGAGTGGGTTTGGCTGGAGACGGTCCAGGACTGGAGGAAGAGGAACCGGCCTTGGTAGCTGTGGACACAAGAGTGTTAAGCCTTGTATTAAAGGGGTGGTATAATGCCCTTTTCACAAGATGTAAAATGAGTCTTTGATGTCTCCAGAGTGTGTATGTGAAGTTTTAGCTCAAAATACCCCACACATATTTTTATATAGCATGTTAAAATTGTCACTTTTTGAGGGTTAGTAAAAACGCACCATTTTTGGATCTGTCCCTTTAAATGCAAATGAGCTGCTGCTTCCGTCACAGAGGGTTTATGTACATTTTAGGGTTGGTGATGTCACTAACCCGGGAGGAATGTCTTGAAGTCCCTACCAGCCGTTTGTTGTAGTCCTTAAACTATTTCTTTAAAAGCAAATATTTTCCTTTGCTTTGAACTTTGAGCATTGTAACTTTGCAGATGTTGTTTATGCTCAAACAGCAACATTACACACCAAGTAAAGTTAGAAAAGTGAAATCATAATCAACCACCCCTTTAAAATGGCAGAGCACCAGAGCATGAAATGATAGATCGCTTTATACATCTATATCAGTGGCTCAAAATGAACAGTAACAACTAAAAATGGTCAACAGATTTATTTTCCAGCTGGCAAGCCACTTTATAAAATAAATAGTAAGAATGATAACATGACCCTCGTCCATGTAAACTCAAATCAATACATGCTAAAGCCGCGCTCAGACTACAGGAGTTTATAGATCTCAACTGACTGTGAAATCTGGTTGAATCACACACATAAAGGCTGGAATACACTACACAACTTTTTCTCAGATTTTAAAAGTCGTGTAGTGTATTCCAGCCTTAAGGAGAATCTTTACAGAGTTTCTTCTTTCAAATCTCAAACCTGCACACACTACAAGATTTGAAAATCGTATCGCATCACACACTACAAGACACTCTTAAGATTATCATGCCAGATTTAGCAACTCGGATGTATATTAAATATATACTGTGTCGCAGCAACTTGCTGAAGACATTATATGAGGAGGCATTATAGTCTCAGGCAGTCCTGTTGTTGCCACAATTCGACCAGCTGTTCCACCGGATCCGAACAGCTGCTGCTTCTTGTTTCAGGGACGCCATTTCCAAAGTTATGTCACTTCCAACTCCTTGTAGACTTGTCTCTTATTGGCTGTTGTGAAAGTACTGATGTCATCATAGTCGAAATCATCCCGAATTTAAATCCTAAATATCAAACAGGTTTGATATTGTCGGGGCGGCCCCAATGTGTCCTTGGGCAGATCTGGAGGCTTAAGATTTGTTCTGTAAACGCCTCACATTACCAGATAATCTGGGCCGAACATCTGAACCAACAGACGCCCTGGATGCGATTTTTTCTCCAAACGTCGGGAGGGGTAAATCAGGCATAAAACGGCCTAAAACTCCAGTATTCTGAACCCGGGTTAACTGTCTATATACAGTTTTACTACCAGTAAGAAATATTTATGGCTGGTAAAATCTCAATCCATTTGTGTGGCAAAAAAATTATTTTGGATTCTGTATATCATGTTTAAATCTCTACAACAATCAAGTTACATTACAATTCAAAAGTTGGGCATCAGTAAGATCATTTTTGGGGGAGCAAGGATGCATTAAATTAATCAAAAGTGACAGTAAAAACTTTTACATTGTTACAATAGATTCTATTTCAAATCAATGCTATTAAACTTTCTATTCATCAAAGAACCCTGAAAAAAATTCGGTGTTAAACATTGATAAGAAATGTTTCTTTTACACCAAACTGGCATAATTAGAATGACTTCAGAAGGATCATGTGACACTGAAGAGTGGCGTAATGGTGCTAAAAAAAATTCAGCTTTGTCATCACAGAAATAAATGATATTTTAAAATATAATCAAATAGAAAACACAATAGTAATATTTTACAATATTGCCGTTTTTCACTGTATTTGATTAAATAAAAGCAGCCTTGTCACGCATAAGAGACTTCTTTTAAAATTATTTAAAAAACTGACCCCATATATTTGAACTGTAATGTATCTTAAGATACACAAAAGTTACAAACAAAAATAGCAGCAAAAGAAAAAACCCATGCCCTCTTGGTGTCATACCTGTGAAGCCAGAAAACTTGCGAGGAGCGTTGACTGTTGGATCAGCGAGCGGTGCTGACAGCTGCCCACTGTTGTTTAACTTTGCTTGCACTTTCTTCTTTGGGCTTGCATTGGTTTTGGCTGCCAGATCTATTAAAGAGAAGAGAGACTGTTCAGCATATGTCAGGTCTGCAATGACATCTGATGCAAACTTAACTGAGAGCAAAACAGTGGCCAAATACCTGAAACAAGTTTATTGATTAGTTCTTTATCCTCATCCTGAAGTTCCTCCCATCCCTCCAGCTCTGTGATGTCCTCGATTTTCTTTGTGGTGGCGCGCGCTCTCTCCAGCTTCTCAAAGATGCACTTTACATGGTACCACTCCTTCATTTCCCCCGCAGACTCACTGAACGGGTTCGGTACGATCTTCCCAATCCGGACCAGCCCCTTCATGATCTTGTCTTTGCATTTCTTGCACCCAGCCGTGCCACGTTTGGCGTATTCCACGCAGTATCTCTGCTCTGCCATGTCTGGTTGTTCACGTTGCCACTCAGGCCAAGAAACACGGAAATATGAGCCGGAGCTGAGAGTGAACTGTCGAATTTGTGGCACACAGAAAAAGACGCCACTGGGGCTAGATGCAAAGCCCCACGGAAATGTGAGAGCTCTCGAGCACTGGAGATATTGACAGTTTAGTGTTGCTCTGAGTAATGTTTCCCTAAAAGGTTTTGGCAAAGATGATCTGCTTAGTGTCCTCACTATCCCACCAAACCAAAAACTGGGCATAAAGTTCAAAAATAGAGAGTTTTCATCTTACACAGCCGAGGTCATTTCTGGGAGAAGAAGAAAAAAGAACAGTGAATGATCATGATTAAACAGTATTCAGGGATTTAAAAAAAAATATTAACTGGGGTTGTGTGGAAATTAAAGTTAACTTAGGCTAGTGAGGTGTGGATAAGCTGATTCTGAAATCACTTTATTTCTTCTTTACTATAGCATTAAACAACAAATGCCTAAAAATAATTTAAAAGGTGACAAAATGCTAAATAAGGCATATAAATTGAAACCAAATTTAGTCAATAAAAAAATATACAAAACGTCCTGCTGAGGAAATATTATTATAATATTGTTATAATATGAAATAATATTATAAACAACTTTATCTAACTTGAGTGTAGACATTGATTAAAAAGGTGACTCACAAATTTGTTCTGTTCAGGTGTCACATAAATAAAATTGCACGTAAAACATAATATCTTATTAGACCAAAATAACATTAGATTCTTTTTTTAATACAATGGGTTACGTTGGGAAACAATTGTAGATGGCGAATAATAATAATTTAGAACAAATGTATAACTTACAAGGTGACAAAATGGTAAATAAGGTAACGTTCTATACATTCAAATCAATACTTTGTCTTTAAGTTCCCAATACTGTCAATATGCTGCATTTTACTCAAAGATCATACAGTTATATTTTCTACTATTGAGTTTACATTTACGTATATGAAATTAATCAATTATAATATAAAACACCTACAATCTAACACAATGCGCTGCAGAGTAATATATAAGCAACTTTATTATAAATAAATAAAAAAATCCTACAAATGTCATTTTCAAACAGCATGTGCCGAAATAGAATATACTGATAGAATAGTCATTCAGAAGTATGTTTTTAGTGGTTCTGTTTACGTGTCGCTTTGTTGATCAACGTGGAATTAGCTCACATGCTAATCTTAGCTGAAATATGCAGCAGTGAGTAGACATACAAACAGCTAACTGTGAGAGATTTTACAGCAACTCGTCTCAGTTTCGTTTTACCTCAGTATTTTGTGCAAGTCGATCCCCAGCTCCTTATGCACCGGGTTTCATTTTAAAAACAACGTAATGTGTTAGCATAAGAACATGATTTCTGGATTGTGTGCGGTCCCCTTTAAATCACACGAGCGCTTCCTCTTTGTTTGCAAGTGTTTCCTGTGCAGTGCGCATGTGCACCAAAAATACCGTTGATGTTTTATCTTTAAAGTTATTTATTTTTGCAAACATTTATCGACCTGGTTTTTAGACATAAATACAAGGTAAATTTAGACTTTGAATTTATTTCAAAATGTTTGAACTCATTGCGTTAACAATAATTTCACGTTTTGTTCTGCAACACATATTAAAACCTCAAACAGCACTCTGTTGTTAATAATAATAATAATAATAATTGTATTACTTAAGTATACTTATACTTAATAAACTTAAGTAAAAAAAAAAAAAGGAGAAGAAAAAAGAAGAAGAAGAAAGTTGTTAAAAAAGGACAGCAGTGGTTGTCTGTTTCGTCAAGCAAGTAAACTCAATGCTACTTGTTGTAGTTGTAGATAGTCCTTATCAAATACTTTAGATAGGCTACTTTAGATATATTATTAGATTAGATTATTAGATATAAGAAAGATTATAGCGGAATAGGTCCCTCCTAAAACAGCCAATTGGTGAAGTCTTCCTGTCACTGCACAAACACAACTCTGTTTGCTATAAAAACGAGCAAAACAAGTTGTGTCCGTAATTATACAATATAAACTAAGTACTTATACTAGCTACTCGACCGTGTATGGATATCATCTAAAGTCTTTAATGTTATAAGGTTATTTTTACATCCATCATCATAGCCCCACCCCCTCATCTATAAGGATGAAGTGTATTACACCCTTTTTCTTTCGGTTAATTAGTCACCACTCAAAATTGACCATTCTTATTTTATATGGAATATTGCAGCATTTATAATAAATGATTTATCTGTGCATACCATTGTTTTTTTGTTTTTTTATTTTTTTATTCATGCTCCCCATATTTAAAAATATCTTCCCCTCCCTCTTGCAGCGACATCTCTTCTTTTCTCTGATGACGTGTTTACTGGCACGAGGGCGGGATCAACCTGTCACTCACATGACATCACAGCAATAGCACCACAACCATCCATCAATTCCCCACGGAAAAAAATCAAGTACCGCCCTCTTTTTTCTTGTTCAATTAAATCCATTTAAATTCACATTAGCGCTTTTCACATTACATATTGTTCCAAGCAGCTTTACAGAAAATGCATTTATCTACATGATAATTAAGAGTAATCTGTGTCAAAGCAATGTTCATATGTCAGAAATGTAGGTCAGTTCTAAGACAATACAGATAGGCTAATGCAGCTAATATCCTTTATTTATTTAAGTACAATGACACAATGAAACAATGAGCATATTAAAGCAATGATTACCTACATGTTGTGACCATGATTACAACATATGGAAAAGTTGGCAGTTTTGTATATGTTGATTAAGAGTTGGCATCATCTGCAGTCTGAGCAGGGATTGGCATCATCTCTTCACAGGTGTTGGGTCATCTGAAATCTTCAGAGGCTCGATCCAAACTGGAGCTGGTGTAACCTCGGAATGGGCAAATGGAGCATAATTAGCGTAGCTGTTGTTCATAACATTTCAAGCAAATAAATAAATAATCATGTGCATTTCATCTGATAACTGGAGTACAAGGTTATGAGATGCATTATGTGAATGCTTGGCTGAAGAGATGCATCTTTAATCTAAACTGGGAGAGTAAAACTGAGCGCCAAACTTTATCATAAAGGCTATTCCAGAGTTAGGATCCAAATGTGAAAACACTCTCCCTCTTTTAGTGGAGTTTTGTGACCTTAAAGAATGTGATGGATTGTAGCGCGATAGAAGATTGGTTAAATACACCGGAGTTAAACCTTTTAGGGCCTTATAAGTGAGTTAGCAATACTTTGTAATCGATTCAGAACTTAATAGATAACCAGTGCAAGGAATAAAGCAGTGAAAGCAACATTGCGGACATCGTTTTTGGTCAGTTCGTCATACAACGAAATTACAACATGCAAAAACAAGACAGAACCAATGAAATATGAATAACTGATTGTGTTGTCAATGTATATGAGTTTTTTGTTTTTGTGCATTTTTTTACATAATAAAATAAAACCTGTATATGACTTTTTTTGCCAAATAATTTTATCAGATAAATACCTTAACCAAGTTTACTGTTTTGTTCTTCCTTCATATTTAAAATGTTTTAAAAATGTAAAATATTTTCCTCATATTTTGATGGTTTAATTAAACTTGTCGGGTTATTAAAAACAAATATCCCCTCCAAACATCACTTTTTGCCACTACTCTACTTTGGCATTAGCAACTGAGAATGAATGCCTTTAAATAACAATATTGCAATGTATGTACCAAAAGCACAATCACAGAAGCTTTTGTTTCCTTTTGTGGATTAGAGAAATAATAGTTTATTCAGCAGATACAGCAAGTTCTTCGCCAGACTAGCACATCTTCATCATACCAAAAGATGGCAGTAATTCCACCACAATCCATTTGCATTGATCTTGAGATATTTACCTCTATTATTTTGCAGAATCTGAATGAGAATGCAACTTATTACACCAAAATAACGCGTTGAGAAACATTCAGTGCAATCTGCAAAACAATTATCAGTTTATTATGGCATATAACAAAACTATTCCAACAAAATTACATTAATACAAAATAATAATAATAATAATAATGCATTACATTAATAGCGCTTTTCTAGGTACTCAAAGTGCTTTTACATATGGAAGGGGGAATCTCCTCAACCACCACCAATGTGCAGCATCCACCTGGATGACGCCAGCAATATTGGGCCAGAACGCCCACAACACACCAGCTTATTGGTGGAGAGGAGACAGAGTGATAGAGCCAATCAGTATACAGTATATGGGGATGATTAGGAGTCCATGATGGACAGAGGCCGATGGGCAAATTTGTCCAGGATGCCGGGGTTACACCCCTACTCTTTTTCAAAGGACATCCTGGGATTTTGAATGACCAGAGAGTCAGGACTCAGTTTAACTTCTCATCCAAAGGACAATGCTCTTTGACAGTATAGTGTCCCCATCACTTTACTGGGGTGTTAGGACCCACACAGACCACAGGGTGAGCGCCCCCTACTGGCCCCACAAACACCTCTTCCAGCAGCAACCTAGTTTTCCAAGACGGTCTCCCATGCAGGTACTGACCAGGCTCAACCCTGCTTAGCTTCAGTGGGCAACAGTCTTGGTCTACAGGGTGATATGGCTGCTAGCTGCTTTAATGTTTTAAATCCCTGCATTAGTCAGGGTGATTAATGGCTGCGTTAATGTTTTTTCCCCCCATCAAAGTAAATTTAAATTCTTATAAGATTCAGCAGATTCTGAAATATTAACCATAATGCTGATCTCAATATAATCACATCAGTCAGAGTATATACTAGAAGGCATTTCAAGGCTTCTACACCAACCACTCCCCTGTGTTTACTAAACATAAATATAACTGCACTGTTGATTCACCACACCACATCTTCAAGTGCCTGACCTTGCCTAGAGCAGAGTTAGATGTGCTCTATTAACATACCATTACAGAGATCAAGGTATAGGGCACATTATAAAATCAACAAAGGGATAATTTCATGCAGGGTATCATGGGAATGTAGCATCCTTAAATATGAGTTCATATCCATATAGACAATATCACATTAATTAATTTCATCAACGATTACACTTGCAAGCTAACGCACTACGCAGTATGTCGAATAACATCAGTATCTTATTTTCTTCAGACAACTCCACTTTAATCATAATTGTTCCCTCAAGGGAATTTTCCATGTGAAAATAAATGAAGAAAAACCAAGGTTAATTCACTAAGGAATTATATGGCTTCTTCTGTGGCCAAGCTGAGATATCTGATGTCTATATCATTTTCTTGTTTCCTCAAAAAAGCAACACTCAGCGAATCCTCTCTATGTATGAGTGTGAATTCTATATACAAAAAAAAGATGAGAAGGAAATAAAAAATGAGGAAAGAAAGTTTCAAAAGGGAAATATTGCTCGGGTTTCAAGCAGTCTCGGTCCACTTGCGCGCTGGGATGAGGTGAGATGTCTGCAGTACTTTTCTACAACTCAATTAGGGAGTAAAACATGGGTCCCAAAAGACAGACTGAGGGGAAACTAATTGAATGATTCATCAGTCAGTGATGGCTTGTTCACAATTAAAAACAAATTAAATGACAATGAAGCGGAATGATTAAAGAAAGAAACCGGCCTTGTAACAATATAGACCAAAAATGAGGGAGCACATCAATTTTTTTCATTGCTCATTCAAAGATTAACATTGCCAGATCATGGTCTTGAGAGGCCCTTGAAATATGTTTTAATCTTGCAGGGTGTGTGTGCCTGTTTTATCCCTGCAGTCTAGGCTCAGGTGTTCTGATGAATGTCCCAAAGGGCCCTGGGGCCCCTGACATTCCGAGACCCCTAATTCATGAAAACATGTGAAAATTCATGTCCCGAATGTGAAAACAGACTGATAAAGCTGAAGTGCAAACTATGTAATGTTTTTGGACACTTAATTGCATGTTAATTGCAATTGATTGAAAATGTTTCATAGATGTTTCAAATGTATATTAAATACAGTTAGCTAAGTGGGGTTTTTTTATACTCTCAAAATACAAAAAAAAAATTTAAGTGCATGATAACTCTGAAAAGCACTGTATTAGCGTTTGTTTTCATTGCATCGGGATACAACGAAATTTCAGAGACTGCTACATACACATTTAAACAACACAATCTTATTCCATTTCAACTGTATTAGGAAATCTGTCAATTTTTTAGACCACAGACTAAAGATCACAAACATCAAAGTTCCATTTTACATTCATAAAATGACAAGAAGCTATTCAATGTTAAAGAAACAGCACTGTAAAAAGTGATCAGTTGACTTTACTTAACAAAAAATTGAGGAAAGCCGTTGCCTTAAAATGATTAAGCAAATTAAATTAAGTAATGTGAACTTGACAATTCCAAGTTACTCTGGCAAGTAAAAGTTAATGAAACAAAAGAAAATGTGTTGTGATAACTTTTTATTTTAAGTTGAACTAACTTAATGTAATTAAATTGCAGTCACTTAAAAATGTCAATCTACTTAACTTAAAACTAACACGTTTTTCTGAGTTCTGTCTACTTAAATTGAGGAAACCCGTTGCCTTAAAAAATGAATTAACCACAACTTATCCTACATGAGTACTTATAATTCACGTTTGACTGATTTGATGTAATCTTATTTTATTAATTTCTTTGAAAGTCTTCACAAAAATTGTAGGATATACAATTCTTAAAAAATACAAAATTGTTCAAAACAATATTGTGTATTCCTGTACTTCCATAAACTGCACAAAAATAATAACCCTCTTCTCTGAGAATAGAGCAAATTTAAATGGTCAATCTGTAAATCTTTCAATTTCAATATATTCAGAAAAGCAAACATTTTATTCATAGCTACAACATCCCCCTTTGACTAAGTGGAGAAAGCACTTTTTCACATTAAAATGCTGTACATTTTCACAAGCTGTAAAATAGTGTGAAATTAAATTCATACCCGTGAAAATACACTTTGTTCGATACCTTCGGATTTCGGACCTTTGAATACCTTTAAATTTCCCCCAGTAATGAGGACACTATTAGACACACTTGGAGCAAAAATCATGGGTCAGGTGTAATGCACACTCAAGTTATTTAACAATTTTTCAACTGTCCCTCTGCTCCAACTGTACTCTGTCTACCCTACATATATAAAAAGTATTAACTTTAAATGTAATATATCAAACAACAACTTACAGTTAAACACTATAATCAAGTGCTCTTAGTATGCTAGTAAACACATACAAATATGTGTGTTCTTCAAAGCACAACAAAAGATATTAGAACATGATTTAAAATGTACTTTCAAATAAAACTTTTTATTTGGTATTACTTCAGAGTGTACTTAAGTGTGTTACATTCATGAAAGTGTACTTTAAGCACACTTAAGTGGCCTTTAATTTCATTAATATGATTTTTTTTTAAACCTACTTTTATGATTTGAAGTACACTACAAGTGCACATTCACATCCCAACACAATAGATTAGGGGCCCCTGACAGTTTGAGGCCCATTGTTCCGGCCCATAATCCAGCCCTGAATGTTAAAGCAGGATGCATGATTATTTATTTACATTTTACTGGCTTTGAAAGGAGACAGTATGTCAGACCGAAATCCCAAAACCTTCCTTGTGATATGATCTGCTCTGAAGTGTGCTGTAAATTATATTCATAAAATAAATAAGGGAGTAAGTGCAGACCTGCTCGCTTTGAATGATACATTAGACATGCGGACCGCCTTCAGTCTCTCCCAAGACTAATGAAAATGTGCATTGTAACATTATTATTTCCATTGATTTCTGTCCAACCCAATGTCAGGACATTTAATCTTTTATTTATTGCTTTCTCTCGCCACCACACCCATCACCAGGCTCATTTTTCTATTCAGCGTAAATCAATATCGGTCTTGAGAGTTTTCACTCAGTGCTTTTTTCTTGACTCATGTACCCTTCCCCTCCTTTAACATCTGTTGCCTTCTTTTCTTTTTCCCTTTCTCACGGTCTGTGTTTGATTTCCAATTAAGCTGTCTCCAGGCATGACTCCTGCATGACCTTTAGCAGGCTGTAGTGCTGAGAGACACGGGCTGAAGCACAATAAACATCTCTGTTCAGGAAGGTTGTGATGGATGTTTATGTTTTTTAAGCAGCATGCATGCAACTGCATTTCAATGTAATGCAAGGTTCAAAACACTGCTGAATGAAAGGTCACATTAGGGCACATTTCTCAATCAGCCCTCACTATACAACTATCACATGGCCCCAGTTACTGTACTGCTCACATTACACTGCAGACTTTCTTTTCATCAGTCAGTGATAGTTTGACGAGGTGCACAATCTTTAGTCAAAAACTAAAAAAATTCAAATGCAAGAAAGGGACCATTTTCAATATTAATATTTGATTATGCATTTTCTTTTTCAAAATATGCTCCACGTTGGCTCCACTTTCAACAGGATTCAGAAAAAACAGATCGACACAGTATTACATTTAAGGCATTTAGCAGATGCTCTTATCCAGAGCGACTTACAAAAGATGTTTTTACACCTCATATGGGAGCATTGTAATTAACAGATGGCAAGCATGTCAGCACTATTATAGCACTAAGTGCTATAAGAGCTATAAACCTATCCACTTTAGCATACTTTTAAACAGAGTACTTATGGAAATAATATACTTTTAAAGAATATACTTAAGCGCAAACTGAATGAAATGTTTTTGACACACAGTAGAAAATCATTTTTCGACCTTGTAAATAAAACAAAAAATATTTTTTATACGAATTTATTTCAAAATTTGTTTAAATCAATGTGTTACTTGCCGTGTAATTGTTTGCAGTATTTACAAGCAAGTCCTGAGTGAAAACGGTTTCTACACCATTTTTTTTCCAGTTCACTTAACATATTAATTTCAATTATATAAAAATGAATTATAGTTTAAATTTATGTTAAAGGTAGAGTAGGCAATTTTCGGAAAGGCTAGCAAAAGCAAGCTAGCTTTGAAAGCATAAGATCCCACCCTCTCTTCAGAGCGTCTACAAAGCCCCGTCTTCTTCAAATCACATGAACGCACATTGAGTCTGCAAAGCATCATGAGACGAGAGTCGAGATTAAATAACCTCATGTCCCAAAGCACACATTACAAAAATAATGAACGTAAACAACTTAAAGAGCACTGAACTGTACCACCTGACTGATTGATATGTGAGAATAATTAGATTCATTTATTTGCATATTGTGTAATTAATTTGATTACATTTTTAATCGATTAATAGCCTCAGTAACTATTGCATCTTGCATACCACAAATGTTATACTGATCCTTTAACACCACATTACTGTCTGCAGCCTCTCAGAAACACTTGTGACATCTAGCAGCTTTGACAGCAATCATATGAGAGAGTCCTCATCAGTGACAGCCCTTCTATCTAACAACCGCTCTTCACGTTTGTTCCCAGGGACACGGAGGGGTAATGAATATCATCACATTTCAAACAAGAAGAATGAAGTTCAATCTGTGACTTCTCAAGCTGCTTGTGGAGCTCTAAGGCCCTTTTTACACCTGGTATTAAGATGCATTTTGGTCGATCAGATCACAAGTGAATGTGATAAATACAGGCTAAATACAGGTGTAAACGAGGTCTAAACATTTTGAGCTTGTCCACTTTTGACCACTTCCAGAGGTAGTCGAAAATGCATTTGACCGGATTGTTTTCATGTTAAACAAACAGCCACAAAAGACCGTCTACTCTCCGCCTACTGACCTAATGTGTAAAGATTATGGGAAGCGCGCTAGACACGGGGGATTTAAATTTTGTCGGCTGGAGACCCAAGTTTGGGTTGAAGATGAAAAACGTACCAATCACAATGTTCTCTCACCATTCCTGATTTCAAACACACACTCACAGCGTTCGGCTGGTCTTGTGGCTGTCAGAGCAGAAACGAAAGCTGATGCTCTCCGTATGTTTTTCCGTCGTCTCCGGTCGTGTTCATATGTTGATTGCTCAAGCTTATTTCGTCCATTAGATCAAGAGATCTGAAAAAACACATACATTTTCCTGGCTCCAATCGTATCTCACCGACAGACAACAGTTCATTCACATTAACAACTGCATCTCCTCCACTGCTCCGCTGTCCCAAGGTGTCCCCCAGGGTTCGGTGCTTGGCCCTCTCCTTTTCATATTATATCTGCTTCCCCTTGGCAACGTCATTCGCCACCATGGTCTAAACTTTCACTGTTACGCCGATGATGTTCAGCTTTACATCTCCACCAAATCCATTACCTCCGTTACCCACTCCACTATCTCCAACTGCCTCATTGACATTAAATCCTGGATGCACACTAATTTCCTTCAACTTAACTGTGAAAAAACAGACATGATCATCATCGGTCCCAAATCCATCACCAAGACCACTCACAGTTTCTCTCTCACTGTCGATAACTCCACCCTGTTTCCATCCCTTCACAGTCGCAGCCTCGGAGTCATCTTTGACAATAACTTCTCCTTTGAACCGTACATAAAACAAATCACTAGAACTGCCTTTTTTCATTTAAAAAACATTGCCCGACTCCGTCCTTCACTCTCGTTCTCCGCTGCTGAAACCCTCATCCACGCCTTCATCACCTCCAGAATCGACTACTGCAACAGCATCCTGTACGGCACAACATTGAAAAGCTTAAACAAACTCCAATACATTCAGAACTCTGCTGCTCGTCTACTCACCCACACCCGCACCCGTGACCACATCACCCCAGTCCTTAAGAACCTTCATTGGCTCCCGGTGCCACAACGAATTCAATTCAAAATCCTTCTCCTCACTCATAAAGCCCTCTATAACCAGGCCCCTTCCTACCTCACTGACCTGCTCCACCGCCACAACCCATCTCGTTGCCTCCGCTCTTCCAATGCAAACTTCTTGACTCTACCTCCCAGGACCAAGCACCGAACCTGGGGGGATAGAGCCTTCTCTGTCGCTGCCCCCACCCTCTGGAACTCTCTACCCCCAAAAATCTGTGACTGCACTGACCTGCCAAAATTTTATTTAATCGTGTGTTTTATTTTCTATTTTGCTACATCTGCTTTACAATTTTCTATGTTGCTACATCTGTTTTACAATTTTCTGTAAAGTGTCTTTGAGTACTTAGAAAAGCGCTTACAAATTAAATGTATTATTATTATTATTATTATTTACCTGCCCATAGACCCTCCTCTCAAAGAAATCAGGACAGAAGTGGTTAAAAGTGGACAAAAAAACGGATTTAAACACCGGGTGTGAACGGGAATGTGTATACGTATACGTAATACCAAACATGGCCTGAAAGACTTTCTGTGACTCACAGCTTATTTCAACCTCATCATCCTCCCAGGAAAAGTGGATCAAAATCCATCATCACAGCTTTATTGTGTTACAGATTTTACCAAAGTATTAAACTTTGACACGCGACTCATCCTGCACCGTTTGAACTATAGACATGAATGATACCTAAAATCCTACAGCTTGGTGAGGAGGAGGTGTGCTTTTCTAAGCAACTGGTCGATTTTCGTCTTCCTGGTGATAAAATGGTCAGAATATCCTATAGACTTACATTGAGCCATTTCAAAGAAACTCTTTTGACTTGAGACACTGTGACAGTGAGTTTAGCAGATACAGCATTTTACAAACACCTGACATCTTGATCTGAATCTGAGGCCATTCTCTCACCGCTTAGAGTTTGTCTTATACTATAACGATCAGTTTATAATCCCCACCCACTTTGAAGCGGTACTAAACTACAGTGGAAAAGCAAACTGAGCCAAAGTAAAGCGAACCGAGCCAAGTCGCCATAATATAGTCCATATGAAGGAGTGAATGAAAACGAGTGATTGAATTTGGGCACTGAGTGTACCTGAAGGGCTGTATGATATTTATACCTGTATGATATTACATTGTACCCAACTAGACCAGCGGTTTGGAAAATGGATGGATGGATGATTCAGCTGTGGGCGCCATCTTCTACTCAGATGCGGGGATTCATTAGGTAAGACCCTCACATTGCATTATGTATAATAGTATGTAATAGTATTCTATTCTAAAACTCATTATCATACATGGATTCGGACACCACTACATAATCGGACACCATACCCATAATTGAATTAAGGGTAAAGGGGGCAATTTCGAACACAGGCCAAAACTAAACAGAGCAGGGAAACAGGAACTAAAAGAAACAGCACAGAATGTCAAATAAAAGTAAAAAAAAAAACGGAACATAACCGTGACAGTTAATAATACAAAAGTAAATAGAAATGTCCTTTAAAATAAAACATTGAAATGTATTAAAATTGACCATAAACTACACTGAAAAAATAAGCAAATTAAGTATGAATATTAAAATTAAAAAATATATTAAATAGAATAAAAGGTCCCACTTTATATTAAGTGTCTTTACCTACTTTAACATTAATTAATTAATTAAATTAATCATTTGGTACAATGCAATTATTGTGTACATACATGTTTTTACATCATACTTATTTAAAAAAATATATCTGTGTATAATTACACTGTTGAGCATACCCCTTAAACCACCCTTAAATCTAACCATACCACCCGTGTCCCGCACCTCAGTAGCAGAAAAGTGTTTTGCAATACAACATGATTACAATAAGTACATTACACCTAACAATTATTCTAAATACATATAGCGACACCAATTCTGAAATGAAACTGAATAAAAATATCATAATAAAACAATATCATTGTTACTATAATATTAAAATATCATTTTTGGTGAATTGTTTTCTAAATGTCAGATTTTTGATGGCTTTTCTAAAACATTGTGAGTTCAGCACTGCGGGTTGAACATTGAGATGTCATGACAGATGTGAGAAGAGGCAAAATTTCCAGTTATCTGTCCTCTTTTTCCACACTGACAGCTACTCTCAGTGGTTGCATGAGAAAGTCCTCGACATCCTGCTGAGGATTACACCATCGCTATAGCAACCAAAGTAGATACAATAGATATTGACTGTACTGTCTGTACAAATGGGTCTGATTTCATCACTTTCTAAAATGGCACAGATAGTCAGTCCTATATATTGGATTTGATAAGCAAATCAGATTTATATGCAGTGTAAACAAAACCTTAATATAAGTGCTGATCACGGAGGACCTGTCTTTATATACACATGCGCCAGATGGTCTTCTTTGACTTTAGAGTCGCATCTCTCCGTTTTTAAGATGCTGTGTCAAAGGCTATATGGTGGGGGTTGAGGAGACCCCTTACAATTACCCCCCCCAGTTATGTTCATTTTTGCTAACGTACGTTTTTAAAAAGTACAAGGCAGCTTCATTTTTCCCAAAAACGAAAATTCTTTCATTAATTACTCACCCTTGTGTCGTTCCATAAGACTTTAGTTTGGAAGACAAATGAAGATCTTTTTAATGAAATCTGCTATCTTTCTGTCCCTCCATTGACAGCTATGCAACTACCATTTATAAAGAGATCGAAAAACTAATCCATATGAATTGAGTGGTTTAGTCCAAATTTTCTGAAGAGACTATCACTTTATATGATAACAGTTTCAGTTGTTAAATAATAATTGCAATGTGTTTAAATTCATTTTTTGACTGTTTTTATGTCAGGTTGTACAACCAAATTGTATGTATATTTACTGTTGTACCACCTGGACATGGAAAGTGTACCAGTCTACCCATATATGGTAGGCCTATATATACTTGAAATTAGCAGTTGTCACCAGTATTTAAGGGAGATCTATACAAACCTTTTCACTCTGCCACAAGGATCAATTGGCTCTGGATGATGTATTATCTATTTAATATTATTACCTTGTCAATTCATAATAAAATAGCCATGTTTGACATCTGAAAATATACAAATTGCTGGACGAAAGTGTTTCAATTATCTCAACAGCTTTAAAACTACTGATTAAATACTGTGTATATATACAGTATATGTATATGTATATATATAAATGAGTTTATTTGAAAGGTTTCAAACCTAAAATGATGCCATAGTATTTAGATTGAAATTATTACTATTAGATTGAATTTTCTTTATTATTAAGACACCATTTTAAATAGTTTTCTTTAAAAGTCTGTTCATTTGTTCGGACAGTTGCACCACCTGACATTTTGGGGGTTTAAGATAACAAAACAAAGTAAAATGTATTTGTGGCGAGCAGGACGAGGCCGAGGGCCGTGAGAGAGCGGCACGAGGCCGGTGGCATGATTACGCCGATGAGCGACACCTGCGAGACACACCGGTCTCGTATCTCTCACGGAGGAGCGGAAGCATAAAGGAGGAGCGACGACAGTGAAGAGCGAGAGAGGAACAAGCCTGCGTTTTATTTGATGTTTTGTTTCTGTTTATTGTGACAGCAGTCGTCCGTGCTGCTGTCTTTTACTTTCGTTTTGTATTTGTTTTATTTTTTTCATTAAAAGTCTTTAAATGTTCGCCGGTTCCCGCCTCCTTCTTCCCATCACAACATACCTCGTTACAGTATTATTCAAATGCACTAAAAATGTATTCAAACTAAATAGGTTTTATAGAATATGGTGATATATGTAATGAATATCTAATTATTTTTAAAGGAAATAGTGCACTTGGACACAAAAATATGCATGTCATGTCATTGACCCATAAACACTGATCAGCGAACATTAACAGAAGCTCAACCGAACCTGCATGACGCGTGAGAACAAACCTCATTGGTTCTTGCAGAAGCTCAAACGTGCAGTGTTACACGAGATCAAACCTCATTGGTTCTTGCGGAAGCTCAAACGTGCTGCGTAACACGAGAATAAACCTCATTGGTTCTTGCAGAAGCTCAAACGTGCTGCATAACACGAGAATGAACCTCAATGGTTCTCGCACATCAAGCGAACATGCTTGAGCTTTCGTTTACCACAACTGATGTGTGCGTTGATGAATGTTCATTTGTGAATAAAAGCCTAAATTTAATCTGTTTATTATATAAAGTGATAGAGTCTCTTCAGAAAATTCGGACTAATTCATTTGGATTCGTTTTTCGATCTCTTAATGAACTTTTGAAGTGTCAAAGAGGTAGTTGCATAGACTGTCAATGGAGGGGGAGGGCTGTGTGTGATGACAGTTAACAGGTTAAATGTGGTTGGGTCAGGGGTAAATCTTAATTGCTTGATTGTTTATGAGAAATTATGCTCAACATACATTAAACGTTAAACCGACAGTAACAACTCTACATCAGTGTTAGGTACCGTATTTAGGCTACTGTTCCTTCATACTTCATCTAAGCTATGTTTTACAGATGCTGATTACAATCACAGTTGCCCCAGCAGGAGGGTTCTAATCCTTTAAATAAAATATTTAAATCGCTAAAGTATTTAATCATCTGTTTATGGTGCTGCACAGTTTGTCCTTAGTTCACACATGTAATTTATACAACACCCCCCACAGGAGCAGAAACAGCAGTCCTCCAGGTCAGGGGCGGGAATCATTTCACAGAAAGCACTCATGGGCAATCGCCAGGCCCACTCAACGGTGACGGCTGATTTACCCGCTAAACTTACTGCACCATGATGGAAAGCAAAGGTGGCGCTGGATGGAGAAAAACAATAAAATGGAGAGAGATAAATGAGAATGTGCAGAGGAGAGAAAGACTGTAGAGTGGCGTGTTAATGACTAGAGATGAAAATAAGATTAGCAGGCGCGTATGAGAGAGAGAGAGAGAGAGAGAGAGAGAGAGAGAGAGAGAGATTGAAACGTGGGTGAAATTTAGCAAGTCGGGCGGCTGCTAAAGAGAGGCAAAAAAGTGAGAATGTGGAAAGCAGATTGTGTGATAGCGACGACACATGATACGCAGATAGGCTGAGATTACTGAAAAGGCAATGTAGAAAAACAGAAGCAGGTAATGAGAAAAGGACAGATAAGAATGGGTATCGCTGAGAGAGAGAATACTCTTGTTAAGTCGTTCCAGGATGAGACGGCTTCGTGCAGAGAAGCGCCACCGAGAGCACAAAAACACTTGATTATTGCTCAAATTGTGAGTGGTGCTGTGTCAGCTTAGAGAAGAAAGAGAAGAAAAGCCAGGTCTCTTGATACAGGACAGAAAATGGGCAGCTCTAGAATTGGACACGCTGAGAAAAAGCACTTGATTGGCACATAGAGAGATTGTTTTTTTGTGTGCAGGCCTACTAGTCTCCGTGCGTTTGTTCTCGCCTCCTTTAGCCTCTTGAATGTTTCCTGTGGTCCTTGATGTAAATATATTCATCTGATGTCTCCCCCTGATTTCTTCACAAAACCTTTTCTTTTCATTATGGCAAGCAATATGACAAAAGGCTGCCATAAACTTTGTTGCATGCTGAGCAGGGTCAGTTTCTGTTAATACCACAAGAGAGCACTCAATTCCTGCGGAATAATCACACCAGACTCCATATGCAGAGAATCGACGAGGATGGAAACATTTTTTATAAAGAAACAAGCACTAGAAGCTGTTTTGGATTTTGAAACATTTCATACAAAGAAACACTGATATAAAATGAATAAGAAATATTTAAAGTTCAAACAAACACATGTGTGATATTGAGAATGTAAACTCATTTATGCACAAGGTTAAATTTTCTTGCCTTCATTGAAGTGCAAGACTCCCTTTTTAGATCATTAATTTATAAAATATGCCTGTAATAGCATTGTATCTCAAATATGTTTGCTGTTCAATTATTAAGTTGAATAATATCAGTGTTGTTTTAAAGGCTCCTTTTTTTTTTTTTTTTTTTTTTCATGTTGCTTTTAATTTGTTGTACTAGGAAGCCCTGGATTTCAAGTCAAAACCTTATTAAAAACTTAAAAATATTCACACACACACACACACACACACACACACACACACACACACACACACACACACACACACACTAACAATTAGGATGCGGTGCCAACCTCTGCCACCAAAGGCCACTAACATTAAGCATTAAATATAATGCTTATAAAAGAATCATCAGTTGATTTATAGTTAAATAATACAATTTAAAAAATACAGAGAAAACAACAACAACAAACTCTTACGGAGGAAAAAAAAAAGTATATAGAAAAAATAGCAGAATTTTTTTTTTTTTTGTAAGACAGAATTAGGAATCACACATTTTTACTGTGGTTCAGGGGCTCTATCAGATCGTAAAAAATTGCATTAGATTAGAAAAATGCACATTTGAAGTAGGGCGGTATCACAGGAACATTCAAGCCAATGTAATCTGAAAAAGACATTGGAATGAGTGCAATTCAACACTAAGAGCTGATATCGCATCATTACTTCAGTCATTATAGTTCGGTACGTACCGACACGCCTCTTCACCGCTATATTCCGCACCCCGCCTTCCCATTACTGTCATGTGACACTCAGTAACTCTTGTCCCATCCCTAGGATTTGACAGCAATCTTGTCAGAGTGCACTCAGCAGCAGAGTGAAAGCCCTTCTGTATCTCGCAACCTCATTCACTCGGGAACCATTCCTGGGGATGTTCACTCAGCCTGTGGACAGTGTAATCAGGACAGATTTTACATGCTGTGATGGAGGGCCCGAAAATACGCAAAACAACTGCTGTGTGGTTGAAAGGAGACGTAGCTTGGGTATGCACAAAACGATTTAGTGAGCAGCTACATGTGTCTCAGCCAGCACATCTGAGGAATCACGCTTGGAAACACTTCCATTTACGTCATCATTAGCATTCATTGTACAATTGCAGGCCATAACTACCCTGGTAATCCAGAGTTCTCGAGAGCACAAGTTGAATTTGCTCAGCGAGTTACTCTGGTGTCGAATAATGATGCTCATTAAATATTCCCCTCGATCTGAGCTGCACCAATCACATCGGGTTATCTGATATAGGCGGGCCAGAGGCGAGCTAAACAGATGACGACAGCGCTGTGACGTCGAAGTCATTAGTAAACATTGCAAGATGCCTATGGATGAACACCAGTTCTTTGAAACGTCTTTGGCCTTTATAATGAACGAGTTAGATTTGGCTTTTTATCTAAAACAGGAACAGAAGACGGCGCTCGAATCGTTCCTTTGCCAGAAGGACGTCTTTGCTGTTTTGCCGACCGGATACGGTAAGTCTAATCTACCAGTTAGCTCTGCTGGTAGCGTATGGGGTTTATTGTTGTGATTGGTCGTAGTGTTATCCAAGCTGGCTGGCTGATTTTCATTAGTCGACGCCAGACCATTAATCTTTTAGATTTAGGTCTGGATTTCCAGGCTAGGCCATAACACACTGTAAAAAAAAAAGGCCAGCTATGGTTGCAGAACTGTGGTGCTAATATTAGGGTTTATGGATTTTAAACTAAATTTACAGTAAACTCCCAAAAAGGGAAAATTTGAACATGCTGTAAAAAATTATCTTTGGGGTATTTTGAGCTAAACCTTCACATACACACTCTGGGGACAACAGAGACTTATTTTACATATTGAAAAAAGGGGCATTATACCACCCCTTTAATATACCAACCTGCGGAAGTACTAAAATACATACATTTATAATACACTGACAACCACAAAAACAAAGAAAGCCATGATGAATCAAAGTTCAACACAAGTATCTTTTCCACAAGTATCTTTTTATTGCCAATGCGTAAACAGCTTGTAACTAAACTTAAAAAACAAGACCTTCCCCGACTTCCTAGGTTGTCTATAAAAGCAAATTTTTATGTGAAGGACACAAAAGTCAGAAGGATGTGAGGCGAATGCTTATACAATGTTCAGGATAATGCAGAGAGAGAGCTGTTCTGTACTGTCATGTCAATGTGTTATGCAAAGAAAAATGTTAACTATAGTCTCACATAGTCAGATCTATAGAGGCTGCGTTCGAAACCGCATACTCTATTGAGTAGGTACTTGATTTCAGTAAGAACTTACTTAACAAGCACTAAAAGAGTAGGTACTATATAGCCCAAAAGCGGGAAGTATGAATGCGATCCGTACATCATCCGCCATGTTGATGTTATCATGTGACCTACAACGTTATCACAAGCTCAACAACTTAAAATATATGAATGACAGCTTTAATTAATCTACCTGTAAATATCTTTATATTGATGAAACTTGCTCATTTGGTGGTCTTGTTGAAGAAACAAGTGCCTGTTTATTTTGTAATTGCAGTATCTTCTTGGGTTGATTTAAGTTCTTGTATTTTTAACCCTTCTAATGTGACCCACAGTTTTATCCTTAAAAATAATTTTAATTTATTTCGAAAACCCAAAATTGTTATCTCTTGAATATGTTGTCAATTTCTTTATTTTATTTGCAAAACTGATCATCCACAAGCAAGTGGCTTAAATCTCCTTTATGTTTTCCTCTTTTTCTTGTTGTACACTTTTGTTTCATCCCTCAGGCTTATAAATAACAACAAATGCAATTTTTTATGCATTATGATGAATTATTCAAAGATATTTAACCTTGACATTGTGGGGTTTTTTCTATCTCACAATATGATGTAAGTAAGACCATGATATATATTTATGTTTTCAGTTTTTTTTCATTATGATTGTTTATTGTTTTTTTGGTGATTTTCCTTTTATTGTGACAGGACAGTAGAGAGATGACAGAAAACGAGGTGGGAGAGAGACGGGGGATGGGATCGGGAAAGGTCTACGAGCAGGGACTCGAACTCAGGCCGCCAAGCGCAAAGGCGCTACATGTCGGCGCACTAATCACGAGGCCATTGGCGCCGACATGATTGTTCATTGTTATAGATACAACCATGGTATCTTTCCCTAATCTTGTATGTAATTATAAGTTTTGCAGTATAAAAAAAAAGATATGATCGACAGGTGCACTAACACCAATAACTCGACAACCTAGAACGGTTTTCCTTAGCAATTGCAATGTTTGTAATGTCTGCACAAAGGAGACATCGGGCAGCTGCTCGAAGATCTCGGCTTTGGAGAAGACTGTTGCTTTTATATTCGAAAAAAGTAAGTATCACTACTTCAAAATTAAGATTACCCAAGAATAAATTGCATTGCTAGCCCACCCCAACACTTACACACAATAGTAATGATAAATGCTGACCAAACCTTAATTATATTACTTTTTTTCACAACCTTGAAGTAAGAGTGGGAGAACATGTGTGGGACAATCTGGCCGCCGCTGTGTCTGCTTCAAACATTCGTGTTCCTGCACTCCATGACTACCTGTAAAACATTTAAACAGGTTAAAACGTTTTACAATTCATGCTGTCAGCATTCCAGTTCTTGCCATATTTCATTTCAAATGTTACAATTACATGCTAATTCTTGTAGCTTTATTACTTTTGTGGTGTAGTGTGCTAAACCACTGAGCTGATAAGCAGAATGTTGCTGGTTCGATCTTCACCGCCGCCACCAGCAATGTGTCCTTGAGCAAGGCACTTTACTCCAGGTTTCTCCAGAGGGATTGTTCTTGTTATAAGTGGATGGTAAGTCGCTTTGGATAAAAGCATCTAACAAATGTAAATAAATGTAAATGTGATTTTTGATTCTTTTTTTAAAGTGTCTCTGGCACAAATGCTCAATAAAGCTGATTCTTTTTTAAAGTTTATTTCTTCAAGGTACTACTATAATATAAATCCATACATATTTTTCATACAAAATCCATTCAGTCATTATTTAATAGCCTTCACGCTAGTCATTTTTTTTTCAAGGTGATTTTGGTCAAGTTTGTCCTGCTGGTTTCTGTTCACATAATATCAGTCAATGGAGCCTGACTTCCAGAAGCTTCATGACATTTTTGATTATGCTTTTAAAGCTTCTGAAAGTTGGGCTCCATACCGTGTTTACTCACGTTTAAAAACATCTCTGCGATATTGATAATGACGTATCCTCTCCCGGGGCCTCCTGGGAAGGCTGGGATAGAAAAGTATCCAAGGATAAGTGTTTCAGAATCTGTGCGGAAGCATAGGCCATCCAGGGATTTTTCGCCTACTATTTTATGAATACTGAGGATTCAGGACATACTACTCTTTTCACGGACTGTTTTCTCCTACTATATAAGTAGGCATATTTGGACGCAACATTAGTAAACGCACAACCGAATCTCGCGAGAATTAGTACACCACCCAGGTATTTCTTGCCTACTCTTTTATGAATACTGAAGATTCAGACGTTCTATTCGTTCGCCTACTGCTTTTTGCTTACTATATAATAGGGAAGTATGCGGTTTCGAATGCAGCCTACAGAGTCTATATAGTCTCAGATATACTTTATAATCAAACTATCATAACAGTGTAATTGAATGACCTCATCTGTCGTCTTGATGCTGTGGACGGCAGAGAGAGATGTTCGTTAAAAGTAAAGGTATTTTCAACATTGTCATGTCTTTTTCTGTTTTTAGTTTAACAGAACATGTAAGTGTGAGGAACAGTTCAGTTAAGGATACTCATCTTCTCTTCTCCACAAAGTAACAGAGATATGGAATTTATGATATTTTTAAATGATGACTTTATGCCTAAAGGGCTCACACTGTTCATTTTTGCTAATTTTGGCCTTCACGAACATAATTGTTTTTACATAATCAGATAGAAGAGACACAATGTAACTGTAAACTCAATTGTGTATTTCAGATGCTGTCACATGTCATAACCTCATTGTCTGCAGAGAGAAACTGCCACTCAGAATACACACTACATGAAGGACGTAAAGACATCATAGAGGATTGTGAAGATATTTCACTGGAACTTGGTCTTCATTACATATCGTGTTCAATGTCAATTGTTATTTATTAATGTATTCAGCTAACAACTGTTATCAGGGCTATAATCTGCCATGTCAATATAAAATAAAAGTGCTTTCAGCTATCAACGGCTGCAAGCAGATTTCTGAGAAGGCGGGTTAAGAAAAACCCTTGAGTGACTGCAAAAGACCTGCAGCAAGACTTGGTGGCAACAGGCACTGAGGTTTCAGCTTTCACTGTAAGGCGCTTACTAAACGCCAGAACTCCAAGCCGTACATCACTACTGACCCAAAAGCACAAGAAAAGTCGGCTCCAATTTGCTCGAAATCATATAAATAAGCTACAGAAGTTTTGGGAATCTGTTCTGTGGAGCGATGAAACAAAACTTTTTTGCCCTATGGATCAGCGGTATGTCTGGAGGAAGAAGAATGAAGCTGAAAAGAACACTCTGGGGGCTTTGGGAATGTCAGTGGGAATGACTTTTCACTGTAAACTATGACACTATAGTATTTTTAATTCCATAAACTGTTAATTTAACAGTAATTAATTAATTTAAACTAAATTCATAAAATGATTCCATGATGGGAACCCTTGAAAGGTTCTCTATATGAAGTACCTGACATAATTCTTTAAGGTTCTATATAGAACCTTTTATTTTAAGAGTGATAGCATTTTTACTGTCTTTTACCAGTAATTATTTTTTTACAGTGCATGTAACCTACTGTATAAATACTATATAAAGGAACTCTTCTGATCTGAGATCGGCTCGTGAGATTGTGAGCACCAGACATAAACAGATTGAATGACGGGGGTGAGCTGCCATTATGTGTGTTATGAAGTCAGCCACAGCCCATCAGCTTCAATGCCACACGAGCAGATAAGTCAGTCCCCGAGGGCACACATTATGCATCTATCAAATCCAGCATGAACATAGGAGAGTGCTACACATTGAAAGTCAATGCCATCAGCTCTCAAATGAAGCATGGTGTTGAAGTTTTTTTTTTTTTTTTTTTTTTTTTTTTGTGCACATTATTCTATTAAACGGGCACAGTCTTTGGGAAGACTAACCAGGGTGAATATCCGACTGTACGGGCATTTTCTGCCACACTTAGAGTGTAATACTCCACATGTTTCCTCACAGCTGGATACAAAATTCTTTTGGTGGAAAAAAGGCCACCCAAACAACAAAAAATCACACCTCTCAGTGCCAGGCTTTTTACTTTCTGAAAATCACAGTGATACGACCCCCAAGAGAGAAACCATTTCCTGTGCTGTGCAAAAAAAAAAAAAAGGTACGTTAAGAATCATCCACCCAATAAATTGGTTTCCGGCATGGAATCGTTTGATTATGTGCTGGACGTGACTTGTGTGTGCTTTTTACGTTTGTGTCAAGCTTTTTTCTATATATATATATATATATATATATATATATATATATATATATATCAGTACTGAGTGAATGTTGTCCCGATTGATTGTGGTTTAATCCCTGTTCTGCCCCTCGCAACCCAAGAATCCCATCTGATGCATAATCTTGTTCTGCTGTTTATCCTAATCTCTACGGTATCAAAACCAAACAAACACACAGTAGTTGTCACAAACTGCACCGAGACAAGAAGGTTGAGGATCCAAATGCAGTATTTATTGAACAGGGTAATCCAAAGACGTAATCCAAAGTACAGGGAAGGTCAAACACAGGCAGTCCGTCCATACAAACACAACAAGGCAGGGAACACAGGCAAAAGAGTAATCCACAGAACAGGCAATAAATCCAAAATCAAGAGACATGAAACCAGGGTGAATTCTCGGAATTGCAGTGTAACACTGAACAAGACTTTGCAGATAATGAATGAGAAAACCAGGCTTATATGGGGTGAGCTAAACAAGATAATGAGACACAGGTGAATGTGATAATGGATGAAGAGTCCGGTGGGGAGGTGGAGCAGAGGCGGACCTGGGATTGAGGGCCAGGCCCGTGGAGCAGAAGAGGGCCTGGTGTCTTAGGCGGAGCAGGCAGAGCAGGTGAAGTAGGCGAAGCAGGGGGCCGGGCCAAATTTGACGCTTCAGGGGGCCAGGGCGGATCCGATGGTTCAGGGGCAGAGGCGGCCATCTTGGCTGAGGGGTCATGGGATGGAGTTGATGTGTGTGCTGCCCACACACACAGAATAGCCGTGGCCATGATGATCAGAGCTGTATCATCCAGAGCTGACTCAGGCACGGCACTCGATGTGAAGAAGCTCAGGCTCGGCAGGCATGACGTAAAGAAGCATCTTCACTGGACATGGTGGTGAACTTGGTGAGCCAAACTCGCTCAGTGATCCTCGAAGACCATCACGGATTAAAGTGGTTTTTAACGGGTTGTTGAGTCCATAACAAAAGAAGTCAATGAGAGCATAGTCTGGGAGGTTAGTGAAATTGCCAATACCTAGGTCCTGAATGTGGTCCTCGAACGAGCGAGTTCCTTTATGAAGGCGGACGAGACGTACTGCTGGATCCATAGTGGCGAAGTCTTCTGTCACAAACTGCTCCGAGACAAGAAGGTTGAGGATCCAAATGCAGTATTTATTGAACAGGGTAATCCAAAGACGTAATCCAAATTACAAGGTCAAACACAGGCAGGCAGTCCATACAAACAAACACAACAAGGCAGGGAACACAGGCAAAAGAGTAATCCACGGAACAGGCAAGAATTCCAAAACCAAGAGACATGAAACCAGGGAGAATTCTCGGAATTGCAGTGTAACACTATACAAGACTTCGCACATAATGAATGAGAAAACCAGGCTTATATGGGGTGAGCTAAACAAGATAGTGAGACACAGGTGAAAGTTTGTGAGGGAATGACAATAGTCTGATGTGGAGTGCCCTCTGGTGGCTCTCAGGGGCACTCCAGCTGGTGACCGTTACTGTAGTGTTGTGCTTTCTTCATTTGTCAGTTGTTTTACAAAATGAGATGAAGAGCAGATCTTGGCTTGCCATGTACTCTGACACATCTTTTATCGGGCCACCGGCTGCGCTGTCCTGCATACTTTGCGCACATCTGACTTAATAACTTGTTCAGCAGAGTCCAATTATACAATCCAACTATCTTCTAAAGGCTTTTGAGGACATTATTATTTATTATTCCCTTTTTTGTTTGATTCAGAGAAAATCGGGATAAATTTTAAGATGACCTTTTTTTAGTGCTGTGAGCAAGCATTTTGGTACTTTTTAGTACTTTTTTTTACTGCTTCAGTAACAAAACACAGATGATATATTCAACACTATACATTGTTGTTATTAGTGTAAAAAATCATTTTCATCAACTGAAATAAAATTAAAAAGATATAATAATAACTATTAGGTGACCATTTCAAACGTGGTCCCACTTTATATTAGGTGTCTTTAACTACCATGTACAAGAAAAGTGTTAGGTACAATGTACTTATTGTGTTCCTGTTGTATTGCAAAAAGACTTTTGCTGCTATTGAGGTGGGATATGGGTAAGATTAGAGGCAGGTTTGGTGGTATGGATTTAAGGGTGGGTGAAGGGGTAAGGGACGAGTCAACAGTGTAATTAGATGTAATTACAGGCACATATTTTTCCAAATACCTGTATGTACACATGTACAAAAACATGGTACACAATGAGTTCATTACAAATGATTATTTAAATGTTAGTATATAGTAGCTTATTAAGACACTATAAAGTGTGAAATAAAAAATGTAACCTGGGCAACTAACTGAAATAAAATAAGTTTAAGGTGAAGTACTAAAATTACTAAAACTGAAATAAAAATAAATGAATGCTAAATAGAAATAATAATAAAAAAATCCATCCATGATAAAGGCACACATTTAATATAACTTAAAATGAAACATGTACAAATAAAAATCAAAGATAATTCAAAGACCTTAATTTTTTCCACTGAGCTAAATTTGCTAGTTTCCATGACAGAGTTCAAGATAAATCTTTTCATTACTACTGGAGCTGCCAGTTTGCTAAGTTTCAAATGATTATTAAACAGCAAGCACAAACTATTGTAGTGAACCTCACTGAAGTTGAACAGCCCTACAGTGGTCAAAAACTCTCAACAGCCAGCCGGTTTGATCAAAGGGAGTTTACACTTTATTTCAGATAGAAAAGATAAAACTCATAATCACGGGTACAGGTATAGATACGGAGAAGGGGAAGAGAAACACAGGAAGACCCGCAAAGCACATCACTTCATCTACACACAGTTTCACGCTTAATACATCACACAGTGTTTTATACTCAACGTAGCACCCCAGCCGCCCTGCACAGCACACAGTAAACACAAGTAAGGCGTGTTTCTCCGTTCTCAGTTCCCCGACCCGCTGTCCGTTACACAATCAAACAGTCCAGATTAAAAACACTTCCCTCTCCCAAGGCCAAGAAAACCTATCCATATGGGGTGAATAGTGCAGGCAGCAAACCGTATCCTCAGCCGAGGACGCCAATCCACAATCCAGGGGCAGCGTTTAAAGCAAAAGTTCATTCACCAAGTCTATTCGTCGTTCGCGTCAGAGAATTCTCATTCTCAGAGTCTCAGTGGCATGGGCGTCAGCCGAGCAGTATTCCGAGGTAATTGGTGACACTACAATACCCCTGACAATACAACTTTTCAACAAGGGTAGGCTACTTTACACGAATGTGAGTGCATTAGCAGGTAGTTGCTGAATCACAGATGTTTTATATATGAGATGAGACATAGAGCCATAGAACCAGCATGTCCAGTGCAAGTAGGCTTTGATTATTTCATTTTACTTAACATTATTTTATTAATCTGTTATACTGAAAAGACCTTTTTGAAGGATATTGGTTTATTCCCTTTTTGAGCACTTGTAGATGTTTAAGAGGCTGTTGTCTTGATTTATTGCAATTTTGAGATCTTCAATTTTATTTTGAAGACTTGTACTCAAGTCATATTGGAATTGGTGACTTGTAACCTGAAACGGAGACATTTTCACTGTAAGGTTACTTTTACTCAAATCAGGTACTCTTTACACCTCTGCTGTAATTTCACAACATAGACAAATAAACTGTTATGAACTGTTATCAATCAATAAATAAACTGTTATGGATGCCATTCAAAATTCTCTATATATTCATAGTTAACCATTAATTCATGTAAAAAGTATACAACTGGACATGTGATATCAACATGGCACGTGGCTCTATGTATTTTTAGGATATTGATAGGAGTCTGGAGTCTTCATCTCATGGTGTGCATTATTTAAAACATTTTCCAAAATACTTTTATTAATGTATTTATACATAACACTTTTTTAATGAGGAATAAAATGACTGAGGGCACCTTTAAAATGTCCCTTTGTTAAAATCAAAGCTGCGCCCTTGCACTTGAATGGTTTGCACCTTGTTCCCAGCTGTTCTTTAAATGTTAATAACCCTCAGTTCGCAATAAATTACTTCTGGCTATGACTATTTCAGTTGTAAAACAAAAACAAATCTCTTTTTTCCTCCTCCTGTGAGAGCCAGTGCCCTCTATAGTCACAGAAAGCGTATGTAATAAAAGAGCCATGTCCTCACTCATTCTCTCTCATTTCACTGTGCTGTTGTGTTTAATGTGTGGGTCTGGAACATCAAATAGCACTCCACCCCTCCTCTGCTCTTTCTGTAAGGGCTCCAGGGTTCATTAGGTGGCAAATCGTCCTTTCAATAATCAGCCAATGTAGCTCACTCTCCCATTTTGATAACCTTCATCTCATTAAATTCATGGTATGCTTATTTGAGTTCTATACAGAAAAAAAGATGTAAGTGAAAGAAATAGTGAGTAGTAATTAAAGAGCTGACAGGGATCCTGTTTGGATGAGTGGGTCCACTAGCACTCCTGCCACCTTTGAAGCCTCCCACTTCTCAGACCCCCGTCTGCTGCTACTGCTAGAGACACTCACACAACTGGCCTTTCATTTTTTGGCCTTTGTGCTGTTGTTTAGTACAGAAACAGTAGAGAAAAGATTGGATTTTTGGAGGAATGAAATCTGCACATGACACAGACCAGATTCAAACCTGATTTTCCCATGTGAACACCACAGTACAATGAACCACAGGCCACGGCTCCAACATGTGATGATCTATCAAAATCACATGTATAGCAATATTTATCTACCTGACATTATTAAATAAGAACATATTTCTGTCTTTATTGTGATTCTATAGAGTGCTGTAGGGATGACGTATTTTTGTTGGCCAAAAGCCGGAAACGAGTTAGTATTTTTGCACCTTTGGTTCCATCGTCCTGAAGTCAATGGTTCTCTTACGAGAGGTTCTCTCGTACTTGCGTAAGTATCTTACGCTAGGGGAAAACCTCTTTTCCTCGAGATACTGAAGCCAAAAATTATCCTTAATTTTGCAATAATGTAAAACGCATTGCAGCAGCATGCAGACATGGGCGAGACAGCTCGCGCGCCCATTGGCTGCTCTGCGGCAACTGCACCAGCCTATCGATAGAGGCCCCTCATGACGTCAGAACCAATGAGGGTGCTTCGCGCCCATTACGTCATGTCCCGCCGAAAGCGGGTGGGGCTAGGGCTATAAATACGGCCCAGAGAGGCTGGTTTGGTCAGTTTTTTCATCGCTGAAGCGAATCAGAACGTGACGCATGCACGGCAAGATACGCAAGTACTCGTTCCCTCTTCTAGAGAGAACCGAGGTTACGTTAGTAACCGAGTACGTTCTCTTACGAGAGGTTCTCTTGTCAGTTTTTCATCTCTTCAGCGAGCCTACGCATCGCTGGATCCCGAGAGGAAGCCGCGCCGTCTGATTCAAGCACTCAGCGGGATTAGTTCTGCATCTGAAGCTGCCGGTCGACAACTCGCCGCCTTCAGTCGCCGTTCCTGCTCACGCTTTCCGGCGTACATATCCTTTTCTCTGCTACTGTGTTTTGTGTATGTGTGTGTTCGCCGCCGCGACACACACTCTCATTGCACTAAAAGAGCCCTTTCCTGAGGACGCGCAGCTCTCGCGCTCGCTGACGGCGACTGCCCTCACTGCGAGCTAGTTACTGCCTATGGTGACTCTGCGGACTCACCTGGCATCCTTCTCCGAGACTGCTCCTCCGCCCCCACCCCCCAACCCGCAAAGCTCGCCGGTGCGCCCGCTTGCCTTGCCTGCTTGGAGGATGATACCTGCTCTCCCTCTGTTCGAGCCGCGCAAACCGCGCCGTTCACAGGGGATGTCAGGAGCGGACGGTCACGGGGCTAGCTTTCTCTCTCCCTCTGTTTGAGCCGTGCAAACTGCGCTGTTCACAGGGGAGGCTGGAAGCGGACGGTCGGGGTTAGTTTTTCTTTACGTACAAGAAAGCTACCCTGCCCCTGCGCCCCATTCACGCGTCACTCACCGGCGAAAGGAGAAAAGAGTGTTTATAGTCCCGCCGAAGCTGGACTGACCTGAATTTTCTCACACATTTCTCAGTTCCCTGATCAGGCGACTGGAAATATAAATATTGCAGCGCCTGCAAGCAAACGCCGAAGAAAACATGTTGACGCTCTTATATGCTCGTGCATCTGAAAGCCTTTGTGTTCCCCCCTGTGGCACAGTGGCGGAATCTTTGGTTTTTCGCACGAGAGACCGGTGTTCGAATCCCGGTCTAACGGCGGATAAATTATGCCTCCAATGCTTCGCTCTGTCAGTTCCCTGAAAGGCGACTGCAGATGTGCATTTTGCAGCCAACGAGCGCGTTGTACAACCCGCTCGCCTGCACCCAAACACCGTTTCTATGGTTCCCGTGCGTCACTGGCGAAAGGAGAAAAGAGCGTTTATGTCCAGCTGCGGCCGGGCCGAATTCTATTTCTCACACATTTCTCATTCCCCTCTGAAGTTCAGGCGACTGGAAATGTCAATACTGCAGTGAGCGAGCCTGTTGTAATGCACGCATGCCTGCAAACAAACGCCAGCATGTTGACGCTCTCTGATAATACTCGCGCTAACTAAATGCCTATGTGTCTTCCCCTGTGGCCCAGTGGCAGATTCTCAGGCTTTTGCGCGAGAGACCCGTGTTCGATCCCGGGTCTACCGGCAGATAAAATTATGCCGTCAATGCTCGCTCTGTCAGTTCCCTGAAAAGGCGACTGCAGATGTGTATTTTTGCAGCCAACGAGCGCGTTGTACAACCCGCTCGCCTGCACCCAAGCACCGTTTCTATGGTTTCCGTGCGTCACTGGCGAAAGGAGAAAAGAGAGTGTTCCTAGTCCAGCTGCGGCTGGACCTACCTCCATTCTCACACATTTCTCTGGAAATGTCAATATTGCAGTGGACGAGCCTATTGTAATACACGCACACCTGCAAACAAACGCCAGCATGTTGACGCTCTCTGTTTCTATGGCAACTTCTCGCTCGTTCAGTTCCAGTAAATGCGACTGTTCCAGTGTATTCTGCAGTAAACAAGTCGGCGACACTTATAGCGCGACGCTTATGTTGCAGCACACTGAAGCCCCTCTGTCGCTGAGCGACCAGAGCGCGCTTCGCATTCAACCCCTAGCCATTCGTGCAAACGCATGGGCAAGGCTACCCGGGATTTCGAAGTGGGTGCTAGACATTATAGAAAGAGGCTATTCGCTACAGTTCGGTCGACGCACGCAACGCAAAGCGGTGCGAATCGATACTACGGTGAAAAAGGAAGTAGCACACCTACTTCGAGCCGAAATAGCGAAGTTACTGAGCAAAGGGGCTATAGAACCCTTATCACAAGCTCAGAGCGAAGGGGGCATGTACAGCAGATATTTTCTGGTACCCAAAAAAGACTGGGGTCTCAGACCCATTCTAGATCTAAGACGACTAAACAAAGCACTTCTGAAACGACGGTTCAGAATGCTCACGACCAAGAAAATCCTCTCACAAATTTGCCAAGGGGACTGGTTCATGTCGATAGATCTGAAAGACGCTTATTTTCAAATACAAATAGCGTCACGTCACAGGCGATTTTTGAGATTCGCCTTCGAGGGTCAGGCATATCAGTACACAGTCCTGCCATTTGGCCTATCCCTGGCACCTCGCGCATTCACGATGTGCATGGATGCAGCGCTCGCACCCCTCAGGCTCCGAGGCATACGAGTGCTGAATTATTTGGACGATTGGCTGGTTCTAGCTCGATCACAGTCGGAGCTCATAGAACACAGGACCATATTACTCGATCACCTCGAGAATTTAGGTCTCACAGTCAATTGGGCGAAGAGTTCGCTGTCTCCCAGTCAGAAAATATCTTTTCTGGGCACAGATCTGGACTCGCTGTCTATGACAGCACAGCTGTCGCCGCAGCGCAGACTAAGTATTCAGCGCATGACAGAGATTTTTCGCCACGGCGCTTTAGTCCCGCTCAAAAAGTTTCAAAGGATGCTGGGTCTCATGGCTTCAGCATCCTCAGTGCTTCAGCTGGGTCTGCTTCGCATGCGCCCGCTGCAGTATTGGTTGAAAGGGCGCGCGCCGCACAGAGCTTGGACCTCCGGTCTCACGCGCCTCAAGGTCGATCAGAAATGCGTCGCAGCTCTGAAACCTTGGACAGTGACCGACTGGTACCGGTCAGGAGTAAGCCTGGGGACTTCCTCGAGTGTGAAGGTGGTGTCTACGGACGCCTCAACCTCGGGATGGGGAGCGCTGCTCGAGGGCAGACCGTTATTCGGCCAGTGGTCGGAACGGGAGAAGCTTCTGCATATAAACTGCCTGGAAATGATGGCAGTCGACAACGCGCTGAGGCGCTTTTTGTCCCCAGATAAAAAGACACCACGTCTTGGTCCATTCGGACAACATGTCAGTGGTGGCTTATATAAATCACCAAGGAGGTATCAGATCCAGAATCCTTCACAGGCTGACGGAACGCCTCCTGGTCTGGGCTCAGCACAATCTGCGCTCACTCAGGGCAGCTCATGTGCCCGGCCATCTTAATGTGGGACCAGATAGACTGTCCAGAAACTATCTTCCGGCAGGAGAATGGTCTTTACACCCACAGACAGTCAAACTGCTATGGAAGACATTTGGCAGAGCGAAAATAGACCTATTTGCGTCTCAAGAGAACGCTCATTGTCAGGAATTTTTCTCCAAGAGCAGGGATGCGCTGGCTCCTGCTGGCCCCACTGCCCGCTCTATGCGTTTCCCCCGTCACGCTCCTACCCCAGGTGTTAGAGCGAATCAGGGAGAGTGGATGCCCGGTGCTACTCGTCGCCCCATTTTTGGACAAACCAAGTCTGGTTTCCAGTCCTGATGCAGCTGACGAGTACCGCCCCGTGGCCGATACTGGTGAGGAGAGATCTCCTCTCGCAGGCAAACGGCTCGATCTGGCATCCTTACCCGGAGCTTTGGTCCCTACATGTGTGGGCCATCAACGGATACCCGTTAACCTCCCAGCGGGAGTGTTAAACACGATCACACAGGCTAGAGCTCCATCTACAAGGCGGCTCTATTCCTCAAAATGGTCTGTGTTCACTAGCTGGTGTACAGCGAGTGGCACTTCACCCTCACGCTGTGGGGTGCCGGAGGTTCTCTCCTTTTTACAAGAGCTTCTGGATAAGGGCAGAACCCCATCCACGCTCAAAGTTTATGTGGCGGCCATAGCAGCGTTCGCTGAACCACCGCTTGGCCAGTCATTAGGAAGGAACGATCTGGTCATTCGCTTCCTTAGAGGAGCTAAGAGGCTGAACCCTCCCAGACCTCCCTCAGTTCCCGTTTGGGACCTTTCCACGGTTCTGGAAGCCATGAAAGGTGCCCCATTCGAGCCAATACAGTCAATAGACCTGAAACTCTTGTCTTTCAAAACAGTGTTTCTTCTGGCTCTCGCTTCAGTGAAGCGCATAGGGGATTTGCAAGCGCTCTCAGTGAGCGCGACGTGTATGGAGTTTGGGCCTAATGACTCGAGAGTCATACTCAAACCAAAGCACGGATATGTTCCTAAATCCCTCAATACACCGTTTAGGGCACAGGTTATCTCCCTGTAGGCCCTGCCGGTATCTGAAGAGGAAGGGGACGCAGGCTTCCTTTGCCCGGTCAGGGCGTTAAGAGCCTATGTGTCTCGCTCATCTGTTTTCAGACAGACGGAGCAGCTCTTTGTTTTGTTCAGCGGACGTTCTAAGGGACTAGCTGCATCAAAACAGAGTCTATCCAGATGGATAGTTGATGCTATAGCGCTAGCTTACACATCCAAGGGCCTGCAATGCCCGATAGGTGTCAAAGCGCACTCCACAAGAGGCATGGCCTCGTCGTGGGCTTGGTCCAGTGGGATTGCCTTGCAAGATATCTGTATGGCGGCAGGCTGGGCCTCCCCGTCTACATTTATAAGGTTTTATAACCTCGAGGTTCCCGCTTTACAAGCTAGGTTGCTCTCGGTTTAATTTTTCAGTATTGCCCGCCCGATGCTATCGGCTCAGGATGCTGAAACTGCTAGAGCGTCGATCACTGATCGTCTGTATACTTCTGTGGGCAGTGCGTAAGTCCCCCATTTCTGTCAGGACCACTATCGTCATATATGATTGACAATTAGCATACAATTTGGATTGGCGGTATGGTTCCGTTCTGGGCGAGAACTCCCTGCGCATCCATGCAGCCTAGCATGGATAAGAGCAGGGAGAGCAGCAATAACCCCCCTTGGGGTAAACAGAACAGAACCAACATGAATGTATTGCAGATATCCTTAATTCAAGATTTTAAAGTACGACATAATTCGAGAATTTATTCTGATTCGAAGGGAATCAGAATGCCAAATCCTGACTGATGAGAGGAGGAGCTGGGGATGGAGGAGGGTAATTTGCTCCTGAGAAACGCGATAGTTGCGGATAATACTGAAGCAGCTTATATATGTATACGGTGATAGGCGTCGTATTCCTATAGGTAGATGTGGATCAGCTGATAGTCAGCTGATGCGAGCTTGACTAACGTGACCTGCCAGAACTAACGCTACGCTTGATATTTATCAGTCCAGGCCGAGTTCGCCCTGGCTGTGTGGAACACTTGATATAATATGCTCTTATCAGAGCTCTATATTACAGGAATGATGCTATTCTAGCCCCTCTTCCCGGATTCTCTGTGAGTCCCTTCTGATTAGGCACTGTATGAGCCCCGGGCACCTGCCCTTGGGACTTTAGTGTTATGTCTCAAGCACGCATGGCGTTTTACACTGTGTTCCCCTAGCGTAAGATACTTACGCAAGTACTCGTTCCCTCTTCTAGAGAGAACCGAGGTTACGTTAGTAACCGAGTACGTTTTTTAAATAGTTTTTTGGTTAAATGCAATAGAAAAACCCTTTTGGCATTTTGTCGAGGAAATCAGGGTAATGCTAGTCTCAGCTTCAGATATCACAACCACGGACAGTTGGCTGAACATCTGATGCATAAGGCACACAAAATGGGAAACACTTCAGGAGTTTCGAAGTCATCATCTGATTGGTTGAATTCTACAGGATTTACGGGAGACGTGAGTGTCGCGTTCTTTAATTGTACTCTGTTGTGATGCCAAACCACCTCATTGAAGAACTTTTAGATGATTTGAAATTCTCAGAACAAAGTTTACACATGTGGAGACTGATGTGTCATTGTTGCAGTAAATTTGCATGAGGTTCTTGAATAAATGCACTCCGGTCTGTTAGGGACACCAACTTTACATTTTCACACCCCTAAAAATGACGTTGATCAAAACGAACGGCAATTTGTTGCTTTACATATCAGTCAAATGGCCTTTCCAAGTCCAATGAAAACTGCTTATATAGTCCAGCCCTTCTGTCGTCAGTGTGAAGGTTTGGCTACACGAGACTAGGGTAATGCTAACTTTCGGGTAGGCCTATGAGAATACGTCATCACTGCAGCACTCTATTCAGAATTATTGAAATTCAATCCAGTCGGAAATCATGAAAGCTCTCATTCTATCTGAATGTGTGAAAGTGCAAATATTTTAAATGCACATGAAGTCCACTCCAAACGACACAAGAAAAAAAGAAAAAAGAAAACTTTTTATGCATTTTGGCCATTCATTTACACGACAACAGCGTTTTGGGGGCCTGAAAAGGCAAACTTTTGAAAACGGGATTCAAAGTGCAAGTTTTTGAAAATGATACCGTTATCATCTCTGCAAATTTTTTAAAAACGGAGGCGTCATGCGCATGTTCATTGTTCAGTCTATCCACCTAATTTTTCTGGCTTCCGGTGTCATTCGCTTCCAGTTATTTTTAGCTGTACAAAACAGCTAATTATGCTGCTTGACATTGCAATCTTTTTTACTTCTTTTTTTTTTTTACCATATTATTGAAATGTATTTTCTTAATTATAAACATGCTGATTTGTAGTGGACAAAGTTTGACAGTTTACTGCACTTTGATATTCTTCTCGTTTTTTCGGGTAATACAATATATGGAAGTCTCGAACCTTCACAGAAAACACCTTACTTTCGCGTTAAAAAATAGATGGATAGGTGAGTAGGGTTTCTTTACAAAGTAACATCGCCAACTACTGGCCTGGCAGCATAACACAGCATATATGAGTCATTCTCGCAGATCAGTGTGAATGGGGATCATTTTGACAATGTTGTCGACTGTACTTGAAAAACACAAAGAAAAACGTTTCAGTTTTTAGTACATCATTGTTGTGTAACGTCCCCTTAATCAAGCTTTCAAAACTCCATTAGATCCAGAGGTGTATAGTCCAGGGGTCAGAAAGTAGAAGTCCTGCCATGTTTATTCCACCCATGAACTCAACCAGCTGATTTCACTAATTAGTTCTATCTCCTGGCAGAATTAGCAAATCCAGGTGATTGGAACAAAATACTGAGGAGGACTTTTACTTTCTGAACCTGGACTTTACACCTCTGATTAGATCAGCCAGTGGATGCACACAGTCTAAATTATCACTTCACATTGCAGTGTGCTTTAGTTATTTTCTTCTACCTTCACATGGCGCCCCACTGCCCAGTCTCATTTTCTCAATGAAATTAAACCATGTTGGACACAAAAATAAAACAAAGAGTATTTTTTTAGGCAGAGTATTATTGAATGGACCTTTGTTGTAGGGCTCTTTTATCTTCTCCCTTGATGTGCTTGCGCTACACAGATCCGTAATACCAACTGTGAACTGGAATTGTTATGAAGGTTAATTATCCAGGCTCTATTGTGGGGCTATCTACACTAGTGCAATGTCAATGGCACCGTTATGACAGGGATAATGTTATATCCACTCACAATCTGGATGATGTGCTCTCAACTTCACCATTAGAGAGAAAACTCTTTCTAGCATCATGATTATTTACTATATGTGTAGTGATTGTATTGCAATGGTCAGGCTTCAATATCATCATTTGAGTTCAAGGAAATAAGTAAATAATTTGCCAGGTTTACAGGGCATTGCTATGATTGCTAGGGTGTCTGGGTGTTTGCTATAGAGTATTTTTAGGTGGTTTCGACAGTGTTCTAAGTTTTCGCTAAGTCACTCTCTTAGAGACTCATCCAAAGTCTCATCGTTAGAAAAGTAGAGATGTTTTTTCAGTGTCTATGGGATTTCTTTTGCCCAGCATTATCTTCCACTAGATGAAAATAATGAATCTGATCACTTGATAAAACACCTCTGTAGAGCACAAACAGTGCAGGATGAGATACAGCAAAGACTAATATTTAGGGTCAAAGGTTTGGAACAAATCCATAACTCTGAGCAAAAGTAATAGCAAACACCACTACAAGTCAGTTATGAATGTCCTTGCTCTCCAGTTTTCTTGTATTGTGAAAAGTCATTCACATAATCCGATATTACATGATCTAAACAGGTGCAGTTTACTTCAGTAGTGTCTGTACATGAATACAGGCCCAAAGCAGCCTTAAAGCAACCTGAATCCTCTGAATGCAACATTTCTTGACATAAATGAACAGATCTAAGTATGACAAAGTTACAGTGGGGTATATATTTAATATCGGCACATCATTGTCTCTTGAAAAGACTCTCATACAGTACAATCCAAAATGACAGCTGCCTTACTCAGTGAATTCACTCTCATATAAAAAAAACAAGCACTGCTGTCTAAGCGAAATAAAACTCGTAGTGTCTACATATTCATCATAGCTCTGTGTGTGAGATATCACCTCATACAGGCTTACAGCTGGCAGGAGAGATGGGTCTCGTCTCGCTGGCAGTGGAATAGGCAGCCACATTGTTCATCATCTGCCTGTGTCAGGTGGTAACATAGCAGGAGAACTGGGGACTGTTCAGATATTAGGAGTCAGGTCCACGGGACAGTCTTGTTAAATGGCGGTGCTAATTACACCCAACCTTTTTGCACCTGATCTGGATCAATGTCTACTGCTGAGAACTTAAAATATTCACAATTTGACTGGAAAAGGCACGAGTCATGTGTTTTTGTACAAAACATTTTTTTTTATGTTTTTTTTGTATTCCAAAGCCCGTCAACTTATTCTACTAACCCGAACACTAACCTAACAGTCTACTAATACTCTAATTAGTGTTAGCTGACAGTCACATATAGTCAGTAGAATGTCTAAAGTGGACCATCAAAGTGAAGTGTAACCAAAAAAAGTAATGTTAATTTGAATTTCATGGTTACTTTAAGACTTATTAAGGCTCGCCTGGAAGTTTGCTGAGTCCCTAAGTCAAAGTCAACATTTTTAGCACATCACATGGCAATGGATAAAAACGAAACAGTTCCTTCAGGAAACAGTGACACATGTAGTAGACAGTCACAAGGACTAAAAAAGACAACAGTAAATATTGACAATAAATACAGTAGACACTAGTACTACAAGGTACACAGAGTAAAACAGAATTGACAGTTAAATAAGTAGGTCAGAAATATGAATTGGGGTTCACTTAATTTTGATGGTCTCTTTAACACATTGTTACACCTGTCTATTGACTCACATTACAGTGTTAGTAGAGTATTAGTAGACTGGTAGGGTTAGGGTTAGAATAAGTTGACATGTATTTGCAAAGTTACTTATAGTCAGTAGAATGTCTGTTGGAGGATCATCACTAAAGAGTTAGCAAATATTAAACAGACAGTCTACTAATACTCTAATGAGAGTTAGTTGACATGTAGTTGCAACGTTACTTATAGTCAACAGAATGTTCAATAGGGACCATCAAAATTGTAGTAACGGTTGAATATAATTAGGCTCCGGACCCCTGGTTGAGAACCACTGTTTTAAAATAAACCATCCACTTGTTTCTGACGCTGGGATTCTTCTGAAGTCTGTAAAAGAGCTGTTTAAAATGGTCCAAAAAGTCAAAGCGAATTTTTTTCACTCTTCCATTTATCCTGTCGTTTAGTATGTCAGAAACTGAACATGCATCTGTATACTGTGTCCAGTGTAGACAGCGTCAGTGATTATAATGGCTTCTATTTGCTTTTGACACCACAGGTCATCCAATATCAAAACAAACAGTTATTTGAGCTTGACTAAATAAATGCTTTGTTTATAATGAGGAGCACATTTTAAGCTATGTGACTTGCAGGATGTTTTAATGGTACAAAGCCCTCTTTTATATCAAAAGATCAAGGCAAATTTGATTTCTCATGTTTAAAATATGAGCACATCACACTCACTGAGCAGGTAGAGTTTCGGCACACTTTGGGAATGTACGAGAAATACAAATCTGGTAATCCACTTGTGTAGTAGTTACTCTTGTTAAAGGGAATACTAAACCCAAATCGTTTCACTGCTTGTCCATATGGTAGCAGCCAAAACAAGAGATAACTCTAGTCTTGAAGATTTGTTTTGTTTGGTAAACATGTGGCCCCTTTGGGCCGACTGAAAGGGAGTGTGATCCACTGTGTATGTGTTATTTTCCACAATCTCCATGCATGCCTCTGCCATCTGCTCCTGCTCTGGTTGGTTCCTGCTGTTTTATTCTGTTCTCTGTGTTTAACAGAGAAAATATTAGCTTAAGTTGAAGAAAGACAGGACCCTCTAAGTGGAAGATCTGAGTGTGTGCACCCTCACTATTCAAAACAAGAGGAAACAAATGGTGGAGAAGTGGGACTATGGCATGGTGAAATTTATTGTTCCTTTTAAGTAGAACTGTTTGTTTAAGCAGGTAAAAAGGTTTGGATGTGTTTCCCTCATTGTTCTTTTTATAATTTTTAGCTAAATTATTTGGTAGTCACAGGTGGTGGTGGGGGGTGTTGGGTGCCAGATTCTTTGAGCCCGGGACACACCAAGGCAACGGTTTCTGAGCGTCAGTCGGCTTAATTTTTTCTGCGTGTTCTGCACTGTTGACTCTAGTTGGACGCCGTCGTGTTTTTTTGTGCCGATTCAGCATTTTGAATTTAATTTTTACGAGAGGCGACAACAATGTCCACTTTAATTCCCGCTAGTTCTTTGACATCAGCTTGGTGTGTCCCGGGCTTTAAAGGTTTAAAGGGGGGTGTGACCAAAAAAGTTTGAGAACCACTGGTGTAAAGGAATCTGTTGAGACACTTAATTGTGATATATTAACATCAAACAAAGACTATATAAAACGTATCTATGGCAGTTTCTGAAATCACCCCCTATATGGTTTTCAATCCTGGTCCTGGGAACCCACTGCTCTGCACATTTTGTATGTATCTCTTATCTGACACACTCAACTCAGTTTACAAAGCTCTCTTCTAATGAGCTGAGGATCTGAATCAAGTGTGTTAATTAAGGGAGACATATAAAATGTGTAGAGTGGTGGGTCCCCATGCAAAGACCAGGATTGAAAACAATACCATAGTGGGCATTATCATTAAATCCCACATCTCTTGTAAAAAAAAAGAAGAATTTTAGCATATTTTTAAAAAGAGTACTTATTGCAGAAATAATACACCTTAAAGGGATACTCCACCGAAAAATGAAAATTCTGTCATCATATACTCACCGTCATGTTGTTTCAAACCTGTATGAATTTCTTTCTTCTGCTGAACAGAAAGGAAGATATCTAGAAGAATGTGAGTAACCAGACAGTTTTAGATACCATTGACTTCCATAGTAGGAAAAAAATATACTATGGAAGTCAATGGTATCTAAAACTGTCTGGTTACTCACATTCTTCTAGATATCTTCCTTTCTGTTCAGCAAAAGAAAGAAATTCATACAGGTTTGAAACAACATGAGGGTGAGTATATGATGACAGAATTTTCATTTTTCGGTGGAGTATCCCTTTAAATTATATCTTTAAATGAGAACTGAATGTAATATTTTTGGATACTTAATTGCATGTTATTTACAATGAAAATCTATTACAATTAAAATTTATATTAAATGCAATTAGCTGAAATTTAGAGTACTTTTTTGACCTACCTAATGGCCAGTTGACACAGAACGTGTTTTTCCATTACACGGTGCTACTTTTCCGTTGTTTTTCAATGTAAACAAGTGCTAGACGTATGTGTTTGACCATTGTGCTCATGTCTCGCGTCTTTTACAGCGTCAAACCAATACAGGCACATTGGAAAAACATGCCTACATTTGTGCAAATCTCCATAAACGGACGAATACATACAAATCACTGCAGTTTCCAGCAGAAATGAACACCAGAGGCAGTAAAACAACAACAACTTTTATTCCTTTTCACACAAAAGTTTGATTATGGGGCAGATTATCGATTAATGAAGACTTTTTTTTGTGCAGTTCCTTGCACAATACTATGTTATGACCTCAAAACACTTTTACCACAGTGCATGATTTGTAAACTAATAGATTTTGACGTTCTCTATATTTTTTGGCTTTTCTGATGTTGTAAACTTGCTCAGTAGCTCACCTGGTACAGCACTTCACGTAAGAGTCCTGTCTGTGAAACAAGAATCACAATAAAAAAACTCAAAGACTTGCAGAAGAAAGCAAAAATGGCATGGTTGCTTCAGTAAATGTCTTTTTATGTCACACTTGACAGAACTGCCATACCAAAACCAACATAATAAAAGTAATAAAATAGCCAGATTCACGTTCATCTATTTCAGATAAAACTGAACACGCTTTTAGTGTCACTCACTGGACATTTCTCTTTGAACGTGTCGCCAAACGTGAAAGACGCAATGTAATATAATTTTACAGAAATGTCGCCACTGGCACACTTTTTCAATGAGCCTGGGTTGAAATATACATTTATTAAGAATAAACCTCACAGTGTATTGGTACTTCATGTTTCATAACCGTGACTATATTTCTCGTAAACTTAAAATGACAAGAAATAAAGTTATAAAATTATGAAATTTTTTCTTAAGACATTATTTTTTAGAAATTAAGACTTTTTATGCCACAATGTGATCTTTCCCCCCTTATTTGAAACTTTACTGCATCTCACAATCACATTTTGAGGAGGAAATGAGCTTATATCTGGGGCATTCTAAAACCAATATAACACTGAATGGGCTGTTCATTCTAAAGAATAAAATCAACAAATCATAGTGCGGGAACACCTTTCATTCAAAATATGAATCTCAAAAAAGGACGAAAAAAAAATCCATACATAGCCTGTAAATATTTATACTTACATTAATCCAAAGCCCAGTAAATGTGTATTAGTCCTGTGATTTCTGACCTTTCCCAGCTGCTGTGCCTCAGCGGTTTGAACAAAGAATAGATTTAGCCCCAGAATCACCATTCCGTGAAGACAAACATCGGGTCATTCGACCCAAATGCATTTCTACAAGTTTGTTTTCCTAGCCATTGACAAAATGCTATATTTCCTCAACCCCAAAGGACATTCCCGTGTGGTTTTCAAAGCATAAACTGTGGCTGGATATTGTGAGGTGATGATAATAGTCCAGTGTAAATCTGCATTTCAGATGTCAGTGCTCTTTTGAGAGTCGCAGATAAGGATCTATCTCCTGCCATGTGCGAAGGAGTGGCAGTTTAAGTCTTTGGAGACCAGTCCCCTATCATTTAATTGCATCTAGTTCAGTGTTTGCGTGGTATGCTTTATCTTCCCACTGGAGCCTGTTCCTGCGTGTGTTAAAGGGAGGGATGCAACTTTTTAATATCATATAGGTCAGTAAGATCTTTGTAAAAAAAAAAAAAAAAAAAAAAAAAAAAATCTAAAGGGAGACTGCAGATGAAGTAGATACCCGAATGACATCTATCTATCTATCTATCTTGCTTACACCAAATTCTGACCCAACCATCTGAATGTTGCAGCAGAAATTGAAAAAAACATATTAGATCAGCAGTTTCTGAAATAATGGATCAGAAGATCATCTTGACCATGTCTACATGTCTTAATGCTATGTAGTTGCTGATGTGTGATTGGCTGATTAGATATTTGCGTTAACATGAAGTTGAACAGGTGTACCTAATAAGGTGGCCGGTGAGTGTAGATACCCAATGTTAAATGTGAAGAATAACAACACATCCATCCATCCATCCATCCATCCATCCATCCATCCACCCATCCACCCATCCATCCATCCATCCATCCATCCATCCATCCATCCATCCATCCATCCATCCATCCATCCATCCATCCACCCACCCACCCATCCATCCATCCACCCACCCACCCATCCATCCATCCACCCATCCACCCATCCATCCATCCACCCACCCATCCATCCATCCATCCATCCATCCATGAATTTAAGCAGATATCTTTCAAAATGTATAATTACATAATCAAGTTATGACACTTGATCTCTGTCTGTTTATTTACACTTACTCTCTTAAGATTTGTATGGCTGGCTAGGTCTGCAATTGTGAGAGCTGCAGGGTTATAATTTTTCCCGTATAATAATTTATCTCCTTCTTTATCTCTCTTTATCATTCTCTACCATTCTTCCTTTCCCTTTATTCTTTTGCCCTCATTCTCTTATTGTGATGAAGAGACCACATGGGGTAAAATATATGCCCCCTCTGAAGTTTGACCATGAATTTCATTTCCTGTCATTCTGAACAACAGATTGTGTGAGAACTTTGAGACAGCAGGAAGTCAGGACATGCGTTTGATGAATAGGGACATTTGGAAAATATGTGCATCACTTAGAAATGGCATAATAGGATGAGGTGAAAAAGTTTGACGTTTGAAAGTTTCTTCAGCATTAATTTTGACCTTTAAAAATCCCCAAAGTATAAGTAGGAGAGCCATGAGAAATATCTTCACTGATTCAATTTTTTCGGAGATAAATTCAGACAGAATGGTGCACGTAATATAAATTTGGAGGTCTGAAAACATTTCATCCAGGTGTTATCTCAACGTTGAGATATCTAGATGAGGGATTGGAGACTTTACGATCAGCAGATTTATCTCCTAACTCACTGATTTACATTATTCCACAAGCAGATGGGGAGGGGATGGGACAAAAGAATCAATAGCCTTCTTTTCCTATCAGTCTCTATTGATTCAGTGTGCAGGTTGAATCTCGGCCACACTGCTTCACTGATCACTGCTGCCCTTCCAAGCATGGAAGCAAGAAATCTGGCTTCTACTCAGTGAGATGCACGAGACACAGATGGGTACTTATCAAGAGTCAGGGGTCGGTACAAAGTCACTACTTGATTACCAAGCTTGGAGAGCATGTAAAGAGCGATAATTAGAATTGGTTGTGGAAGATCATGCTGTCTAAGACTCTGATAAATTCTAATAAGCGATAACTGTGTGTGGATCTATGCTCGGACTCCAGTTACAGATGTTTAAAAAGGAACAGAATAAACTTTAAATCATACTGTGAAAATACATAGAGAAATATTGTAAATAGTACTGATAGTCTCAACAAGACAAATATTTATGACAAGTAAAGTAAATACGTCACCTTATAGCTAATTTATGTCCCAGCAGTATGCACACATTTTAATACATGTTCTTTATTTTTTATGCACAGTCATGTAGATTGTTTTTTAATTTTACATATCAAATTGTTTAGTTTAGGTTTATTGCATTATTTTAGTGTCATGTGTTACTCTGATGGTTTATTAAAAGGCCATTTTTGATGAACTTGAAGTCATCATGTGACCATTACTGTGGCCATTACTGAACAGTATTAAAGTGTAAAGCTGTAGGCCCTATTGTTATTGTTAGTTTACTTTATTATTAATCTTCCCAAGTGTGTGAAAATTGGCACACTTGTAGTGATGGTAATGAATAATGAGGCTGTATCTCAGGATCAGTCGAAATGAAACTTGGTTTGCTGCATCAGAGCCATGATCAAGCCAAATACTAGGCCAAAAAAAAAACAAGCAAAGTACATTAGAACAACAAACTACAGTGCAACAAAGACACAAATGATTTTCAGGTAGAAAAACTTCAAGCACTAGAAATACTACATAAAGTGTATAATCAAATGTATAAAAAATAATGCATATTTACTGTGTAAATGAAATATACATTATACATTTGTACATACATTTAGTTACAAACGATATTTAAGTTATAAAAGGGATTCAATCAAGAGCAGTGAGAGATTTTATCTCTATTTTTTGTTGTTTGATTAGCATTAATAATGACAGCAGGTAAATTTGGATGATGTCACTTTAAAACCGACTTCACAGATGAAATTCATTTTGCCAGCGTATTTTTTAAATGGTACATTTCTGGCAACCGAAACCCTACATTTCACAGGACTGTTTTACAGTTTTTCTCGATTGGTTTGGCTCATTTCTTGAAACCGAGATGACATTCTCAAAACCATAAGGTCATTTGGCCAAACAGTCTTACAGTTCTGCTCAACATTATAGCTCACTAGCAAAATCAAGTATCTTTCCCCAAACTCTTCTTCCATGCTTCAAAAGCAGATTCCTTTCCCATATAAAAGGTCAGTACAGTAAAAATAGCACAGATCCTTCTCAATTGCCTTGGCACATGTGCATTCATTTAGTGCTTTTGTCAAAATAACCTGGATGGTTTAGCACAACACCATGGATCCCCTGCAAAAGCTCATATCTCTCCCAAAACAGTTTATCCATGTGTCAAAACTAAATATCCTTCTCATATAAATAGTCAATGCCCCCAAAATGCATTATACCTTTGGCATTGTTTAAGCACTGCAAGTCAAAATGCTTAGACGTTTTGTCACTGAGGCACAGGTCTAGCAACAGAATACCACTATGAATAAAACTAAAAGATTTTACAGTAAAATCAGCCTCCAATAAACCACTCATACTCAAGGAAACTGTAAACATTTTTATTCGTACAAAGAAATGTTAACATTAGAGAACATACTGTGAAAAGAAAACATATACAGGATTCTGTAAATGTGAACAGTTATAAACACAAACAAAAAACAAAAAAAACTCTAGCCTACCATACTGTAAATAAAGTTTCAGAACTATAGTACAGTAATATTTTCAGTGGTCGCCATTGTCACCCTCTCTTTCCTGGCCACCATCCTCATCCTCCTGGCCATCGACGCGCTGCTCTCTGTTAGGCCATAAATTCTCATCCACATCACAACGGATATTTTCTCTTGCGATGCAGCGAGGGAAGAAACGGCGTGAATGTCTCAACCATCCCCTACATTGATCCCCTGTGATGTCCTCACATGCAGCATCCATTGCATGCAGCAGGGCCCTCTGGTCTTGAGCCTGATGCTCATACACCCTCCACCTCCAAGCTGAAAAAAACTCCTCAATTGGATTTAGGAAAGGAGAGTAAGGTGGAAGAAACTCCATTAGCATCCGGGGATGGGTGGTGAACCAGGTTCTGATGCGTGGGCCACGGTGGAAGTTCACATTATCCCACACAATGACATAATGTGGTAGCTGAGGTCCTTCTTCACCTCTCTCATTTTCCGGGATCAGATCAGTATAAAGGTGGTCCAAAAAATTGAGGAGCTTTTGTGTATTGTAGGGCCCTAAACTGGGAATGTGTGTGGCCACACCTCTTTCTGATATAGCGGCACACATTGTTATATTTGCTCCTCGCTGGCCTGGGACATCCACAGTGGCTCGGTGGCCAATGATGTTACGGCCACGCCTTCGACCTTTGGCCAGGTTGAAGCCAGCTTCATCAACGAACACTAGGATGTGAGAGGTTTCGTTGCCTTCTAATGCCATTATTCTCTACAATAGAATAAAAATAAATCTAATCAGTCAAGTAGAGACAGATACTGCAGGGAGGATCTAAAGTACTGTAAAAAGAGGGAGTGAAAAACTGAAGACAATTTCTAGGCAAAATGCTCTAGTCACACAAAGCTGGATTCTGAAGGTAAAAAGGATAAAGCAAAACAAAAAAAAGTGGTAACCATGTCTTACTGTAATAGTGTTACAATGATAGACAACCAGTAGTTGACTTACATGCACATACTGGTACCGCAGCTCTTTCACTCTGTCAGAGTTTCTCTCAAATGGTACCCTGTAAATCTGTTTCATGGTCATCTGATGTTTCTTCAATACCCGGTCTATTGTGGAGATGCTGATAGAGTTTATATTTTGGAACATTACATTGTCTAGAAGGATTGCATTACGAATCGGTCTCAGTGTGATGGCATTATTTGCAATGACCATGTTGCATATTTCTTGTTCTTGTTGTTCATTTAGAAGTTTTCTTCTGCCACCCACTTGAGGCTGTCGTCCAATCCTAGACATACAAGTCAAAGGTCAACACTGTAAATTTGTTACAAAATGAGTTACCAATGTAATTGTACTGCTGTTTTATGGTACTAAAAGTGTGATGCACTGCACAGTGACTGGAATACTATTCACAGTATTTTCTCCATTTTTTTTTCTTTGTCATTTTTATAGTATCATATAACATCACATGAAGATATTACAGTACTCTAGGCCTACACACACACCAACACTGAATAGTTCAATAGAATAGTTCTGTACCTGTTTTCCCTGCGAAAGGTTTGGATGATGGAGGAGACTGTAGACCAAGGCACATTAGGCTGCACTCGGCGACCTGCCTCTGCCATTGTGAGGCGATGGTTTATAACGTGGTCAATAAGGGTGGCCCGGATTTCATCTGGGACATCATGGTGCCTCCGTGCTCCTCGGCCTCTTCCCCCTATTCCTCCACGCATTCTCACTCCTCCTCTTCCTCTTCTTCTTCCTCCTCTTCCTCGAGCAGGAAGTTGCTGTTGTACTTGGCGAGGTGCTTCCATGTTCACACTGCAAATGAAACTGGCCCCGGGCCAAGCTCTGTCTATTTACTTTTGGCAGCAGTCATAATCATAGACAACACCTGTCATGTAACTAAACAAACTGTTTGATTGGTCATCTGAGATGTGGGAAACTGCTCCTTCGTTAGTTCTAATTTCACCTGATTGATTGTCAAGTACTGTCATAAATTTATCAAATGTTCCAAGAAATTCTTTCATGGTATTATATCTTTGACTAATTTTGACAGTTGAACAGACAATTGTGCATATGATGACTTACACAATGAAACCATGCTGATATGTTTTGGAGAGAGTAACCATTTCACTGAAAAATCAACTAATCAGTTTAGATCAGCAAGATCTATTTATTTGGAAAATGTGCTAAATGTGGGCTCATTGTGCTAACTGTAGCTACTTGTACATAATCATTTGAAAAAAAGCACAGAGTCACTTGAGACATGTACTAAAGCATTTGCAATTTGATAAAACCAATGAAAAATGACATTCTGTTGTGAACAATTGCAAGGTGGTTTGGAGATTTGTCCATGTTATTTTGAGAATGTCATCTCGGTTTCAAGAAATGAGCCAAAACAATCGAGAAAAACTGTAAAGCACTATAGGGAGGTATGACCGCAATTAAATAATGGCAGAAGTGTGATTTTTGGGTGAGCCGTTAAAAGCTGGGAAGGTATGAGCATGTGGGTAAATGTTCTCTTGGTCAAAATCTGCAAAAAAAAGTTCTCTAACTTCCAGAATTAATTCAGAGAGAAGTCTTCACCCCATAGATTCATCCTCCAACATTAAACCAGAGCATCGTCCGACTTTCACAATTATTTTTCCTCAAAGTTTATTTAATTGAGCATTTTAAATAAATAGCAATTGATCCATGGAGTGCTGTGACTAACTCTATGACTCCATGCTCTCTGCAGGGTGGTGGTTCAGTGGAGTGTTTTACTGATTGTTATCACTGTTTTCCCTTTGCATTCTATCTCTGCCACATTAGAGAGGAAGATCATAGAGTTATTCACAGTGGGATTTCCAGTAGGTCTCCACTCTAGTAATGTACATCTCAAGCTGCAGACACAAGTTTGGTGAGATTTATTCAACAGTTTAGTCTTTTATTTATACATTAAGTACTATTAAAGGAATATTTCACCAAAAATAAAAATTAAATCACAGTAAAACAGTTCATACACAAGTATGGTCATTTTTCTTTAGTGAATTATTCCTTCAAGAGTATTTGTTCGTATAAACTGGTAGAGCTTGCTTTACTATCATTGTATCGGTGCTGTCATGATATGTCATTATACATATCGCCATATTTTATAGATATTTTGAAAGAAAAATGCTCAAAAAATCTATTTAATCTCTAAAGTGTCCCTATTATGCAATTTTAAAGGTTCCTGATTTTGTTTTGGAGGTCTCCTACAATAGGTTTACATGCATCCAAGAAAAAAAAAAACTAGAATTTTCTCATAATGTACATTGCAGCATCTCATAGTGTCTGAAATGGTTCGGTAAAGGATTCAGTCTCTTTCTGAGAGGCTACTCTGCTCTGATTGGTCAGATGGCTCAGACTATTGTGATTGGTCTACTGCTTACAGTGTGTGTTGGAAACAAAATGGCCATTACCATATCTGAGTTTCAGCTTCGGAGGCTTCCTCAACACTTGTATACACTGATACGAACAGTAACCATGGTGTGGGTTTTAGCGTATCAATTCCAGCCCGAGTCCTCATCTTTTGGAAGTGCACGCAAGCTGGAAAACAGCGTCTTCTTGACATGTCGACAACATTTACCAAACTCTTCCAGTCTCAGCAACAAATACAGTGTTTGAGGGTCAAAGTAGACATTGTTTTTGGGCAGCCAATGAAGACCACAGGCTGGCATAATGCAAATTAGTTACAAATCTACATAGGTTTGAGCAGGAAGTTTCAGGCAGTTGAAAATCGTTTCTTTTTCTTTGGGAAACAATAACTTAATTTGTCGCACTTTGATCTTTGAAACTTTGCAGACCATTTACATTCACAAGCAGCTATATTACACACTAGATGAAATGTAATATCTGAAAAAGCATACACTGTAAAAAATTTCTAACCTCTCCAAGTCAAAATTTTCTAGTGACTAAATTTTTAAATTGGCCCAAGTGTAATTCTTGTTGCAATAGTCTGTTAACATTGGCTCAATGAGAAATAATACGTCAGACTAATTGAAAAATGTAGATGTTATCAGTCACTAGAAATTTTTGACTTGGGGATGTCATTTTCTTTTAAAGTGTAAGGGGCTCTTTAGCTTTGTTTTTTTGTTGTTGTTGTATTTTCTCTTTTTTTGCCAATGAATCACACTCAAAATATGATTGTAGGTTGGGAGTGAGAGAGTTTATAACCATACTACCACTAAATTATTTACGATACTGTCCTATGCGTAGCACTCACATGATATCAATATTTCTTTTTTTTTAAATATCACTGTTATTGTCAATACTGAAACACCCCTACAAAGTATGGTCAGTTTGCATATAAAATGTTGTTTCTTTTGGATGAAAGTTAAGGGGTAGTAGGCAGTTTGAATGAATTAAACTCAGAAAAAGATTATCTGTTATGTGTCATGTGCCAGTGTTTGTTTGTATTAGTCACATGTCTTTGTTCTGTTTTCCCACCACTCATTTGTTTCCATGATAACCCTTATCAGTTCATCTGTATCACCTGGGTTTAGTTAATCATCATCATCATCATCATCATCATCATGATTATCTGTATCACCTGTGTCCTGTTAATCAGTGTTCATCTGTGTTTGTATTTAGTTCCATTCTGTTCGTCCAATCTACGTCCTATTAAGTGTGTGTGAACCTCCTGCCTGTTTGTATTATATTGTTAGTAAAAGTTTGCATTGGAACTTTTGATTCTCCTTCGTCTTCTTCTACACCACACTGTGAAATTATGTAAATGGACACTATTGACCACATTTTTGTGCAAAACATTAAAAGCTTTAGCTGAAATTTTCTTATCAACGTGTACAACAATAAAAGGTTTGATGACAAACCATTAAGCTCTTGAGTGGTAATTCATGTGTTTTTACAAAAACACATCAGCTTGATTGTGTCTTTTTCTCTCTGCGCTATTCTGTGTTTTTATAGAAAATTAAGCTGATTGTGTGTGACAAAAGAATCTGCACGCACCAGATAACAATACATACGTCATTGTGGTAAAGGAATCTTTGCGAGATCTGAGAAATCAGGAGAAAACAAAAAACATAAAACACAGCCCACCCTCGGCTTTAACCTGGGATGCTGCCGCTTAGTTGCTTATTATACATGTGCGCCTAAAGCACAATCAGCCCTTGATGCTGAAAGCTCTCTGAAGCACATAAAGGAAACAATGCTCATACCAAAACATTGGACCAGGAAATTGGGCTCCTGGTAAAATGCATCCTTTTTCAATGACCTAGAACCAACTTCAAGTCCCAGCCTTGAGCATTGTAAAAGAAAACGGTGAGATGGAGATTCAAATGTGGTTTGGTCCGCCCCATGAGGGATGTGAGATCCGGCTGGTGAGCTCTGGGATTCAGAGGTCAGGCTCTTTTTCAAATGAAGTGACCGTGTAGCCTTGCTGGAGACTGCAAGCTTCACTGTTTCGATGTGGATTCAGCACAGAAACTCCGGACAAACTGAACAATGTTTACCGATGGAGATAATTACGTGGTCCTGCCAATGATGAAATACCTCAGGGAACAGAGCAATAAATCTTTTTATAGCTGAGCTGGTTACTTATGTGTGAATGGACGAACTCTGAAAAGGACAGAGAGTGAATACTGGGCCACGAAGCTCAATCCGGCTGGATAAAACTTTTCATTACAGGAAGTGACCTCAAGGCTGAAGAGACCTCAAGGCTGAAGAGACCTCAAGGCTGGTCCAGAGTTGGTGTGGTTTGAGTTTACATGAAAAAAAAATAGATCCTACACTTAATTATTAATTTTTTTGCTCAGTTACAGATGCATTTGGATCAAACAGATACTGCGACATATGTTGCAGAAACTAAACAACTGTCTTGAAATTTCAGCACAGGTGAAGCAAGGCTTTCTTTAACACATATGTTGATGTTATGTCTCCTTTAGGACAGGAGTAAAAATCAAGGACATCTCAAAACACCCTTCTTAATTAAAGGAAGTCCTCTGGGTGAAAAATTATAATCTAAGGAAAAAACAATTCTTAGTTTAATAAGTTCAGCAAACCCTAGCACTTAAAGTTTTGACACATCTATTAATTTATTATTACTATTTCCCACACTCTACCGTAAGTCTTGACAGTGAAATGGAAGTGTTGGAATTATGTAGAGACCAAGTCAACAAACCAATCAATCAACAGAATTTTAGCTTTGTACAGGAATTCAAATATTGGCACAATTTATAGCCAACTTGAGGCATTTTTTGAAGCATTGAAGGCTTTTAACTCTTTCCCTGCCAGCATTTTATTTTTAAGTTGACAGCCAGCACCAGCATTTTTTTATCAGATTTACAAAAGAAGGAACAGAGCCTCTGCTTTATATATATAAATAAATGATTCTTGCTTCATTCATTAGTTTTTTCATCAACACTTGAATGTAAGTCTATTAAAAAACAACAACCTTTTGAACAAAAAGCTGAAAGGAAAATCTTATTTTTGTCAAAGACTTCGTCTGCATCGGATTCAGAACGATGATCAAAACATAGATCGAGCCAATCAAAGCTTGTTCAGTCATGTACCTCTTTGTGGGTTCTACTATGGGCAGTTTTGGTCTATTCGCTGTTGAATGTTTGATAATCACATTAGCTTACTTGTGCATAAACAACTCTTTCTGGTTTATGCAGATCTTTTTCGTCGCTTGTTTTTGGATCCGGAGATTCTGTACAATTTCAGAAGATCCGTAACAGCGCCCCCTACCGTTTAACAGTGAAAACGCGGATCACCGGAAAATCTCGTCAATGGCAGGGAAAGAGTTAAGATCATGAGAAACACCAATTCAGTCAAATGTGTCCAACTTTTTAACCTGTAACATACAGTATAATGTACACAATATCTAACTGTAATGTATGTATTTAATAACTAAATAAAAGGCAGAGAAATAAACTATAAAGATAAATAAATAAAGGTAAAAACAAAAGAACCATTTTATACATTTTTTTTAAACATTCAAATACAAGTATTTAATTATTCATTTATTCATTAGCCATATATCACCTCAGAGTATCCATATTTATTCAAATTAGCCATGTACTTATTCAAAGTTGTTCTGTGTTTTACAATACGTTCTTAAAGCAAATGTGCACAAATATACATATTTGCAACAAACCAACTGCTGTTCTTTTTGCCAGATCCTGCTAACACAGGTGTGTTTAGCACATGCCACCCAGATGGCAGCACTCTGCAGGTCATTCATGAGAGAGCGGCCCATTTATCATACACATACATGCTAACCCCCCACTCCACTCATGTGGGTTCAGTTTGTCACAATAACACACTTAACCATTATATGCACAATTATGAAACCAGTAAATTTTTATGTTTGAATAAAAACATATTTTCACATGCATATGGAAATTTAAACCCAGTGGGAGAGAGAACCTGGTGCCAGATGTGCAAAACTGAAAACAGCTTGGCCCATCTTGCCCAGTAAACAAACTGGAGGTGTAGGCTTTGAGAAGGTAAGACATAGCAGGGCTGTCGATCATTTCAGATTTAATCAAGTTAATTACTTAAATAGATCACAAATAATAATATAAATCAGTATTTTTAGATAAATGCCCCCGATTAAGATGATTATTGCAGCAGATAAGTAAAACACTTTAGTCTATGTTACACTTAAGCAACTTGTTTCTAACACTGGGATTTGATTTATTTGCATTTTATCTTTTAAATAATTGTACTAAATACATGTAAGAACATTTCATTTTCATCAAGACCCTGTGATGCTGTGGAAGCTTAGAGAAACAGGATTGAGCGATTCAACAATCTTCGGTGTGTTCCTGATAGTCATAGTGAAGTAATAATTAAATCTGTTTCCTTTAGAATAATTCACAAGATGGAACTTCAATATTTCTCGTCTATCAAGTTCGTGACCTCCCCAGTGGAAGCTTCTACAGTTTAAGAGGATCTCATGCAGGGATTGTTATTATTATCACGCGCACCTGTGTTTGCGGATGAATTTAACATATGGTCTGTCGCCTTTGTGACTATATGAATGTTCCCATACCAATCACTTTGACAGATCAGCCAAGCAGACAGGCCCGTGATGATGACAATACCTCGGAGAATGCCACATGCACCGCTTACCTGCTCGCTGAGATGTTTACTTGAGAAAAACTTGTCAGAAACACTTAATGTTTCAAAGTTACTGGAGAGATAGTCAAGGAAAGTTTCATTCAGGTATGTGAGGGGATGAGGAGGAGAATTTCAATCATGCTTTCACAGTATGAAACATATGGGTTATCATAATTTGCTGAGATCCCATAACAACAGCAGACGTGAGGACTGTTGAGTTTTGCTATAATTTCTGAATATGATTGGGTCTTTAGTAAAGCGCTGTTTTTTGGATGCGAGTTAATGCTCTTAAGAACAATTATTTTAACCATCTGGTGGCTTTGGTGGTTGGCTTGTGCGAGTATTCCTCTTGCCAGTCATAGTGAGTTAGTCTATTTGCAATATGGTTATCACATAAAAAGCTATGCATAAAGCTCAGCAAACACTAAAATAGTATTAAAGTAGACAAAGGGTGAAGCTCAAGAAACTGTTTGATTGTCAACCTCAAGTTGTTGCTGTGTTCAGGATGGAAGAACTGACCATTCGAGCAGACCATCTATGACAGGAGATCAATGCCAAACAAACCAGTTCATGTTACTTGATAAAACAGGACTAGGAAGTCATCTGCAAATTGTTTTCCTCAAAATGTATGGCTGTGATTCCATAACTGCTGTTCTCTGAAATGGCTTTGAGAATTGAGGATTGTAACCTTAATAGTATTGGCTTGTTGTGCACCACAAGAAAGTCATCAATCATTAAATCATTGCTTATTCATGCATTTTTAGCACAAAACAAAACCTTTGGTATTTTTTTTAACTAGTCAAGTACTTTATATTTATAGTTTGTTCCTGTACGCAACTCAACATAGGGATAAACTCCCATCACATTCATATATTCAGCCAGTAAATGCATGAAGTAGCAGGTGCTAAAAAACCATAGCCTGCTTATTTTCGGTCTGTATAGTTCACAGAAGGCTTGAGTGATGAGTTTAATTCCCATCAGTGCACACTGGTGCTCAGCGAGTTGAAATTATTTGCTTGAGTGGTCTTATCATTATTTACCTCTAAGGAGTTGATCTCCGGTTGTCGGTATCTTTTGCTCTCTTAAGACTGGAAAAGGGCTTTTCCATTCTGTTCCTAGAGAGCCACCATTTCCAGTTCTGCTTTTACACACATGCCTGTAATTTTCAAGTAGACTTTGATTAGCTGTTTTAGGTGTGTTTGATTAGGGTTGGAGATTTAGGGTACGTTTACACGACAACGATACGCTTAAAACAAAGACGTTTTTCCTTTGAGTTTTTCACGTACAGATGACACCATTGTCAAAACGATCCCCATTTACACGGATCCGCGAAAAACGACTAAAATCGCTGTATTCTGCTGCGAGGCCATTAGATGGCGATGAAACACTATAGACTGAACACGTAATACGCATGTGCATGACGTCATCGTCTTCAGAGATTCGCGTTTTTGTTGTTTACATGGAGACTGTTTTCAAAACCTTACACGTTGAAACCTGTTTTCAAAACTTAGCGTTTTCAGGCACCCAGAACGCCGTTGTCATGTAAACGAACGGCCAAAACGCATAAAAAGTTTAAAGTTTTTAGTTGAAAGTGGTGTCGTGTAAACAGCCCCAAACTCTGCTTGAGTATTACGGTGTTTTCACCATAGATATCATATATAAACGCTAGATATCTTATGGCGCCGTCACTTCCGGCATCACCGTTCGGCCATCTTGTCACAGTGAAGCTGTGAATTAGGGTGAGTGATCAGCATGCACACAAATCCTCTTATCTCGCTGAAATCTTGACGGATTTACAAACGGTTTGGTTTCTTACAAACGTTATTAACGTGGCTATAATTCCGAATGCTTGAACATGCATGTTATAATTATTAATATGTATGCAGTGTATGTATGCAGTGTCATAACTACATCTCTGACGTTTATAACAAACCTAACCGTTTGAAAATCGGTAGAAAATTTAGCAAGTTATAGTTATTTAAAAGTACATGCACCATTAAACGAGTGAGCGAGCGCCCTGTGATAAGATGGCCGCCACGTGCGGACGTCGACCTCCATTGGCCAGCAGCGCGCACGAGACATCTAGCCTTTATATATGATATCTATGGTTTTCACACCTAGCTTGTTTTCTCCCTTAGGTCAGTTTGTTTAGGTATATATGAACACGGTAATCACGCTCGGATCCGCACCAAAAAGCCCAGAGATTGTTTGAACAAGTTTGTCTCGACCCGCTTGAAAGCGAACTCTGGAGTAGTTCGCTTGTGATGAGAAAGCAATCCAATCCAACAGACCAACAATCCAGACTGTATATCAATGTATGATGGGTAATAATAATAATTCGTTACATTTGTATAGCGCTTTTCTGGGTACTCAAAGCGCTTTTACATATGGCAGGGGGAAATCTCCTCAACCACCACTAATGTGCAGCATCCACCCAGCAATATTGCGCCAGAACGCCCACAACACACCAGCTTATTGGTGGAGAGGAGACAGAGTGATGAAGCAAATTTGTCCAGGATGCCGGGGTTACACCCCTACTCTTTTTCAAAGGACATTCTGGGATTTTTTTTGTTTCGGAATAAATCAAACGTTCTACAGGTCCAACGTGATATCACGGGAATTCGTGTAATAATGCTACTTTTAAAAGTTACCAATACGTCCGTATTGTAAGTTTCAGCATCTATCCAAATGTATGAAAAAGTATGTTTTGTGTCTTTGAATGTTACGTATTACCGACATATTAACAATGAGACCAGGCTGACAGGTCTAAAAAACATGATTGAACAACAACCACCATATTACCAAGTTGCTTATTCAGAAAACAATAGCATTGCCCTGATACCATGTCTAATATCATAGAATACTTGTGTAATTTTTTTGTAACTGTCCACAGCAACAATTGTCTTGGTAATCCAGTTGGAGACAAGACCTTTGCAAGGCCACCTGGGCTTTCTTTTAAATGTGCAACGACACAGCATGTTATGCTAATGACCTGATCGCCATGCTACTTTGATGACATGTCCATCAAGCTGTGGGACCAGAGCTAAGATGGAACAGGCAAAACCGAGAAAACCAAGAAAGCTTGTTTTGTTTAAAAGTAGGGCATTGTAACCCAAATGAAGCACAAAATATATGCAGCAAATATTTAACCCGCGAAATACATTAACAACATGGGTTCACAAACTTGTCAGGGCTATTAATTCTTCATGATTAAAAGCTGGACTTTAGTAAATTTCAATAAACTGAATGATTAATTGATTTACACAATGTTTATTTTTTACATATGGAATGTATAATATTTTTTTAAAAGCTGAATTTGTAAAAATCGAAATTAAACCAGTGGACTCATTTTAGAATAAAAGTTTTAAACTTATTAAAACTTTACCATATACAATTAAGGAGTTAGCAAAATAAACAGGACAGTTTAATCATTAAGTAATTTAATTTATTTATTTTGTTCTCTTTTCTTTTTCTTTTGGCATTTTAAATTAGAGTATCATGTAATGTATTTTACATGCATTTTAAGATCTTGTACATAGTACTACTTCTAATATACATATATGTGTTTTTATTTTTATGACTGTGAATAACCCAGGAGTTGTGATAGCACAAATACACATGATTAGTTCAGGGAATAATCTCTCAGATATCTTTATGGCAGAAGATTGATCAAACCCAGCACTACAGAAGGCCATAATGATCCATCGATGTCCAATGGCAATGAATGTCCCTGCATCAAAGCATATATTGTTAGGAACAAAATGGTGGATTGAAGAACCATTATCTGGATCTGTCTGCTCCTGTGCTCCCCTGATTGTCATCTCAATATTCCATTGGAGGGGTGCCACAATTTTGATCTCAGAACGAATAGTTCTGGGCTCTAATCCAGGTCTGGTGAAACTGTCAAAATAGTGCATTAGATTATTGGAAGATGGAAAAACTCAAATACAATAGTTTAGTTGTGTGTGTGTGTGTGTGTGTATATATATATATATATATATATATATATATATATATATATAATTTTTTTTTTTTTTACTTTGGACAGAATAAAAAAAACACTAAATTGTTGACAAATATTTACATTTGTGGTTGGGTTCAAATCTTACATTTTTTATTTAATATTGATAAAAAATTACTTGAATCAAAAACATTCATAAAGTAAAAAGAATATTTATTATTTTTTCTTCTGGGTGTTCCGCTTTCCCTAGGCCAATCTGAGCCAGTTCTGTACTCTCCATTGACAGCTACGCAACTACCACTTTGACTCTTCAAAAAGATCATCAAGATATATAACTAATCCATATGAATTGAGCAATTTAGTCAACATTTTCTGAAGAGACACGATTACTTTAAAGTTTATATGATGAACAGATTCAATTTAGCCTTTTATTCACATATTAACATTGATCAGCGAACATAAAATGCTCAACCATAACTGCATGACGCATAACCCTCACTGGTTCTTGCAGAAGCTCAAATGTGCTGCGTAACACACAAGAATAAACCTCATTGGTTCTTGTGGAAGCTCAAATGTGCTGCATAACACACAAGAATAAACCTCATTGGTTCTTGTGGAAGCTCAAATGTGCTGCGTAACACACAAGAATAAACCTAATTGGTTCTTGCAGAAGCTCAAATGTGCTGCGTAACACACAAGAATAAACCTCATTGGTTCTTGTGGAAGCTCAAATGTGCTGCGTAACACACAAGAATAAACCTCATTGGTTCTTGTGGAAGCTCAAATGTTGGGCGAAACACACAAGAATGAACCTCATTGGTTCTCGCACATCAAGCAAGAATGCTTGAGCTTCTGTTTATCATTACTGATGTGTGCACTAATGAATGTTTATATGTGAATAAAAGCCTAAATTAAATCTGTTCAGTGTATGAGCGATCATGTCTCTTTATATTAGAAAATGTGGACTGAACCGTTCAACTCATTTTAAGGCTGCACAATTAATCGCAATGAATGGCAAAGGCTGCGATTATTGTATGCGCAGTTTGTCAGTGCAGCACGACTGACCGTACAGTAAATACTGCTCCATCTGAATGGCCCTTTATACGCACTTCCTTGTTTTGAGTGTTTTGAATCTGTCCCAACCCTCTATCCTCTCTTGCTTGGCACCAGTTAGGGGCAGACTGAGACTTTGCTTGATGTGTATACATTGTACACTAGACATGTGCTGGCAGTGCCAGTATCCATCTCAGCCAGGTGCCTTGGGAAGCAGCTATAGTGCACCCCTCCACTTCGAGTGGGACTGGCCAGGGTTGACCAGCTGTTGGACTTGGGCAGGAAGGCACCTAGTGTGGAAGAGGACACCACATGGCAGCCAGTTCCTCTTGCTCTACTGTGTGGCAAGTCATCAAGTTGGAGAACAGGGAAGACCATCTGCTGCACATCTGGAAGGTCCTTGAAGAAACTGGACTGACCAGAGAAAATTCCACCTGAGATTAATGGAGGTGCAGTACCATCATAAACTTTGGAACATACAAGTCTTAGGTTGGCTGATGGCAATTGATTCCTAAGTTCTGCTGGGAAATCTGACATCTTTTTAAAATCTTTTTCAAAGACTAATGGAGCCATACTTTAATTGCTTACCACTGTTGTGTGGCAGTCAATACTTGTGGTAGCATCAATTTCAAATTTACCCACTTCTATACATCACTTAAAAACCAATGCTATCTCACGACATTTACCTTTAGAGTGAATTTCTGCAGGTGAAATACAGTAATCTAAATAGGGATCCACTCAGTCAGGATTTTTTTTTGCATGAGGAACACGTAAAAAATTTTTTTTTTTAAATATCCCATGCGGATTTCACATGGGTTTGTGGAATTTTGAATATCGGAATTTGCTGCTTTTAGCAATATAAAACTGCTTGGTTTGGAAGTGACCTCTGTGTAAGCAGTGCTTCATGCATTGTAATGCTACTGATAATTTTGTCTGCATAATTGTACAGAAGACAGTGCCTTTAAACTCTAGGGATCAAAAACAGTGAAAACCAAGCAAAGAACAACGCACAGCAGTGGATTTTAAAGAGCTAAACAAATGAAGGGAATAGCTAATTGACACACATGCACTTTCCGATAAATAACCTCACAGAAATCCCAGTAGTGTCATCTAGTTGTTTACAGTGGAAGTTCTCACCAAATTAACACAAAAACAAACAAACAAAAATAAATAAATCAATCAATCAAACCATTTTGAGCTGAAGGCTAAAAAAAAGAAAGAAAGAAAAACCACGAAAGTTTGTAAAGGATTATGCTGAATTATTTGTCTGGTGCCTGAACAAAATCTGCAAATATCAGTATTCTGAAACCACAGATCTAGGGTTACCTAATTGAATAAGTTTTGGGGCAGAATTTTACAAGTCCTCTATAAAATATTCAGTCTTGGTTTGCAGACACATCTAAATTATTTATGGCTGCAAAATGAAAAAATCTGAGAAATTCTACAGGCCAGCTGCACAGGCTTTGGGCATTTTATTTTCCACTTATCTAAAAGCATGGGCTTAATTATTAATGTCCCAAATTGTCATCCTGGCTTTGTCTGATCATGTGAAGGGCAACAAAGTCACACTGGTGGTAGCTGAAGGTGATTTTACTTATATTTGTTCACAGTGGGATTTCACTGTTTTTGATCCCTAGAGTTTAAAGGCACTGCCTTTTGTACAGTTATGCAGACAAAATTATGACTGTGAGGCTTTAGAGCAGATATGACCGTTGTTTCTGGGACATTTGGTTGAAGGTACACAAGGGTACAAATATTAATAATATGGATGGCCTGAATTAGCCCTAATATTTCAGCATATTCATATTTTGAATCAAGCAGCAGGGACCTATGATTTGAAACATTTCTTTCTTTCTCAATAATCACTGCTCTTTGTCATACTCTCCCTAAAGGAACACAACCACAGAGAATCCCCATTAAGAAAACCTGTTCAGCCAATATAATTATTTAATATTCTTTGAACATGCCAACATGGTCCAACAATGGCAGATGACATTTAAATGTATATTTTATCTTTACTACATAGAGGCTGTCAGTGACATTTGGCAATTTAATTATTTATTTATTGGCTTCCAAGCGAATAGAGGGAGTGTATCAAAGCTGCATGCTGTTTTTTCTCATTAGGGGGGATTTCAGTCCATAATCTTTATGTCTTAACTGAACAGTCCACTACATGTAGTAAAAAAAAAAAGAAGACAGGGTCTTCTTTTGACTATATGTTCTTGTACTGCACATTAGTGGCATAACCAACAACAATTACATATTTAGCAGGTTTTATCCAAAGAAACTACATTGTATTAATGCATTCAAGGCACAGTATGCATTTGATCAATTCATGCAATCCCTGGGAATCAAACCCATGACCTTTCTAAAGCTATGCTTTTCTGTTAGAGGTCAAAGAATGCTTGAACTACACTTGTCCTTGTAGGGCTAATACACAAATATTCTGCTCATATATTGCATGTGCTATGGCTGCAAAGCGATATCAGCTTTGCTGTAAAAATGCTTTTATGCTTAAGAATCAGGTGAACGGTCAGTGACTTTATTGTGCTGAGAAAGGAGAACCTCTGACATCATTAGATACATTTTTTTGTTTGTTTGTTTTGGATAGGGATGACATATGTTACTATGAGTAGGAACAGAGACACATTTGCCCTATTAATGTGTCATATTTCTGTTTGCCCTATCATTTATAATGAATGGATTCAGTCAGATGGTAAATGACAAAGTCCAGGCCACTTATGCATCTCTACCCTGAACAGATGGAGCCTAAATACATGCAGAATTATCTATGTGTGTGCGCTTGCCATGAAAAATTATGTTTACTTTTGGTTGTTTGTTGCTGATCACAAAAAGCTCTAGTCCTGTCTTTGACTTCTGTTTTGTTTTCATGCTCAGAAATATTACCCTGCATGTCAGCGTTTAATAAGTGATATCTCTGCTGCAAAATTTACATAAATGCAATGGATACAGTTTTATTGAAGTAGAAAATAAGATGCACATTATTCATGACTCTGGTGTTTTCTGTGTGCCAACAAGGGGAGTAAATCTGAAATAAACATTTTCCATATAAAAAACATGCCTCTTATGGTATTGTTGAACAACTTTTTGTTTTAACATGCAAGTACTCTCGACAAGCAATTCCAGCCCACTGTTTGAAAAAAACAAGAATGTGAAGGAAATCAATTTAACCTAACATGCCACGGTTTATTTGAACTTTTACATTATTTGCTAGGAAAAAGTTCTTTACGGTTCTCCTTTTTATTATTTAGCATCTCGCCGGTGGATCTGCCACAAAGTACAGGTGCAGCGGGATTTTGTCAGGCAGAATAATGCTTTAAGCAAATGACTTTGAAACTCACAAGGAGAATCTACTTTACAGTCTGCAAAAGTGCACAGCAGCAGCTCTGATGTCTCAATCAGGTTTCATATCAAAGTAGCACACGAATGTGTTGCATAATTGCAGTTGTCATTGTGCCACACTCAAAGACTTTTTACATGAAGAGTTTAGAATGTATGTGGGATTTCATTTCATACATGATGTTTTACAGTATAACACATCTTTCAGCAAAGGCAATTATTAAAGGGATAGTTCACTCAATGAAGATTCCGTGATCATTTGCACCCTCATGTCTTTCCAAACCCATCTGACTTTCTATCATATGTAGAACACAATAGGCGAAATGTTGCAGATGTATTGGCTACTCAATA